>CM041640.1:25063240-25154461 GCA_023333625.1 Bothriochloa decipiens | reverse complement strand
CTATTAAGCATAATTACACTAATAGACACGTGTTATATGCGTATCTATAAAAGTGTATCAATGTGTTTAGACATGTATCTGACGTGTCTATAAAACTTCTTTTCATTTATAGATACACTTATGGAAATCGTCTCTACGGTGTTAGACACGGTCCATGCGAAGACACTTCTAATACGCTTTTGTAAAGCGTGCCTATAACCCCATAGAGACGAGTAAAAACGTATCTAGTGTCTAAAAATAGCGTAGCTATAGGGGGGTATTCTAGTAGTGGTTTAGGATAGTTTGGGAAGTAAAAAGTGAGACCAAAGAAACCTTTTCAACTTTAATACAGATATAGATCTCTATATATTTATAATACTAATAAATATCAAATTTTCTTTGTCTTAGAACATCTCCAACAATTTTGTAAAAGAGGTTGCTATTTTCAAAATTTGACAAAACAAACAAAAATATCTCTCCAACAATTTGCCATCTGACTTTGAAAATTTTAACAACTTGCCAATGAGGCCGTCCGCGTGTGTATTTATCCGCGCGCGAATCCTACTGCGTATCGTGACTCCGAGCGGCCGCATGCCTTCCCGCGCGCTTGTGGAAATTTCCCCGTCCCCGCGTGCGCGAAGGGGAGCCCCAGCCTCATATACTGCGTGATCCCGCGGCAGAGCACCCTCCCGACTTCTCTCATCCGACACACGATCAATTGGATCGCGAGGCCTGCCGCTGCCGTGACCAAGGAACCGATCCCGCTCAAGCCCGGCCGTCGTCGTGATCTGTTCGTTCGCCAAGACCGGTTCCTTCGCCAAGATTTCCTTGCGATCAGGTACGTCTGTTCCTTCGCGAAGATCCCGGCCGCCATCCATCCACCGCTCGCTAGAGAAGAAACGACGGCACGCTAACAGGCGCACAACGGCGGCGTGAACCGCGAAGGAGCTCCGTGCTGTAGGTAGAAGAAGGGGTGAAAACATAATGTTATTTCTCTCTCAGGGTTCCACGTGTAAGTTTGCTAGAGAGAAAAAAATTTCAATGAAGGATCGATTAATTAGTGCAAAGCATAGGGTTCATTGTGTAAAAGTAATTTTCTTTTATCTTTTCCGTTAATTAAGTCCAAGTTCATGTATGAGCGAGATTTATTTGCACTTAATTTCCTATTGTCCATATATGTGCATCTGTTGAATGCTTGGCCGTATTTATTGTGCTCAACATGCATGGTATTGTGCTCGATGAACGGCAGTATCCTGATGGAGCTGCTGATGGATAGGACAGAGAAGATTTCCTCCTGTCACTTCTGTCTGCAGGCGCAAGGGAACAGTTGAGTCGGTAGAACGTAGAGCCTGTTTTTTTTAATTTTACCAAGTTAAAATAGCAAACTCCTAGAGTTACTATATTTTTTTAATTACCACGTATTTTAAAAAATTATTAAATGATAAGATTTGTCAAGTAAATTTTAGTAAACTGTTGAAGATGCTCTTGGTCGCCTAAAATTTCTGTTTGGACAACCTGTGAGCCGGCTCAAGGTTAGCAGTGGCACAAGGTTCAGGCACCGCTGGATGGAAATCTAATGGCTGCTACCTATCGGCTAAACATTGGCTACATTTCAGACATCTAAAATATAGCAAGTCCCAGTAAATATAGATCTTGTTCTTAGGGTGTAATACAAAAAAATACCGCAACATACATTGTAATGGGAACAAAATAATATCACAAGCTAAAAAATATCTTTTTGAGCATTACTTTCCCGTGACAATTAATAGGAAAAAGTCTAAATCCCCCTAAGCTATTGACCCTGGAACACATAAGCCCCCAAACTATAAAACAGTCTAATTTACCCCTGAACTATCGAAAACCGTCTATTTTACCCCCAAGGTGGTTTTTGACGACGGTTTTGCTATAATAATAGTGGTTTTGTCTTTTCTTTTTTTATTTATTTCCGCTGAAAAAATCATAGTAAATCACAATAAAGATAATTTGTTTTTTATTTATCTTACCCCCAGAACTATTGTAATGTATTCTTAGATTCATTATTAGATGAATAATTTGTTTTTATTTATATTTATGCCTTTCAATTTTGTTTCCTTTTTGATATTATAGACTAACTTAGGATCAGCACAATAAAGATATATGAGAGCATAAATGTTGGATTGTTTCAGCCACCCACATTTTTTAGATTTATACTCATAAAATTTGCGTATTTGTTATCTCATGGAATATATTCCACTACACCCGCAATCTTTACCGTGGCGGGCTCTTTCCATTCACGACAGAGGACAAACACGTCCGCTGCGGTGTCAACGCCACGGTAAATCGTGGCACCACCGCAGTAGGTGCTAGTGCCCGTTGCGGTAATTTACCGCAGCAGGCACAATAGAACGCCCATTGTGGTAAATAATTTTAAAAAACAAATAAAATGGAATGACCCTAGATAGGTCCGCCGAGCCCATCCGAGGCTGCGTCGCTGCTTCTGCTGGATTCGAGTGTGTAGCCACTCGTCGGAGCCACGCTGCCACCGCTCGCAGGGAGGCCTCGTTCCACGTGCAGGGAGGACAGGGCTACCACACCGGGAGGCCTCGTTCCCCATGCGTCGTGTCCCTACTGCAGCAGGCACCCGTGCCGTCACGGATTTGAAAGGAAGCTATAGGGTTAGAGATGGATGTGCATTGGATCTGAGAGATGGGACACAGCACTAGGGGAGTACTTTATGCCAGAGCCGGATCCAGGCCTCTAGGGCGACGGACGCCGTGCGCACGCTCACCTAGGGCCAGGTCCCTCACGCAGCTCGCCAAGAGCCGCCTCGCGTGCCTGGCTCCAAGGCAGCTGGGTGTCGCCGTGGTGGAGGGAGAGAGAGCCGCATCACTATGGGATGAGAGAGAAGCCAAAGTGGCTGAGGCCAAGGAGATTGGAGCGCTATGGGAGGAGTGCGGCGTGGCGTGGCGCTACACTCTGATTGGAGTATATACATGTTCTAGTTATTGAGCCTCACCCTGGGCTCGTTGGGCCTCGACCTTTAACCGTGGCGGGCAAAGGATGTCCGCTGAGGTAAATCTATGTACCGCAATGGGCTTCTTAAAATGTCCACCATAGTAAATACTCTATTTTTAGTGGCGGACATCTTAAGCCGGCTGGTATGGTTAATCGATTTACCATGACAGGCAAAAGTATTTGCCATGGTAAATAAAAAAATATTCATGGTAAATCATGGGGATTAATGCAGCGGGAAAAAAAAGAAAAACATCCGGCATGAAGGGACAAGACCCATCGCTGCCGTAATTTGTTTATGGTCTAGTGTTCATTTCTCTTTCAAATTTCTTCGATGCATCCAGGCCTGTGATAGCACTTGTGAATGTGTGATGCGTGTTTGTAAGATGTGCAAGATTTCCCACAGCATTTCAGGTTGTGCATGTGCTAAAAAAAGGGGCGTGTTAGCGTGTATGTTTTTGGACTGACGTATATATAGGAGATACATATACGTATACTTGTGATGTCATACAGTGGTCAGTGGTCCGGAAGGTTCGCAACAAGAAGCTATGAGTTTGGCAGTCCTTGTCTGTCTGTGTGCTCAGCGAGAGATGCTCCTCCTGTGCAAGCAAGCATAATGCATTTCCATTGTGGCTACCCAAAATTAGTGATATACTAGCAAACGTGCTATTTTCGGTGTTCTAACGACTAGTATTACCATAAATCATGAACCTGAATGATATACATGATACGGAGTGGGTACTTATCGTTGTATTCACAGAACTGCAGTTTCTCCCTTAATACAACGATAAGTACTTCCTCTCAACGCTTGCCTAATTAACATCTTCTCCTTTGCTGGAAGTAAAGAAATAATCAAGTATCCTAGGAAAGATGGGTTCGTTGTCCTAGAGTGGACGGATCCACACTATGCATCCCATTCATAGGTGCAATAACTGGTGTTCCTGAAATACAGCAGCGGTTGAGACGTACTTCAGCAAGCACCTGGACGGAACCCAACGTGTCCGCGGCCAGAATCGTACAGCACCTCGAACTTGCGCTGGATGACATTCCCAATGATCCCGGTATCTCCATCCGCGGCCCCTGCGACGAACGGGAGGCAGCCGTCGAGCAGAACACCCGAAGGCACGTCGAGGTCGATCGTGACACCGCCGTCGAACGTGAGGGCAATGGTCGGCACCGTCACGTTGCTATGACCGGTGAAGTCGAAGCACGTGTCTAGGTCTTCGTCGTTGTTCGGCGGCAAGAGCGGGTACGCGGACATGGCGCTCCGGAACGCCGTCTGCAGCGCCGAGTAGGCCGTCTCCGGGAGCAACGTGACGACGGTGCCGGAGTCGATGATCATGCCTCCGGAGAACACGGCCGGCTGTATGTCGAGCTGCTTCCCTCCGACGCTGATGCCGGTGAGAGTGACCAAGTAAAACGTCGGCTGGTTCGGCACGTTCTGCAGCGGCGTGAACAGGAACCCCGCGGTGTTGTTGCTGGGCGGCGCGCCGAGGGCGAGGAACCCGGTGCTGCTGTTCCCCGCCGGGAGGCAGTACGAGAAGGCGCCGCCGTACGTCTCCGCCGTCTGCGAGACGAGCGACTCGGGCGCGCCGCCAAGGCCGACGAGGCCGTCGAACTGGTCGAACGTGCCTTGCTGGACCAAGCCGCAGCCGAAGCCGAAGCTCTTGACGGAGACCTGTGGGCTAAGCGTCAGCGTCTCGGTGCTGTACATCCCCACCGTGATGTCCCCGTTGCCGTACTGGATCCCGTACTGGCACAGCGAGGTGCCGCTGGAGTTGGTGCAGCCGTCGGCGTCGTAGTCGTCTAGGTCCCTGCACGCCTTGGAGTCGCACAGGATGGGCGCGTAAGTTGACGACTTGCTCGGGTCGAACAGCGGGTCCTTCTGCGGGTAGCACGTGGAGGAGTTGCAGGGCTGGCACTGCACCCACGACAGGTCGCTGCCGGTGTCGATGAGGAGGACCTGCGACACGGCCGGCGTGCCGATGCCCAGCGTCACGACGTACTCCAGTGAGTCCACGGCGGCGCCCAGGGACGTCGGGACGCTCACGCCCGCGTCGGACGGCGTGATCGTCGTGCTGCGCCCCGATGATGCCTTGCGCAAGATATGGTTCCTGCGAGCCCTGACCCTGCGAAGCATCTGTTGGAACTCCGGCGATCGTCACCGGAATCCGCCCGGATCGCACTACGGCAGCGGCAGCAGTTTTAGTCGCCGCGGTCACCGCGGACACACGAACGCACACACATGAGGAAGCTGGGCACAGAGGGGTTTTGCCACGATCAACCGCAGCGCCACTTTGATGCATTCACTTGGTTTTTGATACACGGGCTTGAAGCCCTCCACCCCGCCACGGTTCCGCAGCTGCACGGTGCGCCGTTCTTTGCGGACGCCCGTGCGACATGCATGGCCCACGGCCATGGCGGGGGATGCAACAACCTCACGCGGTCAAGACGCTAACGTGCAGTCTCCGCTGCGCCCTGATTCTACGCTCAACTAGACATGTGTTTGAAACAACTAATGCCTGAACTAATGCATCTAAGCATAACAAACTGAGTTGACACGATTACATTTGATTCAGTGTAACACTATGTGACACAGTGCAACATTTCACCCCCTTAATCGTGCTCAATTCTGATGACTCCCAATCGCAGCCTCATCTCCACAAATCTGAGCCTCCCAAGCGGCTTCGTCAGGATGTCTGCCAATTGGTCGTCAGTGCCAACATGATTCACATCCACCATGCCATTAGCAATACACTCTCTGATAAAATGATACCGAGTGTCAATGTGTTTGCTCCTTTCATGGTACACAAGGTTTTTGCTTAACTCCAGGGCAGACTTATTGTCAATTCTCAGCTCGAACTTCTCAACATCACTCCCTGTTATGTCAGCCAAGAGCCTGCTCAGCCAAACTCCCTGACAAGCACCAGCTGCAGCGGCTATGTATTCAGACTCACAGGAAGACAGTGAAACCACCTTTTGCTTCTGTGATGTCCATGTTATCAGGTTCTGACCCAGGAAGAACATAATACCAGTGGTGCTTTTCCTCTTCTCAAGATCACCTGCATGATCACTGTTAGAGTATCCAAGTAGCTCTGAACTTGCACCTTTGACATACTTGCATCCCAAATCAGTAGTACCTGCAATGTATCTAATGATTCTCTTGATAGCAGACCAATGTTCAGCATTAGGTGACTCCATGAACCTGCTAACCATCCCAACAAAGTAGGCTAAGTCAGGCCTAGTGTTCACCAAATACCTTAGGCTCCCTACCACACTTCTGAATTTTGTTCCATTAACCACTGATTCAGGTTTGCCAGGCAGCAACTTCACATGTTGCTCCATGGGTGTGTCAATAGGATTGCACCCCTTCATACCACACTTCTCAACAATTTTCTTTGCATATGAGCTCTGACAAATGGTGATAGCCCCTGGCTCTTTCTTCACTTCAATGCCAAGATAGTAGCTCAGCAGACCCAGATTACTCATGTTAAACCTCTTCATCATCTATTGCTTGAAATCAACATTGTTTCCACAGTTTGGCCCAAAAATGATAAGACCATCCACATACACTCCAACTAATAGCAATGAGGCTCCTATTCCCTTCCTGTAAACAGCATGTTCTTCCTCACTTCTGCTAAACCCCAGTTTCACCAATTCTCTATCAAGTCTAGAGTTTCAGGCTCTTGGTGCCTGTTTAAGACCATACAATGCTTTTTTCAGTTTCAGCACTTTCTTATCTGCACTTGAGGTGGTGAAACCTGGTGGCTGGTGTACATAAACTTATTCCATGAGTTCTCCATTCAGAAAGGTAGATTTTACATCCATATGATGTACTTCCCACTCCCCTTGAGCAGCCAAAGCAAGCAAAATCCTGACAGTCTCTAGCCTAGCCACAGGAGCAAAGACTTCATCATAATCCACCCCTTGGATCTGAGCATACACTTTTGCCACAAGCCTGGCCTTATGTTTCAACGCATTCCCATTTGGATCTCTTTTCACCTTGAAGACCCATTCAGACCAATGGCTGTGTGATCTCTTGGTAATTCTGAAGCTTCCCATGTTTTGTTCTGATGGATTGAATCTAACTCTTCCTGCAATGCTCTTTTCCAGCAATCATGTTCTAGTGCTTCTTCAACACTTACTGGCTCATCAGCAGCCAGCATGCACATTCCACTGTACTCATAGTCTAGTATTGGATCAGTGGAATCAAGGAGATCAGAAATGGTTCTGTATCTCACTGGTCCTCCCCAAGCTTCATCAGAGGTAGCAGTTGATGGTGTAGCTGCATTACTCTGATCTACAGATGCAGCTCCTGGAGTGTGTACAGATTGTGGAGATACAAGATCATCACCACCACCATGAGCCATGCTTCCTTCATCACCCAATATCCCTGTACTGTCTGAGTCTGTAACACCCTAAAATTTGTATGATTTCAAAATAGCCAAATTGATTTAATTTTTGCAATTGTGTGGGCATTGAATTTAGGCAAAATAATAATTTTTATAAAAGTAAAATCAAATATAGGTTAAGAAGCATGTTTGTGCATTCATGCTGTTGCATAATTTATTTTGTGGTGTGTGATTTTGACCAAACTTAAAAATAAATTCGTAAGAGTTTGAAAATCCATTTGAAAAGTGGTTTGAATAAAAGAAAAACCTTTCTTTTCCCTTCTTCCCCCTTCCCTGGCTTTTGGCTCGAACCGGCCCAGCGGCCTGCCTGCCCTCTTCCCTTCCTCTGGCCCGCAGGTGACCCGCTCGGCCGCCACCTCCCCGCCTTCCCTCGGCCCGCAGGCCGGTTCCCAGCGCCGCGCTCCGCCCGTTCCCCCTCTTGGGCCGACCCAGCCGTGGCAGCCAGCAACAGCGGCCGCGCGCGCCTGCCCTCTTCTTGGGCCGAGCGCCGAGGCCCAGCAAGCTGCCCGCCAGCGCCATCATCTTCCTCGCATCGTCCTCGAGCCGGACTCCGGCGGGAGTTCTCCCTGACCCCGACTTCTCCCAGTTCAGCGTGCTTCCCAAGCCAAGCTGCCCATAAATAGCGAGCCCGAGCGCCGCCTCGACCCTCGCCAACCCTCGCACAACGCCACCTCGCTCGAGCAAGCCGTAGCCACCGCAACCCTAGCTGCCACCGCCCTTGTGCTTGGGATCACAAATTCGACGCCGCGACGCCTCCATCGACTTGCCATCGGGTTCTTCTTTGACATCTTGAGCTCGCTGAGATCGAATTGACTATCTTCCTCACTCAATTTTGCTCATGGTACCTCATCGAACCTCTGCGGGGCGCCGCCGTCTGCCGTCGTTTGCCACCAGCTGCCACAAACCACTCCGGCCTTCATCTTCTCTGCTGGTAAGGTTGCCTCGAGCTCCTCTTTCGATTGGTACCAATCCGAGGTCGTCTTGTGGCCCGTAGCGTTAGGTTGGTGATGACGGCGAGCTTGTCGCCGTCGTCGTTCGTAGCCCAACCATCTCCGTCCGCTCTGGTCTCCATCTTTGGGAACGGTGAGTGCGTGTCGAGCTCCTTTGTCGATTAGTCCAGGTTCTAGGTCGTTTGGTGGTCCGTAGGGTCGGTTTCGTGTTTTCCAGTGAGGTTCTCACCGCCGGCCATGGCCGACCACCGCGAGGGTCGTCTTTCCGGGCGAGCCGCCTCCCCTCTCACGTCCTTGGTCTGATCTGGACCGTTGACCTCAGATTCAACGACCCACGGTGGCCGATACGCCTTCGGGATGGCACTTTTGCAGAAAACCCCTGCCCTTTTATCAATTTAGTTAAGAGCCCTTTACGCTTTCTGCAGAATACGCTTTGTTCACTGGAAAGCGTATTTTTTTAACAGATTCAAAATACGCTTTTTCCACTGAAAGGCGTATTTTCCCTTTAATAGAGCCCAGAATACGTTTCCTTCACTGGAAAGCGTGTTTTTCCTTTTTTAGTTTCAAAATACGTTTTTCTTTATTTATAGTTTTGCCACTATTTTTAAACACTTATAACTTCTCCGTTTTAGCTCCGATTCGATCCGTTCAAGTTACGTTGGGTTCGTAATTTCATAATCTATCTGTTAGTATCATTGTTAGATTTATTTCTAACTTTTGAAAATCAAGTTTTATTTTAAACTAATTATTTTACAACAGGAAATCTTGTAAATCCATTTCTCGTTATAGCTCCGATTTTGGTGATCTTTATGTTCGTGTGATCATAGTGATGTGTAGAATAGTTTTATCAACTCTTTTCAATCTATTTTGTGACATGGTGTACTGTTCTAATTTAAATCTATTTGTTTACTCGTGTATGATTTCTCGATGCTTGTGTGTTGCTGATTGTTGATCGGATCTAGAGAGTGAGCCGTTCGTTGAAGATCAAGAGTTCTTCGACAACCAGGATCAGAAGGTTTATCAGGAGAGCTTTGATCAAGGCAAGTATAGTTAGGACCATCCTTGTTACTTATTCACTATAAACACTAAAATCATATGCATGTGTCTTCTTTGCTACCCTTTTAGGATTACCTAGCTTTGAACACTTTTTTACCTTGATAACTAGGGATGTTGCATTTGGGTAGTATGTTGCTAGCGTAAAACTTTAACCATGATCATGTATGCTGGAATAATGAATATGTGTTGACCATATAAGATGAATGTAATCCTTTGGCAAAAGCTGGGACTTTTCGTACAGCTACGGGGGCTATATGGCTCTGGATCTAGTTGCTCCTAGGACCTTTTCTAGCTTGTTAGTGGTATGCGGGTTGGGTATAGGACAACCTCTGTCCTTATGAGTATAGCCGAGAAGGAATATGCCATATTGGAAGAGGGGTTCCTACATCTGATGTTTACGCGTCCCTAAGGGGTTAGAGGAACCCATGAGTGGCTTTATATGGTTTTCGGTGTTTTGGGAGTCATGACCCTAGACATTTGAAAATTATGACTCGTAGTGAAAGTGTACACCTCTGATCAGAGTTTAAATCAATATATTGTCCATGCCCACGGTTACGGGTGGCCCGGAAAAATGAGGGAATTTATTATGTTCATTTAATGGTTTATGTGTAATTCATTTATTCAGTTGTACCTTATGATCATGTGGTTATGGGATGATACTATCTTATTGTTGCTAATTGCTAAAATATGATATACACTAAAAGCTAAATGAAGTTAAACTGTGTCAACCTTTATTGAGCTTCATGAACCCCTTCTATGCTTGCTAAGTATGTATGTACTTACACTTGCTTTATTTCTTTACTTGGAAAATCTCGGATGGGTAACAGATCAAGATTGGAGTGAGAGTTATCGACACGACTACTAGCTTGTGTTATCTAGTTGACTTGTCTCTGTGGTGGAGCCATCATCTGGAGTTATCTTAGTTATGTCTTATTCTTGTTAAAGACAATGTCATGATATTCATGCGCTATGTAATAAACTCTGATTTGGTATTATTTATAATTTATCAACTTATGTGTGCGATATCCTAGGACGCATACAAGGCTTGGATATATCTTATTTTAGTCCTTTAAAATGAGATATGACAGATTGGTATCAGAGCATGGTTGACTGTAGGACGCAAGTCTAGTTAGAATGGCTGTGTTTAGCTCTCTTTGCTTCACCAGATTCTTGCTTACTATCCTGATCTTGTTATTTTCTAAATTTTTATGCTACCCTTATCTTATTTCATTACAAAAACATTGATTCTAACTTAACTTGGTCTAATTCTATAGAAGCGTGCCCCTCCTCGTCTTTAGGTGCAGGAGACCTTCTATGTGATAGTCGTTAGTTTCGTTAGTCAAGTTGAGTCAAGTCTTTTGATTGCAAGTGAACTTTGGTGTATTAGTTGAGTTGTTTTTTTTCTTTTGAGTGATTTCAATCTTTGTAATGAGTGATGGAGCTTGTGGACATGTCCACAATGTTCCTTAGTTCAACGTATTATAGTTTTGGGGTCTTTAATAAAGTTGGGTCAATCAATCTTGAATCTCTCTTGTGCTGAAATTCTGCAGCAGTCTGTAATATTTCGGTTATATCTTGAGCTTGGCTATATCAAGTCTGGTGAAATTTTGATGGAATAACTAGACTTCAGTATCTTTCCAACCCCATAAGAATCACCTTTAGATCATCTCTGAGCTGTGAGTGATAACTTTTCAAAGTTAGTGTTTCTGCACAATCTTGATGTCTGAAATAGTTTCTGTTGTGTGCTGTTTTCTACTAATTTAACGACTGAATCTGGTGATGCAATATAAAAGAAAGTTGTAGATAACTTCCTAAGCTTTCCAACCATATAATGTTTGTCTGAATTGGATATCGGGAACTTCGGTAACGATTGTTTTACCGGACTACTTGTAACTCACCCAGAAATATTTCAGAATCATTATAGAGCCGGCAGTATTGGAATTTTGGTTGTTCTAAAGATTCCTCTATATCAATTGGTGCAGATGTCAAGAAGGGGAAACATGAATGTTGCTGGAAACAATCCCCCACCGGTCACCCGTGAGGAATTCATGGCTTCACAAGCTCAAATGATGCAAGTTTTGACTCAGTTGGCACAGATCATGCAAGCTGGAGGAGTACCACACGTGCCATCACCACGGGATAAGCGTAGAGAGTTCATGCATGGTAACCCCCCCGTATTTTCTCACGCCATAGAACCACTGGAAGCTGACGATTGGATACGTGTCGTGGAGAAGCAATTGAATCTTGCTCAGTGCAATGATGGAAAAAAGATGCTCTATGCGTCTGGACAATTGCAAAGGGCTGCGCAAACATGGTGGGAGTCTTATCAAGCTGCTCATCCCGCCAATGCTCCCGCCATCACTTGGGCAGATTTTGTTAGGGATTTCAAGGCGCACTACATCCCAGAAGGTCTTGTTGAGTAGAAGCAAGAGGAATTCAGATCTCTCAGGATGGGCGACATGACCATGAGCGAGTATCACAACAAGTTCAATGAGCTTGCTCGCTATGCTTCCAATGAGGTGCGGGAAGAAGCTGACAAGCAGCGTCATTTTCTCAATGGGATTTACTATGAACTTAGGCTGCAGTTGGCTGGACAGAAATATACCAGTTTTCAGGAGTTGGTGAATAGCGCTATTGTGCTTGACAATATGTGCAGGGAAAAGGACAGGATGGAAGGACAGGGATCTGGAAGCAACAAACGTTTTAGTCCAAACTCTCAAGGTTATCATCAAAGGTACCAAGGACCAATTAGCCAGGACAGTCAGTTCCAGAATCGCTCACAGAACCAACAGAAGAATTGGAATCAGCAAACACCATAGCAGCAGGGTAATCAACCTCCACATCTCAGTACACCTAACAACATTCCTCTGAAGAATAGTGCTCCTAGTACTCCTATAAGGTGTTTCAGTTACGGTGAAGTGGGGCATTATGCTAACAATTGCCCTAAGAAGAATCAACAGACGCCACGGAAGCAGAGTAGTAATGGGAAATCTTATACTAACGATAGGAGAGTGAACCACATGTCCACCGAAACAACGGCGCAATCACCTGCACTATCGCCGAGAACCAAGGAGGAGCAGGATTACAGGAGCAGCCACGGTTGCCGGCTCGTCGCTCGCTGGGGTGCTGGAGGCACTCAATCTGGGAGGAGGAGCAGCCACCGTCACCGGCTCGTCGCTCGCTGGGGTGCTGGAGGCACTCGATCTGGGAGGAGGAGCAGGACTGCAGGACAGCCACCGTCGTCGGCTCGTTGCTCGCTGGGCGCTGGAGGCACTCGATCTCTCTATCGGTCGCCATGGAGCAGGATCTTCTTGGTACGTGCTTGCTTCCTGCTATCACCATGTATATATGCAGTAAGTCAAAACCAGTAGTACTAGTAGCGTTCGATTGATAAAAGAAGTGTCTTCCCTGTCGTCCACTGTTTTCTCTGTTCCATGAGGCATTTTGAGGCCACAACGTTTGTAGTGTACTGCAGCTTCGGCCTCGCGTGGCAGTGCTGAATTGAGCACACGAGTTATATGACAGACCTAATTTAGCAGATGACAGACCTAAGCTCTTGTGTGGCTGCACGAGTTATAGTAGCATGTGTAAACTTTCATTGATTTTCAGATTCATAAATTAGAATATAAATACTGTGAATCAAACACTACTAGTAGTACTCCTGTTTTAGTCTGATTTTTTTTCGAAAGACGGCAAAAGCTTTGCCAGATTTTTATTAGACGAAAGAAAAGGAGAAAAAGAGTGGGAAGCCCCACAATACAACACAACCACAACCACAACTACAACTTCTACCAACAAAACACCCTTCTTCCTAAAAAAAAGGAAAAGAAACTCCCACTACACTGTACAAAGCGATTTGCAACTACAGCTATTAAAGAACGAAAAACAAAGGATATGGAGGGGGAACGTAGAACTTTCAGGACTCCCTGCGGCCTTGGTCTCCAAAGGCCAGATGATATTGCAGAATCTTGTCCTTGCAAAGGAGCACTACTTGATTTGGGTGCAACTGCTTCTGCTGAAAAGTTCTTCTATTGTGTTCTTTCCAAATATTCCACCAAAAGTATATCATCATCCCATCAAAATGTCGTTTATGTTCTTTGTTGAATTTAGCTCTGCATCTGTGCCAAGCCTTGTGAATTGAGCCCCTCATATCCACTGTGTCAAGCACAAACAGCTGTAGGTATCTCTTGATTTCACTCCATACTTGCTTTATATAATGACAGTCCTTGTAAAGGTGCACCGGGGTTTCAGGTTCCAGACCACAAAGCTTACATATTGGATTGTTGGGCCAATTCCTCTTCGCTAGATTGTTGGCCGTAAGAATCTTTTTCTGTAATAGCGTCCATGCGAAAAAAACGGCATTTCGGTTCGGCCTTAGCTCGCCAGACGGGCATTAAACTGAGTTTAGAGAAGGAGCCTTCAAACTGTATTTGGTAAGCACTTTTTGTGGAGAATTCCCCATTTTGTGTCCACCGCCATCTTATACCGTCTTCGTTATCAGGGTTTAATTGATGCTGTTAACTTTTTCCCATAAGACTACATACTGGTTTAGTTCCTCCGATGATTGAATTGGAATTATGTGCTCCACCCATTTGTTATTCTTTTTAGCTTTGAACACATTTATTTTCTTCCTTTTTGCTTTCTAATATAGCAGCGGTGCCACTGACTTCGGAGTCGTTTCATCCAACCATGCCGATGTCTAGAATTTTGCAGTCTTTCCATCGCCAATGGTGACCACCGTTGATGCTACAAACAGGTCCCTGTCCCGAGCATCACAAGGTCTAATTGGTCCACGCTCGTTCTTTGTGCTTCCATTTGAACCACAACCATCTTAGGCGAAGTGCTCTAGAAAAGCGTTCCAAATCCATTATCCCCGGTCCTCCCTTAATCTTCGGCCTGCATGTAGTCGGCCAATTAACCAGAGAGTAGCCGCCATAGACCTTGTCTGGAGTCTCTCCTCTCCATAGGAAACTTCTTCTTAGTTTATCAGTTCTCCTAATTAACCACTTATGCTCCGGGAAAGCCGTCATATGGTAGGTTGGTTGCGATGATAAGACCGTTTTAACCAAAGTCTCTCCCCCAGCCGTGTTCAATAGCTTTCCTTTCCAACCTGGTAGTCTAGCTCCAATTTTATCAACTAACGGTTGAATTTCAACTCTCTTTAATCTCCTCGTATGAAGCGGGAGGCCCAAATACTTTCCCGGGAATTTACAAATCTTGCCTGGGAAGTTCTGAAGAATCCACGGGAGGCAATTCTCTCCAGACAAATTGGATAGATTTCGGTCTTTGCCATATTAATTCTAAGGCCCAAGCACTCCCAAAAAAGTTAAGAATTTTCCTTAGGTACTCGAGGTCTGAGGATGAAGGGTCAACAAAGATTGCAGCATCATCAGCGTAGAGCGAGCATCTTAATCTAGCAGCCTTTGGTAGAACCGGTCTGAGGAGTTTTTCTCTGCTGCTAGTTCTATAATGCGTTGTAAAGGGTCAATTGCCAGTATGAAGAGCATTGACGATAGAGGATCGCCATGTCGAAGCCCTCTTGCGTGTCTGATTGGCTCAGTTGGTTGTCCATTGACTACAATCCTCGAGGATGCTGTTCCCAACAAAACTGCAATCCAATCTCTCCATTTCTCGCTGAACCTAGAGCCTGCATGACATCGAGTAGAAATGTCCATCCCACCGAATCAAAAGCTTTGGAGATGTCCAGCTTAACAAAAAGTGCGGGCTTCTTTTTTCGGTGTAACAGTTGAATCACTCTTTGCGAATAAATAAAATTATCATGAATACATCGTTTCTTGATGAATGCATTTTGGGTAGTCGACACCAGATCGTTTAGGTGTGGAGCTAGAAGGTTTGCCAATAGCTTGGTGATTATCTTGATGATGCTGTTTATTAGGCTTATCGGCCGATAGTCAGAGATTGTGGCCGCCATCTGATTTTTTGGTAGTAACACTATATTGGCATCATTGATCATGTTTAATCTTGCAGTTTGATGTGTGTAGAAGCTTGCAACCTAGGTCGTCCTTAATATCGTCCAGCATTTCTTGTAGAACAATCCAATGAATCCATCTGGTCCAGCCGACTTCTCTGTAGGCATTTCTTTGATCACTGCGGCTATCTCCTCTGTGGTAAAAGGTGCATCCAACTCGTCCAGATTGCGACGAAAGTATCCAATGGATTCCCAGTTTATAGCCTTCGATCGATTGCTTGGCGTTCTCATCATTTCCAGGAAATGTTCATGCACCAGCTTAGATTTATCTTCTTGTGTTACCACATTGCCCCTACGGTTTGCAAGTGAGGGAATGAAGTTTTTCCTTCTCCTGGTGCTAGCGTGGAGGTGGAAAAATCTAGTGTTGGTATCGCCTTGTCTGATCCATGTCAATCGAGAATGTTGTCGCGCTCTAGTTTTTTGGACTGCTGCCATGCCCAATGCCTTTGCCTTGAGGTATCTTTTGAAATTGAGCTCATCTTGTGTTAGTTCCCTTTCTTCTTGTGCCCGTTCCAGGTTAGCTAGCGTAATGTTTAGAATTGCCCATCTGATCTTCCAATTGCTAAAGTTTTTTCTCCTCCACAGTTTGAGCGCTTTGGCTGTGCGCGTCAGTTTGACATGGAAGCGCAAGAGTGCATCTTGGGTATTAACTGGTTTATTCCATGCCTCCTGAACGGTGTCTATAAACTCCGGCCATTTGGTCCAATTTGCTTCAAATCGGAACCCTCTGTAGAAGTCAAAATTCATATCCCCTTGCAGGAACAAGGGGCAGTGATCTGAACCAAGTGAGGCTAGCGCATGTAGATGTGTTCGCGGGAAAATTCCCAGCCATTCCGATGAGGCGAAGAAGTGATCTATCTTTGTCATTGTCAGTCGGGCCTGATCGTTGCACCAAGTGAAACGCTTCCCCTGTAATTCAATAGGGCCTGATCGTTGATTTGAACCCGTTCAAGCGCGATAGGTTTAGGCGGTTGTTGTTTTTGTCTTGGGCCCTATAAATAAGGTTGAAATTCCCCAGCAGTAGCCATTTTGGCAGCATGTGTTGTTTCAGCTGCGCCAATTCTTACATAAACGACATCTTATCTGCGTCAGATTGGGGGCCATAAACCCAAGTTATCGACCACGTTGTATTGTCTGCCAGCATTGTGATCGTGGCTGAGACTGTGTTAATTGTGCTGTGGCTATTGTCAATCTTGAAAAAACGATCGGACGCTGTTAAAAGAATCCCTCCAGATGCCCCGATTGAGGGCAGGAAAACAGCGTTCTGCACCATATCGGCACCAACCGTTTCCGCTAGTAACGTGTTCGACCAAGAAGCAATTTTCGTCTCCTGGAGACATACAATTGATGCGCCTGATGAGAAGATCTGATTCCGGACGCTCGCCCGCTTAGCCCCGTCATTTAAACCCCTCACGTTCCAACAAATAATTTTGCAGTCTTTTGTCGTCATAATTGGAAACCTGTGTCAACTCTGGAAAACTCAAGCCTGTACGACAATATCAGCTCATAACCAAGGTTGCGGACTCGACGGCCCACATGCCACAACACAAATCCCTGTTTTAGGTTTACAGGCCTCATGCTGGCAGCTCACAGGCCACCAGACTTGCAAATAAAGTTCGACGACACCACCAACTAAAAGAAGGGCCCGAATGGCCAGCCTCTAATGGCTCTACGATACACTGGGCCCTCGGCCCACCTCTCTCCAGATGGAGATGCTAACATGGATAACTCAGCTACTTAGTTTGGTGGTCCATCAGGCCCCCAAACCCACCTGGGCTGTCATCCTCTGAACGGAGCTGCCCCTTCCGTCCTTCAGCTTGCCCTTCTCGATCATCACCTGTATCGCCTCCATCTTTTTCTTCTCCACCGGCCTCTGGAAGTGCTGCAAGTACATGTCAGATTCATCAGGTTCATGGTTGTTATCTTCACCAGAAAGGTCTCCTAATTTCTTGATTAGCAAATCTTTTGCCACTTGTAGTGAATCTTTTCCTACGTGTAACTCAGCTTTTTTTTTGCAAGCCTGGTGCTTCTTCGCCGGGTTGTGTTGAGATGCTGATCCTCCTCAGTACTATGGTTTTGGATATATTGACTAGGCTGAGGAGAATGGTAGCCGGCCAGGATGAGTGGCGGCTGAATCGGACTCGAAATGGACTCTAGAAACTGGTCAGGTGATAGAGTAGGTTGCACAGCATTGTCAAGTTGTTCTTCTACATTAACACCCTCATTATCCAGGATCAGAACCGAATGACCCGAGGACGCTGTGGTTTGCCGTCGCCGGCTGTTGGTCCTATCGTTAACTCTCTGTATCCTACTGGCCAGCTTGTTGAATGGGTTATCGTATAACACAATCTGAAGCGATTGTTGTGGGTGTACAGCATAAGTATTCTGCTCTATATGTTCCACTGCTATATGCGCAGTATCACTAGCATACTCTACTGAATCTGGGGAGGTAAACATGTGCGCCTGTATTGATTGTTGAGGTGCGTGGAGGACATTTGAGTTATCATGTGAGCTCACCAGGCCTTTGTCGAGCTGCTGCTGCATCAGCTTGAGGGTGTCCTCGAGGGCCTGCTGAATGTCCCTGGCCTCGCGTCCCTTGTTCACCGCCTGCATCTTCCCAACGTCGATGGGGTCATCCTGCTCGGCCTGCACCACGGTCGGCTCCTTGATGAGGAAGCACAAGTGCTTTGTTTTAGCATAGCATTGCGTCTTGAATCAAACTTTCATTGATTTTCAGATTCCATGTGTCACACAAACATTGCGTCTTGAATTCCTCAAATAGAAAATAGAGACTGGTCTTCTGCTAGAGTTGCTCTTACGCAAGTATGCATGTGAGAACAAATTGTGGCCACCAAACTTGGTAAGGAACACAAAAAACCACACACAGATCTAGAGTGAAATTGAGAACCTTCCACAAATTGATATGCAGGTTTGTAAAGACATCTGAATGGGATGCATGCTTGTGTATTTCAAGGCTTTTGCAATTAAGGTTGTACATGTGTATTTCAAGATTTCTGTCAGGGAGGAGTTCTTGTTTCAATGTGTCATCAGGGCCAAAAGAGAGATACTCCTGTGCAAGCAAGAGCAGTGCATTTCCACTGTGGCAAAGTTCGACCACCTAAAATGCCGAAAATAAACAGGTTACGAATGCTAGTAGGAACCTTTTTTTTAATTTTTTGTGGGAACAAAACTAGTAGGAGCCTGTGCATTGCAATTTCTGTCACGTTTATGCAACGCTCTCGATCGGCATTGGAATTTTTGTTTACAGTAGTTATATTAGATTTTCTCTCACTCTCGGTCCCGTCTAACTCCCTTGAAGACTTCGATATCCGTCAAATGATCACTTTTTTTTTAGAAATTAGAGAAACCTGACCTAACATTTGTGGTAAATTCAAATTTGAAAATTTGAACTCTTTATTCCTGCGGGTGCCAATTTTGAGAAGGGTGAAGCAAAGTCTATTTTTAACCTATATGAAAAGTCCTTGAACTGTTGAAACTAGACAAATTTGGTCTCCTAGCCGGCTTCAAATAAGGTGGGTTTCAATATTCAAGAAACAATAATAAGTTGGTTTAATCTCTAAAATTTCATAGGTAATTTGTCTCAAATTAGGAAAATGAAATTGTAAAAATGTTATCTCTCTGTTGCATTTGGAGTTATTTGAATCTTCTTTTGTTTATGTTCTTAGTGTTTTAGTGTGAACAAGAAAACGTTATGAACATGAATAAATAGGTTTCAAATAATTAAAAATACATAGATGACTTTTATTGGAAAGCGTTTTCCATCAAATTTCTATCAAATTTACATATATCTCGATAAATTCTTGATTCTCCGAGTAAGTTTCTGGAATGAGTAGTCCATCAGTATGATTCACATTTTGTCACGTGAACAAGCCAGAGTCTGTAAAGGGTATGCACCAAACTCTTTTGGTGACTTATCGACTCCAGTGAAGAACAAGAAAAGAAGTTCAAGAACACAACTGCGGATAATGCACGCAATGAATGAACGGAAATTAAAAGGCCGTGGCGCATTGGAGCTGGCCACGCCCATCACAGCTGAAGTTGTTTCTAGAGCAAAACCACCTGCCAAAAAAAGCTTTGCATCAGTGTAGTCCAGCACACCGAGCCAAAGATACCCACCGATGTGGAGTGTAGTAGGAGCACATTGGTCATGCAAGCAAGAACACGGCTGAAACCCCCTCCATTCTAAGCTAAGCAAAGCAGAAGGAGATACTACAGTACAGCTGCTCTTGAGACTCAGGAGCACCTCATCATCTCTCCAATGCTTCAAAACACGATGGTGCGCCCAAGAACATCTTCAGAGATTGAGCTCGCAACTGCAGACTACATCAATGCCAGCACAGAGGCGTTAGAGATGTGCAGGCAGCTCCTCCAGAACATCAAGGACGCCCGAAGCAACTACCAATCCATGGACAGTTTCCACGCAAGCATCACGGCTTCAGATGCGCTTGACTGCCCTTCCAAAAGAAACAACCCTTTCCGCACCACAACTCGAAGCAACTTGAGGACGATCCACGACAAGTACTCCTGCATACTCCGGAGCATCAGGCCGAGCCAGAGGAGAGTAGCCAGGAAGCTCAAGCTGGCGAAAGCCGTCAAGAAGCCGTCCAGCAAGACCATGTCATCATTGCTGCGGCTGCAGGAGCAGGTTGACACTATGGCCAAGGGGAGCTACGTCCTTGGCGAGGACCTCGACACGGTCGGCACCCTGGTCGCATGGCTCTCCGATTCCATCGAGCGGGAGAACACCTTGGCACGGTGGTGCTTGGAGAGAGCAGACCAGAGGACCTCTGTGCTGGAGATGGCGACCGAGTTGAGGCGGAGCTTCTCGAGCTCCAAGAGACTGACCTAGGAGCTAGAGGAGCACATGTGCCTCTTCCTTGAAACCATACATATTTTGGCCATCAGCTAGTCAAAATATTGTAACCCAAGTTGTTTTGGCGATGGAATCAAACTTATCTAGAGACAACCGTTTTACTTCATCTTTAAGTCTCTTCTTTAAGTCTCTCTCTCAAAAATTAATTTGGAAGTTAATTTTTTCTAAAAATCAAGATTTTCCTAAGGTATCTCTAGCAAGGGGTAATTTTCACAAAGGACAATCTAACTGAGAGGAAATGAAGGGCAATCAAAATTGCAGTTTCTCTAACTATAAAAAACCACTAAACATCGTATCTTTTTTCCCGCATGTTAGAGACCGCAGGCACATAAGACGGTTTAGAAGTTTTATTTTAGCTATTTGTAGGAGTTTTTGGTGACCCTAATACCGACTAATAAGGATCTACACCTAAAACACCAACTCATTCTGAGTCGATCGGTTCTTTTATAGTTTCTAGTTACTTAGTGCAGAGGGTCCTTTTGACGGCAGAGCCGTCTTCTCACTTTCAGGTGGCAGAGCCTACCAACAGATGAAGCTGATTTCTAGATAGCAGAGTCAACCTACGATGAAGTCTAGACCCTTAGGATCCCGGATGGCAGAGCCTACCTTCGATGGATCACAACTTAGACACTAAGTACTTGGAAACTATATGGCCCAACCGAGAGACTAACACTTGAAACGAAACTTTATTTCAATATAACTACTTTACACAAGAGTGACTACCTAGCACTTACCCTTTACACCTCTCATACCATGCTCTCATGGATCTCTGTATCATGGCAAGGAGGGGTGTCTCTATTTATAGACTAAGGGAGTTCATAGATTTAAGATAAGTGTCCCCCTTCTAGAGATTTTCTAGATTTTATAATATTTACTAATTTCTTTTATTACCTATTCTACATTCTTTCTTGATAAATATCTTGATTTATGAGTAGTAGGGAGACTTCTAGAAGTTTACATTGTTTCTTTCAACACTCCCCCTCAATGAAAACTTCTCTCTAGAGTTATCTTTCTGACCATGCCGAGTGCCTTCCAAAACTTTTTGAACTTTGCCTTGTTCAGGCCTTTTGTGAAGATGTCAGCAGTCTGCTCATCAGTCTTGATAGGCACCATCTCAATCTCTCCTTCAAGGACCTTTTCTCTTATGTAGTGATAGTGGATTTCTATGTGCTTGGTCCTTGCATGAAAAACTGGATTTTCTGCTAGACGTATAGAGGATAAGTTGTCACAGAAAATGCTTACTTCGTAGTTTGTAGGTTGATGAAGATTCTCCATCCATTGCTTCAGCCTTGTGCTCTCTTGAGCTGCCATTGCCGCCGACCGATACTCTGCTTCAGTACTAGATAATGCCACAGTAGGTTATCTTTTGCTACACCATGATATAGCTCCTGAACCAATACTAAAGAAGTATCCTGTGGTTGACCACCGTGTGCCATAATCTCCAACATAGTCGGCATCACAATATCCCATCACCTGGCAATCCTTCACCTTTTGGTATAAAATACCAAAATTGATGGTGCCTTTAACATACCTGAGGATACGCTTGACTGCATCAAGGTGAGGCTTCTTTGGATTGCTCATGTATCGACTAACCACTCCTACTAGATAAGAAATATCTGGTCGAGTCAGTGTGAGATAGATGAGCCTTCCGACCAACTGTCGATACATAGTCATGTCCTCCAAGTTCTTTCTATCATATTCCAATAGCCTCACATTTGGATCCATAGGAGTAGAAATGGGCTTGCAGTCAAGCATTTCATACCTTTATAAAAGATCCTTGGCATATTTCTGTTGACCTTGAAATAGCCCTTCCTTTGTGCACTCCACCTCAAGTCCAAGAAAGTGATTCAATTTTCCAAGCTCCTTCATTTGAAATCTGACCGAGAGATTCTCCCTTGTCCTTTGTATTTCCTCGGAGTAATCTCCTGTGATGATCAAATCATCAACATAGCCTAGGACTATTGCTAGTCTATTATCCTTGGCCTTCACAAATAAACTAGAATCCGATGGAGCGATTTGAAACCACTTTGTCTGAGAAACTCACCGATTTTCCCATACCAAGCTCGCGGTGCTTGCTTCAAGCCATAGAGCGTCTTCTTGAATTTGTAAACATACCCGGGGTGGATCTTACTCTCAAAACCTCTTGGTTGCTCCATGTAGATATCCTTGTCAAGCTCGCCACGTAAGAATGCATTCTTGACATCCATCTGCCACAACTTTCAAGACTTGCAAGCAGCCAATGCTAGCAAGACTCGAACAGTTGTGATTTTTGCCACCAGACTGAATGTTTCTTAATAATCCAGCCCATATTATTGAGAGAAACTCCAAGCCACAAGACAAGCCTTATACCTCTCAATTGAGCCATTAGGACAAGTCTTTATCTTGTAAACCCATTTGCAAGATATGGGCTTTACTTCCTTTGGCCTTGGCACCAAATCCCATGTTTGATTCTCATTTAGTGCCCTGATTTCCTCTTCCATCGTCTTACGCCACTCGGGACCTTTTTTGCTTCTTCATATGAGGATGGCTCAATAGGTATAGACTCATTAACTAGGGCAGCATTAGCATAGCTTGGATTAGGCTTCCTCTGTCTTGTTGTCCTCCTTAATTCTTGAATAGGTTCATCAAGCTCTACTTGTGGTAGTTGAGGCTCCACTTGATGTACACCAGTCTTTCAAGGGCTCTTGCCTTTATTTGGAGAACCCTCTTTATCTTCTCTTGGGATTGATTGATGCTCTTCTTCTTCTTGGATTCCTTCTGAAGCCTCCTCAAAATCATGTAATTTTGGTAGCTCAACCTTCTCTCGTGACCACCATGCTGAGGCTTCATCAAACACCACATTTCTTAAGGTGTGGCACCTTCCTGTGGTCGGATCGCAGCACCTCCAACCTTTTCGTGCATCATCATAGCCAACAAAGATACACCGAATTGCTTTCTTCTCAAACTTGCTCCTTAGGTGATCGGGCACAAACACATAGAAAACACAGCCAAATACTTTGAGATGGCTTACCACTGGCTTCACCTTCCATAATAGCTCATGTGGTAACTTGAATCCCAACTTAGTTTATGGTAGCCTATTAATCACATAGGCTGCTGTCCTCATACACTCAGTCCAGAATCTTGCTGGTATATTCTTGGCATGGAGCATACTTCAACATGTCTCCACAAGATGGCGATTCTTGCGCTCCGCTACTTCATTTTGTTGTGGAGTATTGGGATAAGTTAATTGCCTTCTTATTTTGTGCTCCTTAAGATAGTTGGTGAACTCATTTGATAAATATTCTCTCTCATTATCAGTACGGAGGCACTTAATTTTTATGTTGAGTTCACCTTCTACTTTCTCCTTGAACTCCTTGAATTTTGTGAAAGCTTCAGACTTCTCTTTCATAAAATAAACCCAGACGTACCTTGAGAAGTCATCAATGAAAGTCACCATGTACCTCATACCTCCAATAGATATTTGCTTGACTGGACCAAAAACATCCGAGTGTATGAGCTCCAACGACGTCTCGAACCAATGTTTTGATTCCTTGTATGGCAACTGATGGGCCTTGCCATACTGACAACTAGCACAAATAGTGTCTGTCTGGTTATCCACTTCCGGAAGACCCTTTAATACTTGCTTTTGGATCATCTCCTTCAGCTTACTATAGTTAACATGTCCAAGACGCGCATGCCAAAGAACACCCCTCCGAGCATTGTCGACATATGCAGATTCAATAGAGAGGACATAGACCGATTGTCTCCTCCTTTCTTCCATGATGGGTGTGCCAATCACCTTTAATTTTCTAAAAATTGCCACACCTTCTGGTCCAAAGAGCACATATTTTCCTTCTGCTGTCAACTAAGGGACTGATGACAGATTCTTCTTCAAGCCAGGAACATGATAAACTCTATTAAGTTGGAGTTGCTGAGGACCATACCTTGGAACAACTGCCTTTCCAACATGAGAGATTAATAACTTTGAGTTGTCTGCCATAAGCACAACTCTTCTTCCTTTATAGTCGGCGATTCCCTCTAAATTTTTGTCATCACTAGTCATGTAGTTGGAGCACCCAGAATCAATGATCCAATCCTCCTTGTAGTTAATTTTTGGATCAGTTGTTGCTGCAAAAGTATGTGCCTCCATGTCCTCCTCCAACTCATTTTCCTCCAACTCATCTTCTTCACCAGTGTAATTTTCCTTTTTCTCACTTGTGGTGGTGGCCACATTTCCTTTAAAATGCTTCTCATTCCGCTTCTCATTTCCTTCAAAGCGCCTCCTTGGAAATCAGCATTCTTGAGCAAAGTGACCCTTCTTACCATAATTAAAGCATCCATCCTTCCTTGGTTGTTATTGTTGGTTTTCTTATCTATGGGCTCCTCCTGAATAGCTACTTTTCTCCTTTGGGTGATGCTTGCCACCTTCCATCCATCTTGGCTTCGACTTTCCTTGCCTCCTAGGTGGTCCCTTCTTCTTGCTTGTGGAGAGAGCCTCCTCTTCTTCCTTCATCCTCTTGGCTAACTCCTCCTGATTAGCCAACAGATTTTCTAACTCCACAAATGAAGGTTGAGTCGGCCATCCATTCGCTGCGGCTATAAACCCATGATATTCAGATCTAAGGCCATTAATGATGATTCTCCTCATGCGGGCATCACCAACCTTCTCCTCCGGTGCCAGCTCGGATATCTCTCGACATATGGATTTTATTTTTGTGAAACATGGACCAATAGTCATAGTTCCTTGAGAGATACCTGAGAGCTCCTTTTCTAATAATTAGAGGCGTGCTTCATTCTTCTTCGAGAATAATTTCCCAAGAGTCTCCCAAGCTTTCTTTGGGCTACCTGCATCTCGGATATGCTCCAGTAGGTCCTCCTCAATAGTTGTCTTCAGCACGATGGCCTTGCCGGCTTTGATACGCCATTTTCGTAAGGCATCACCACTCTCCTTTGATGGAGGCTCCATTTTGGTGCCCGCAACAACCTCCTATAGGTCTTGTCCTTGTAGGTAAGACTTCATGCAGGTCTTCCAATAGCCATAATTGTTACTGTTGAGCTTCTTAATGCCTCCTGCACTAAAGAGATCCGCCATATCAACGGACACCCGGTGTCAACTACGCTTGGTTCTGGACCAGCGTTCCTTCACAGTCCCAGACTGGACTGTGAACTCCGGCAGAGTTTCCCCTTAGTACCTTGATGTTGCACCGACTAAAAAAACTTCTTCCTGATGGCACTGGACCGTCACAGCTCTGATACCAACTGTAGGAGTTTTTGATGGCCCTAATACCCACTAATAAGGACCTACACCTAGAACACCAACTTGTTGAAAGAAGCAATACAAACTTCTAGAAGTTTCCCTACTACTCATGAAACAAGATATTTATCAAGGAAAAACGTAGAATATATAATAAAAGAAATTAGTAAATGTTATAAAATCTAGAAAATCTCTAGAAGGGAGACACTTGTTTTAAATCTATGAGCCCCTTCGTCTATAAATAGAGACACCCCTCCTTGCCATGACATATAGATCTATGAGAGCATGGCATGAGAGGTGTAAAGGGTGAGTGTAGATAGTCACTCTTGTGTAAAGTAGTTGTGTTGAAATAAAATTTTATTTCAAGTGTCAGTCTCCTGGTTAGGCCATATAGTTTCTAAGTACTTAGTGCCTAAGTTGTGATCCCTCGAAGGTAGGCTCTGCCACCCGGGATCCTAAGGGTCTGAACTTCATCGTAGGTTGGCTCTTCCACCCGAAAGTCAGCTTCATCTGTTGGTAGGCTCTGCCACCCAGAAGTGAGAAGACGGCTCTACCGTCGAAAGGACCCTCTGCACTAAGTAACTAGAAATTATAAAAGAACCGATCGACTCAGAGTGAGTTGGTGTTCTAGGTGTAGGTCCTCATTAGTGGGTATTAGGGTCACTGAAAATTCCTACATTATACATTGTTGGAGGGCTTATAGTACCCGTATTTTCCATCAATATGTCTATGTCGGTTCTACGTAATCTTGACAAATTCTTATTCTCTGATTATATTTGTGAAATGTGTATTTCACGTTTGACACATGAATAATCATTAGCCACAATAGTTCAGCCTGCGGAAAGGCCGCTACCTTCCAATCGACACATATGATGCATGCTTGTAAAATGCGCTATGTTACAGTAGTTCAGGTTGTACATGTGCTAACAAAGTGTTCTTAGCTTGTTCTTGCATTGGAGTCAGCTAGTGACGATATGCATATACGCATGGGAGATATTGATATGTCTTGTAGCACAATTATAACTACAAGCTTTCTATTCAGGATTCCTTGGTGATGGGCAAGAGATGCTCCTCTTGTGCAAGCAAGAGTAGTGCATTTCCAATGTGGCAAAGTAGCAACATATGGCGTTAAAGAAACTAAACAAATATTTCTAACAACCTAATATAAGCTAGTAAGAGCTACACTACCAATTGTCCGGCATTGTTTACAAGGTTGGCAAATTTCTTTCTTTTATATGATGTACATAGTTTAGAATATAGATCACCAACAAATAGATAAAATCTTTTCCATGAAAAACGTCCTTGTTTATTGCTTATCTGATTCGAAGTAATTTAGTTATGATTTTGGATACTTATCCATCTTTAAAAACAGATAAGTCCTAATTTTGTCCATTTTAACACCAGACGGAGAGTCCATCATCCAATTTCGTAATTTAGTACTTTACCTAATATAACACTTGAAGGGTGTGTCCATTGGTTTTGCTTCACATTTGTCACGTGAATTATCAGGCACAATCTGTAAACAGACTACAGCAAATTGTCTGGGTTTCAGTACTTAACCTATTCTGGTGTAGAACAAAACTCATGTTTAAATAGAATCCAACTACGTATGCACGTGAAAATACATTACATTGGTGCAGTCCATGATATATGATCAGAGATGAAGGTACGTGTTTCTAGCAGCACGAGTACGAATTACCTGAACAGTCGCAAAATTCTCTCGGGGTCAGACGCACAGCAGCAAACCACCAAACCGAAAAAATAGCTTTGCATCACTCCAGCACATGGCGGCTGGGAAAGGACAGGGCCAAAGACACCGGCCGACCGATGTGGAGTGCAGAAGAACGTCGGTCATGCAAGCAAGAACACGGATGAAACTGCCTAATTCTGAGGCTATGATGCTTGCATATATAAGGCCTGAACCACCTCCATTCTAAGCCAAGCAAAGCAGAAGGGAGATACTACACTACAGCTCTTCTTGAGACTCAGGAAGACCTCATCATCTCTCCAGTGCTTCAAAACACGATGGTGCACCCAAGAACATCTTCAGAGATTGAGCTCGCAAGGGTGGACTACTGTAATGCCAGCATGGAGGCGTTAGAGATGTGCAGGCACTACTCCTGAACATCCATGGACAGCTTCCTCGCTAGCATCACAACTTCAGGTGCGCTTGACTACCCTTCCACAAGCAACAACCCTTTCCGCACCACAACTCGAAGCAACTTGAGGACGATCCACGACAAGTACTCCTGCATACTCCGGAGCATCAGGCCAGGCCAGAAGAGAGTAGGCAGGAAGCTCAAGCTGGCGAAAGCCATCAATAAACCGTCCAGTAAGACCATGTCGTCATTGTTGCGGCTGCAGGAGCAGATTGACACTATGGCCAAAGGCAGCTACGTCCTTGGCCAGGACCTCGACACGTTTGGCACCCTGGTTGCATGGCTCTCCGATTCCATCGAGCGGGAGAAGACCTTGGCATGGTGGTGCTTGGAGAGAGCTGACCAGAGGACCTCGGTGCTGGAGATGGCGAACGAGCTGACACGGAGCTGCTCGAGCTCCAAGAGACTAACCGAGGAGCTAGATGAGCACGTTGTCATATCTCATTTTAAAGGACTAAAATAAGATATATAAAAGCTTATATATGTTCAGGGATGTCATACACATAAGTTGATAAATTATAAATAGTAACAAATCAGAGTTTATTACATAGCGTAAGAATAGCATAGCCTCGTCTTTAACAAAAATAAGACATAACTAAGGTAACTCCAGATGATAGCTCCACAGGGACACATCAACTGGTTGACACAAGCTAGTACTCGTGTCGATAATTCTCACTCTAATCTTAATCTGTTACCCATCTTGAATTTTCCAAGCAATGAAATAGAACAAGTGTAAGTATATACATACTTAGCAAGCATAGAAGGGGTTCATAGAGCTCAATAAAGGTTGACACGGTTTAACTGCAAGTAGCTTTTAGTGTTATGTCATATTTTAGCAATTAACATCAAGGTAGTAACAATTCTCATATCCTCATGATCAGGTATACATAATTAAGAATATGGTAAAAACAACATTAACATGTAACACAATTTGAGTTGATGATTCATTCCATAAGAACACCTTGGCTGCCCTAACCGTGGGCACGGACGATATATCGGTTTAAACTCTGCGCAGAGGTGTACACTTTCACTACGAGTCATGATTTTCAAAACTTTGGCATCGCGGCTCCCAAAACATCGAAAACCATATAAAACCACTCATAGGTTCGTCTAACAAGTTAGGGCCGCATGGTCATCAGATGTAGAAAATCCCTCTTCCAATATGGCACATGGCCTACCCGGTTATACACATACTGAAGAGGCCGTCCTATACCCAACTCGCAAATCCTCTAACTCGCTAGAAAAGGTCATGTAGCCCCGCAGTTGTACGTTATGTCCCGGATGATCACTTACAGTTTGGATCTTATTGAAAACCATCTTTAATCATTAGTTGCATAGTCATTAATCAGGTTACAAGATCATGGTTATAAATCACTAGCATTGACTACCCATATACAACATCCCTGGTTAACAAGGTAAATAGGTGTTCAAAGCTTGGTAATCCTAACAGGGTAGCAAATAGACACATGCATATGATTTTAGTGTGTATAGTGAATAGGTAGCAAGGAGGGTCCCTACTATACTTGCCTTGATCAAAGCTCTCCTGATGAACCTGCTGATCCTGGTTGTTGAAGTACTCTTGATCTCCAACAAACGGCTCACTCTCTAAACTCGATCATCAATCAGCAATGCACAAGCATCGAGTAATCATATATGAGCAAATAAATAGATTTAATTAGAACAGTACACCATATCAACAAAACAGTATGAGAAAAGTTTATAAAACCAATCTACACGTCGCAACAATCACACAGACGTAAAGATCACCAAAATCGGAGCTATAACGAGAAAGTTATGAATTTTATAAGATTCTCTATTGTAAAATAATAGATTAAATCTAACATCAAATTTAAACAGTTGAAAATAGATCTAACAGTGGTACTAACATGTAAATTATGAAATTATGAATCTAACATAACTTGAACGGATCCATTTGGATCAAAAACGGAGAAGTTATAAGCTTTTGAAATCAGGGGCAAAACTGTAAATAAAGGAAAACATGTTTTGAATATGTTAAAAGGTAAATACGCTTTCCAGTGGACTAAACGTACAAACAGGAAAGCGCAAGGGCTCTTAACTGAATAGATAAAAGTAGGAGGGCTTTTCTGCAAAATAGCCAGCCGAAGGGGTATGGGCTAACCTGGACCGCTGGATCCAGCCTGGATGGCCCGGATTAGAAGGTTGAGAGGGAGAGTGGATGGTCGGTCGGAGAAGAAGGCCAGCGCGGTGGACGGCCATGGCCGGCGGTGAGGGACCTTCGCCGGCGTACTCGAATCGGGCGATTCGGCCACGAAACAAAGTATAAATGGTACCAAAAGAAAGATAAGTTTGAGTAGAACTCACTAAGCGAGAAGATAGGATGCGGGTGCGGATCCTGGATGGCGTATGGCCTGACGAAGCAGATGACTCCGACCTGCAAAGTTCGGCGATGTACGATGAGCGAAACAAAGCGAGATAAAGAGAAGAATTGAACTCGGAGGCTTCGCAAACTCGAAGGTGAACCCGGCGACTTGCTTACGGTAACGATGGAGCTGCAGACGGTGGAACCAAACGCGAAGGCGGCGGCTAGGGTTCCGGCTAGTGCTGTGAGCTCGGGCACAGGTGGTGGCTTGGAATTAGGGTTTGGAGAGGTGGTAGGGACGCGGAGCGCGCTATTTATGGTGCGGAGGGCTTGTCGCGCACGCCAAGGACAGGAGTCAGCACGGACGTGGCGGTTCCCGGGTCGGGGCAGAGTCCTGCTCGCAACCGAGAGGAGGAAGACGGTGCCGACATGGGGGCCCTCGATGTCAGTCGGAGCGAGGGAGAGGAAGGTAGAGGCGCTGCCGCTGCGGCTGGCTGGACTTTGGCCTTTCGGCCCAAGAGGAGGACGGGCGGGCCGCTGTGGAGAAAAGGCCATCGGGCCAGATCAAGGAGAGGAGAAGAGAGGCAGGCCGACTGAGCCAGTTCGGGCCACTGAGAAGGAATGGGCCATAGTGCAAAAAATGGCCTGGCAGGCCAGATTAGGTAGAGGTGGGAAAGCATGCCGGTTTTGCCATTCGGGCCAAAAACCACAAAGAGTAAGAGAGGGAAAAGAAATCCTTTTCTATTTGTTTGAACCATTTTTTCCAAATAAATTTGGAAAGAGATTTTGAAATCTTTATCAAACTCAAACAAAAACCAATCATCACAACAAAATTATGCAAGAACATGAATGCATAAACATGCTTCTTGGCCTATGATGGATTTTATTTTCATAAAAATATTATTTTGCTTAAATTCAATGCTCACAAAAATGCACAAATATATCAATCTAGATATTTTTAAATCATGCAAATTTTAGGGTGTTAGACACGTGTGCCTCTTCCTTGAAACCATACATACTTTGGCCATCAGCTAGTCAAAATATTGTAACCCAAGTTGTTTTGGCAATGGAATCAAACTTATCTAGACAACCATTTCACTTCATCTTTGAGTGTTTCTCTCATAAATTGATTTGGAAGTTAATTTTTTTTTCAAAAAAACAAGATTTTCCTAAGGTACCTCTAGCAAGGGGTAATTTTCACAAAGGACAATCTAACTGAGAGGAATTGAAGGACAAGCAAAATTGCAATTTCTCTAACTATAACAAAACCACTAAACATCTTATCTTTTTTTCCCGCACACTAGAGACCGCAGGTACATAAGACGACCCCAGTATAGGAGTTTTATGTTAAGCATTATTGTTGGAGGGCTTCTAGTACCTGTGTTTTCCATCAATATTTATATGTCGGTTTTACATTATCTTTGACAAAATTCTTATTCTCTGATTATATTTGTAAAATGTGTATTTCACGTTTGACACATGAATAATCATTAGCCACAACAGTTCAGCCTGTGGAAAGGCCGTTACCTTCCAATTGACACATGTGATGCATGCTCGTAAAATGTGCTATGTTACAATAGTTCAGGTTGTACATGTGCTAGCAAAGTGTGCTTAGCTTGTTCTTGCATTGGAGTGAGCTAGTGACGATATGCATATATGCATCGGAGATATTATATGTCTTGTAGCACAATGTTATAACTACAAGCTTTCTGTTCGGGATTCCTTGTTTGTTTGAGTGATGGGCAAGAGATGCTCCTCCTCTTGTGCAAGCAAGAGTAGTACATTTCCAATGTGGCAAAGTACCAACATATGGCGTTAAAGAAACTAAACAAATATTTCCAACAAGCCAATATAAGCCAGTAGGAGCTACACACACCAATTGTCCGGCATTGTTCACAAGGTGGGCAAATTGCTTTCTGTTATATGATGTACAAAGTTTAGAATATAGATCACCTACAAATAGATAAAATCTTTTTCAAGAAAAAAATGTCCTTGTTTCTTGCTTATCTGATTCGAAATAATTTAGTTATGATTTTGGATATTTATCCATCTTTAAAAAAAAGCAAGAGTCCTATTTGTCCATTTTAACACCAGCCGGAGAGTCCATCATCCAATTTCGTAATTTAGTACTTTACGTATTATAACACTTGAAGGGTGTGTCCATTGGTTTTCTTTCACATTTGTCACGTGAATTATCAGGCACAATCTGTAAACAGACTACAGAAAATTGTCTGGGTTTCAGTACTTCTTACGGATTCTTGTGTAAAAGAAGAAAACGCTTGTTTAAAAAGAATCCAACTATGTATGCACGTGAAAATACATTACAATGGTGGAGCCCATGATATATGATCAGAGGTGAAGGTACGCGATTCTAGCAGCACGCGTACGAATTACCTGAACAGTCGCAAAATTCTCTCGGGGTCACACGCACAGCAGCAAACCACCAAACCGAAAAAATAGCTATGCATCACTCCAGCACATGGCGGCTGCGAAAGGACAAGACCAAAGACACCGGCCGACCGATGTGGAGTGCAGGAGAACGTCGGTCATGCAAGCAAGAACACGGCTGAAACCGCCTAATTCTGAGGCTATGATGCTGGCATATATAAGGGCTGAACCCCCTCCATTCTAAGCCAAGCAAAGCAGAAGGAGATACTACAGTACAACTCTTCTTGAAACTCAAGAGGACCACATCATCTCTCCAGTGCTTCAAAACACGATGGTGCGCCCAAGAACATCTTCAGCGATTGAGCTCGCAATGGCGGACTACTTTAATGCCAGCATGGAGGCGATAGAGATGTGCAGGCAGCTCCTCCAGAACATTAAGGACGCCCAAAGCGACTACCAATCCATGGACAGCTTCCTCGCTAGCATCACAGCTTCAGATGCACTCGACTGCCCTTCCAAAAGCAACAACCCTTTCCGCACCACAACTCGAAGCAACTTGAGGATGATCCACGACAAGTACTCCTGGATACTCCGGAGCATCAGGCCGAGCCAGAGAAGAGTAGGCAGGAAGCTCAAGCTAGCGAAAGCCGTCAAGAAGCCGTCCAGCAAGACCATGTCGTCATTGCTGCGGCTGCAGGAGCACGTTGACACTATGGCCAAGGGTAGCTACGTCCTTGGCCAGGACCTCGACACAGTCGGCACCCTGGTTGCGTGGCTCTCCGATTCCATCGAGCGGGAGAACACCTTGGCACGGTGGTGCTTGGAGAGAGCGGAAGAGAGGACCTCGGTGCTCGAGATGGCGAACGAGCTGAGGCGGAGCTGCTTGAGCTCCAAGAGACTGACCGAGGAGCTAGAGGAGCATGTGTGCCTCTTCCTTGAAACCATACATACTTTGGCCATCAGCTAGTCAAAATATTGTAACCCAAATTGTTGGCGATGGAATCAAACTTATCTAAACAACCATTTTACTTCATCTTTAAGCCTTTCTCTCATAAATTGATTTCGAAGTTAAATTTCTTTCTAAAAATCAAGATTTTCCTAAGCTATCTCTAGCAAGGGGTAATTTTCACAAAGGACGATCTAACTGAGAGGAATTGAAGGGCAATCAAAATTGCAATTTCCCTAACTATAACAAAACCACTAAACATCTTATCTTTTTTTTGAGCACACTAGAGACCGCAGGCACATAAGACGACCCGAGTTTAGCAGTTTTAATTTAACAATTATTGTTGGAGGGCTTCTAGTACCCGTGTTTTCCATCAATATTTCTATGCCGGTTTTACGTAATCTTGACAAAATTCTTATTCTCTGGTTATGTTTGTGAAATTTGTATTTCACGTTTGACACATGAATAATCATTAGCCACAACAGTTCAGCCTGCGGAAAGGCCGCTACCTTCCAATTGACACATGTGATGTATGCTTGTGTTACAATAGTTCAGGTTGTACATGTGTAACAAAGTGTGCTTAGCTTGTTCTTGCATTGGAGTGAGCTAGTGACGATATGCATATATGCATGGGAGATATTGATATGTCTTGTAGCACAATTATAACTACAAGCTTTTTGTTCGGGAATCCTTGGTCGTTTGTGTTATGGGCAAGAGATGCTCCTCCTCTTGTGGAAGCAAGAGTAGTGCATTTCCAATGTCATGGGCGAACGAGCTGAGGCGGAGCTGCTCGAGCTCCAAGAGACTAACCGAAGAGCTAGAGGAGCATGTTTGCCTCTTCCTTGAAACCATACATACTTTGGCCATCAGTTAAGTCAAAATATTGTAACCCAAGTTGTTTTGGCGATTGGAATCACAGTGTTAATTCTTATCTAGACAAGAATTTTACTTCATATTTAAGTCTTTCTCTCATAAATTGATTTGGATGTTCAAAATTTTTCTAAAATCAAGATTTTCCTAAGGTACCTCTAGAAACGAAGAGAAATTGAAGGGCAATCAAAAGTGTTATTTCTCTAACTGACATCTTTTCTTTCATTGTTATCGGGCCAAGACAATCTAGAGATATCTCTATATAGGGTGTGTTTGCAACTGCTCACCAAACTCCGCGGTGGAGCAGCTCCACAGAAAACCTAGAGTTTATAGAGCACCTCTTTAGGTCATTGAAGTGGTTTCTGTGGCTGTTGCGTGGTGGGCGGAGTGGCTGCTGCGGCTACTGGATTAGAGCCCTCAAAAATGAGGAGTCCTAAGATCGTCATCCTCGTTCCTCATTACCATTGACTCTCTCCACTCCGCCGCTATTATGCCGGTGAAATCTTGTGCAACTATTCTACCAGGCGAAATCCCCTCTCCTGCAATGGATTCCCATACGCCCAAAACTCTAGTCCCGTGAGATCCTGACACACTGCTCTCGTATAGCGAGGTCCCGCCATACATAGGGCAAGAAATTTGATCGTTTTTATTTCAAAACAAAAAGAAATTTCATCGTCCAACAGATCTCCCAGAACGCATGATACGAAATATACTCCCTGCATTCTCAAAAATATCATGTATATTTGGTGCACAAAGGATGCATATATTAACTGATGTATAGATATAATAATTTAACACACTAAAAATTTATCGAATTCAAGCTTCAGGTACATACCTGACATCAGTAATATGGACAAATGAGGTAGTCGGAAAATGGATTGACTTGTGCACTCTCGCACAAAAATTAGTGGAGCAGAGATACTTATGCACTCGCACAAATATTAGCAGGTGGTCATTCACGTTTTACAGCTATGCAGAACCCAGCATTGCCGCCCATCATTCGAATCAACTTCTAGGACTGAGTTTCTAGAAGGGATAAATTTGATCTACAAGTTAGGAGATCAGTCAATGATGTTGTTGACATGTCAAAACGTTCTTGTTGGCATAAAGTGAGAGCACCACTCCCCCAATGGAAACAATGAAATGAAATAGGATGCAGCTGGATTCTATATAAACAGGATTTACAAGAAATACAATTGTGCCAAACTGTGATTTTTGTTAATTTATAGGACTTGTTTGATATGTAAGTTTGTTGGGCAATTGCAGCAAAACAAACTTAGCACCACCAAAATTCCAATGACATAACATGAGATTTCATTTTATGAGATGTTGCAATCACACAAAGAACATTTAAAAGCACTCTGGGAAAATATACCTGGTGGCAAAAGATACTTTGCGCACACACAAAAAAAGTTGGAGATGTATTAAATATTGGTATCCCCAAGAAAGCGAAAGGGCATGCCTGTAAATATTAAGTAACAGAATCACTGTTGAACAAATTAACAGGCCACTTTCATGGACAACATCACACCCCAAACCAACAAATAAAAAACTCTAAGAAAAAAAGCCATACCAACAATTTCTCCAAGGTGAATTGATACTGAATTTAGTTGAGTTTTGTTTTTGTAAAGACGGTTAACAGCACATCTTCATCTTCTAAGTTCCTTAGCAAGAGACTGGCATGAAAAACATAACATAATGAACATCAATAGTACACCAAACTGCTAGCCTTATTTTGACAGATAAGATCAGTGATGAAAAATTGACATTATAACTTGAAAGCTTAAAAGCGAAGAAACAAAGCACACAGAAGTGCTGCCGAGGTATTCATGGGATACACACATGGAGTCCAAAGGACGTGCATGTTTACCTCATGGGCATTACGTCAAACACCTCCTGTACGCCACCGATGTTGATGTGGGTGCTGCGGACGCCTGACGGCGCTGTGAATGCTGGTGTAGATGGCCGAGATCAAACATAGATGCCGTGGCTGTCGTCCCCTTCGGCTTCACGGCTGTCGGTGCTCCCTTCCGTGGCTTTGCGTGTATTGCTGCCGAGAGCAGCAAGCGGCATGGTGGCGCGGATAGGCGGACGGCCGTGGCGTTGATGTCGTTACCGCTCAAGAGCGTGCACGCCTGCGCCACTGAATTGCACAACTGACGGGGATGCCGTGGTACCGGAAGTGTCGGCGGAGGGGCAGGGCACGGCCGGACGGCATGGCAGCGATGTCGGCGGGCAGAGGAGCTGGGCGGCTGATTGGTTCTGTTTTTTGAGGGTAAAGACAAGACACTAGTGGTGGTGATGGCAACAGAACAGAGAATTGATTCTTTCTTATGTTTCATGTTTATTCTGAACTTAATGTTGTGGTGAAGTATGTCATGTGATGAACGATGTCATTTAAATTTGAATTTAAGCTTAATCTGAAGTTTCAATTTGTGATTTGAGTATATATATTACCCCCTCCACTCCATGTTGTAATTCGTTCTTGTTTTTCTAGGCAAATAGCTTTCACTATGTATTTAAGTACAATATATATCTAGATATTATTTAGCAAAAGTTATATATCTATAGAAGCCAGAACCATTTACAACATCTTTAAGAGACATGTTATTCTTGTTTTGTATGCTATATTTAGAGTTTTAGAGCAAAAAGTAAACTCCAACAAATATATTATCTTGTTTTGTAAAATAGCAGGCTGGCTATTCCTAGACTCTCGTACGGTAAATATAGATTGCATATGTCACTTGCCATCTAGCATTGCCGTAATAGAAAGACTGTTGGAGTTTTGTACTTTTTTATAAAGCTTTCTATTTTAAAGGTTTGCTAAATTATAGGTTTAGCAATCCATTTTTATCAACTCTTTTGGAGTTGAGCAGTTATTTATACAAAGTAGTAATATTATCGGAGAGATGTATGTTGGGTGAAATAGATGAAAAGAAAGAAAACGAAAATATATATGGGCTTCAAAACAGGCCCTTGAAAATAGAGGAAGCCCTGAAATCCCAAATAGGAACCCTATTTTTAGTGTAATTGCTTGAGTTACTCTAACATTAAAAAATTAGCGTGATATTCTCAAACTTGTACATCCTTGTAATAAAGGTAATGAAATGACAACATTCATGCTTCAGTTTACTTTGGAATAACCAATGAATGATCATCAAGCTATGTATGTAAGAGTAAACTTCAACCAAGCACTTACACGCCCCCCCCCCCCCCCACACACAGACACAGAGACACACCCCCACTCCTATTCCCTGAAATAGCCAACCATATTTCTCAGCGTACTCCAACAAATCTCTTATTTTACTATAAATCATCATGGGCCCTGCTCATCGGTCCTATTTGTAAGCTTGGTGGAAAGATACAAAGAAATAGTGGAGACATGAGTTCAGGAGAGAAGAATGAGAGCCCCTCGTTCATTAGGGAGTGACAGGCTAAATAGGAGATCGGTTGGAGCATTTTTTGTATGTTTGATCGCTCGAAATAGGATGAGGGCTCAGATAAGGTCTTGATTGGAGTTACTCTAGACATAATATAGAAAAATTGCACAATTTTTTTTTTCCAATTAAACTGCCCAATCCACGTAACACCATGATGTTGTCTTTTATGTTTTCAAGATGGGCATAAAGCTAATTTCAATGGCCAGTTTCATGACATAGTTATCAAGACCACTATCATGTTAGATTGTAACTATGACCATAGGTTTTAGTCAGATGAAACTCTTTCTTTCTTCACAATTAATCTGCCAAGTTATCAAACTTGCTGATGTGTCAAAACTTAGATAAAACCACCACTTAAATTGGCCTAGTCTCGTCAAATTTTCGCCTATTGAGTCTAGATCCCAAAGCCATGCTATAGGCAAACAAAGTGTACTCCATTATTTTATAAAATATATAAGACGCTCCTTGAACCATTATTTTTTCCTAGAAGTCCTATATTAAAAGTGAAGGGAGTACACTATTGCTCAGTGCGTGGTTTAGTTAAAGACAACCAATCAAGGTGAATTCACTTTATTTGAGTATAGAGCAAAACAGCTCTCGATACAAACAGAAAAGGAAATAAAAAAGAATATATATATACACACACTTATTCAAGGCTTATTTGTACTTGATACAAGATCGCCGAGGATCAAGATCTCCTACGTGCAAATATCGGTAGCCCAAATCAAGACCTGACGCACACACGGGTTGAATCTCTGAAACAACACATCAAGCTGCCGCGAGGATGATGTGCTGCGTTAGCTCACGCAGTCCATCAGTTGTGGCCGTGCTTCTTGGCGTCCTTCTTCTCGTGGTGCTCGTGGAAGGCAAACCCAGCGGAGCCGACGGCGGCGACGGCGGCCACCTCCTCCTTGACCCGGTGGCCATGCTCGTTCTCCGGGTCCTTCTTGGCCTTGTGCTTCTCATGCTGCAGTGACATGCACAGTAACACATCGAAGTGCATACCAGATCAATAGCTGAATCAATATGCATCGATCAGACAGGCGATTAAAGAAGTTGGATTTTGATCTCTCACCAGAGCATATGCGCCGGCGGCAATGGCGCCCAGCTCGCCGAGCTGCTCCATGTGCTTGTGGTGCTTCTCCTTCTTCTCGTAGTCGACCTCGCCGGAGCTCTCCTCCTTGCGGTGGTGGAACAGGTGGTGGTGGTGCTTCTCCTCGGCCATGACACGTCAAATGTTTCTCGTGAACTACAACAAGTGTCTGAAGGTAGCTGCGAGCTAGAAGTGACTTTGCAAGTTTGGATGAAGAAACTGTGGTGCCTAATGGCCAGCATATATAGGGAGTCAGGGGTGGAGTGGATGATGCAATGGCACAACTGGCTCTGCCAACTGTTCATCGTTCGACATACGTACAATTAGATAATTCACCAAATATGTCTTCTTGATAGCTAGTGGATTTGAGATTTGAGGTTTTACGTATTAATATATTTTTTCTATTAATTTTGGTGAAAAATAAGAAAGATTAAGAAGAACTATAAATAATTTGGAACCAATAATGGAACATTTTTTTGTTTTAAAGACCGAACAAATGGATTAGTTGCAAGAGAGGTAAAAATACTTTCTACGTAAAAAAAAGAGGTAAAAATACTTGACAAGTACGAGAGTGTTACTGTTAGGGTTGGAATTCGATCATTTGGTCTGGCTTAACCGTGTTAATTTCCACGGAAACAATTAGTTGGACAGAAACGCGGTAATAACGATGGATGGATGAACCTTGTGCTGGAATTCAAAAGTTTGTCCGTGACCACGCAGAAAATCGCGTTGCCAAGACCTTCCAGAAGATGAAAGGCGAAAGCTACGTGCCGACCATAATTAGCTTTATATATAAAGTGATATATAATAGTCGATCGATAATAATGGGATGACAGCGGGTTAAGTATGGATGGAGTAAGATGTAAAAGCTAGCAACTCGGAAGGTTGTCTCTATATATATATATATATACTTCCTCGTTAATAGAGATTTTGGTAAAATGAATTCTAACAACTTTTTTAATTAGTCGACCTTCAAATATTGCTATCTTTCATTTATGTTTTGGTGAGGACTCTATACACAGTGCATAAAAGATATAGAAAAAATTATTGGATGAAGAAAACAAAGAGAACGATTTATTCAAATAACTCTCAAAATGGTGATCCTGAGAGAGTGTGAATTTATTAGGAAATATATTTTTTTGAGATGCTCTAGCTAAACATCTGTCCTGACGAGTTGCCTAATAATATACAAAATTCATATCCTATTTGTGGTTTATATTTTGCATCTGTACACTAGAATATATATGTGGAATCGTTTGTACGTTGTGTAAGTAATTAAGGGGTGATAGAATAACAATAACCATGGGTAGAATTGGCACCTCTAGTTAGTATTTTTTATTAAAAATACAGTATATTTGCTAAAAAAAGTAGTCTATATAACGATATACTCCCTCCATCCTGTATTATAGTGCATTTTGGTTTGTTCCAAGTCAATTAAGTCTAAGTTTGACCAAATCTAAAACAAAGAATATTATCATCTAATACATCAAACATGTAAATTATAAAAATATATCTTATAATAAACTTAATTATGGTCATTTGATATCATAAACATTATTGTTGTTTTCTATAAATTTAGTCAAATTTAGAATAGTTTGACTGAGGACAAACCAAAACACACTGTTACAGGAGTGATGGAGTATATTCTTTGCTATCTTTCTTTCGTGCTCATGTGATTAGTCAATTCATGAGCACTTAATCCACAAGACAAGTGGCGGTGGTTGACTGGCTGTGTTGAGGCGCCGGTCTAAATGCTCCTGCACCGGTCGGCGCGCGCGCCTCATCAGCCGGACGGCGACATACGGCAGCTTCGCACGGACCGTTGCCAATGCCAGGTTCCTTAGGAGGTAAGGAAATAAATACCTTGGCCGTGAGCCCGTGACCAAGAAAGCCATGGCTGAGAGGGCGCCAAGGAGAAGAGACGAACTAGAACGACGACGTGCCAACTTGCCGAGCAGGCTAGCTCGCGAGGCCGTTCCGTTGGTTCCTGACTTCCTGCGCCGACCAGCGTGCCAGATCGTCCAAGGCAAGCTCGCTCGGCGGCCACATGGAAACATGGGAATTTGGAATTAGAATGTGACTGTGAGGGTCACACTGCCGCGGTCTTTGCCGTTGCACTGACCACGGCAGGCGCGTTTGAACTCGCACGCTCCCAGCCAAGTTCCACCCAGCTCAGCTGCTGCGGCATGCGGTGGGGCCTGCTATTGGTCACTGAGAATTTGGAAGGCGGAAACTAACGTATCGCCGTGTCCGGTTGGGCCGCCATGCGCCATCGGTTTCCAGCAGCAGACCTACTTCGGCCTTGTCCACGGCCCACAGTTTGCACAACACTTTGAATCGTTTATTACTACTCTCGTTTGAATTTTTTTAATTTTAAATTTGACCATTAGTTTTATTCAAAAAATTTGAGCCAACGTAGTAAAATTTAGGTCATTCTCAAATATCTTTTGTTAATAAAACAAGTCATAAGAAAAAAGATTATATTTTTAATAAATTTTTAAATAATACAAGTGATCAAACTTGGGATAAAAAATCAAACGAACTATAAATTAAGACATACTAGTAATTTTTAAGTTTTGCAGAATCAATACACCCATCGCCATTGCCAACTGAACCGGCGGAAGTTTTCATGCTGCCTTCTTGAAGGTCGAATTTACCTTTTGTAGAGCATACCCTACAAGATCATAAGTTTTTTCATATGAACTCATGGAAAAACAAAATTACTAGTTTTTGTTACGTTACACATTAAAACGCAAACGCTCACGGTACACATGCACATTCACCCATGAACACATATAGTCAAACCTTATCTCTATAAACATCTTAAAAAAACAATCTCACATGTGTCAAGATTCATAACTGACCACTGAGCGTTATTAAAGGCATCCGTGGGTTGGCTTTAATTTCTGTAACGGAGAAAATAATACAAAAACGGGCACAAATAATGCCTCTAAAACATTAGTACAAAAGCGGGCACAACTAATGCCTTTAAAAGCATTGGTTTTGGGTGTGTGTTAACTTATTCTTTAGACAGTAGAAGAGAAAAATGTATATGCGAAAGAAGACAATGAGCCTCTGCCCAACTAGCTAGAGCCCCTTAGCGGCATGTCCTAGGTTCGACTCTATATGGAAGCAAATTTTTAGATTTTTAGTCTGTGGTTAAATTTAAAAAAAAAATCTCCTCGCTCGTTCCATAGCCAAAGCACAGGTGGTAAGGTCTTCTTAAGCATAATGTCTGGGGTAAGACACCGGGTCAAGTTTTTCTATATGCGGAAGAAGAGAAATGTTTTATGCTCAAAGTCTTGATGATAATAAGATCAAGTGAAAACATGTAAATATATATATACACCACGAAAGGAAGGACTAGGAGTAAAATAACAACTCATTATACTTTATTAGGCAAATGCACAGAAGATGCGGTGGAGACACAACACAGAACACAAAGTCACAGACACTACGTATACTCTCCACACAGCTGAGAGCTGACAGCATGCACGTAATTAACTACCCAGTGATACCGGCACATCATCGTACAACATATATATTTACATACACAAACGGACACACTGAGCCGTACTCCATCCATCTCGAAACCCCGGCTCTCTTTTATTGAATTCGCCCGGTGTGCAGCTCATGCATGCTAGCTGCTTCTGTGAGCAGCTCTCGATCGATCAGCCGAAGAAGTGGTGCTTCTTCTTGCCCTCGCCGCGGCCGGACTCCTCCTCCTCCTCGGCGTCCTCCGCCGCGTCCTTGGCCTCCTTCTTGTCGTGGTGCTCGTGGAACGCGAAGCCGCCGCTGCCCATCGCCGCCACCGCCGCCACGCCCTCCTCGATCTTGTGCCGCTGCGCGTGCTCTGTGTCCTTCTTCGCCTCGTGCCTCTCGTACTGCATGCACCATCATGGTCAGACAAGTTCAACAATATGAAGAAAGTGACAGCCACAAGCATGGCGTCAGTGTTCATTCGTGTGTGTCGTTAGTTAGTTACCAAGGCGAAGGCGCCGGCGGCGAGGGCGCCCATCTCGCCGACGTGCTCCTTGTGCTTGTGCTCTTTCTCCTCCTTCCTGTACTTCTCCGACTCGTCGTCCCGGGAGGAACCGTACTCGCCGTCGTCCGCGCCACCGGACTGCTGCTTCTTGTTGCCATACCCGCCGGTGCCGCGGCCGTATTCGTCGTCGTTGGTGCCCGATTTGTTGTACCCACTGTCTTCGTAGTCGTCCTTGCCGGACTTGTTGTACCCACCGCCGACGGTGCCACTGCCGTACTCGTCGCCGCCGTACCTGTCGTACCCGTCGCCGCCGCTGCGGCCATAGCCGTCGCCGCCGGACCTGTCATAGCCCTCGCTCCCGCTGCGGCCGTAGTCGTCGCCGCTGGACTTGTTGTAGCCACCTTCGCCACGCCCGTAGTCGTCGCCGCCGGACTTGTTGTAGCCACCCTCACCACGGCCGTAGTCATCAGTGCTGGACTTGTTGTAGCCGCTGTCGTAGTCGTCGCCGGCGCCGGACCTGCCGTAGCCGCTGCGGCCGTACTCGTCAGCCATGGTTCAGGCGTTTCAGTACTGAAGATCGAGAGTAGAGCTTGCTTGCAGTTCCACACTTGCACTATGTTTCCAAGAACACAGCAATGGCCAAGTATTTATAGAAGGGATTCATGGCTAATATGCTGCACACGTCCTAACAAAAATCTGACAGGTATTTGTTAATTCTATAATTGAGTTGCCTTAATCTCGAAATAGTGCAGATATTTTCTCTGCAGGCACAAACTAGTTGGCTAGTTGCTTGGTTGTCGACATCATCTTGTTGGGATTGGGCCATGGATTAAATAATGGATGAGAGTTTATTCCCTGATATCCGAATCTTTTTTTTCTTGAATATGTAACTAATTGCATATCATTGCACTAAGGAAAGAAAAAAGATCAATTTTTCATAAATCAGAACAAGAAAACCACCACAATTCGTCTGACATTTTCGCTTTCATAAAGTGAAACAACTAGATAAAATTGTGTTAGTGAAGGTAGAATATGCTTGCTTGGCAGCAGCATCGCATTGGTGGGGCAGAGGATTAACAAGTCATCACGGTTCGTTATCAGAATGGGACTAGTTAAGTTGTGCACCGAAAGTTCTTACTTTATCTAGATGCAACGCAGAGCATGTCATGTTATATAGGGCAGCTGTGTTCTATCATTATTATTAGTATTTGTTGACTGAACCTGCTGCTTACAATCACATTTAATAGTGCGTGTGTGTGTGTTTGGAAGAGCATCTATGAGCTCCTCTACTCAGAAAGGACTTTGAAGCTCACATGTCAGCCTATTTGGTTGCATGCCAAGATTAACCACGATTTCACATAATTTCTTATGCATGTTTAAAGTAACTGTTTGGTTGTAGCCACGGCAGTTTTAATTTAGTCATGCTAATAAATTATTTCCCATGTCGATCCCTTCTGTCAAACTAGAGTTTGCGGCAAGATTACCTTAACTATGATTAAGTGGTGGTGTTTGTTCCTTTTCTAAAAGCAGTTCAGTAAGCTTTCTTGGCAAGCTTTGTTGACAACATTATGTGACAAACCAAACATGCATGTCACAGCTCCAAAAAAAACTTACCATGAGGATTGTACGCCTATGGAAAAAACATCAGCATCTAACATTAGCATGAAGAAAAAAATAGAATAATTATGGCATCTACTAACCTAGCCCCCCTCCCCCCGCGTCGTCCCCCACACGGGCCCCTTGGATGGCAGTGGCGAGGTCCTCACCTAGCCTGCGAGCTCCTTCGTGCAGGGTGGCACTCGGCGGCCATGGCGGCGGCTGCTGCGCAAGGAGGCGCGGGGGTTGCACAGCAGCGGTGGAGTTGGTGTGGCGGTTGCCAGGCGTGGTTGCGCAGATGGAGTACACTGCACAGAGGAGCGGCATTGAGACTGCTGGTCGCTGTCGTCCTTGGCGGCTACGGCCGGAGCAGCAACTGCGGAGGTGGCTTCGGCCACCAGTTCAAGCTCCCTGGAGGCCGGATCTGGCCTTCTTGGGTTCGGATCTGGTGCCCCTGGGAAGTGGTGGCTGGCGGTGCTGGAGTTCGGTGTCGACTCCACGGTGCGGTGCCAGTGGTGGATGGAGGCGGCTAGGGAGTGGAGGTGGGCCTCGCTACATGATGCGTGGATGGAGACTACTGCTCGCCGTTGTTTTCTCGGCGATTGGAGGGCGCAATGACTACGGCAGCTGCTCCGGGATCTAGACCCGGCGCTCTAGAGGCTGGATCCGGCCTTCTCTGGGCCTGATCTGGTGCGGCCTTCCCCAGCGGTGGTGATGCCGCTTCACCGGCAGCGCCATGGTGGCGTGGCCGGCCCTGGCATTGGCATGCCTGGCTTGCTGTGGCGGTGCTGCTAGCGGTGCCAGGCCTGGTGGAGGTCTCACTTCTTCGTTGGGGCTCACCGGCGGAGTGGGGTGGAGCTGGTGCCCGAGCAGGCGCAGGGAGCAGCGGCAGGGTTCCCTCCCTCTCTGCTTGCCCCCTCCTTCTTGATGGTGGCCACTTTTGTGGCAATGGCTGGGGCTCGTGATGGCGTTGGAGGGGGCACTCGTCTATACCGTCCTTCCCCCATGACCTTGACTGGTATCATGGGGCGGTTGTTGTGAAGACAAAGGCCATGGCGTCAACGGCGGTGCTGGTCCGAGGCACGGCCCTTGACCCGGTACATTCAGGGCAGGGGCGTTGCCCTATAATGGTGGACGTGCATGGCAGCAGGATGTCAGCCTTCAGTATGTGGTCTGATCCGCGGGTGCTGGCGAGGCTCTGCAGCTGCTTGCGGGGCCGGCACGTCGACCCCCCGGTGAGGCTTCTGCCGGATGTTTGGCAGTGACAACATTGGCGTCTGGCGGGGACCCGGCATCTTGACTGACGTTTGTGTTCTGGGTTCTTTGGGCGAAGGCCTGGCGATAGCGACATCTGCTGCTACCGTTCCCCTATTGAGGGCGTCGCGTCCCCAGCACTCTCCATTGGTGAAAACCCAGTCCTTTCTTGGACAAACGACGACGGCGCTTGGACGTCGTACCCTTTTTGAAGGCGTCATTGGAGATTTTTGACTCGGTCGTGATGTCTCGTGGCAGGACCACTTGGTTCATCACTTCTGCTGTTGTGTTGCGTGGGTGGTGCTAGTTGTGGAGTAGGCTTAGGTGGTGGGGGCTTCTGCTCGGCGCACGCGCACCGCTAACAGTACCGGCGCACGCGCACTACTACATGTACTCGCACATGGTGGGTCACCGAACCCCTTCCACGCGCGCTCCTAATCGTACGGGCGCACACATCCCAGCTTCTCCCGTCTACTGTCCCATGGGTTCTCCTGTCTACTGTTCAATGGGCCTAACTATTTTTTGGGTTCTCCTGTCTAGTATTTTTTGGATTTTCCTGTCTAGTATCCAATAGGCTAAAATTTTTCTCTCTCAGAACAGCGGGGTTAGGGGTGAATAAAAAGGGCAGGGGGATGGTTTCATATCTATATGGAAGTGAAAGTAGAAAATATTGTTTCATAAATCTTATGTCGATCCCATAAAATATAGTTTATACTACATAAAATACAAAAAGTGGTGAGATAAAGAAAAAGATAAAAACCAAATACAGATTATTTGTAACATCTTTGTATTTAGGATAAATAAAAAAGCTAAAATGTTCTCCATTTTCTTCAAGACTTAAAAATAAAGAATATTCGTCACTCATTAATGTTTCTAAAAAAAAGGAAATTTCATGATTAAAAATATATACTTATATTGAACTTTACATTTCTATACGTAAAAAAGAAAACTACGAATACCACATTACAAACTTTTTAATGCTAGTTTAAAAACTGTCACCTATCTTTTTAAAAATCTTGTATCGGTAGGTTCAAAACTTTACAGTTGGGAAATAGAAAGAAAATCTGGACATACGACATTAGAAAAACTTTATACTGTTAGGTGCAAAACTTTAAACTGTAGTATTATAAACTTTATACTACTAGATTAGAAACTTTATAGTCATTATTTACAGAGACTTTGTAACAACTACAAATCAAAACTTTGAACTATTTATACTATAAATTTTGAGTTACTAGGTTCAAAACTTTGATTATGGACATTATAACCTTTGATATAGCAAAATTTTATATAAAGTGACACTTCAATATAAACATCTATATGCTGGAGCATTGATACTGGGAACAAAAAGTAATAACTGACATGTCTAAATACTTGTTACTATGTCATTGAAAGCTCTACAAATTTTATACCTTTTGAATGAACTTGTAGTGATCAGTAATAGGGGTTCCAACAACAAAAAAAAGGGTGAGTTTCGACTCCAATGGATTACTAGCAGTAGAAAAAAATTATTGTCATAGTACAATGGTGCGCATATGAGAAAGAAAGGTTTCTGGTAGAACTTTTATAAAAGATAACTCACATGAATTGATAATATCTTCTTGATATCCACCAGAGAATCAAATTTATCATTGTATGGACGGGTCAGCAAATAATATGACAAGGACTCGCGTAATGCTTTTGCTTGCACCTATTTAAACAAAAAATGATGCTTATTAAAAAAGAAAATCTTTACAAATATGAAAACATATAATGTTTTCAAAATGATGCACATATGAAAGAAAAACCAGTTTAGGAGCATGGTTTCAACTAGTTACCGGTTTAAACAGATGCTGACTCTTGCCATCATGGCTTTGCATGAGTTTCATCATAAAGATTCCGCTATCGCAACTATTTTTGGGTAAGAAAAAAGAAGAGAAACTATTATTTTTATGCAGCACCTTGAAAAAAAGAAAACTGGAACTATATAACCAATGTTTATAGAATAACGTAACTGATTTTCTATATTTGTCACTGAATGGTAATCAGTTTCCATTTGCCAAATATGAACTTGACTGTTTGGGCATGCATAGTTGAACATCCTCTTGAAATTCACTATGACAGTCTCAACATCATTTTTGATTTCTTGAAACAGCAGGTTAGCAATTAATACTTTAAATTTTCTAATTCTAAAATTTACAACTACCAGATACCAATACTGATTATAGAATACAGGAATGAACACCTGTGTAATATGCACAAGACAAAAAAGAAAATATAAGAGTTTACAAAATAGCAGAAATAGAGAAGGCAGCAAAAAGTAGAAAATTCTTACTTAGTTTTGTCAAGTGTATATTAAATAGTTATAACATAAAAATTTCTAATAGTAATCATGATCATTACCATAGACATAGAGTCTAGCTTGTAACCCTAATTTGGTGCTATGAAAAGCTTTGATAACTCTTGAGCATCAGCATTAGGTTTCTGGAGCAGTTTCTACATTAAAAAAACAGCATGTATGAGAGTGCATAAAAACAAAAAAGAGAATCAAATGAAAGATGACATTGTCCCCAATAAAAAAACAGCATGTGTGAGAGTGCGTAACAAAAAAGGTTTCATGAAGCTAGTTGAGAAATGACAAACTGCTTTCTTAAATCTAACAATATGTCTATACCAATAAGACCTTGGCAATAGATTTGCTTTGTTCTTTTCAAATTCCTCTATCATCACACCTTTACCCAACACATCAATGACATAACATGACACTTTTCCATAGACTCGCATGGATAGACCAAATGTTTTGTGATCCACCCAATTCTTTTTTATCTCCACAACTCTTGGGCTAGGCAAAATAAAAATAAATAGCATATTTAATAATCAGTTTTATCTTTTAAAAAATTACAAACAAATACAGACATGATATTATGTGTAGCATAGAAGAGGAAAAAAAGGAACTTGCCTTGAGCCAATATAGGGTATTTGTTCAACAATGTCGTTGAACACTTCTTTCTCAACAAGTGTAGATGTGAAGTTGATGTGATATGTCAATGATTTGCAAGGTCAGCTTTGAGAGATATGATCCATGAGCTCTGCATCTTCTAAATCGCTTATATTGTTAGATAGCATAGTGTTCTCCATGTCCATTGTTGTATTGTGAGCATTACTGGCTGCTTCCAAGTTGTTATCATTGGCAGCCTTTCCTTTGCTAGATCCCTCATCAAGCCTCCTCAATGAGTAAAACTGTAATGCCAACTCATTTAGTGACCTCGATCGCTTTCTGGTTGACAAAGTTGAGAGCATTGTATCAGCATTTGAAGGGAATCCTTGTTGAGTTTGTGGTATGAATTCGAAAATCTGAGTCCATCCCATGACCAAAGAAGTCAAACTCTTCCATTCCAATTACTTTCTCTGGAGTTCTCATTTGTGCTGGCTGATGATGATCCGTAGCTGTATATGAATCACCATTATTATCAGCAGCACCTGATGGGATTTCTAATAGGTTAGTGTCTGAGCAATGTCCACTAACAAACACTCGGTCCATGCCTTTTCCATCATTCTTTATGCATGGCTTGAACTTAGATGTCTCTTGGTCTAAATTGGAAGAATCAGCCCATTGCGGTTGCTATAGAGGGTGTGGGCAAGGACCATCATAGCTGCACGTGTTGGAGCTATCTTGGCTGAAAGATGGGACATACAAGAAATAACTTGTAGCATCTCCTTTGGAGACTAATATATCTTCAACTATTTTGTCCAACTTCCATGTCAAATTCTCTTTTTGTATGTTCCGCTGGACTTCAGGCCATACTGAATCCTCCTTTATCACTGTGGATTGACCTTTTGCTGCATTGTCATCAGATGGCTCAATAGTAGTGTTAGCTGGCACAACTTCCTCTCCTTTGCTTCCAACTGAATCCTTATCCATCAGTAACTTTGAACTGACAAGATGCTGAGTTATTCTCTCAGTCATGTATACAGGAGGTATGAGATCTGGTTAACATACTGATTTGCCTGGATCAAAGAGCACTTTCTTTTCAGCAACCAAAGAGTCTTCACTAGTCGCCTCTGGTAGGCAATGCCATGCTGTGTGCAACTTGTCACAATATCGTGCAAGTATTGGTTCAATGGTGCTTGCTATTTCAATTGCTATATCATGGGAAAGAGTAGCGATATCAGGATTGAAACTGCATGACCCAAGAATACATTTGATGGGCAATGTTGTAGACCCTCTGGCAGCTTCTGATGTTGTAGCACTTGTCAGAGAAAAAGTTGCTTGATGTTCTTCAACTGCAATAGTATATCAAAAAATATTAATTGCTATGTAATTTGCAGACTACAAACATGAAAAATGTTTTGAACAAAATGTAGACGTGTGCAGGGGAAATTTTACCGGTAATCTCCCGAAGATGCACTCATCGACATCCTTAGCATCTAATGTTTCAAAAAGCTTTGACCATATCTGTTGACCAAAACTTGAGACGTGGGACAACCTCTTGATTAGTATGATTTGGGATGTCTAGCTGCTCGAAGTATATTATCTGTAAAATAGAAAAGGTAGTTAGTTGAGGGGGTAAATCACAACTCAATTTGTCAATGTTAGAAAATGTAGGAAAAAACCAAAAGTAATTGAAGTTAGGAATGCATACCACAAGTGTGAGAATGCAACCATCGAGAGTTGTACTTGATGTTTTTGCCACTAATCTTTGATAGGAGTTAGTGAGTTTGTCTAGCACAACACTGCACCAGTCAAATGAAGAGATATCTTCTGGAGACTCTACAACTAAATAGTAATCTGTACTGATGCAATCATAGCTAGTAGGGCAGATAAAACATCCTATAGCAAAGAGTGTGAAAATCCTCTTAAATTTGTCTCCAACAAGATCAGGAGTGATTAATGCTTTGAGCTCATTAATATTTAGAGTATTCCCTCTACACTTTGTTTCAGCAACAATTAGTTTCTTGAGTTTGCTGTCACATTTCTTCACTATAGCTGTTCCACCAATGGGAATACCAAGTACTGCACGAATACAGTGAGGAGTGACTAAGAATTTGGAGCCATCAGATAATTGGATAGACCTTGACTTGACATCAAATTGTTTTGCAACCCACAAACATATGCCTCTGGGCACCGAATCACATAGAATATCAAGAAGGTGATCAAACCCAATACTCTTGACCATCCTTCTTTGATCGTCTGTTAGAAGCTTTGCAACAGCAATGAACTTGGGTAGACTCAACTTTGTTGAGAATGTCTGTAAAAGAAAACATAAGACAGAAACTAAGAAACAATGAAAACAAAAGAGAGAGATAATATTGAAAAAATGGTCTGGACAGGAGAAAAAAGTGCTTTCATAGGGTTCAATTTCTCTTACATTGGAGTATGCATTCCTCAAACTGTGCTCTGGTTTCATTATGGATGTCAATATCTTAGATTCCATTAACTGTGATTTTGTTTGACCTACAAGGCGATGTGTTAGAGTGACACATAGAGACTGCGATTTACAAAATATAAGTTTAAAAAACAAATAAAAAAATCCATACACAATTTGGCAAAAAGACTTTACACTACTAGGTTATGAAATTCTTTTTTATTCAAAAACTATCACATTACACACTCTATAAGCTGAGGTTTAAATAAAAACTTTCTACTGCTACATTGAAAACTTTATACATAGAATCTATAAACATTGAACCACCAGAAAAAATATAGCAAAATTTAGAGAGTAGACCATCACGTTAGAAACTTTATATTGATAGGTTGAAAACTTTAAGTAATGACGCTAAAATCTTTACACCGCTAGACTAAAAACTTTACTCTATGGTTTTATAAAATATTATATTATTAGGATTACAAACTTTGAACTATGACATTATAAAGTTAGAATTGCTAGGTTCAAAACTTTACAAGCAGAACTAGTATAGAAAACTTAAAATTATGACATTAATAACATTATACTGATAGGGTCTAAACTTTATATCGGCAGTAACAAAAAGTTTTCAATTATGAGATTACCATCTTTGTACTGCAAAGGGTTGAAAAAATTTGAACTATGATAGTATAAACTTTATACTATAAAAGTAATAAACTTTAAATGTATTCTGAAACATCAGTTTACAAGTTTATGAACATATGCTATACTAAGGCATTGGGAAGTCACAATTAACACAGATACTGTGAACATATATGATTTTGAATGTATTTATGGGCAAAGTAGAAGAAGTTTGACCGACCTAAAACCTTATAGTGATTTACATTTGATATCAAGATTAGCTAAAGCGATGCTTTATTTTGGACTATGGATGTGTCTCTCAATTCATGGCAATGTTTTCTAAAACATAAGTGGAGCTATTTGCATGTCTGCCTGCAAAAATGTAGATGGATACAGAAGCTAGGCTAGCAAGCACACACCAAAATAAAAGCTCAGATTCAGTCCCCCTTCATGCTGTCATAATTGCCTCTCTATCAGTCCACTATTATACGATCCAGTAAAAAAGAAATGACATGCTAGATTGCACAGTAAAAGTTCCGGAGACAGAAATTTGTCTAAGCTAACTGGACACTACAAATAGTATAGATCAAAAAAAATTAAGGCAAAGACTCAATCGGATCTAGTGACGCATGTCTTGGAGGTTTAGAAAAACAAAGCAGCCATGACTAAGATGTTGAGAAATGAGATGGCACCTACCTGAAATCTGGATCCAGATCTGGGAACAGCACAAGATCTTCTGGAGAAAAACACCAAAAACAAGTAGATTCCAAAATCGGATTTGGGGTTCCCTTTGTACTCCTCACCAAAGCACTCCTGTAACTCTCTTCACTGCACAGAAGTGGTTCAGATCAGCATCCCACGCCCTACAGGAAGGTTGGTAAAAAAGAGAGCAGGCATGACTGACATGTTGAGAAATGAGATGGCACCTACCTGAAAACCGGATCCAAATCTGGGAGCACCACGAGATCTTCTTGAGAAAAACACCAAAAAAAGTAGGTTCCAGATCGGGGATGGGGTTGCCTTTCTGCTCCTTCACCCAAGCGCTCCTGCAACTCTCTTGACTGCGCGGAGGTGGTTCACATCAGGATCCCACGCCCTACAGGCAGAAGATCGACGGGTAGGTGGCCTGCACTGCTCTGCGATTTTTCCTAGCTTCCACTCCACTGCTCTGGGGTTTGCTCACCTATCTCTAGACTTCTGTGTCCCGTGGGAGAGATGCAGAAACGGGCTCCGGCTGGACACTGGAGAAACCCATAGAGAGAGGGGTAAAAAAGGAACAAGCTCAGAAATAAAAAGTGAAAAGGGCCAGAAAGAACGGTGGCACCTGCCTCTAGATATTTGATATTGAAAATTTAACGGTTTACTATAACTAAGTTTTCAGGAGCTCTAAAAATTGATTTCTGCAGGTGCCATGTGAGGTTAGTATTACCTTGCTATGATATGGTTTCAAATGCCTCTCTAGAGTCTCTGTACATGCCGATGCTTGTCACCCCAAACGGCAAGGGCTGGGTATGCCGTGGCGCTATGCCTAAATCCAAATAATGTGTGCAAAAAGGTACTTTATATTAAAAGAGTATTGAACTTAGTTTGTACATATAAGGACAAACATTCACTAAAAACAGATGTAATTACTGCGAGTTGAGAGTTTCATAGAGAACTGACATTGTAATTACTAGCAACGGACAGAGGACATTGTTTACATGGAAATTTGTTTGCATTGCATGAATGTACAAGTTCATAACTGACTGACAAGAATAGTACAATGAATTTGTGCATGTTCTATTCTGCGATTAGCCATTAGGATGATGCACCAAAAAACTCTCAAAACCACTGCATTATGTTACTGCTATCCGTTTGATACACAGAACTAACTGACTCTGACAGCATTAAGCCAATGCCAGATTTATTGGTAAGACCTGAATATATGCTATTGGTAACTGCAAACACTAACAAATTGAAAAACTGAAGGGGGAGTAACTGAAATTGAAGAACTGAACTAAAAATCAAAGGGGTGACAATAGCATTAACTCAAATAAAATTACCAGAAACTAGCAGATGCAACTTTGCATCGTCATAACATTGCAACTATGTAACCCTAAATTAGCCATATCGAATCAACCAATGTCGGGTTGTGTGACCAAGCAGAGCAGAAGGGGGGAGGGGCGCACGTACCTCTAGGAGTTGCAAAACCCTGGCGGCCGCCACCAACGACGACGACGACGTCCACGTCCTCGCAACAGCAAGAACACCGGTGACCAATGCTGCAGCCGCTGGATGTCGCACAACAGCAAAAGGATTGGTCGATGCCACTTCCCTTCCTCGTGCACGAAACCTGGACTCCGCCTCCAACTGAAAAAACATGAATCACATCGAATCGAAATCGATATCCACCTCGAATGCCGGGGACGACGGGACCTTCAAAACGGCACGGAAAAACGGAGAAAATGGGGTAGCGTGATGCGTGGAGCCCTCGAGTCCGGCGCTGGCCGCGGCGGCGAGAGGGGATCCGCCGGCGCATTGGGTAGGAGAAAGGATTTGCCACCGAGAAATCACGGGACCGACGAGGCGCGTTGAGTGGGGGGAAGGGGAAGGGGAAGGGGAACCGTCGAGCGGAAGGGGAAAGGGGGAAAGGGAAAGAGGGGCTGTTTGAATTATTTTGATTTTTTTCACCACGGACGGACGGCTCACGGACAGAAAAACGACAACAGAAGCTAGAAAAGGGAAGGACGGGGGCGGCCCTAGACGCACATGCTCTTAAGAGCATGCGTGCGCCAGCAGTAGAAACGGCGCGCGTGCGCTGAATAGCCGATGGGTTAGGTGGTTCATAGTTGCTAAGTGGTTGTACAAAAGTGGAGTGGATGAGTGAGTGGTACACCCTCCTTAGTTGCAGTGGAATGATTTGAGTGGTGCGTCCTCTCGCTTGTATGATTTTTGGGCCCAGCTTCCATTAAAAAAACTGGACGGGCACTTGCTTTTCTTTTTTTCTTCGTTCGTTTAATAGAAATCGCGGCAAAACTTTTGCCGTCCTTCGTATAAAGAACGACACTAGATGAAGTATGCTAATCAAAGTAATCAGAGGCGGATCCGAGAACTAGAAAAAACTAGTAATAATAGTCTAATATCACTCTTTTTGGGCAAAAGCAAAACGGATCATGTCTCAAACGACTAGATATATTCCAATAAGATGGCGAGATATCATCGATGATTCGGTAGAGACAGTGCCAGGGGCCACATAAATCACAGTGGCCAGTAGCACTAATTGTGGTTCGTTACATGCATAGTAGTACAAACTTGTTTTGTGGACACAAAAAGACGTGATTTGTTCTGGATAGGATCATGCCATGTGTTGCATAGATGTTACACACTTACAGTACGGAGAGGGGCACCGTATTGGTATTGCCGACCCAGCCAAACGAATGCCGCGTACAAACCACGTGGTACGTACGTTCTTCGATCGATCGAGGCCTAGGCATCATATCCATTTGGTCACTAGAGTAGTACAGTAGCATGTGGTCATCATCGAACCGTTGCTGTCAGCAATCAACGGCTACCACGGCCGCGTTACACGTGTGCATACTCGTAACCGGTTGTCGGCAGTGTGCGCGCTGATGGGAGCACGAACAGCATACACATATGTGCACGTACAGCAGGTAATTGCCCCATCGTCGTCGAGACTCGATAGCCAAGCCGGGCGGTCGGTTCGTGGGTATCGCGAGTCGCGAGGCGGTCCGTCGCCCTCGCGCGCCGTCCAACTTGCCGGATCGATGAATCAGCCATCGCCCGTCGGCTGGCACGCGGAGGATCCACCGGTCGGCCAGCCGCCCAGCGGCGCGGCATCCGGCAGTATATCGATCACCTCAGCTCCGCGTGGTCCGGATCTCAGAGCGAAAAATCTTGTGTGTATTGGAGTTCACAGCGCGGCCCACCGGAATTGAAGGGTTTATTTTTTGACAACCGGAATTGAAGGGTGTGTTTGTTCTCGACTTCTAAGCTAAAGTGGATTCGTTCTGGTTCTTATGATTAAAATTAATGTGGACTAAACTTTAGTTATTTTTGGACTAAACTGCTAAATAAAATAATTAAGGACCTGTTTAGTTCCCACTAGCTCATGTCTAATGAATAAACTTTAGTCTTTTTAGAACTAAAGTGTAAAACAAAATGACTAAGATGTTACTAAAATGCATAAGTATGTTTTTCTAGTCACCCAGGGCTACTAAAGTGGACGGCTAAAGTTTAGTCACTGGTTTTAGTTATTTTAGTTTAGTCACTAGAAACCAAACAAGCCCTAAAAGATGACTATAATACATTAGGCGGACTAAAAGATGAGTAAAACAGTTTAGTTCACATTTTAGTCACATAAGAACTAAACAGACCTTAGTCACTTTAGGATCAAACCTTAGTCACTTTATGGACTAAAGTGCTAAACAAACTAACTGAAAGGTGACTAAAACACTTTTTCCTACTAGTTAGTTAAAGGTACTAAAAGATGATTAAAACATTTTAATCTACTTTAATTTACGAGGTGAGAATCAAACATGCCTCAGTAGTAGTTTCTCTACTTTGCAATAAAAAATAAATGATTAGATTATAGGCCTGCTAATGGGTTCAAACCCACCCCATGTCCAACCCTACCCATGAAAAATTAGTTTTCTTTTTAACCCAACCCAACCCAAATTTTTATAATTTGAACCTAATGCATCCCAACCCAAAAGCTAATTAAACCCGCGGGTTTAGTATATGAACCAATGGTTTTACAATAAAATATATAAAATCTTACGTTCACATTATAAAATTTTATCAATATTGAATCAAATTTATTGTAGATAATTTAATATGAGAAGTAGCTACTTCATGCCAATCGGCCTGCGAGATCAATATATGGGCCCCGCATTAGAGCTGAATTGTAGATTTAAAAGCTCGCGTTCACATTATAAAATTTTACCAGAATTAGTTGAAATTTGTTGGAGATGATTCTATACAACAGGCAGCTACTTGTCAACCGGCACTGCTAGACGAATATGTGGGCCCCGCATCAGAGCCGGACCTTAGATTTAAAAGCTCGCGTTCGCATTGTAAAATTTTACCAGAATTAGTTAAAATTTGTTGCGGATGATTCTATATGACAAGCAGCTACTTTATGCCAGCCGTCATTGCCAGATCAATATATGAGCCCCACATCAGAGCTGAACCCTAAAAACTAGAACCTCACGTCAGATCAATATGTGGAACGTTTAATTACCGTTCCAACCCGTTATAACCCATCCCAACCTACGATTGCTCTCAACCCAATCCAACCCGACCCGTATATTAAAATACGTTTTTACTCATCCAAATAAACCCTTAGCAGAATTTAACCTAAAAAATCCGGGTCCCACCCAACCCATTAGAAGGCCTATATTAGATTATTAACTAACAGGGATCGCGATTCATCACAGTATTTTGAGAGAAAGGATAAAATGATCGAGGGCCAGTCGTTTCGTTTCAACAAATTAGTACGTAGTGTGTTGGCGCCTTTCTTTTGGCGAGAGCGAGAGACGTCGTCCGATCCCCGCAAGTTGTAGAGGGCAAAGCGTTCGGCAGGCATTATCTGGAGCCTTTCTTTTTACACGGCTGAAGCGGACGTGCCCGCGCGGCTCGTTAATGCGATGGGATGGATCGCCCGCGGGTTGCGCCGGGTCGGCCAGGGCAGTCGTCGCTAGCTGCCTCAGTCCTCACACACTAGCTAGCTCACAGTGTCGGCAAGCCGCGCAGGCGACGGGCGTGGACGTGTGTGGGTGGCGAGGAGCCAAGTGGACTGAGGCCGGAGGGCTGGCATGGCATATCTGATACCGCGGCCCAGGCGCGTGAGAACGTGCCATCTCCGAGCGCGGCGTGCCGCCACTGCGTGCGGGCCGTGTTGCTTTGCGTCGCCTCGGTGACGGACCCGGTCCCTGATCAGGCTGCTACTTGTGGCAGTCGTACTACACACCACGCTATGTGAATGCAGTAGAGAGTAGTTGTCGACAAACACGTACGCGAGTTACGCTACACATGTTTGCACACACTGTAGTTAGCAGCCGATCGAATGGCAGTAGATGATGTTAAATAATTTGGCAATTTTCAGATTAATCTCTAAATTAAAACCAGAATATAGATCATGAGAAATCGACGAACTAGATTTAGCATGTAAAGATTACTAGCATGAAAAATTAGTATATCGTATATACTAGCAAGACAGATCGTGATATCAAATAGTATGAACATGATAACAAGTTTAGATTCAACTCATACACTAGATAAATTTATACCTGCTGATTGTAGACATACTTGGTGGTGAAGACGCAGACGGCGATAGTCTGTGGTGACCTTCGAAAGACGAACCGTCATGGAGAATTTGGGAGCAGTTGCGCAGAGAACACTTTCCAAAAACCTTATTAGCCTTCTCCCGGTGCAGGATCACAAAGACGAGGGTTCCGAAGACCTGCTCTCCCGATCGTCCATGCATGCTGACGGTCGGGATGGAGAGACTACGTCGGCAGCGCAGTAGCGAGAAGAGAAAAATAACAATTTACTACGTTAGGATTTTCTAATTGAAACTCCCAATTATAGTTTTTAGTGTGTGCTCTCCCAGGAGGATTGATACGTATATATATGGAGAAAAACTTCCTATCTCTACATCAACTAGCAATATGGTACTAATTGATATTGTACCTCTACCTCTACTGATGGATTTAAATATTAAGCCCATTAGGGAACATATGTATTGGGCATTTGAGATTTAATAGAATTTCTCATATGGAATTGGGGAATTATCCATATAAATTCTAACAATCCTCCACAGATCTCAAATGACTAGTATAGATAATTTTCCTTCTCTCTCACTACTATTTATATACTAGTATTTCAGCAGAGACTGTTAAGTTGAACATTCACCTAGAGCTTCAAGTTACACCCATTCACAACTTGAACAATGGACTACGCCTTGAATTGCAAGTTTTGTGCGAATGAGTTTTATTTAAATTCAAACTAGTACTTGGCTGCCAGTAACCTTCCCGTGGATGGAGTATATGTGTCATACTCCCTAGTCTCTTCATGAGTTTACTAGAGACCACCCAAGTCTCATAGACTGCGATGTTTAACAGTCAAACTCATATAGGTATGTTCTTTCAAGAGTGCTCTGCAGGACAACACCTTTGCTTGTTAAAGCCAACAGAACATATTAAGGCATTAGCCAACCTGCCATACAGTGCCTCAAAGCTTTTGAGAGTATTGCATATTCACGTAGAGAGGGTTATTATTATACTCTCATCAGTTTACCAATAGCTTGTTCTTCCCAGATCCTTAGTCTTGGGATCTCCGATCAAAAAGGTTGGGTTACTACTACTGTAAACTCACATGGGTCTCATACCCATCTCCCTTGATGCTATTTCTATCACATTTCATGATAGCCCTTTAGTAAAGGGATCTGTCATGTTTTTTATCTGTTTGGACATAAGCCACAGTTATTACTCTGGAGTTTCTCAACTTTCTAACAGTCTTTAAACGTCTTTTAACGTGTCTTGTTAATATCGCGTTATCCTTAGCACTATTCACTTTAGTGATCACTGTTTGATTATCACAGTTCATAAGGATAGCTGGTATTGATTTCTCTACCACTGGCAAGTTAAACAATAGCTTACGCAGCCACCCTGCCTTTGCAGATGCTGTATCCAAAGCAGTAAGTTCTGCTTCCATGGTTGATTGTGGTAGAACCTCCTAAACCATATGGCCCACATGCATTATTATTGTCTAAACAGACTCTAAATAATCATGAATGTGTTCCATAAGACTTAAAAGGTCTATCGGATAAATCCCGAATCATCCATGATTCTCCGAGCAGGATCAATCATTACAAAGAGACGTTGCAGTATTACAACAGTTTTATACAAATAATATACATCAGAGTAAACAGTGGAAGAGTTACAATAACATAAGTTTACAAACCTTTTAGTTTCATTGATTTAGTCAAAATAGTCTGTTTACAAGACCTCCATGACACTGCACACCTCCAATAGTAAATACATACCCACTAGTGGCATAGATTTGATCAATATCAGAAATCTAGTTCGCATCACTATATCCCTCTAGCATAGCTGGATGCCCAGAATACTGAATTCCAAAACTCATTGTACATTTAAGATAACGTAAGACCCTTTCAAGTGCATGCCAATGATCATCACCTGGGTTGGACATGTACCTACTCAACTTGCTCACAGCAAAAGAGATAACTGGTCTAGTTGCGCTAGCTAAATACATGAGTGAACCAATGATTTGAGAATATCTCAATTGATCTCTAGCAATTCTCTTGTTCTCTCTCAAAGTCACACTAGGATCATAAGGTGTTGGAGAAGACTTGCAATCCATAAAGCCAAATCGGCTCAAAAGCTTCTCAACATATTGAGATTGTAACAAAGTAATTCCACTCTCTTCCTTAATTAGCTTGATGTTTAGAATCGCATCAGCCTCTCCTAGATCTTTCATGTCAAAACTCTTAGACAAGAAAGACTTGACTTCATTGATCACATCAATATTTGATCCAAACATTAGAATATCATCAACATATAAGCACAAAATAACAGATTAGACCCTACCATGTCTATAATACACACACCTATCAGCCTCATTAACAGGAAAGCCTGCACTAGTTAAAGTAAAGTCAAACTTCTCATGCCATTGTTTAGGTGCTTGTTTTAAGCCATACAAAGATTTCAATAACTTACACACTTTTTGCTCTTCACCTTTTACTACAAATCCATCAGGCTGATCCATGTAAATCTCCTCATCCAACTCTCCATTAAGGAAAGCTGTCTTCATGTCCATTTGATGAACGAGAAGACCATATGAGGCAGCAAAGGAAAGTAGTACTCGAATAGTGGTCATTCTAGCAACAGGTGAATAAGTATCAAAGAAATCCTCGCCTTCCTTCTGGGTATAAACTTTAGCCACAAGCCGAGCCTTGTACTTGTCAATAGTACCATCAGTTCTAAGCTTCTTCTTGAACACCCACTTGCACCCAATAGGTTTACACCCAAATGGTAGCTCACATAACTCCCAAGTTCCATTAGAAAAAATCGAGTCCATCTCACTATGAACAGCTTCTTTCCAATCATCTGCATCTAAAGGTGCATATGCCTCTGGATAGAAGTGGGAGTATTGTTCACAAGGTACACAATGAAATCATCACCAAAGGATTTTGCAATCCTGCATCTCTTGTTCCTTACAGGAACTTCATTATCATCCTCCTCAAGAACTTCGTCAAGTGGTTGTCCAAATGACTCAATAGGATGCTCGATAGGTATAGTAAAATCAAAAGCTAATTCAGTAGAAAATTTAGCATTGCTACGCATATCTTTCATAGGGAATATGTTCTCAAAAAATGTAGCATCACACGATTCAAAGATTGCATCCACATGCATATCAGAAACTTTAGATTTTACTACTAAAAACCTATAGGCGATGCTATGGTGAGCATATCCTAGAAAGACACAATCCACTATCTTTGGCCCGAGCTTACACTTCTTAGAAATTGGAACATTGACTTTCGCCAAACATCCCCATGTACGCAAGTATGAAAGTGATGGTTTTCTTCCAACCCAAAGCTCATATGGAGTTGTCTCTTTATTTCTATTTTGAATTCTATTTAGGACATGACTCACAGTCAATAAAGCTTCCCCCAACCATACCTTAGATAGACCAGATGTGTCTAATATGGCATTCACCAACTCATTCGACGTGCAGTTTTTTCTCTCGGCAATCCCGTTTGATTCGGGCAAATAGGGAGTTGTCCCCTCATGAATATTACCATGTTCCGCACAGAATTCATCAATGATGCAGGAAAATATTCACCACCATGGTCTGACCTTAGACATTTAATCTTTCTTTCTAGTTGATTTTCAACTTCAGCCTTATAGATTTTAAAGTAGTCTAATGCTTCATCTTTAGTTTTTAGCAAGTAAACATAGCAAAATCTAGTTGCATCATCAATTAAAGTCATGAAATATCTCTTTTCACCTTTTGTCAACACACCATTCATCTCATAGAGATCAGAATGTATGAGTTCTAGAGGTGCCAAGTGTCTCTCCTCCACTGCCTTGTGAGGCTTTCAAGGTTGCTTAGATTGCACACAACTATGGCACTTAGAACCTTTGGCAATAGTGAAATTTGGAATTAAACTCAAGCTAGACAATCATGACATCAGACCAAAGTATACATGACATAAACGAGAATGCCAAATACTCGAACTATCATTAACGGTGCCACAAATCTGATTCACTGACTTATTATAAAAATCTACCAAAGATAAACGAAACAAGCCTCTGCAATCATAGCCTTTACCAATAAATTATCCATGTTTAGACATAACTACTTTATTGGAGTCTAATACTACCTTAAACCCATCTCTCAATAGAAGGGAGGTACTAACAAGATTCTTGCGAATAGTAGGGACATGCTGCACGTTCTTCAATTGCATAATCTTTCCTGAAGTAAACTTCAGATCTATCGTGCCAACACCACGAACAGAAGCATGTGATCCATTTCCCATCAGGACGCTAGAACCTTGGAGGCTCTGATAAGAAGAAAACAAAGAGATGTCAGCACACACGTGAATATTAGCACCTGTATCAAGCCACCAACTTGGTGATTGAAACACTGATAGTACAGTAGGAAAATTACCATATCCGTCATCAGTTTTGCTAGAAGTCACGAGGTTGACCTTCTTCTTCTCTTTCTTGTCTGCTCATTTCAGACAGTCTTTAGCAAAATGACCAAGCTCTCCACAAGTGAAGCAAGGCATCTCTGCTTTGTCTTTCTTCTTCTTCTTGAAGGCAGTAGTTGGTTTGGCATTGAAAGACTTAAACTTTCCTTTGTTCTTGCCATGATTTCTCTGGACAAAGTGGGCACTAGCTCTTTCTTCATTCCCCTTCTCAGTGTTATCTTTAGCCCGAGCCTTCTCTTCAACATCAAGAGATGCTAACAGGTTTTCAACTGTTATTTTTTGTCTCTTGTGTTTAAGGCTTGTGGTGAAGTTCCTCCATGAAGAAGGCAACTTTGCAATTATGCACCCTGCCACAATTCATCGGGTATAACACACTTAAGGAGTTCAAGTTCCTTAGCCATGCGCTGCACCTCATGAGCTTGTTCGACAATAGATTTGTTTGCAACCATCTTATAGTCATGAAAATTCTCCATGAGATACAGCTCCTTGCCTGCATCTGAAGCACCATAGGTAGTGTTCAGATAATCCCACGGAACCTTTGCGTCTCTCATGTGCATTGTGGCATCATATATATGATCTGCCAATGCATTACACACAGATCCCACAAAGATTGCTTCAGCTTCCTGAAATTTTATCTTATCTTTATCACATATATTTTTCTCGGGCAAGCCATCTTTGTCCCAGAACACTTTCATGACAGTAAGCCAATCTGTGACTTTTATAGACCACCTCTTAAAGTGCACCAGAAAACTTTTTCGGCTTCAATGCATCAACGAAACTAGCCATAGGTAATTCTGGAAACCTATAATAAGGTTTTGGATTGTTAAATAATTAGAAAATTTCCAGATTAATCTCTGATTAAAACCAGAATATAGATCATGACAAATCGACGAACTAGATTTAGCATGTAAAGATTACTAACATGACAAATTAGTATATCGCATATATTATCAAGATAGATCATGATATCACATAGCATGAACATGATAACTAGTGTAGATTCAACTCGTACACTAGATAGATTTATACCTGCCGATTGTAGACGTACTTGGTGGTGAAGATGCAGACGGCGATAGTCTGCGGTGACCTTCGGAAGACAAACTGTCATGAAGAATTTGGGAGCAGTCGCGCAGAGAGCGCTTCCCAAAAACTTTATTCGCCTTCTCCCGGTGCAGGATAAAGACTAGGGTTTCGGAGACCTGCTCTCTCGATCGCCTGTGCACGCTGACGGTCGGGATGGAGAGACTACGTCGGCAATGCAGTAGCGAGAAGAGTAACAATTTACTACGTTAGGATTTTGTAATTGAAACTCCCAATTATAGTTTTTAGTGTCTTTTTACAGGAGGATCGGTACGTATATATATGGAGGAAAACTCCCTATCTTTATATCCACCTCTACTCATGGACTTAAATATTAAAGCCCATTAGAAAACACATGTATTGGGCCTTTGAGATTTAATAGAATTTCTCATATAAAATTAGAGAATTATCTATATAAATTCTAATAGATGAATATCTTTGCACAAAATATATTATTAAATTATGATCTTCCGTTTATGCACTCTTTTTTTTTCTTTTTTGACAACTACGTTTAGGCACTCGTACCGATGCAACCGGTATAAGCACTGAACGAAGCTCGGAGCATCAGTAATGGCAGCAGTTGGACGTGAACATCGCGGGAAGTGGCAGTTGCCTGTCAGGGAACACAGCCACCGGCTTTGCATCTCTAGTCTATCTACAAAAGTCGGATGTCAGTGCTCAGCAACCACGTCAATATGACATTATACGTGACTTCCGCCTGTTTTGTTGGCTAAGCATACCAGATACCAGATATACATATAGTTATACAGATGTAACGTAACCAACCATCGTAGTAAAGCAGAATTATATATATTTTTTTCTTCTCAAATACGCATGAATATACGAATCTTTGTATTAGGTGACTGAAAAAAATATATGTTACTCATGCGTATCTTTGTATTAGGAGACTGAAAAAAATATGTTATAAGATGCCGTTGCCGGCCGAGTTCCCGTTGGGTGCTACATTTGATCGGATACATTCGGGACACTTCATTCTTCATCGGTACTCCAGATTCTAGCGAGCTCTCGCAGGCCGGCTGCCCCCGCCTCAAAAAACAGAGTTTACATATCGTGCGTGTTACAACACGGGAAGTGGTACGTACAACCTACACTGATACACACCGGATAACGTCGACTTTTCAGTTACGATGGGATCAGAAGACCAAAAAGAAAAAAAAACCTTATGGACAGATTTAAATTCATATCAGGAGAAAACAAAGGAACAAAAAAGAGTACATTGAACAACTCCACAGAAACTCCTCAACTTCCAGTCCTACTATAATAGTAACCTGACAAAGTGGGCCCATTCTGTCTAATTCAGGTGAACCAGGCATCACTGTTTTATTCATAACAATGAGTTGTGACCATGTCACTGAAGTCGGAATACATGTTTTTTTTCTCTCTCTTTTACTTGCAGAATTGCTAGAAAACATTCTCGTTTGTGTGACTTTCCTTGTCTTTTTAAAACGTTGCAAAAAAATTTCCCATACGATGTGCAACTTTTGTGATAAATGATACGAGCATCTTTCAATCATAACTACCTGATCTCTTAGGTAAAAAAAATAATATTATTTGCACATTTGTTCGAATCAGAAATGATTGCCCTTCATGGCCCAACCACATATTCCATGAGCAGCAAAACATAAGAATTTGCATCCTAACTAGAAAGCGTGTGCATACTTTTTCGTTGCATAATGAGAAAAGTTAAGGAAAAAAATGAGTAAGATATCAACTTTTGGATACAAAATCTAAGAACCCATTTTCAGATAACTCTGTATTAAGTGAATTTTAAAACCATATACGTATGATGTAATGTGAAACCCAGTGCAACTGAAGATTATTATTAACTTTTCTTCGTCAGAACAAACTGAAAAGTTAGAAAGTTGCAATATTAATGATACAACTTCCCAGTGACCAAAAAGTAGAGAAAAATGGTGCTTGCATACAAATGAAATATTGAGCATAGCATACAGTCATGTACAAAATGAGCTGAACAGCCTTGATAATACGCACATTGAACATCACTAGGAGCATAAGGTTTTACAACACACCTACGCCAAGAAAGATAATTCATTGTGCAAGATCGATACCTTCAAGTAGACATTTTGCATGATCTGCCAGATAATGTTGTGGACCATAGCATATACTTGCAAGATATTTGCAATAGGTGATACAACATAGAGCCAAACTAAGAATGCACTCCATTTGTTTGTTCGTGAAACTTACTGGCTCTTGTGCAGAAAGGTTGACATGATCTTCCTCAGAAAGGACAGACTGGTATATTGCTGTTCCAAACATACTAAATTCCATGGGGTTTTTTATCTTTTCCAGGCAGGGTAAATCTTGCACTAGAAATGGCCAACAATGCAATGACAAAGATAACATTTGCTTGCCAAACGCTTCACAGGTTGATCTGAACTCATGGTATGGTGGATAATCATATTTTGTAGAATTTGCTGGACATGAAGAAAAGCTGAATCTAGACTCAGATATGTTTTGCCTTGTCTTTCCCTTGATAGACTCAACAAGATAAAACAGAGACTGTCCAGTATTTAACAAAAAATGAGACAGGGGAATCATAAAAGAACATTCAGATGAGAAGAAATGGTGTGTAGTCCCTGCAAGTACCAATGAATATGCTGCTGCTGCTTTAGCCATTATAAAAAAGTCATCAGTATTTTCTCCATCCAAACAGACAGCTTCTAAACTTAAGGCACGAAACCGGTAAGCAGAGGCAAGTGTCATGTAAGCAGTAAGACAGATATGGTGAAGAGGGAGTAGTATATGCTTTCTCCCTGAAATTCCCTCTTGCTTCAAGCCACTCACCAGGTTGTTGGAAAGCATGTTTTCAATCATATCACAGCAAGCTTTAGGGTCATCATTTGACGTGTACTCAGATATTGCATGTTGTAGTATATCACCCAAATCCTCAATTGCAGGAGTCATAACAGTATCCTCTGTTTTATTCAAGTCCCTCGCATCACACTGGATTAAGTAGTCACATCAACACTGATTAGGAAAATTAAACATCTTCCACAAAAGTTTTAACAACCAGCAACACATGAAATAAACAAAATGGACCTGCTACAAATGTATAGATTAGGCACAAAATAAAATATCGGTATTAGCAATGGCTGAAAGTAGAATCTGTTTGTTAATTACACATGCATAGAGCTAGCTTTACGGATAGGGCTTTAGTTTTCCAACTGGCCTCCCTATTTTAGTTTTATTCTTCTCTTTATTTTATCTCTGCTTTTTCAGTGGGATCAGTTTCCTTCCTAACAAAGAAAAGCTAAGTTTCAAATACCATCAATTGCTGGTCAAAGTTTAATGGCAGAGGTTCGTAAAAAAAAAGTTTCATAGCAGAGTAGCAAATTGATGCAATTTGCTAACAGTTTACAGAATACTCTGCAACAATGTGAAAATAGGAATCTCTAATCACTTAAAGGAAGTACAAATGCTTCATATCAATACTAATGAAGCATACTAAAAGAGACAAGTAAATTATGAGAATGTTCTCTCAGATTTCATTCTTACATTCAAAATAAGATCAATGTATGGCTCTGGTGATGCAACACAGCGTTTGCAAGAACAAATAAATTTATACTTTGTCCACAAATCTGAATGCCTTGCTTCCTGCAAAGAATTCTTATGAGAATGCCAACATAAGTGAATAAAATATTTAATTTGAAATACAACCAGTACAAATACCACGAAAGTTTAGTTTCCATCTATGGACATTACATGTTGGTCTCAATCTGGTACTTTGACAACACCTAAATTTTACTAAGATAATCAGTATGCATTGATTAATAATTAGTGGAAAACATTAGTGCTGTAGTATAGAAGGCTACATAAAAAACAAAAGGGGCTAGTCAACATTTTGCTTTCCTCTACTAAAAAGCAGGGAAACCAAAGTTCTCAAGACAAGCTGACAATTTTATCAAGTTGTGTATCTCTGTATTAGACACTGGTGTGTGACTTGCAGAATACAGTAGGTGTAACCATGTGAGTCAAGAAAATTTTGTGCATAAGCAAACAAGCAATACACTACTGAGTGAGTGTGTTATGTCCTTTGATAATTTTGTTCTAAACTACAGTCCAAAATCCAAAAAATTAAGGACAAATACAATATCGGTCATGTAAACATTAAATACTGGGTGTTACAGTAACTCAAGTAGCACGCACTACAATGAACTGCACAAGTAAACCTTGATTAGATTCTTGGAAGCATATATATGGAGATCTATAATATTATGAATACATTGACTTAATGCGTCAGGGAAACTATACAAGTATGGGTTCAGCAAAATTCAAGAAATAGTACCCTGGTCTGGAGAATATCAATGTATGTTATGCAAACTTCATCTCCCTTGTTACTTGGTTTTATGCAACGAACAACAACTCTTGGGCCATATTTGCACAATGCTAGAAAGAGTTACGGAGAAAGTTTAGAGTGATGAATTTAACAGTTGCACGTGAAAGTAGAATGTAGTGAAGTACCATGAATAGAATGATTTCCTTCATATTGCCAAGCATGCCACTGCAATAAAAAGAAACACAACAATACACTTCACGATTTTATCTCAAGTAAATACTAGATAACTACATTGTCTAACTAGAATGTGTGTAGTCAAACTATTGAAATTTTAAATATGAGTATCTTCATGAATATTTAGATTCAGCATATGAAAATGGCATATACTCGAAAGATATTTTCATGTCATTGCATTTTTTATTCTACAAATACATTACAATTGATTGTCACAAAGAAGTGTTGTTTGATTCAGACTAATTAATTTTGAACAATTGATGGTCAAAGAGGTGTTTGGGAACTACATATCTGTATAAACATTTAAATAACACTTGTTTATGATAATGAAAGTATGTTGTGAACAGTATTCAAATATTTTATTTGACTCTTTATATGATACAAGCAAAAGTTTTGCAGGTCCTAAACAAAATGGTCATTATTTTCCTTTACCACAGCAGCTGCAACTCCTTTGCTAGCAGGAACTACACAGGATTTTGATATATGTGAAGCATAGTCTTCATTCCTTGGAGCCAGTACAAACTGGTAAGAAGCATTGGGAAAGCAACTATGGTTGAACCATGAGAAACTTGGGCCATACACTCCAACTCCCACAGCGAACCCTTCACTGAGTTGCACCTCAACACTGTTGATAATCACTGCCCATAACGCCATCTTCTCAAGTTCAAGCCTATCAGAAGAAATAACAGAAGTCTGTGCCCTTGATTTTCTGGCATATGACATCAATAAGCTCCCCTCCAGTATCCTCTCAGCAATAACCTCACCTTCCTCCAAAGCCTCCTCAATACCACTTGTTGAAAGTCCACCAACTCTGCTGTAGTGATTGACTGAATCAGATGAGAGAAGACCATGTTTCTCAAGCACATAAAGAAAGCGGAGGGCAGCACGCAAATCACTGGTTCCTTCAGTAACATAGGAAGGGGAGGCTTTCTTGCGGTAGTCCACAAAGAAGCAACATTCACCAGAAGAAACATGCACTGCTGAATCTGCACCAAAACACTCTGAGCAGCAGTATCGAAGAGAACAGCACATTGTGCAAGGAATTACACATGGAGCTTGTGGCGGTAACTTGGTGAAGCACGATGAGCAATGGGACCGGAGGAACACATCATGTAGCGCGGTGGCATAAGGTGCGATTTCCCCAGTTAGGTCCTTTGACATGCTTACAGATTCCTGGGCCCTCATCTCCATTGCCAACCTTTGAAGCTTCCTGACCTGTTGTGAAATTGTCTGTACATAGCATATAGTTAGAACTTTGGCAAATAGAACAGAACATGTATTATTTTATATCTCTTGTTCATTTGTTTGACATTTTGAAGTTGCCTACCCTGAATTCCAGCCTTGTGTTCAAATCCTTATCAGAATTGATTCAGGCCCATAACTTCAAAAAAAAAAGAACCCAATGATTATCAAAATTGAACAACTTGTTCCAAAGTAATCTAAACACCTTTACTACAAGCACCCTGTAATGCGCAAAAAATAAAACATCCCAGATTTTTCCTGCAAAAATCCCCATATGGTTAGGTAAAACGGGAACAAAAGCAAATTGATCAGACAAACCACTAATTTAGGTCTAGAAACACCAAACCTTTAACCTAATGGCTAAAACTAAGCAATGGTTGACTCGGGAGACAGAAATAGCAACAACTACGGAAGAGAGAAGAGGATTCAAGCGGGAGTGGATATGGAAAAGTATATGTAGGGGTTCTAGCCTGACCAACTTGTGTACAAATGTCCCATATAAGACGTCAAGACCCAAATAGAAGTTTAAAGCAGTTCTATTACATGAAAACATAGCAGAACAATCCAGAATACATCGCTTAGAGAAGCAAAATACAGTATGTGATCTGTTCATACCAAATGTCCAAATCTACAGATGACGCGGGGTGCTAATTAATATTCACTAGAGCATGATTAATATGTAGTATGGCAAATAACAATCTACAATCCACATAACAAATTATAGTCCTGCAGAGAATGATGCTAAACAATCTGCAATTTATCTACAACTGGAAACTGAGAATCAAAATAGGGGCTATATTGAATCGGTGAAATGGAACCGCACTTATATACCTAGTGAGTACTTGCTTGAGTTCTCCCAGTTCTGCAAAACACAAATTGGTGAGTGCTGTCACCAATCCTCCAGGGCCCAGCGCAGGCACAGCTGCGCAGCAGTGCGATAGCGCCCTGACAGACCGCCGGCTTTGTTGCGTCGTGGCGCTGAGACCGGCCGCGCGCTCGTGCGTCGAGCGGTGCCGCGTGCCGCGCCGGCGCCTGGCGCGCCCTGCTGTGCTGCTCGCGGCCTCGGGCCGCCGCGATGTGCCGGCTCCTCGGCCGCTCAGTCTTCCCCGACCGTCGCCATCGCCGTCGGCGCCACACGCTTAGCTTAGCTTAGCTGGTAGCCTGCTAGGCCCAGCTTCAACTGCCCTTTAGTGGGCCTTTGATGCTTAGTGTCATTCTTTAATTGGGCCTGGCCCATAGAATAGAGCAAGAGCGGGCCTTTTTAAACTGTGTAGGCCATGGGACTTCGTCAAAATTGCTCTATTGATTGACAGTTGGACTGGGCCTCAAGTTGAGATAGGAGGAATTTTAATAAAAAGGCAATAATTTAAAGCAAGGAACAAAAAAATAGAACATGATTAAAAATATTTTTATACATTTTAAAATAATTTTATAATAATTTCTAACATTAGATCCGTTATGTTTTAAATTCATATTTATTCTAGAAAAATTGATATTTGTTTTTGGAAAAATACCCTTTTTTAAATAAATCTAGTTGACCTTCTTGGCTATCGTGAAAGTCGTATTGATCTTAATTATTGTTGTGGCAACACGTAAGGCCGTGAACGTGTCATGTCAACTGAAATCACTTAGGAAGACCAAGTGATTTCTCACATTGCATCTAGTTATAATACTTCCGATTTCAAGACATATTGGTTCCCTTGCAATGGGCGCTTTTATACTAATAATAAAAAAAATATAGAAATAGATTTGCACCAACTATGCAATAACAATGCTGAAGAGAGACGGCTTTCCACGTATTTAGTTATTGTTCCGGTCAGGCTTGCTTAAGATTCTTAGGTATTCATTGAATCCTCACAAGTGATTTCTTCAAAATGATATGCAAGCAAAACAACAACTTTGAAACCCCTTCTATATTGCCTCCTAACATATTTGGAAGCAATAAAATTACTTCATCTTCGATAGAGTATGTCCCTCGTTTATCTCTTGGAAGATCTTTTACGAGGAAATCAAACTTTATGAAGAAAAACGTCATGCTTTTCTCCTATCTTTAGACTGCCTTTGTTAGTTTCTTTTGCTTGTGTGAAGTGCAGTTTCTCCTGCCCTCTTGCTGGATGTGTTGTTGTTCTTTTGAATCTCTCATTGTACATAATTTTCATATTTTTAATAAAGATAATGATAAGCTCTTACGTTGGTTTTCCCTTGCTGTATTTTTCACGTAAAAAAGAAGAAGAGGCAGCAGCAGCAGTAGCAGATGTGCAATGAGGAGAACCGGAGAAGGGGTTTGAGTCCAAGAGGTAGAGACAAATGGTGCTAGTGCCCGTCCGAAAACAACAGTCCGTGAGCAACGTTTTTCTTTCCTTGGACAGCTACTCATGTCGTATTCGTGTCGGCACTACATTGCACGACTCATGCCATGCATGCTTGATCTATCAATGATCATCGCTCCATTTTACTACCATTCTTTCTTCTTATGCGTGAAGATCGACTGAAATCGACTGACAATTACAAACATTACTGGGGTATCATTGAGAGTTGCTATGGAGCTAGTTGGGCTCCTGCCTCCTGATTCTGCAGCAGGGAGATGATGTCGAGGGCGATCGTGCAGAGCCGCCTTAGCGCCTCCTCCCTCTTGGCCAGCTCCGGCGGGTACGGCCAGCTGCTCGCCCCCCGCTGCTTCTGCTGCTGCTGCCGGCGCCGGAACAGCGTGCGGCACACGGCGGGGTACTCGTCGGCGGCGCTCACATGCACAAAAGCGTAGTCGTAGTCCTGCTGGGCCAGCGACGCCCGCGCCACCCGGAGCGCGTCGCGCGCCGCGGCGTACTTTGCCGCGCAGGTCCGGAGCAGCGCGCGGTACTCCGCCGTCTCCGGGCCGGTCGCCGCGGCGGCGTCGCTGCTGGCGTTGCCGAGGAAAGCCGCGGTGGCCGAGGCGTTGGCGGCCGCCGCGGACACAGCGACGGCGCAGAGACCGGGCACGTCGGCCGTGGAGCTGGACGGGTCCGCGGCCAGCGCCGCGATGCAGACGTCGTAGAAGCTTGTCGAGTTGCACGTCGACTGCACCAACGCCGGCTGCTGGCGATGCTGCTGCTTGGTGTTCTGTGGCTCTGGTTGTGCGACGGCGGTGTTGGGGGAGGAACCAGGGAGGTGGAAGAGCAAGTTGAGCTGGATGGTGAGCAGCAAGATGAGCAACGGGAATGCCCTGGTCGCTGCCATTGCCGCCGACGCCGTAACCCCTGCTAGCTGCTCCGGTGTTCCGGCGCCTTGGGTGATAAAGGAGATGGACAGGTGAGGACGAGGAGAAGATATAGCATGGCTGTGCGCCGGCGTGCGTGATGGCTCCATGGAAATGGACAAGATTGCGCAAAAGCTGCTAGCTGCTGTATTTGGTTGTCGCATTGCTTCACATGCAACCGAGGTCCCCGGTTCGAAACAAGAAGAAGAAGAGAAACACTATCACGTGCAGCTCTGCTCCCGAATATTTCAGGCATTCTGCACCGTCAGCTTCTCCGGTACACTCAACTTTTGGAATCGTCTCGTGCTCACGTTACGAATAGTATAAGCTGTGCTACAATGCTCTAGCTGTTGCAGGGCAACGAAGGCCTGAATTGTACCGTGTGTTCGTGTTCAGGTAAAATTAATAACTTGAGTGGAGATTACATTTACCGGCACCAAAATGTACCGACAGTGATTAGCTTTCCGTGCAGCTGCAAAGCATCTAAGAACTGTGGCATAGTTACGTTTATGTTTAAACATGTTTCACTCGAAAAGCGACACCGAATGGTGTCAGCCTGCACACGAGATCAACTGAGGTGCCGGTTTTAACAATTCCGGCCATCACTACTGTTTGTTTGGTTTTTTTCACTAAAACCGAAAGTGATATTTATGACTTTTTTTCACTAGGAGTATAGCATGTTTTACATTAAACAAAAAAAAGTAGTTAATAGACCTATACAAAGTTGATTATCAGCGAAACCCTCAACACAACGAAAAGCAATAAATATGAGAGGTGGGAGACCCTCTACCTAACAACCACACGAAATGAACTTAATACAAAATCTCAACACCGTGGTACCCCGTAATGAGAGGAGCCATAAAGATAACAGCGGCAAAAAATCCGCTAGAACTCCAAACAGCAAAGTATTCGTCCAAGCAACCCCAGCAACAAAGCATCTGCTGGAAATGCCAACAACCTCGGCGGCTAAGCATTCGGCATAACACCTCGACGGCAAAGCACCCGCCGGAAAAATATCAGTGACGTCAGCAGCAAAACATCTGCCGAAAACACGACTTCGGCGGCAAAGCATTTGCTGGAAACACGACTTTACCAGCAAAGCATCCGCTTGAAACCCCTCGACGGCAAAAGCATCTGTCGAAAACACCTTGGCGGCAAAGCATCCAACGGAAAACGACCATGACTACAATTACAACAAACACCGACTAGACATACCAAGGTGATAGGTTACACGAAAAACTTCGTAACCTTCTCGTTGATGTTCAACGAAGACAAATTTTATACCAAAGTTATAGTACTAGACAAGATCTCCAGCTTTATAATTCAAACTTTTTTGATTTGAGAACATTTAAATGTCCAAATATGCCTCACATGATTTTATAGGGTTAATACCAAAAGAGTCCATATGCTGAGTGTGTAGATACAAAAAGGATCTCACATGGAGAAACAAACAAAACAAAGGTTGTAGATATCGAAAAGTTATGCAACTCTGTATTGAATACTTATTAAAAGTCAACTAAAATATTTGATTCACAAAATTATAGAATTTAATACCAAAGGAATCCATATAGTCTATAGTCATAAGCAAGTGTGCAGTGGTAATTAAAGATTTTCAATGGAGAAATGACCAAAACAAAAGTTGTAGATCTCGAAAATTTATGCAATTTTATAGTTGGTAACTTTTTTTATTTCAAATGATCTATCCAACGATTTTTTGAGTTCTTATGTTTGAAATTTGAATCTTTAAAAGTCCTCGGATGGAGAAATAACCAAAATAAAGTTGTAGATCTTAAAAAGTGATGCAACTTTATGGTTGATAACTTTCTCATTTGAAATTATCTAGCATAGTTTGGGCCTCATTTAGGATGGCTTTGAATCCGTTGGATCCATTTTACACCAAATAAGGTAAAATCAATCGGTTTCGTCATGAATCCCTTTGAATCGTTCTCTCACAAATGATATGTGGATGGAGGAGCAAATAATTGGTGGCTCGATCCGGCTTCACCTTGTCCCCAAGAGCATGTTTAAAGAAACTCTATATGTAAATCTATTATCAACGATTTATAGTCCCACTCCATCGATAGAACTATTCATGGAGTTGGCCTTGGAGCAGTTTCATTGGTGCGGAGCCACAGCCAGCCAGACCGGGGGCATTACCGTCGGGGATTGCCCGGCAAAGGAGGGAGGCCTCCGGCGTTCATGATTTGGGGATTTCCGTTTTGGGGTAAAAACATAGCAAATTGGTAAAGAAAAATGAGGCTATTCCAAAACCGCGCGCGTCGAAATTGAGACATGGAGGCTGGGAATTTTTTTATTAATAAATTTATTTTTTAAAAAAATTACAAAACTAGTCTCCGTTTTCAAAAAATTGTAGTATTAGGCCACCAGTCGCCCGTTGGAAGGGCGAAGAAGGGCCTTGTCGCCCGACTGGCGGGCTAACTGGGCCATGTCGCCCGACCAGCGGGCGACTCCGCTAGGCACGTGGCATGGCGGGTCCCACGTCGCCCGGCCGATGGGCGACATGGCCCATGTCGCCCGACCAGTGGGCGACTTGACCGTGCACGTGGCATGGCGGGCCCCACGTCGCCCGGCAGATGGGCGACACAGCCCATGTCGCCCGGCCAGTGGGCGACTGGGCCCATGTCGCCCGGCCAGTGGGCGACTAGGCCCACGTCGCCCGTCCAGTGGGCGACTTGGCCGCCGCTATATATAACGCGGCCGGCCGCGGCCGGCCGCTGCCGGCTGGGAGGACAGAACAGAAGGAAAGGAGAGGAGAGGAGAGGAGAGGAGAGGAGAAGAGAAGAGAAGAAGAAGAAGAAGAAGAAGAAGAAGAAGAAGAAGAAGGAGAAGGAGAAGAGAGGAAGAGGAAAATTTTCGGTAAGTAAAAAAATAATTTTATATATAATTATTTAATGTGTGTTATATTAATTGTTAAATAATATTATATTTCTGTTAAGCGATTAATATTATATTTCGGTAGTATTACTTATATTTTTATTTTATATATATTGTTAAATTAAATAGTTATAGTTGAAATAATATTAGTAATATATTAGTGAAAAGCTATTTTAGCTGAAATTTTTAGATTACACAGATGTCGGAGAAGTTAGGATTTCAAATTTATTATGGAGAAGGAGAAATTATTCAAGGTGTACACGGGGTTGATCTGTCAGGATTTGCCTCAGTAACTAGATGGGTGTCTAGGGCAAATGAGAGAACAATTAGTGGTGTGCAAAATTGGTTGATGCGAATATTTGGGCTTGACAGCAACCAACATGACGTTAAGGTCATGGGTATGGTTAGTCGTGCTCGGGAGGGCACTTTTTGGGAGTTAGTACCGCTTAATGCAACATCAACATGGAGAAAATACGTCAACAAAGCTGTAGAACGTGGGTGGCCTCTAGTCCTTCTTGCTCAGGCATATACGAAGGAGGTTCATGAGGTACACGTTGTAGAAGAAGAAGGAGGTCCGAGCCATGACAATGACAATGATAATGAGGAAGATAATGAAGAGAGTGATCATCACCTGTCATCTATGGTACCGACGGGTGAAGCGGACGAAGGAGAGCGCATAGAGCATATAGTTGAAGAGATGGCGATGGAAGATATGGAGAATGAGAATATATCTGAAACTGAGTCATCTGAAGATGAGAATGAAATTCCTGTCCCACTGGAATGGAAGAGTAACAGTTCGAAGAATTTGATGATCAACGAAGGAAATTCTGTGCCGTGGGAATATCATGAGAATGAAGTAGTAGAGGGAGGTATGTACAAAGGCAAAGATGAAGTGATGAGTGCCGTGAAGTACTGGTCTCTGTCAATGAAGCGGTCTTTTGTAGTTGTTAAGTCTAACAAGAAAGTATATGATGTTAAATGTGTGTTTTCGGACTGTCCATTTAGGATACATGCTTATGAGCAAAAATGGAGTATAATTTGGAAGTGCTCTATAGTAATAGAACATACATGTGAGTTACAAGAATTAGAGAAGTCCAATACTACTCTTACATCGAGCTTTATTGCAGAGTACATGTATAATCGAATTGTTGATAATTTAAGGTATGAGCCGAAATCTATAGTGACTACTATAGAGGAAGATTTTAAATACACCATCAGCTATTCGAAGGCGTGGCGAGCGAAACAGAAGGTCATTGAAAAGAGATTCGGTTCGTACGAAGCATCTTATGAGAACCTACCAAGATTGTTAGAAACCATCAGACAAAGAAATATTGGTACATATTATGATATCATGGATGTGTCTGATCCAAAAGAGGCCGGAAAGTTAATACTTCGTCGAGCCTTTTTTGCACTAGGTCAATGTATAATGGCATTTCGTCATTGCAGACCTGTTTTATGCATGGATGGTACATTTCTAACAGGAAGTATAAAGGTCAGATTCTAACTGCTATTGGTGTTGATGGAAATAATCAAGTACTGCCAGTTGCTTTTGCTTTTGTGGAAAGTGAGAACACAGATAGTTGGTATTGGTTTGTGGAGCGTGTGAAGTTAGCAGTGGTGCAAGGGTGACCTAATGTTTGTGTCATACATGACCGACATGCCGGTTTGTTGAAGGCGATAACGGATATGCAATATGGTTCAGTGGAGCGTGATCTTCCTCCTCGATGGTCGGACATACAATCAAGATGGTGCATGAGGCACTTGGGTGCAAATTTTTTTAGCCATTTCAAAAATAAACACCTTATGAATATGTTTAAGAGGTTGTGCAATCAGAACCAACAAAGAAAATTCAATGCAATGTGGGCACGTCTTGATGAATTAACAACAAAGCAAACAGCAGAGTTAGCGACTCGTACGAATCAAGACCCGAATGATATGTCTGTTCCTCTTTCAGGCCTTCCAACGGATGCCTTGAGGAACGTGGTTCGGAGGTCGGGGTCATCAATCAGGTGCTTCTCAGATTGGATTGAGTACAAGCCAAAGGAGAAGTGGTCATTATTATATGACACAGATGGGGCGAGGTTTGGAATAATGACAACAAATTTGGCTGAGGTGTACAATTGGGTCATTCGAGGCATGAGAGGATTAACTCTTGTAGCAATCGTAGAGGGTATTTTGCATGGAACATGCAAGTACTTTCGTGAAAGATATATGGTTGCTTTTAATGCGATGTCAGATAATACATTGATTTTTTCAACATTCATGACAAATTACATGAAAAAAAAGGTGGAGAAGGCAAGCTTGCATCGTGCACGTCCTATGGGCACAGCAGAGAATCGCTTTGAAGTTCTGTGTAGGGATCGGGGCCGTCGTGGTGGCAATCGAGAGAGAATTACACAAGAGTGTGTTATTCGTTATAACTCATGCAGCTGTTCGTGCATGAAACCAAAACTTCTTCACAGGCCATGCTCACATGTTATAGCAGCTTGTTCACTTACTAATTTGTCCCCGAAGCCGTATGTCTCACATTATTTTACGAAGGAGGTAGTCATGACAACCTGGAATGCAGAGATTTATGGTTTCGCAATATTTGGTAGTTTTACAAACAATCCTGGAAGTAACTACCTGCGGGGGCCCGATAAGGACAAATTAAGACAGAAGCCTGGTCGTCGTAAGACACGGCGCATTAGAAATGATATGGATGACTTAGAAGTGGGAAGACTGGAGCATCGGTGCACCAAGTGCAATGGCACAGGACATACTTACAAAAAGTGCACGCGTGCAACCACCACAGAGGGAGCTGCAGAAGCAGGACCTTCAGGGAATCCGCAAGACGGTCGGCGCCCTCGTGCACGTCGTGGATTCCGGAATCAAGGCGAAAATGCTCTTTAAAAATAATAGTATGTCTGCTTTTTTTGATTTAGTGTTTTATAGTATTAATTATATTTGTGCATTATTTTTTTACATTATTAAGATATTTTAGGTATGGCGACGGATGAGGGACACTTGGAGTTGTTGGACGCACAGTTGGACCAGCGTCACCGGTCCTACTTGAGTGCTGTGACAGCTGCTGAGCTACCTGTTCTACGGCCTAGGGTACCTCAGGAGTTGTGGCGGCTGGACGAGCGATGGATACCCAGGTGTGCACAATAACACGTTCACTTATTTGTTTTACTCATACAGACGATTTGGTAATATATATTTATATATAAATGTTGTATTTGCTACAGGCTACGAGCAGCTGGTCTACTGCCTCTGTGTAGGCTTGTGCAGGCTAGTGCTGTTGAGGCCCCGGCCGATGCGGTGACACGGTTTAACTTTGACCGTTCCTTACTTGCGGCATTGGTGGACCGCTGGAGGCCTGAGACGCACACGTTCCACTTTCCTTGTGGGGAGATGACTCCCACACTCGAGGACGTCTCCTACTTACTTGGTGTCACCACTGCTGGGCAGGCCGTCAGCCGTCCAGACGTGGAGGCCACTTGGCGTCAGGACCTTCTAGTCCGTTTTGAGGGTGTTGTGCGTCGACCAGACGCTCCAGAGTATCAAACTCTTGCTGAAAACCAGCATCACGGGCCTACGAAGACCTGGCTCTTGCAGTTTCAGGTAAATAGATAACACTGTGATATAGTTCATTAACATCAAATATTCATATGTATGTTAAATGAAATTTGAGCTTCTGTTTTCTAATTCAGGCCGAGTATATCCACCCTGCGGCGGATGAGGCCACTGTGTCGAGGCACTTGGAGGCCTATCTGTTGTGGTTGTTTGGTTGGATAATGTTCACATCGTCGCATGGGAACTCTGTCGCGAAGCACTTGATCCACTTCGCGCGCGAGATAGCGGACGCACCGCTCGACGCCGTGCCACAGTATAGTTGGGCGTCCGCTATCTTGGCAGCCACGTACCGAGGTCTTTGTGATGCGTGCACAAAGACCGACCCGTCAGCTATCCTCTGTGGTTGTCCACTATTACTTCAACTCTGGTCGTACGAGCGGTTTAGTATTGGACGACCAGTCATGGATTTCTCGACTTACGGAGCAGGGTTGTACGGGGAGACGGAGGAAGACGGCCCTACGATGGGTTCGTTGTGGGTCCGGCGGCGGGTAAGTCTTCTATATCGCGGTTGAACCTGTTTCTATTTATTTTTGAATAAATTGCACCTTACTATTATTTTCTATACAGCCTACTTGGGCAAACATTCAGGTTCACAGAGCCTATCCTGAGTACATGGCGGCGTTCGACCGGATTAGGGCAGACGACGTCCGCTGGACACCTTACAGCATGGAGGAGATTATCGTACGAGCGCCTAATGGGTTGTCGTCGTTCTGCACGAGGGATCAGGAGTACTGGATGACACGTAAGGCTGTCGTTTTTGACATCTTTGTCGAGGACTACGCTCCTCACAGGGTGATGCGGCAGTTTGGTCGTAACCAGACGTTCCCACTTCCGGTTGCCCATATTGTTCCTCTTTCTGTGCACGGGTAAGTATAAGACAATTAATTCGTTCTGATTGAGTATTTAATATATATACAAAGATAATTAATATGTTTTGAAATCCATAGTTACGTGCGGAGGGGTCTATCGGCAGGCGTTACTTGGTCCTCCCGTATACAGCCGTGGGTCGACGAGTGGGCCAACGCACTACATGATGTGACCTACGAGCCCAGACCGTTTTCCTTGCAGGCTTATGGGGACTACTTACGTTGGTATATTCCTCGCACACGGATCAGAGTCACGTATACACAAGCGGAGCCACGGACCCACGTCCCCAGGTTGACGGACACGTACCCTGTGCACAGAGATCAGGCGTTGTCGTTGGCGGTACGATCTTTATGAACTTCAACCCACTTCGTTTAATATTTTTCTTATCATAATTACTTCAATGTTCTCGTTTTGTTAATAGGCCGACATGGGTCACCGTATCACTGTGGATGGTGGATCGCTCTTGCACCGGTTGAGGGAGGGCATTCAGATGACCAGCCACGAGCTTACCGCTGCGGTCCAGAGGATGTACGACTCTGCTGCAAACATTGTCAAGTTGACGTCGTGCCGGCCCTGCGGGCGACAGCCGGATGTCGTCCCTCGACCTTCACACGTGACACACAGGCCTGACGGACCGACGGCGCCACTACCTCCGCGGCCTACGTACCAAACAGGTGAGTAAGTTATATTTTCTTCGTATGTAGTAATGCTAACTTGTTCGTTACTTATAAGTTTCATTATTCAGGTCCACCTACGTACTCTGCCGGTTGGCGTCCGGAGTTCGATATCATTGGATCATCTTCGCAGTCTGCTCACATGCCTACAGGTACGATATAGTGGTGAAATTTAATTATATTATCTAATACTGCTTTATTCGTAACATTACATTCACTCTGCATGGTCAGGTATGCACTTTGACGGTTCGCGGCATCAGTTCGATTTCGGAGGTTTCTCTTCACACGCTGTACCCATGGTTCCAGGTATGACCTACTTTTAAGAGTTCGACACGTTATATATTAGTTTTACCATCAGCGTTATCATAACGTTGGTCTTATATGTTTAGGGACGACCCGTTACGACTACGAGGGATCGGACATCTCTGAGCACGCTGACACTTTTCGTCAGCGATCCCCGACACCCTTCGACCTTGAGAGTTACCTACAGCAGGAGCCGGCGGACGTACTTGCGTCATCGCAGCTACGTGAAGCACCACCACAGACACAGCCCTCACAGGACGAGTACGCGACACCACCTGCTGCTGGAGGCCGTCCTGCACGTGTTACAGTTCCTCCTTCGCCGCTTACTTACTCAGCCAGCCATGTGCGAGCGGGCCGCAGAGCACCAAAGCCTGGCACGATTAGGGGTGTTGCACCTAAGCGTGGACGATATTAGTTTTGTATGATTTGCCGCCGATGTTGTTTTCTATGATATTGTACTGATACTATTTTAGTTTTTAGAACTTAATTAATGTTTCACTGTTGTATTTTTTCATCTATTAAGCTTGGGCGAGCACACGACAACGGCGTTTTCGCACGCCAATTGCATGACTGCGTATTATTTTTGCTATTTCTCCGACTTCGATATTTTTTCTGAAATTTCTGAATAAATAAATAATATTTAAAAAAAATCAAAATTTTTCCTGAAATTTCCAAATAAATAAATATTATTTAAAAAATCCAAAAAACCTGGTCGCCCTTTGGCCGGGCGAACAGGGCCTGGTCGCCCTTCCAACGGGCGAACTGGGCCTGGTCGCCCTTTGGCCGGGCGACCTGGGCCTGGTCGCCCTTTGGCCGGGCGACCTGGGCGTGGTCGCCCTTTGGCCGGGCGAACTAGGCCTGGTCGCCCTTCCAACGGGCGACTGGTCGTCCATTCCTGTAATTTTTTAGAAACGTAGACTAATTTTGTAATTTTTTTTTAAAAAAATTTATTAATAAAAAAAATTCTGGAGGCTGGAGCCAGATGGAGAACCGGCCTCGTGGGCCATGTGGGCCGGCGCCCCTGGAATTGAACGGGCGTAATGGTTATTGCTTTGGGCTTATTTGGCACTCGAAAGAACAGATGGCCCTTTTTTTTTTTGTTTCTTTGTGCGAATAGAAAAAACAGAAGATTCAGCGTAATATCTTGTGTACAATACATGTACGAAATTTCTATCGGTCAGTCGGCTGTTTTTCGTCGGTCCGTCGGTCGATTCAATTTTCGTCGTTTTGGGCTGGCTTTTTCGCATGTGTCGTGACCGCTCACCGGCCCACGCATGCGCATATTCCCTACGGTACAGTACACATTGTATACTACCTGTAGGCTGGCCCACGGGAGCGAGGGATCCTCTGCGGTCAGACCACTCTGTGTTTTTTCTTTTTTTGTTTGTGTGGACTTATTTATTTGTTTTACATTATTCTTTGTAAATTTTTTGTCAATTTTAGTTTCAAGTTTCAGTATTTCTTTCACTGTGTATATTTTTCAGTTTCATTTTGCATTATTGTGTTTTTTATTTTTAGATTAATAAGTTATGTTTTCAATGTTTTTATTTTCAATTTTTAGTCAAAAATTTTCAGTTTTAGTTTATTTTTTAATATATTTTTAAGTTTCAGTTTCTAGATTCTTTTTTACGTCTGAATGCATTACTAAATCCTACTTCCTCCATTCTGGAATAAAGTGTACTCTAGTTATATATGGCCATGCGGCCCGTGGGCCGACGACATGGCCCGTGACATGACCTTTTGGCCCGACACGCGCACGGCACGGCACGCAGGCCACCGTGCCTGTGCCGGCACGATACGAGGCCCAGTGCCGTGCCTGGGCCGCCAATCCAGCCCATGCCACGGCACGGGCACGACACGGCCAAAAGGCCGGCACGGTGAGCGGCCCGGTGGCTCCAACGGCTATTTCAGCCCAGCCCGCGGCTCCCCTGCCCCGCCGTAGTATATAAAGCCGCCCCGGCGCCGTGCCCCCAACCCTAACCCTAATTCATTTCACCCCCACCGCACAGCCGCAGCTCTCTCAGTCTCGCTCTCGAACTCGATCCTATCCGATCCGTCGCCGTCGTTCGCCTTGAGCTTGCCGGCCCTGCTCCGGTGACCTCGACACCTCGCCGGCCACTCCTTCTCCCTCTCCTCCCTCCTTTCCGGCCTTCCCTCCTCCTCCTCCTTCGGTGTACCATGTGAGTCGTTGAGCTATCTATTCTTCCGCCACCACTCGCCGTCGTTCTAACGGTGCTTGTCTCGTCGTTCTCTGCTTGGATGCTGGCTCCCTGGCTTCTTCTCCGGCACTAGGCTCTAGTGGCATAGATGAGTCTCAAAACCCTAACCCTAGCATCTTCTTCATCTTCTCTGCATCTTCTTCATCTTCTTCATCTTCTTAGTTTAATTGCTCTTCTTCTTGTGTTATTCATCTTCTTCGCAGGTTGGTGCCTAACGTTGCGTCCTCCTCCTTTGGAGGCGCGATGACAAGGCCGTCAGCGACAAAGCGCCCCTGCCTACCATCGAGGGACAGTGCTGGAGCTGTGGCTAGGGGCCGGAACCGGCCTTCCCGCCCTCCTCGGGCCGCGGTGACGATGCCAGTGGCTGCGGATGAGTACAACCACCGTGCCGACGGCGAGCACCTCGAGGAGCCCGTAGAGGAGATAGAGATCAAGAACGATGACGACATCCGCGAAGGCGCAGCTGCGCTGTTTGGCATCGATATGGGTGACGGTGAGCACCCGATCGATGTCGACGTCGGCGATGGTGGGGTGGACGGCTCCGAGGACACTAATGGTGCGTCATCTAGTAAGTGCACTTCTGCTTGTTGGGAGGATTTTATCCCGATCTTTGACGAGAATGAGGTTAAAACTCATGCCATCTGTAAACGGTGTGGTAAGAAATTTGCTGCTAAAACTTCGATTGGCACTAATCCTTGAATAGGCACATGACAGCATGTAGGAAAAAGCATGATAATGATCGTAGGGTCTAGTCGAGGCTTTCTATGAATGCTGATGAGTTGCATAACTGGGTTTATGATGATGCTCATGCTCGTAATGAACTGTGCCGGTTGATTGCTAGGCTGAATCTTCCCTTAGGCATTGGTGAAACACAGACCTTTGAAGATTTCATTAAGCGTGCTCATAATCCTAGATTCCAGAAGGTTTGTAGGCAGACCACTACTAGAGACATGTCTAAATTGTATGATGAGGAACGTGCTTTGCTTATGCATTCTTTGCTGCCTACTTGTTCATCTATTTCTTTAACATTTGATGGTCTGGTAATGCTAAGGAGGATTATATCTCTATTGTTGCTCATTATGTTGGTGCTGATTGGGAGTTGCATAAAAAGGTTATTGGTTTTAGGATGATTGAGGCATCACATACTGGTGAAAACATTGCTAAGAAAATTGCTAGTGCGGTTGAGGAGTTTGGTTTGATTGATAAGGTGTTTGCGGTGTCTTGATAATGCTTCTGCTAATTCTAAGGCTTTTGATATCTTGCAACCCCTCTTGTTTAGTTACATGGGCTCTTATCCTACACCGACTCGTCAGGATCCTCACAAAGTCAAGTACTTGCTTGTGCATCAGCGCTGTGCATGCCATATTATTAATCTGATTATTAAGTCTGGCTTAAAGAGATTCAATCCTTATCTTGAAAATTTCAGGACTGCAATCAACTTTTTGAATTCCTCTAATCAAAGAATTGCATTATTTAAAACTATTGCATTGCTAAGGGTTTAGACCTAGAAAGTTTGGATTGGATATGGATGTTAGGTGGAATTCCACCTATTTGATGCTTAAACATTTGCTGCCATATAAAGATGTGTTTTCTATGTGGATTGAGTCAAATTATGGTGAGGCATTGTCGACTCCCCAGCATTGGTATGCTACTGAACAGATTATGAAATTCCTGGAGCTGTTTTATGATGCAACTTGTGTTTTGTCTGGTGTTTACTATCCCACTGCTCCACTTATGATGCATCATATCTTGACTTTGCTGAGCATTTGCATAAAGCTGAAAATGATCCTGGATTTAGAAGTATTGCAGCTCCTATGAAACTTAAGTTCCTTAAGTATTGGGGGGGACATTCCATTGTTGTATTCTTATGCATTCATTCTGGATCCTAGAGCTAAGATGAAAGGATTCTTTAATCTGCTTGAGTTACTTGCTAAACAGACTGGTACCTCTTATAGTGTTTACTATGGTGATGTGAAAGATGAGATGACCAGATTGTTTAGCAAGTATGAGCAGAGATATGGTGCAGTTCGGTCTAAAAGGCCTCCTATGCCTAGTGCTCCTTCATGTAAAAGGAAGCAGGCATGGGGAAGATCTATGGTGGTCCTGGTGCTTCATCTAGTTGTTCCCCCTCTTCATCCTCTACATCTGGTGTCAATGAGCTGATATCATACTTGGACAGTGACCCTGTCACTGATAGGGGGAGTCCTTTGACATACTGTTGTGGTGGCATGACCACAAGCTAACCTATCCCATCTTATCGATAATGGCTCACGATATCATGTCTGTTCCTGTATCTACTGTGTCTTTCGAGTCTTGTTTCAGCTATACAACACGGATATTCGAAGACCGGCGGCAGCGCTTGTTGCCTGAGCATGTGGAGATGCTCACCTGCATCAAGGACTGGGATCAAGCAGCAAGAAAGGAATAGCATGCACCTGAGGACGTCGACCTGGAGGAGTTGTTCGACAACTTGTACCTGGATGAAGGTGAAGGCAGCGGAAGCGGCATCGGCCGCGGTAGCAGTGGTACTGCTGGTGCTGGATTGAAGAAGAAGAGAACCTCTACAAAAGGAGAGGTAGTGATCACTGAATTTTATCTTGTTTACATTTGCATCTTTTATTCCATCACTGAAACTTGTTCAATTTTGCAGGTACTTAAACTTTTGGTAGTGGCTGTCAGGCATAGTCACCATGATGAAGCTTGAAGCATGATTGCATGAAGAACTGACGAAGTAAGCTCACTGCTGCTTCTTGTTGCCACTGTTGGGCTTTTGTAATAGGATGGAAAGAACATTTGTTGCTACTTGTTGCCACTGATGTTGAGCTGGCTGTACTCTTTTCCTTTCTAGGGTTTCTCACAAGGGTGAGTTTTACCTAGAAAGGTTTTTAATGAGGCAGCATTGCACAACAGCTCTTTGATAATCATTTTCATATAATCTTCTTGTCTTTGTGTTGTGTGTTGAACTATTTCTGTGATTCTGTCAATCTTGGTTCTTGAACTTGTGAAAATGATGTGAAAATGGAGAAATTCAGCAGACACTTGTGAAAATGATGTGTTTGTCGCCTGACGGGCCATGGGCTGGCATGGCACGGCGAAAATGGCCATGGCCCATGGGCGGCACGACACGGAGAAACGACCCATGTGTCGTGTCGTGGGCCGAATGCACGGCCAGGCACGGCACGGTGGCACGCCGCGACACGGCGTAATATCGTGCCGGCACGGCACGGTGGCCATCTATAATTTTAGTCATTGAGAGGTGTCTCCAAATATAGTGCATTTGGGGAACAGAAGATAATATTTCCTTATATAAAAACACATGATTAAAAAACTTAGTCCCTCCATCCTTAGTGTGCTTACCATATTTGCATTAGCAAACTTAGACCGCACCTTTGAATCATGTGAAATAGGATTAGATTTCAATATATTAGGAAGTTAAGTGAAAGGTACATACATCTATTATACTGTCTCTTATTTTCTCTGAGAATATTCACAATGTGGTCTATTCTAAGATGGAGGAAGTATACATTAGTGATGTATGATAACTTACCCTTTGAGCTCGCACTTTATGCAATGTTTTTTCTAATAATTTGTCTCTCAGAATACAGCTTCTCATATTTTGTTTTGCATATAAAATGTATACATCATTCATAATTTATGATAATTAAATAAAATGTTTTGCTTTTTTTTTCTTGTTAGAATGCATTAGCTTGCATGCATGCCGTTAACATGCAGCAGGAGTGTGGGGAAGGGGAGTGGGCCGACGCTCATCCTTTTGCGCCTGGAACCACAGGCTGAAAACGGAACAGGCATGATCGGACATGGCGCGCTAGCGCATTAGTGCGGTGGGTCCCATCGCCAGTTAACCGAGTCCAATCGTGAAGGTATTATGCTATTGGGTTTACGTGTCCTGTTGTGAATGGTTTAAAAAGTCGATTGAAGCATATTTAGAAATCAGCCGGACGATGGGTAGGCACTTCCATACATGCATAGGTTGTTTTTTCCACTCAAAAAATATACATTTTTTTTAGGTTAACTAGTGGACTGGTCCATAAAAAGTTCATTCATAAGAGAGAAATTATAGTAAAATTTCCAAGTAATAATTTCTCTTGTATCCAACTTGTATCCAACTCTCTTACATGGGCAATCAGGCACCAGCCGACCAAGCTAACCACAACATTAGAACGAATAAAACTCATCGGAATAAATCTAAGACACCCACCTCTGTGTGGTCTGTCTTACCTCAGGAAGGTCATAATTAAGACTGCGGTTCTCACCAACTGCTGGACTCTGATAGCACACCATATGGGCAACAGGCAGCCTAGCAGGCAAACTGAACCGGTAATTACATAAGCCATACCATCTGCACGTTCAATAGTAACCAGAGTGACGAGGCCATCCATAACCTTGGGTACTGCAAAAATTAGGGCGCAGTTCTTCCTACAATGGCAGTGTTCAAATAAGCTCATTGGTCAGTACAACCGTACAGGTAACTTAGCAGCTTGTATTGAGATAGTAAAGTGAAGCAAATCAAAAGGCAAACTTCATTGATATCATATTTGGACTCAATCGTTCACCCTCGAAGGTAAGGTTCCAGTGAATCAAATAGTTGATCAGAAGGAGCGCACGTAATCGGGAACCGGATGGTTACATAGACACAAGACACAAGATTTATACAGGTTCAGGCCGCCAGCGTGACGTAAAACCCTACGTCCTGTGCTCTGTATATTGTATTGACTGGATATGAGATCATGGTGATCTAGTAGATCGGATGACCTCCCCTGTCTAAGGACCTCTGCCCCTCCTTATATATGTCGAAGGGACAGAGTTACAAGTAGAATAGCCTATTTGGTACTATTACTAATCTGTGCGGTGCACGTCGTGTGCCGCACGTCTTCATCTTGGGCTGGACCGTCTTTAAAGTTACGGCCCAAGTATAGCCGTAAGGGTATATGGGGGTCATATCCCCACAGCTAGTCCCCGAGCACCATGTATCGTGAGGGAGTCGCCGTCTTGTCCTGTGCCAACCAGCGAAGATGGAGTCGACGTGGTGCCGACCAGCGACGATGCTGACCACGTAGTGCCGACCAGCGAAGATGCTGACCACGTAGCACCGACCAGCGAAGATGCTGACCACGTAGTGCCGACCAGCGAAGATGTAGTCGACGTAGTCCTGACCAGCGATGATGCTGACCACGTAGTGCCAACCAGCTTCATCTCGAGGAGTTCGTAAATCTGCTCCCGACCACGGCTTCTGTCAAGAAAGGTGGTCTGTCGAAAGATGCGTGGTGCTCTGAGAAAAAGAGAAAAGGTTTTCACGTCTCTGGGACATGGCCCCGCGTTAACACGTGATACAGAGATCACTGAAATGCTAACGCGAACAATGCAGGAAAGGATAGGCCCGGTCACCGTGAGGTGACATGGGCCCACGTAGTCCCCAAGCTTGATGGAAGATGGAACATGTTGCATCGAGCTTTTAAGAAAAAACTCAACACAACACTAACTGGTCCGTAGTCAGTGCCAAATGACGAGTTGATGCAAAATCCCAGGTATGAACCTACGGCCTTCTGCTTAGGAAACAGAGCTCAGGCTCGATCGGGTCGAGGGACACTGAGAGCCACTATTTCGTAGACACCTCTGGGTGGCAAGTCGAATGCACAGTCCCCAGGTAAATCCTGGGCGGAGCACATGCTGTGTGGCGCATGGCATGGAGCCGAGGCAGTGTGACACCGAGCCGAGGCGACGATGATGAGTCCCCGAGCAGCGTGAGGTTGGAGACGAGGCTGTGCGATGCATGGCACCGAGCCGAGGCGACGATGATGAGTGCCCGAGTGGCACGAGGTTGGAGACGAGGCTGTGCAGTGCGCGGCACCGAGCCGAGGTGACGATGATGAGTCCCCGAGCAGCGTGGTCGGAGATGAGGTTGTGCAGTGCGCGGCACCGAGCAGTGGCGACGAGTAGTTGGTCCAACGGGTTGGATGTTAAGTCCGAGTGCCAGGTGGCATGACCACCTGGACGATGATCCTTGATCCAGTCCCCGAGCGTATGAAGTGTGCTCGGCAACCGAACCTTGTCCCTAAAAAATAAACATGAAGAGCGGTAGTACATGATGTACAAATAATTGATCTCTGGAGAGAAAATCAATAAGTTGATGTATTTTTAAGTACGCATGTTGTCGTAGAAAAAATATCGACAATTAAGTTTTGCTCCCACCCTTGAAGCGAGCTAACTGTGTTAGGTGACATAGGGATGCACTAGTGAACAGCGTAGGACCGCCATGATCACTAGGTACCTAGTACCGTTAGAGAGCGACTGCCAAATCTCCTAGTGTCATGTAGCGCGGAGCTGTAACACATCGTAAGAGGATCGAGGCAGCACCTTGTTGAGCCGTTCTCGGTGGGTAAGAAATAAAGTTCAATTGTGACTTATGCAGGGCACATGTATAACAGATCAGTGCATGGATGCAAAAATGTAATAGGGAGAAGATAACGAAGAATTTTAGTAATTTCTCAAATAAACTTATCTTGTCTTTGGAGAAGTGTTGTTGTCGTGGGCAAGCGGATGAACGTGGCTCGTCGTGGCTCGCTTGATGACTCGATGACTCGGTGGCAGCCTGTGTGCGCCGAATCCGTCAAGCTCCAGTAGCACGTGCAGCCAACGAAACTTGTGCCGCTGTTGTGGCATGATGCGGGGCGATTCCTGCTGAAATAACCAAGCATATATATGTAGATATCCGCATACATGTTATATCATAATATATTGTATAGGATATTAGATTAGAAAATAAATAAGGGATATGGACTTAGCTTTGCATGCTGTGCAGATTGGCTGTTGCTGGACACTACTCCGTACGTGACGCATGCGAGTCAGACAGTTAGCTTGCATGTCCCGTAGATGTATTTGCCCTTGTAGTCGTAGCAAATCTAGCATGATTACCCGAGAGTACAGAGTCATACTCGGATACGTCAGCGGGACCGTGGTCAGATAGAGTCATGGTCGTCCCGAAGAAAACCGCACGACCGCCATGCACAGCGTGCATGCTTGACTAAGCTGATGACGATGACTCACGATGAAGGTGTTGGTTGCTCGGGTGATGGTTGGTCCGCAGCCAGATTGGATCTGGGCGGCCCGAGTAGTCGGTACATCACGTACGTCTGTGCCGACGGGGATGAACGATGGTGAAGCCGTCCTCGGCAGATTGATGTGGATCGATCCGCCAAGGAATCTGTCGATGAGTTGCCGGAGCAGTCTCGTCGGCGAGGTGGTCGATGACGTTGGTGTGGAAGTGGGCTGCACCGCTTCCACGGTTCCGGTGGTCGTCGCTACGCCGGTGGTTGGTGAACACGCCGACGGTGAAGGATGTCCACCGCAGGAAGCCGGCTCGTCACCGATTCGCCATGGACGATGTTGATGAAGAACGTCTGCCGCAGGAAGTAGAGTTATCGTGGATGACATTGACGAAGAAAATTTCCATCTGGTTCACCAGATGATCAGCGCGCAACCCCTACCTGGCGCGCCAACTGTCGATGAGATATCATTGGCGGTCCATCTAGGGGTAGACCTAAGATGGTAGATTGATCGGAAGGGGCGCATGTGATCGGGAACCGGATGGTTATAGGGACACAAGACACAAGATTTATATAGGTTTAGGCCACCAGCGTGACGTAAAACCCTACGTCCTGTGCTCTGTATATTGTATTGACTGGGTATAAGATCATGGTTATCTAGTAGATCGGATGACCTCCCCTGTCTAAGGATCTCTGCCCCTCCTTATATATGCCGAAGGGACAGAGTTACAAGTAAAATAGCCTATTTGGTACTATTACTAATCTGTGCAGTGCACGTCATGTGCCGCACGTCTTCATCTTAGGCTGGACCGTCTTCAAAGGTGTGGCCCAAGTATAGCCGTGAGGGTATATGTGGGTCATATCCCCATAGTACCTGAATGCATAAATCAGTAGTTAATACATGTGAATGGAGGGAAAACAAAAGAAATTCAGCCAACTGCCCTATTCATGATAAAGTGTTTGCTGATAAGAAATATTCATGGATCGGCAATGGCAGTCGATCATATCTCTGGAATCCTCAGTACAAACTTGATACGATTGATCAGTTGAAAATAGTATCAAGAGGAGAGCAACTTGATACCAAGTACATAATGCCAGTGATGCAGAAGAAGATATGCAAGAAAGCAAACAACCCTACCAGTGTGCAAAAGAAAAAAAAACATGTAGGAAGAAGAATAGTAATTTGGTTGGATGTATT
>CM041640.1:24797599-25063230 GCA_023333625.1 Bothriochloa decipiens | reverse complement strand
AAAAACATGTAGGAAGAAGAATAGTAATTTGGTTGGATGTATTGTACCTTCAACAGCATGAGACATCACATCTCTCTCCAGTATCCACAACTGAAACCCTGGCAGCACGGTTTTTGTGTATGACGAAGTTGGAGGTACGTTGTTCCTGAGGCTTTGTTACTGACCCGCCGCCGATCCAATTTTGCCGTCCACACGCCGCCGGCCGCCATGGGACGAAGTGGCGGCCTGGGCCTGGCGTACCTAAATTTGCAGAAAGGCCTGAAAGAGCCAAATCACAACGTAACTTTTGAACGAACAATAGCTACAGGATAAAGGACACCATGCATGCCCGAAAGGCCAGAAAACCACATTGATTCAAAATCTGTTTGACTTGGCCAGAAAATTTACAAGGAAGAGAAGGCATGAGAAATTAAGAATAACCGATGCAAATTACCTTCAGGCAGGTGCTCGTCCGGCGTTCCCAGAAGTGCTAGAGCATGCGACTCAGTACCAAATCGAGAGCGTCCTACATTGCCAAAGGCGTTGGACGACAACACGCACACCAGCGTCGGATCCATCATCCCGACCACGCACTACCCCATCCTCTGCACTCGCAGCTGGGCCCGGTGGCTACGTGCCCAGCCCACCGTGTGCCCCGCCGCGGCCTCCCCTAGCGGCTATACGATGGCCCGCACGTCCTTGGGGTCGAATGATGTGACCGTAGTGGCGAGCCCCTCCACGGAGGCGGTGTCGGCGAGGGCGTGGAAGGCTCGACGCCTTTGCCATAGGTCGTCGCCTCCTCGTCCTCGTGGATCTTGGCCACAGCCAGGGATGTGCGGCTCCATCAAGCGGTTGTAGGCCACGACTCCCGCGGCTGGGTGCCGCCGCGTTACCTCGTGCGCACGCTTCGAGCCCAGTGTCTGGGCGCCGCTGCAGCCTCATGTTAGCTAAATTATTGCATTAGTTAGTTATAAGATCTTTGTTTAGTTATCATCTAGAGTCAGGTTAGAAGATAGTGTTTGGATGGAGGCATGCTCATTCATGACACAGTCTGGTCCAGTCGGTCTAGTTCGCGCCACGGTGCGCGCTGCAGCGCGTGGTGCACGTCGCACAAGAACGGCATGGCACACGGTGTGTAGCGTGGCGCGGAAATACGCAGAGGCATGTTCTGTGATCTCGTTATGTATCTCTATAAATAGAAAGAACAAAGACCGGAAAAGGCTGCGACATTTGGCAGCAACAAAACCCTAGACTCGTTTGTTTCCATCTGTTATCTCACCGCGGTCACCACCACGCCGCCGCCGCTGCGTTCTAGCTCGTCGCAGGGCATCGCCTGCGCCAACAACTGGTATCAAAGCTCAGTAGGGCGGTGAGAAGCAGTAGAGGTGATGAAGGGGTGATCAAGATCACCAGAGTTGAGACAGGGAAATAGCTGGAGTCGTCAAGGATGGGTACGTCAGGTGCAGACAAGGAGAAAGAGATCATGGAGCGCGTGTTCAACAAGCAGCCAAAAATCTAATCTGGCCAATGTTGACATGGACGAATTGTTAGGAGTGGGCATCTCAGGTCTAGTGCAATCTTGAAAGGATGTTCCTTTGGGATGCGATAGAGGATGAGAAAGTTGAGCGACGCCGGGACAGGTTGGCTCTTGGAGCCATGCTCCGCGGTGTGCCGACGGAGATGCATTCTATGCTCTTGAAGAAGAAGAACGCGAAGGAGGCCTGGCAGGCGCTTAAAACTATGTGTCTTGGAGCCGATCGAGTGAAAGAAGTCAACGCTCAGAAGCTCCTCGTTGAATTCGAGCAGATCGCGTTCAAGCCGGGTGAAGCAATCGATGATTTTGCCATCAGGATCTTGAAGATCACCACAAATTTAGAGGGCTTAGGGGAGAAGATTGACGACTCCCGCATCGTTAAGAAGTTCCTTCAAGTGGTGCCGGCACGCTACAACCAGGTAGCAGTCACCATCGAGATGTTCAGTGACATGAAGATGCTCACCATCGAGGAGCTCGTGGGTCGCTTTAGGGCGGCTGAAGTTCGCTTTGAACCCTCGGTGGAGCAAGTCACAGAGAAGATGCAAAAGCTTCTGTTAACAGAAGAGGAGTGGCTGGCAAAGAACAAAAGCCACATGGTGCAGGAGTCACCCTCGACGTCGAGTCAGAAGGACAGCTGTGGCCGCTACGTCCGCAAGGACAAGTCCAGGGCGCATGGCGGCGATGACGCACGCGACTGCAGGGAGGCTCACGTCCATGGGGACACCAAAGCATAGAGGGTGATGCAACAAGTGCAAGATATATGGGCACTTTGCTAGGGAGTGCAAGACTTAGCAGAAGGAGGAGAGGCAAGAGGCCGCACATCATGCTTCTGGTGGCTGTGGGGGTATATGTGGGGGTATAGACCCCGTATACCCTCGCAGCTAGACTCTGGGCTGCTTGGTCCAGACGGCTCAGACCAGAAGATGAAGGCTGGTCCATCATCATCTTGATCAGTGGGCCAGACAACAAGACAGAACCCGTGATTTGCTACCGCCCAGGTCGGTGCGCCACACGGGTGCTGAAGGCTACTTGGCATGCAAGGAGTCTTAGTCGGTTAGATCTAGTCGTGTACTCCAAGGACACGGCGCAATGTAACAAACCATAGGGGAAACCCTAGATATGTAACCTTGCACCCCTACTATATAAGGCGGGCAAGGACCCCCTAGAATAGGACCCTTCTCTTTCATCAGATCTGATCTCATCTGGTTGGATCTTTTGTACTCCGGTACTCATCAATACAGCAGCAGAGACGCAGGATGTAGGGTATTACGCTTTTGAGCGGCCTGAACCTGGATAAACCCTGGCTGTCCTGGTTGTTTGTCTTGCATCTCACATCTAGATCATAGATCTTAGCACGTCCTCACCGCAATCTACTACCTCGGGGTATCCCATGGCAGACTGCCGATGAGGTTTCATCGACAGTGGTGCGCCAGATAGGGGTTGCGCGATCTGATCAGCAGGTGATCCAGATGGTTTTAGTCCCTGTTTCCATGGACTTCGAGGAAGGCGTCTCCCTCACCATCGGTTCCCTCACGTGGACCACCGGCATGACGATGTCCCTCACGTTCACAGGAGCAGCACAGCCAGTCCTAGCTCCAGCTATGACGCAGCCAGCCCCAGCACCGACCGCGCCAACCATGTCCCCAAAAACTCAGATCTCGGGGCCGTCCCTGGGGTCATTCGAGTCACCCATGATGAGGGCGGAGATGATGGCCATGCCAGCGGTGAACTGGCGGCTTCCTCGCTACCAGGGGTGGCACATCGACAACTCCGATCTAATCGACACGATTGATCGGCACAAGGCAGGTCTGGCTGAGCTCCTCGAGTATGTGGAGTCCGCTCCTGTGCAGCTCCGTGAAGAGTACTTGGACTTCACCCCTGTCCGACCACGCCGGCACAACTGCGCCAACCTTCCATGTCGCGTGGATCCAAATCTGCCCATGGTCCAGGGGCGGCCACTTGTCCGTCAGGATGGCAATGCTCAGCACTAGCAAGGACATACGGGCCAAGCTGGTGGCCCACGCCAACCAAATCCAAATCTGGCTCTAGCCCGAGCACCACCTGCCGACCACCATGGAGGGCTACCAGTCGCTCACCAAGGCAGGCCCCCTACTATGGTGGATTGCCGTCAACGACAACCCATGCCTGACCAGGGGCGCCATCAGCAACGCCCTGTGCATAATCAGTCTCATCACCCGCGCCGATCAGATCCAACTGTGGTCGCCGCTCGGGCTCCGCCTCCAGTTAGGCTGGACGAGTTCATTGACGTGCATCAGTACTGGCAGGCGCTTAGCCACACTATTTGATAGGCCCAAATAGAGCAGAAGCAGCAGCACTGAGTGTAGTAGGTGCAACCCGCCCCAGGACAGACAGATCCCATCGCCCCTGACCAGAGCCGTGCACCGTCTTCCTACATGGATTGAGCAACGCAGCCGCGTCCTACGTGAGGAACCTATGGGATACTCCCCAGCGACATGATGATCATCTACTGGATCTAGATCCTAGTCTAGTTCTGGTCATGGAAGATCCAAGGCCCATGGTTGGCATGGTGTCTTTGCAGCAGAATCCTTCCGGATTGGGTGCGACGGTCCCCGAAGACAGCGCCATGTCTGACTCGCTCTCTTGGCTCAATGGGACGCCATCCATTTCCTTCGACCTTACTGAGTACCTCCTCTTTGACAAAAAGGGTGCTATTGTACGGAGTTAGGAAAACGTTGAGGAGGAGAACCCGACCACGCTGGACCACCAAACCCATTCTGCTGACACAGTGCCAGGCACCCTGAGGACTCCGCTCGGCTTCAACGGTGCGGTATTTGCGGTCAGCGTGGATGAGCCTCCCATTCGAAATGAAGCAGAGCAGGAGAGACAAGCAAGGGAAGGTCGCAACACTGATCGAGAGTGTCGACGCCTCCTGGAGGCACAAGACATGAATGCCACTAACGACGGAGGCAACAGGGGCAATGGTGCAGGCCCTCAGCAGCACTGCCTTCAACACAACCTCGATGGCGAGTTCAACATGGTCGGGAACCAGATCATCCACGAGACTCCCATGGCCAACATCGCCAGGGCCATGGATCAGCTTAACAACCTTCCCCCGAACACACCCGGGGTCGAAGCGATTCGAGACTTTTTGATCGCCGCTGAAGCACAGGTGGTTCAGTTCCGCTCTGTCGGGTCACTGACCATGTCGCATTGGTCGCGGCTGTCCCGACGCAGTCATCACCACCAACCCACAGAAAGTGGTGCTGACAATGAGTCCAATCATGGAGGGCCTTCGCTTGAGCAACCTCGGCAGGCCAATGCTGATAATGCTCCACAAGAGGTGCCGCACAACAATGAGCACCAACGTGGCAATCGCCTGCATGCCAACAGGAAGCAGGCCAACCACCGTGTTGAGTGCAACTAGGAAGTCGAGCAGCCCAAAGATCGTGACCTCCGTGATCACTCGATGAATGGTACCTGCTCAGCAACACTTGAGCGGACTAGCCCTGTTCTTGGAGGAACTTAAGGCCATCCTTTGGCCAAAGAACTTCTGGATCGGGGATGTCAAGATAGTGCAGGACGACCCTGAGCACTGGATCATGCTATATGAAGTGGTGGTCTAAGCAGCAGGAGGTGACCAGTTCGTCATGGCAAACTACCTCCCATTAGTCCTGAGCAAACATCGCTACCTCCTGGCTGCTCTGTCAGCACGCTGACAGCATCCATAGCTGGCCCCAGCTCAGGCAAATGTTCATCGACAACTTCAAGCCCACTTGCGTGCAGCCGAACACCAAGTACACTCTGGCGCAAGTCCGGCATCGTCTGAGGGAATTGCTGTGATAGTACATTCGGTGTTTCTCCAACGTGTGGAACCATGTCACCCCGGTAGAAGGGATCGACCTTTTCGTTGCCGGCTTGGTTCAACCACGTGGCTTAGACCTCAAGAAGGAGTTGCTCCTCGAGCAACCAAGAACCGTGGAAGATCTCCTCTCCCCTACCCATAGGTTCACTCATCTCAACGACGGGCTGAACGAGGGGGACCCTACTTCCCCCAACCGCAACTACCACCGCAATGATGACCACGACCATGACACCAATCAAGACTGCCGACCAGATCGGTGGAACGATCACCGCAACTGTCAGGACAACCACAAACCCGACCACGCGGTGACGATCGTTCGTTCAAGCGACGTGGTTGAGACGTCTACAATGGTGGTCGGTGTAACCGCAATGACTCCTCTATCAACGTGGTAAAGGGCCAGAACAGGACAAACGATGAAGAACTCGACAAGGTCTTTAGTCAGGATTGCCCCGTCATCCTGGCAAGGGTCACACACTGGACGAGTGTAGGGTCCTAAAGGAGGCGTTGGATAGGATGACCAACAAGAAGCCGCGTCGGCCCCCAAAGCCAAGGGCAAAAACCCCATCCAGCAAGAGGATGCCGACGAAGAAGAAGCTCAAGATACCAACCCATGGCATGCGTACAGGGATCCCGTGAAGAACATGACTGCCGTCATCTTTGGTGGCAAGGTTGGACTGGAGAACACCCGCGACAAGAAGCTACTGACGTGAGCCATCATGGCTATCCAGGAGGCTGTCGGCTTCATCATGGATATCAAGGTGCCCGCCTGGTCTGAGCAGCCCATATCATTCAGCCGCAACGATATGTGGGCCAAAATCCCTGATGCCGGTCGGTTCCCGTTGGTCCTTGACCCGATGATAGACGGCGTCCGATTCGAGAAAGTGCTTGTCGATGGTGGAAGCGCCCTAAACATTCTTTTCTACCCAGCCTTCAAGGAGCTAGGGCTGAAGCAGGAAGACCTCAAGCCATACGACTCTCCGTTCTAGGGCATCATGCTGGGTAAACCTTCATACCCCCTCGGGCAGATCACGCTACCCATCCTGTTTGGGACAAAGCAGCACATCCACATCGACCATGATACTTTCATTATGGCCGATTTCGAAGACATCTACCACGCCATCCTTGGCCGACCAGGGATCGCCATGTTCATGGTGGTACCTCACTATGGGTACCTCATGCTGAAGCTCCCAACCGAGCAGGGCATCCTATCCCTGCGCGGTAATGTCTTCACGGCGTGTGTGTGCAAATCTGATGCCTATGCAGCCGTGGAGGTCAAGGAGTTGAAGCACGCCATGGAGCACACCACCCTGGGTGTCAAGGAGGCTACCCCTTTAGAGCTTGAGGTTCCAGTCGGGTCTGTGCAGCGGCCTTCCAACAAGGCCAAACAGCACAAGCTGATCCAGCTCGATCCGAACGACCCCTCAAAAACTACCAAGATCGGGGCTACCCTTTCCCCCAAATAGGAAGACGCGATCATCCAGTTCCTTCGGGAGCACATTAGCATATTTGCATGGAAACCCGCCAACATGCCAGGTGTCTCGAGGAAAAAGGCTGAGCACTACCTTGATGTCTCAAAGACTGCTAAACCTATCACGTAGAGATGCGTCGGTTTGCTCATGACCACAAGGAAGTCATTAAGGTAGAGGTGGCCAAGCTTCAGCAGCTAGCTTCATCAAAGAGGTGTATCACCCAGAGTGGTTAGCCAACCCGATTTTTGTACTCAAAAAGAATAATGAATGGAGAATGTGCGTTGATTACACCGACCTCAACAATCACTGCCCTAAACAAACTTTCAATCTCCCTCGAATCGACAAGGTTGTAGATTCTACTGCAGGTTGCGAGCTACTATCCTTCTTAGATTACTACTCAGGTTACCATCAAATAGCCCTCAAGAGGGAGGACCAGGAGAAGATCGCCTTCATCACCCCCTTCGGTGCTTTCTGCTACACGACCATGTCATTCAGCCTCAAGAACAATAGAGCTACTTACCAGCGGGCCATCCAGGCCTGCCTCAAGCACGAGATCACCGCCGACCTCATTGAGGTGTATGTTGATGATGTGGTGGCGAAGACCAGAGAGTCCCATACATTGGTTACTGACCTCTAGAGGACTTTCGCGGCCCTCAACTATTTCCGATGGAAGCTGAACCCCAACAAATGCATCTTTGGCGTCCCTTCTGGGATTCTGCTCGGCAACATCGTCAGCCAGGATGGCATATGCCCAAATCCTGAGAAGGTTCATATTGTGCTGGACTTCCAACCACCATGAAACGTCAAAGATATCCAGAAACTCACCGGCTGCATGGTGGCCTTGAGCCGCTACATCTCCTGCATGGGCAGAAAAGGGCTTCCCTTCTTCAAGGTGCTCAAAGTTAAGGAGAAATTTGAGTGGATGGAGGAGGCTGACAAGGCTTTTAGACAGCTCAAGGAGTACCTGGCAACTCCCCCAGTACTCACGATGCTACAAGAAGACAAGGAGCTTCTCCTTTACATTGCCGCCACAACTAACGTGGTCAGTACCATGATGGTGGTCGAGCGCCAGGAAGTCGGGCACGTCTACGGGTTGTAGCGTCCCATCTACTATGTTAGCGAGGTTCTTAACGAAACCAAGCAATGATACAACCACGTGCAAAAACTACTATACGTGCTCCTGATCAGCAAACGGAAGCTCCTCCATTACTTCCAACCTACAAGGTCACGGTGGTCACCGAAGCTGCACTGGGCGACATTCTCCACAACAGAGACACTAGTGGATGATTATCAAATACGTGTTAGAGCTTTCTGAGTTCACGCTTAACTTCCATAGTCGCAATACTGTGAAGTCTCAGGCCCTAGTCGATTTCATTGTGGAGTGGCCAGACCTCAGCTTGCCCCTGGTTGATACGCCTCCCGACCACTGGAAGATGTATTTTGATGGTTCCTTGAACATCAATGGCGCCAGGGCAGGAGTATATTTTAGCTCTTCGTCCAAGGACATGCTTCGCTACATGTTGCGCATACATTTCAAGGCGTCCAATAATGTGGTTGAGTACAAAGCAGCCCTGCACGGCCTCCGCATCGCAGTCGAGCTGGGCATTAAATGGCTCCTGGTGTATGGAGATTCTGCCCTGGTCATCCGATAGGTCAACAAAGACTAGGATGTGGTCAACGAAAAGATGGATGCCTACGTTGCCAAAATTCGCAAGCTAAAGAATAAGTTCTATGGACTGGAGTTCACCTACATACCACGTGCTGAGAACACAGGTGCTGATGAGCTATCTAAACTTGGATCGTCCCAAGCTAAGATACCACCTAGTGTTTTTGTTGAAGACTTGCTTAAGCCTCCGATCCCCGATCAGGCTTATGATGCACCTACGCCTAGTACCTCTACGGACCAGCTCGTAGCAACGCTCAGTGGCAAAGCAAGAGAGGTAGAAGATAGCTACCCTGGCCAGCAGGCATCTGATGATGGTAGTGAGCAGCCACCCATTGATGAACCAACTGAGCAGGCAGTGCCTCCCCAGCCTGACTAGAGAGAGCCCTTTGTCAGATACCTGAATGACCACTTATTCCAGAGGATAGGATCAAAGCCCAACAGCTGGTCCGCCTAGCCCATGCCTATCTCATGGTTAACGGTGAGCTGATGCACAAGGCCCCAAGGTCCGTGATTTACCAGAATGCATCACCCAAGTAGAGGGTTTGAAGCTTCTGAAGGATACTCACGCAGGTACTTGTGGAAACCATGCGGCATCCCGGACGCCGGTCGGCAAAGCCTACCGAGCAGGGTTCTACTGGCTAACAGCCATCTCTGACGCAGAAGATTATGTGCACCAGAGCAAAAATTGCCAGATGTTTGCCAAGTAGATTCATGTCCCCGTACATGAGCTTGGCCATTCTCATGCTGGGGACTTGACATGATCGGTCCTTTCAAGAAGGCTCCTAGTGGACACACTTGTGTTTTCGTGCTGATCGACAAATTTTCCAAATAGATTGAGTACAAAGCCATCAAGAAAGCCTCGTCTGAGAAAGCAGTACAGTTTCTTGATGATGTTATGCACCGGTTTGGCATACACAATACCATCATCACCGATTTAATGGCATCAAAGTCAAATACGTGTCCATCGCTCATCCCCAAGCAAATGGATAGGTGGAGCGAGCTAACAGTATGATCCTCGATGCCCTGCGAAACGGGTATACTAGGACGACAAGGATCTTAAACCTGGTCGGTGGCTCAAGGAATTACCTGCCATGGTCTGGGGACTCCGTACCAAGCCCAGTCACAACACTGGAGTTTCCCCATACTTCAAGGTGTTTGAATCCGAGGCTGTCTTACCAGTCGAGGTTGCACTCCTTTCACCACGTGTCCAGCATTACAGTGAAGAAGTCTCCAACAAAGCTAGGGAAATTGACATCATTGCCAAAGAAGAGGTAGCGCTCGAGTCCTGTGCTCGGACGACTATGTACCTAGCTTCAGTGTGTCGTTACTATAACCGCAATGTCAAAGGTAGGCTGTTCATGGTCGGCGACATGGTGTTACAACGAATCTAGAAAACAGATGGTCTGCACAAGCTGTCGTCTAGATGGGAAGGGCCGTTTAGGATCAAGGCTGTAACACACCTGACGTCCTATCGGTTGGAGACGATGGAGGGTGTCGAGGAGTCCAATTCCTGGCACATCGACCAACTCATACGCTTCTATCCATAAAATAAGATATGTACTCAGATCTTTGTCATTCCGATATTTAATAAAGCTTCCTTTGTTATTCTCTTTTCCTATCTCGTGCACACATCTGTCATACGTGCGTCCTGCATAATTCTCAGTTAAACTTTGTTTTTTGCTCACCGAGAGTGGCTTGATAAGGCACTGTCTCAAAGCCTCTTACGATGTGTTACAGCTCCGCGCTATATGGCACTAGGAGATTCAGCAGTCGCTCTCTAACGATACTAGGTACCTAGTGATCCTGGTGGTCCTACGCTGTTAACAAGCGCATCCCTAGTCACCCGACAAAGTTAGCTTGCTTCGAGGGTGGAGGCAAAACTTAACTGGCGACATTTTTTGAAAAACAAACTATGCATAAATATGCATCTAAAAATGAAAAATGGCAAAATGTTTAGGAGCACCCATTGCTCAGCACAACTTAGAAATAGTGTTTTTACATAAATACATTGTTTACGCCTACTGACCACCACCACCTCCTACAGGATCATCGATCAGCATCATATCTTCAATGATGGCGGCAACAGTTGGGCCAGACGAGGCCTGAAGCTCTTCAGCCTCTTCATCAAGAACCTCTGGAGGGATCCCGCGCTCGATGGTCGCCAGTTCCACATTCCGGTAGTTGGCATAGACCACCGCGAGCACGGTCACGGCCACATAGCGCTCAGCGCCCGCGATGAACTCCTGCAGCACCAACCACAACCTCTAGCACTGGTCGGCTACAGCAACTTCTTCACCTACAGGGTCCGTAGGGTGCTCTTCTCCTAGAAAGATGGCCCTCAATATGGGCTTGATGTGGTCGGTCATGGTTCGCATCTTTCCTTAGAGGACGATGATGGAGTCCTCGAGCACCTCAAACTGGGCCATGTAGCGTTCCCGCAGGCCTATAACAATAAAGCAATGGTGGTTAGCATATCTTGGTCCGTCCAGTATGCGGCAGACTACACACAACAATTCTACATTGTTCTACTTACCAGTTAGCTCGGCGATCTACGCCTGGTCCGCCTCGTCCTGCTTCTCAGCAGCCTCCTTCTGCTCCAGGAGACCAGCCAGCTCTCGGGTCATGGCGATAAGAAGCAACCATCAATGTGCAACAAGGATCAACACGGAATGGGTAAGAGAGGTCTACTTACTCTTGTTGGCCTGTTCCACGGTTTCCACCATGCGACACAGAGCAGCAATCTCACCCTCCTGCTGTATCTCGCGCTCCTGGTAGACCTTCACCTGTGCCTCTAGATTAGTTTTGGCTGCTCGGAGGGTTTTGCATTCCTCCCAGGTCGCTGCAAACCATTCTATGGTCCTGCCCCGCTGAGCATTGGTCTCCTGTAGCGACTGTATACACCATGGATTGATTAATAAGTTTGCAGCTAAACACCGAGCTCAAACACAGGCAATCAAATCATGGTCGGGTTGTACCTTGATCCTGTCGTACAACACCTCCAACACATCTTGGATGCTCGTGTCAATGTCATCGTCCAAAAGCTCTTCATATGACACAAAGCTATCCTCCCCCAGCTTGCACGAAGTAAAGATGCGTTGCGTAGGCAAGTCAGGGTGCGGCATCTTTGGCACCTGCAGCACCTCCTTGACCTCCTCAGAGTGGTGCTGGCATGCTTGGCCCCGCCTGGGCTCGCGCGCCTCGGCAGACGGCCTGTTTCAGTGGTGACCACCTGCCTCTTTGGCTATGGAGTCGGTGTTGAAGTCGGCCGAGCGGGTGCTGCGTCGCTACTTGTCACCTTTCCTTGCTCCACAGACCGTGCTACACTGCCGCCCAACTCCTGCTCAGCGGTCGGCGCTGTGGTCTGGCTGGGGGGTGGTGTTGGTGTTGTCGACGGCGAAGCACGACTATAAGTCGCAGACATGTTTTCTTCGCAACAAACACAAAATCCAGAACATGCAAGATACGCAAACTCATTTACCTGGCTGACCGCCGAAGCCCTCCTCTAAAATGTGGAGCTACTTCATTTCTTGACACCCCCGCCATGCCCGGGGACTAGGCCCAGTGCCTCGCCCACTTCGCTCATCCCGATGGGGTGCACCGGAGGAGTCGGCTCCCTCGCCGCCTCTTGGTGCCCTGGCTGGAGGCGTTGTCACCCTGTGCTACTCAAGTGGTGGTGATGGTGCTGGCAGTGTTGACCCCCCGGCGCGTTCTGGGTAGGCCTCCTCGACGTCGTCGATGTCGTGGGCCTCGGCGTTCTCCCCGTCCGAGGTGTCGGGGCCTGACGTTTCTGCTGGCGCTGTTTCAGCGTCAGCAGATCGTCGTCCGATGACTCCGGGGTGGCTGGCGCCTTTCTTTTCTTTTCCCCCTGTGCTCTGCCGTCCAGGTTCAATTTGCCCCTGGACAGTAGAGTGGAGGGCCCTTTCGCCTTGGCGGCCTCTACCATAGGCCGCTTACCCGCTGCTCGGCGCCTGGCCTAAGCAGCAGGGACTTCATTATCATCAGGACTAGAGGCGCTAGTCGTCTCCTTCCTTGCTTTGGTCTCACCCCAGTGGTGGATGTCCTCAGTCCTGCGCTGGTAGTCCTGTGCCTCACCCTGAATCCATGGCTCCACCGACACAGCTGAAGCGAACACCTTCCGGTCCTATCCAAGCAATGTCTGATAGTCAGACAATTTAGGTTATATAGACATTGTCACATACCAGTGTGTACTAATCAAATCAAAGTATAAAACTGGTCGGCTTACCTCTGGGTGCGGTCGGGTAAGGCTGTATGGCTGTACACGAGCTTCTAGGTAGCTGGTGCTTGGGTCGAACATCTCAAAAAGCGAGGACATACGCCGGTTTACTGCTTCTGGCGTCGGCCTCTCTTGGATCTCTCATGAAGGGTCCGCCTGACCAGCATACTCATACATGCGGTTCACTCGCTCTTTGCACGGCTGAACTCGGTGTGTCAACCACGTCCCTGCCACCAGTGCTCCATTGACAACCTTGTTGTCAATCAAGGTCAGCAGCTCATTTACCTAGTACATCTCATGCGGCATTGGCTGCTCCGACCACTTGGGGTTGCACTCTGGCACCTGTGTAACATTGCAGGGCACCCTTCTCCCTTCCACATCCTGGCTCATATAGAACTAGCGTGTATTCCATCCCTTGGCGGCTGACTGGTGCCGGCTTCCTAGCCAGTGCGTCTTCATTCCATCCCGAAGAGGCACATAGCACCCGCCCCTAATCTGGGACCCCCAGATTCAGCTGCCTTCTTCATTAATAGAAAGAAGTGGTAGAATAGATTGAAGTGGGGGTCGATTCCCAGAAACATCTCATAGAAGACAATAAAAATAGAAATGGCCTGGATGGAGTTGGGGTTTAGTTGCAAATCAAGATCATCCAGTATATGCACAGGTCCCAAAGGAATCCATTCACAGGCACACCCAGTCCCCGTGTCACCATATCTTCAAAGACAACTATTTCCCCATCTTGGGGATGGGGGGAATCCTCACCTAGTGGCTCACGCCATGCCTCCATCTCGAACGGTGGTAACAAGCCCTCGTTGGCGAGCGCCTGTAGTGACTCCCACATGGAGGTCGACTGCTACCATTGTGGCCCTGGCGCATTGGATCCGGTAGCCTTCCCCACCATCTTGGCTCCCTTTCTCACCAGTTCCTTTAAGGGTTGTGGGTTGAGCGGGTGAGCGGAGGGCGGCAGCAGTACTAATGCATGGATTGGCTCAATTGCCTCATGGTGGTGGGTGGATTTGCTATAGTGGATTACGAATGACAGCGGTTACTCGAGCGCAGATGAAATGCTTGAGAAGATGGAGAGAGTGGCAGCAGAGATGAATGCGGTGCGAAATCGATTCCCCTGGTGGCGCTTGCTATTTATACTAACCGGATGACATCGCTTTGACTTCTAGGGTTGGACCCAATTGACTCATGTGGACACGGCCTTTTCCACCCTGGTGGGCCTTGCTGCTCCCCGAGTGCGGTTGTGGGCCGTGGATTTTTTATTCTTCCACACGCTTTTCCGATTGGCGTTTCCTTAAGTCTGGCACGTGCCCGGTAATCTTGGGATCTAATCCCAGATTCGTTTTCCATTGTATACTCCTTTCCAAGTTTGTTCCAGATTTCTTCCTAAAACCCGAGAACTGCTCCTTTTGGGTCAAATATTTTAGTTCCCACACCTGGGGACTGCATGGTAGTTTTCCACCAAGTGGTGTTTACGGACCATAGGTTCTCGGTGTCCTCGACCCGATCGTGGCTATGACTTGTCTCGAGCACGCTTGGGGACTGCGTGGCAGTTTTCCACCAAGTGGTGTTTATGGACCACATGTTCTCGGTGTCCTCAACCCGATCGAGCCTGTGACTTGTCTCGAGCACACTTGGGGTCTGCATGGTAATTTCCTACCAAGTGGTGTTTATAGACCATAGGTTCTCGATTTCTTCGACCCGATCGAGCCTGTGACTTGTCTTGGGCACACTTGGGGATTGCAAGTCAGTTGGAACATGTCTAGTCTTTTAATACTGGCCTCGACTAGTTGATGCTGTTTTTTGAATTTTTCCTTAAAAAGCTCAATACAACATATCATATCTTCTATCGAGCCTGGGGACTACGTGGGCCCACATCAACTCATGGTGACGTGGGCCTATTTTCTATTCCTAGTTTGGTACTCTTGCCTCTATGGATTGTTCATGTTAGTATTCCAGTGATACTTCATGTCACGTGTTAACGTGGACCCACTTCTCAGGGCGTGGAAATATTTTGTCTTTTTCTTGGAACACCATGCATCTTTTCACAGGTCACCTTCCTTAATGGGAGCAGTGGTCGGGAGTAGACTTACGAACTGTTCGGGTGAAGCTGGTTGGCACTACGTGGTCAGCGTCTTTGCTGGTCGGCACTACGTGGTCAACATCTTCACTGGTCAGCACTACGTGGTCATCACCTACACTGGTTGGTCTGCATCTACACTGCTCGGCACAGGTCAAGACGGTGACTCCCTCAAGATACATGGTGCTCAGGGACTAGCTGTGGGGGTATATGTGGGGGTATAGAACGCGTATACCCTCGCAGCTAGACTCTAGGCTGCTCGGTCCAGACGGCCTCGACCAGAAGACAAATGCTGGTCGATCATCATCCTGATCGGTGGGCCAGACAACAAGATGAGCCTGTAACAACCCTAGAAATCCGGTCACCAAAAATACGGGCTTACAAAAATTTTTTTCTAAAGATTACCAGTGTATGGTGGATGTCATGTAGGAAAACACCCAATAGTTGCACAAGTAGCACCTAATGTTAGTTGGAACATTTGCATTTTAATTACTAGAGAATGTTTTGCCTCTTATCGATTTTATGTGATGACTAATAAAATCGAAAAACCTTATTATCACATGTATATATATGCCTGCTAACTTCGAACCTAGTGGACCCTAGTGGACCCACCATGGTGTATACATTATGGTCACTAACCTAGGGTTGTGGCTAAATTAGTTGCTTTGCAAGAAATAGGAATGGAAAAGGTTTTGGAAAATAAAAAGAAATTGGCAAAAGCCAAAGTGGCCCAATCAGCCCAGTAGCGGCCCAGCCAGCACGTGCGCCGCGGCCCAGCTAGCTCGCCGTCGCTCACGCACGCACGCTGGCCTGCCTGCCCGCATCGTGGCCCAGCAAGGCGGCCCGCCGCAGCGCCGCGCACCAGGCCACCGACCGCCTGCCGCTTGCTCGCTTGTGCGTTCGCGCCGCGGCCCATCAAGGCGGCCCAGCAAGGCCACAGCTCGCCGCCCGCACGCGCGTACTGCCACGCCGCTCAGCCCATCGGCAAAACGCCCGCCAGCGTCGCCCGCGCGCTCCCGCTGCCACTCTAGCTGACAAGCGGAGCCCACCAGTCAGCTTCCACCTTTTACCATTTCTGCAGACCGCGCGTTGCGTTCGCCGTGCCATTTCTGTCCACCGCGCGCCTCCGCCGTTCGCCCGTGTCCGGCTGCACGATGAGCCGTCCATCTCGCCTGCCCGCTCGCGCCGCGCCTCGACCAAACCCTAACCCTAACTCGTGGTCGCGCCCAGCCGCAGGATTGGCATCTGCCATCCTCGCCATCCGCCATGGCCACCGGCCGCTATAAAAGGGAGGAGCGTCCGGCCTCTAGGGTTTCCCATGCCGCGCAGTCGCCTTGATCGTTCCCACACCACTCGCTTGCTGCTGCTAAGGAGAAGGGGTGAAGTGAGGAGAGGAGGAGGCAGGGAGGAGCTGCCGTCGGGAGCAGAGCATCATCGGAGCCGGAGTGACACGCGCCGCTGACGTCCGTGCCGCCGGAGGAGGACCCAAAGCCGCTGCTTGACTCCACCAAGCGAACTGCGAGCTCAGCTTCTCCTTCCCAGAGGAAAACCGCGAGCTTCGCCACCGCCATCGGGACAGCTCGGTGAGCTCGACTTCCATGGTCACCGCCAGTGCATCGCCCACGTTCCCACTCTGCTCTCCCCCTTTCTCTACTTTAACTCGATCACTAGCTCTGCGTCGTCCTAGAACGCCTTTAGGGCAACCTCTTGGGGCCTGGCAACGACCACAGTGGGGCTACGCACCTTTGCGGCCCTGGTCGCCATGGCACCCTGGCTGCCAGAGCGCCGCCGTGATGCTCGTCATCGCGCGTGCTCCGCTGAGCCTCCACTCACCACGGTAGGTAGGTCCAGGAGCTCCTAGCTGCTCCAATCGAGGAATGGAGGGGAAGATGGAGACCAATGCCAGGTTTCATCGCCGAATTAGACCTCACCGTCGCCGCCGCCCGCCGCCGTGCCTTGCTGCCTGCCACCGGCCTGTGAGCCGCTTTTTCCAAATTGAAGAAACCGCTGAGCATGTCCTAGTCCTGCGAAGCCTTTGCGCTTGCTAATGATGTGTCTCGCGCGCCGTAGTGCCCTGCTGCCATGACCTCGCCGTTGGTCGCCGCCAGAGTACGTGCGCCGGCGAGCCAAGCCCCGTGCGCGCCACCGTGACCCCACCAGCACCTTTGCCGTGCCATTGCGCCGCCCTAGCCGCTCGCCCGCCGAGCTCGCACCGCCCACAGCCACCGCTTGCCTGCTCGCCGCTGGCCGACCAGCCATGCCCATCGCGTGCGTGAGGAAGATGGGGAAACTTTCCCGTGCTCGCGTAGACCAAGTCCACCATGTGGACCCAGCCAGCCAACCGCGCGGCGCAAGCTAGCCACCCAGTCTCCGGTGCACCGTGAACCGGGTCCGTGAGCCAGAGCACCGTGGACTCGGCCCGATGGAAATCCAACCGGCCCACCTTCCCGCTCGACAAGTGTCCGGATCAGGCCGGCCCAACCCGGCCCAGATCCAGCCTTGCCCAGGCCCGCCGAGGCCCGGTCGAGGCCCAGTCGGCGTTGACCGTTGATCGATCAACGTTGACCGTTGACCTGGCCCCACCTGTCAGTGACCAGATCCGTGGGCCCCACCTATCAGCCACTGACTGGGTCCCCCGTCAGTGCTGACATTAGCATGACGTCATCCAGCCGCCAGACCCTGCGTCAGTGCTGACGTCAGCATGACGTCAGCATGACATCAGCGTGACGTCAGCACAGCTACAGCTGCACTGTGCCCGCACGCCACGTGGCCCAACCAAAAGCTGCCACATGTCAGCCTCTGGTTAATCTGCCTTTTTTCTTTTTCTAAAAATAGAATAAACTTCAGAAATTTATAACTTCTTCATATGAACTCCAAAAAATATGAACCAAGTGTCCAAATTTTCATAAAAATGAGCTCTACGTCATAGGCTTATGTATGAGTGCATTTGGAGTTATTGAATTTTATTGCTTCTTTGTGTTGACTCTATAGGAGACGCTAACGCGGCTATTATGTCTCGTTTTAGAGGAGGATCAGCTTGAGAAGGATGACTACGAGTACAAGGAGGAGCTCGGTGATGACTACGCAGGTGCCACACCCCACCCAACCTCGTAGATCCTATTACGCATGGCATAATATCTAGCTTGCTAGTGCTTTAATTATGAATATCACCTGATGATAGGTTGCATGATAGAACTGCTTGATGAGCCTTTACCTTGTCGCAACCTTACTCCTGCACACCTGCTGATAGGCTAGACGCTTGCTTATTTACTTATGATGCTTTACTTCTACAACGCTTATATCTGTGTGATGATGATGCGTGGTGGAGAGTATGGTTATATGGTTAAGGCACGTGGTGCCACTTTACTCGGGGAGAGTGCTGTGTGCGTCTTGGGTGTGTGGTGAGGGTTGAGTCGATTGGACAGGATTCTATGACGAGCCATGTGGGCAAGTCTTGCCGGGGGATGTGCTCTGGGCATTCCCGTGTGAGGTGCTTGTGGCGGGCACATTGTGAGGTATAAAGAGATCCCGGGGGTGAGAACCTTCGTGGAGCGAGGCCCCGGGTAGGAGGTGTTGTTGTAGCACGGACTGTTGTAGTCCCTAAGAGAAGATAATCCTGTCTGATCCTCCTAGGACCTGATATCTCTTGAGGATCGGAACCTTGGGACTTACGTGCTCACCACTCGCTCTTGAGTGGGCGGGAGATGGATGTCTGACTAGCTAGGATGGTGCCACTACTACTAGCTTGTTGGCAGATAGTGTCGGGAGGTATGGGCGTGGAGACCCACACCCTCGTTAGACAACATAGTGACCACGGGGGCCCGGTACTATGTCTCATAGTCTCAGTGTGCCGGTGGTACCTAGCCGGGATGTCCAAGTACTAAGTGGTAGGGTGGCATCGTATCAGTTAGAAAGCAGCCGGAATCAGCTTAGGCGGGGCACCGCAGATGATAGTGATCTTGTGGTTGCGGGAGTACACGCTCTGCAGAGTTTATGAATCTATATATATAGTCCACGAGCCACTGGTATGGCTTTTTCCTAAGACCCATGCTTCTCGAGAGTAGTGAGAGGACTCCTTTTTCTTCCCCTGGTGTTACCATTCCGGTCATGAGCCACTGAGACAGGCTCCGAGAGGGAGTTGGACCTGTCGACTGAGTGTGAGAGGGTGAGATGTGTGTGATGGTGATGGAATGGGGTGGATATGTGAATGAGATGGGTTAAAACTTGTCAGTTACCAAGAGAAGGGATACCCTAAAACTTCCTTGTTTTCGGTTGAACCCCGAGTTTGCCCTCAGATTAATCTCACGCAACCAGACCATACCCCCTCAACCCACCGGGCCCATCGGCAAATACACACTGGGCCGGCCCACAATAGAGTACAGCCGCAACCCTCGACAGAATCACTGGCGTCACCATCTGACCCTCGACAAGACACTGACGTCACCGGCTGATGATCGCTCAAGATGGGAGCATCCCGCGTTAAGTGTCAAGGCCCCCGACGGGACGGGCGTCTCGGTACTTCGAGGATCGAGCCCCCTCGATCGACCCACTCCCGGTGCGTCTGGTAGCGCATTTAATACAAAACTACCTAACCTTGTCAAATCGTATGGCCACAGTGTCCGCACAGTGGTCCGTACGACGGTCGAATCCCGCTTTACTGCCCATACTGAGGACGTGCATCGGTCTGCACGGCACTATTACGCCATACCCAATGCTGTTAGACAGCTCGAGGCCCCCTTCGACACGCTACGCGACAAACGACCGACATCAGATTCCCTCAATTCGATCTTATCCGCTCAACCACTACGCTCGAGGCTACCCCTCGACCGGGCCTCGAGTATGCATCGACGCCCTCCAGTCAACCTTCATCGACTTCGAAAGCTGCGCCAACAACCCCCGATACGACCCCAACAGGAACTCGCACGTCCTCTACAGGGGATCACGTCTTTCGCCGGTCAGCAACCATGACTCCGAAGGATGGCTGTCAACTCCGAGCCACGCCGCTACAGAATGAGCCATGCTCAGCGCACGTCCCTGCAGAGGCCTCGGGTTGACCTCCACGACCCGCGACGTCATCACCGCGTCATCAAACCAGGATATTTGTACCCCTGTGCCTCCCCTTGGCCTATAAAAGGGGACGCCAGGAGACCCGATAGGGACAGGGGAGAACGACTCTAGACAGCGATCTCACGACAACTGAACATACGCCTAGGCAGACTCCTAGACTCGGAATAACTCTCCCGCTCTATATTCGACCCCTCCCTCGAATCCTCTCCTTCGCTCGTATTCGCCCCTGTACAAGCACCTAGGTGCAAGATAATACAAATCTTCTCCCCCCGCTAGACGTAGGGCCCTTCTTTGCCCAAACCAGGATAAATCGCTGTGTTCTTCTTGCATCACCCATCCGGACGGGTTACACACACATACGATTACTCGTTGGCTTAGGACGCCCCCGGGTTCCTAACGCTGACAGTTGGCGCGCCAGGTAGGGGGCCTGTGTGTCAAACATTTCATTCGGATGGCGGACCTCATACCATCGCTCCCTTTTGGCTCAGTGATCTAGTTTGGGAGTCTGGAGTTTATGTCACTCGGCACGAGCCTTGACATGGTCCTGCTCTCAATCGGACACCCGAGCGGGGGCGCTTCAGGGACTCCACGAGGAGCCCTGCATCGTCCTCATCATCACGCTTCCCAGTCAAGAAGGAGACGTGGATCGCAGGGCGGGCGGCGCCGCCGTGCGACCACGGTCGTCACATCATCTTCGTCTTCGGTGGATGACTTGAGCTCTCTGGCCTAGAGGCTCCCGCGACTGCGCGTAAGGCCCGACGTGGGGCAGCGCTCGCCAGGGTTGAACGCTTCTCCCCAGGCGAATGCTCCCTTCACGTCTACGGCTCTCTTGCCCCATGAGCAGTTTGCCGTCTGACCGACACTGCCATTTGGGCTCGACAATGTCGCTTCGGCCTACTCCACTATCGTGCGCTCGGGTTTCGGAGCGGACAGGGAATGGACCGGACCCCCACGCGCAGCAGCGCTCCGGGAGGAACCGGTACTGGCCCCTGAACGCCCGATTAACCCTCGCCCACGCGGCGCACGCCCTCGCGCGCTTCGAAGGTGGCTGGAGGTGGAACAATTTGCGCGGACCATCGTGCCTTGCCCGCTCTACTCCGACTCCGACTACGACTCCAGCTACTACGACCCCACGCGAGAGTGTTTCCACGTCGACATAGTCGCCGCGTCGGACAATGACGACGCCGGTCCCGCAGAGGCGTCCACACCACCGGTCGCAACAGGTGGGCCCCTCCTCCCGGCGGGGCAGGAGGAAGGACCCCCTGCCGCGATCAACGATCCGGGCAATTTGCAGGGCGCTCGCGTCGCCCAGCTCGCGCAGCTCCGGGAGCTTCGAGCCAAGCTCGATGAAGACAAAGAGCGACTGCGTCAGCTCGAGCGTACCCTCGAGCAAGACAATCAGAACCCCCACGCGGAGGAGCTCGGGCTCGAGCGCGGCAAGTGCAGCGGCAGATTGTGGGCGCGGATACGGTTGCACGTCCCGCCTTCAATCGAGCCAGCCAGAATGTCGTCGCAGCAACCATGCTCCTTCGCAACATGCTGGCCCCCTCGAATCTCGAAGCCCAGCGAGTCCAACAGGAGATCAAGGGCCTTCTCGAGGTGGCCGCCATTCAGCAGGCCGAAAGCTCTGCCTTGAGGCGTCGAGGTGCGGCCTCGGGGCAACACCACGAACCCTTGCGACATGAGAGACAGGCCTCAACCCAGCCGGTAGACTTCCCCCGCTCGAAGGGGCGGTCCCAGACCACGATCGCGTTCATGACAACCGCGAGCCCCGCGATGCGCGTCACGACATCAACGAACACCGCAGACGCAAGTGCGGTGATGTCAAGGTGCGAGGCTACAGCACTCATCGGGGCGGACGCTACGACAGCGACGAGGACCGACGTCGATCCTCGGATCCGCCGGGACCTCGAGTCTTCAGCCGTGCGATTCGCAGCACGCCGCTGCCTAGCCCCTTCAGACCCCCGACGAGTCTCATCAAATACGACGGTGAGACAAAGCCCGCGCTCTGGCTTGCTGACTTCAAACTGGCGTGCCAGCTTGGTGGGGCCTGCGACGACAGCGCCATCATTCGACTTCTCCCACTCTCTCTTTCCGACACCACGTGACGGTGGCTCGAGGAGCTTCCCCCTAACCAAATCTATGGCTGGTCCGACCTGGTCAGGGTTTTCGAAGGGAACTTCAAGGGCACCTATGTGCGTTCGGGCAGTAGGTGGGAACTCCGAGGCTACAAACAGAAGCCCGGGGAATCCCTTCGCAACTTTACTCGACGTTTCTCCAAGCAGCGCACCGAGCTTCCCCACGTCATCGATGAAGAGGTGATCCTGGCTTTCATTGCCGGAACCACCTGCAAGGAACTGGTCCGGGAGTTCGGTCGTGCTCCCCCAAAGACTGCCAACGAATTGATGGACGTCGTGGCCAACTTTGCCACCGGAGAAGAGGCCGTCGGCGTCTTCTTCGACGGTGGCAAAGGCCAAACGCAAGCCAAGGCGCCCAACCCCGAAGGTTCGAACCGGGGTTGCAGAAGGGGGGCAAGAAGAAGAAGAACAACCTGCGACTGAAGACAGGAGGGCCTCGACCCACGACGAGCGTGTACAAGGATCTCCCGAGACACCTTCTACGAGCCACCACGGACATCGACGCCCCGCCTGGAACGTCGAACATCGAACAGCTACGTTACTCTTGCCTTTAGGGCCTCGAGGCTCCATACGCATTTTTAATCCATGAAAAAAGAGTACATCCGTGTCCAAATCTTTCTTTCATGAAAAACAGGTGGGCTCAACACCCTAAGGTCGAGGGGCCGTCGAGCCATGAGATCGCTTACGCCTCAGGGCTACAGTACCTCCACTCGCGCCCCACACCTAAGGACGCGACCGTGCACCAAGAAGACTGCATAGAAACCCGACTCGAGCAAGATAAGAATGCCAGACTCGAACTCATGATTTCGAAAAAGTTAATGTCTAACATTCCTATATGCCTCGATGCGAGTTTCTACAAAGTCAACATGGCCTCGAGAGCACCCTAAGGTTGAGGGGCCGTCGAGCCACGAGATCGCCTACGCCTCAGGGCTATGGTACCTCCACTCACGCCCCACACCTAAGGACGCGACCGTGCACCAAGAAGACTGTGTAGAAACCCAACTCGAGCAAGATAAGAATGCCAGACTCGAACTCACAATTTCGAAAAAGTTAATGTCTAACATTCCTATATGCCTCGATGTGGGTTTCTACAAAGTCAACATGGCCTCGAGATCACCCTAAGGTCGAGGGGCCATCGACCCGCGAGATCGCCTACGCCTCAGGGCTACGGTACCTCCACTCGCGCCCCACACCTAAGGACGCGACCGTGCACCAAGAAGACTGCGCAGAAACCCAACTCGAGCAAGATAAGAATGCCAGACTCAAACTCATGATTTTGAAAAAGTTAATGTCTAACATTCGTATATGCCTCGATGCGAGTTTCTACAAAGTCAACATGGCCTCGAGAGCACTCTAAGGTTGAGGGGCCGTCGAGCCGCGAGATCGCCTACGCCTCAGGGCTACGGTACCTCCACTCGCGCCCCACACCTAAGGACGTGACTGTGCACCAAGAAGACTGCGTAGAAACCCAACACGAGCAAGATAAGAATGCCAGACTTGAACTCACGATTTCGAAAAAGTTAATGTCTAACATTCCTATATGCCTCGATGCGAGTTTCTACAAAGTCAACATGGCCTCGAGAGCACCCTAAGGTCGAGGGGCCGTCGAGCCACGAGATCGCCTATGCCTCAGGGCTACGGTACCTCCGCTCACACCCCACACCAAAGGGCACAATCGTGGGCCAGGAAGACTGCGTAAAAACTCAACTCGAGCAAGATAGGAATGGCAGACTCAAACTCGAAAGCATTTGAAATGCATATAAACATCATGTTTCGAGGCCCCCGTGGCCACGTTGACACGAGTCAAAATCCTAATTACAGGGGCCCTCATGCCCAGCTCTTGCTCACAGGCCTTCATCATCATCGGCAACAGCAGGAAAGTGCACCTCATCCTCATCATGACTCGACCCCAGGCTCGTCGGCTGCCTCGATCGGCCCAAGACACGTGTCCGCCAATCGCTCTTCGCACCGACCACGACCGCGTCGTTCCGACTCCCGTGATATTACGGCCACGCCGCTTCGAATTTTTTCTTGAAAAACGAGAACTGACAATTATCCTCCTTGAAATACGCTTCAAGTATAGGACTCACCCACTACCGCGCCGCTCCGGCTTCTGCGCAAAAAGACACGCGTGATGGACAGGAGGAGTTATCCATAGACGGATCTTCCCACGAAACGGGATACGGGCCCAGGCCCTCGAAATCTCCAGGGAGCGAAGGCTGGCCCTCGGAAAGGGTTCGACAGCCGCCCTCGAGTACCGGAGTTAGAGGTGACCGAGGGGGGCCGACGCGAGTCCCTTGCTCGAGAACGAATTCTTGAGGCCCCCTCGGACACATTCAAGGCAAAACTAAGGGACCACGACGGAATCCCCTCGAGGGGAGGCATCGAGCCACCGGACCCGATCGAAAGGGTCTGGCATCCGTGGGACCCACTATTTTGCTCGAATAAGAGCGCCTCAGGGCCACTAGTCGACCCCTATCGAACGGGGCATGAGCTCTTACTTGAATTTCCCGATAGTAGCTCACCTGAGACGTTGACGCTCGCTCGAGCATGGGTAGCACAACGCTTCTCCCCCTCTACCCGATCGAAAGGGTTCATGAGGGTCGAACGAAAAAGTCGAGTTCGCACCTGACCGGCTTCGACGGAAGAAGCTAAGGAGCGGGCTCGCAACCGGGTGGCCTCGACGAAAGAGGGTCCAACCACCCGGGGGCTCGATCATTCGAATACACATCGACCAAACGCAAAATAAAAAAGACCTCGGGCAAGTATTCTACTCACTCGAGGCCTAGGGGCTACACCCGCGCGCACCCTTCGAAAAACGACCAACACTCTGAGTCCATTTGATTGAGGCTCCGTGTAAGTATCAACACTTACACGAAGCCTCGGGGGCTACTGTCGGTTACCAAGAGAAGGGATACCCTAAACCTTCCTTGTTTTCGGTTGAACCCCGAGTTTGCCCTCAGATTAATCTCACGCAACCAGACCATACCCCCTCAACCCACCAGGCCCATCGGCAAATACACACTGGGCCGGCCCACAACAGAGTACAGCCGCAACCCTCGATAGAATCACTGGCGTCACCATCTGACCCTCGACAAGACGCTAACGTCACCGGCTAATGATCGCTCGAGATGGGAGCATCCCGCGTTAAGTGTCGAGGCCCCCGACGGGACGGGCGTCTCGGTACTTCGAGGATCGAGCCCCCCTCGATCGACCCACTCCTGGTGCGTCCGGTAGCGCATTTAATACAAAACTACCTAACCTCGTCAAATCGTATGGCCACAGTGTCCGCACAGTGGTCCGTACGACGGTCGAATCCCGCTTTACTGCCCATACTGAGGACATGCATCGGTCTGCACGGCACTATTACGCCATACCCAGCGCTGTTAGACAGCTCGAGGCCCCCTTCGACACGCTACGCGACAAACGACCGACATCAGATTCCCTCAATTCGATCTTATCTGCTCAACCACTACGCTCGAGGCTACCCCTCGACCGGGCCTCGAGTACGCATCGACGCCCTCCGGTCAACCTTCATCGACTTCGAAAGCTGCGCCAACAACCCCCGATACGACCCCAACAGGAACTCGCACGTCCTCTACAGGGGATCACGTCTTTCGCCAGTCAGCAACCATGACTCCGAAGGACGGCTGTCAACTCCGAGCCACGCCGCTACAGAATGAGCCATGCTCAGCGCACGTCCCTGCAGAGGCCTCGGGTTGACCTCCACGACCCGCGACGTCATCACCGCGTCATCGAACCAAGATATTTGTACCCCTGTGCCTCCCCTTGGCCTATAAAAGGGGACGCCAGGAGACCCAATAGGGACAGAGGAGAACGACTCCAGACAACAATCTCACGACAACCGAACATACGCCTAGGCAGACTCCTAGACTCAGAATAAGTCTCCCGCTCTGTACTCGACCCCTCCCTCGAATCCTCTCCTTCGCTTGTATTCGCCCCTGTACAAGCACCTAGGTGCAAGATAATACAAATCTTCTCCCCCCGCTGGACGTAGGGCCCTTCTTTGCCCAAACCAGGATAAATCGCTGTGTTCTTCTTGCATCACCCATCCGGACGGGTTACACACACATACGATTACTCGTTGGCTTAGGACGCCCCTGGGTTCCTAACGCCGACAAAACTTGATGAATTATATTATATAATATTGGTCTCTACTTGCATAGGAAACCACAGCTATATAATAGGTCGAATTGATTACATCCTTTGCATCCCACCAAATACTACATAGCAAAAGCAAAGCATAGGGTGGGAGATGTGGCCAGTACAAACCGTACTAAAAATTATTTGGCAGGTGAGCCCGACTACGACTATGACGATGAGGAGGACTAGACGTCTTGTTCCTACGCTCAAGCTTCTTTTGGAGATGTTCTGTACTTCCGCCTTCCGCAGCCGTTCCAGAGGCTGCTGCTACTCTGATGATTCCGCCAGTGTGGCGGCAAACTATTTATGTAATTCCCCCTAATTGTACTCTTTTATTCAATGTATGGATCCTGTAACGACTGCTGCGGGATAATGAGATGGTCTGATGCTTCGAACCATTATATTATCCGACATTCTGTGTATTTCCCTTCATGAAAAATTGAGGATGTTTCAGTTGGTACCAGAGCCATGCTTGACCCTAGGATGAGACCCATAGGATTAGACGATAGAATTAGGAGAATCTTGAAATCTCTCGGTTATACACCGACCACTGCATACGCTTTTATGCATGTCTTACCTTTCTCTGCAACTTTTCTAACTCCATTCTCGTGTCAGCTGCAGATGGACCCCAACTTGCCGCTTGGTCCATTACCGCCGATGGATGTCATGGAGTTCAGACTCGATGGGACGGAGCATGGAGGCTACGCTCATGTGCTTCGCGAGGTTCTCACTGAGCTTGGTGTTCCCGTGGAGAACGTCGAGTATCTTTGCCGCAGCAAGCCCACCCTTAGAGGAGGCATCGAGGACTACAAGGCAGTCCACATCAACGTGCCTGCAAACATGAACCTGCCCGAAGTTACCGCCTTCATTGACTTCGCCTTTGACAACGACACTGGCATGTGTGTTCAGACCGTTTCATGCCAGGCACTTCACACTGTGCTGCGCAATGGAGCTGACTGTCTAAAGGAAAGCCGCTTTCGTCTGCTCCCTCATGCCCTCGACGATCAGCAGGGTACTTGGGGAGAGGTCATCTACATTGAACAGAATACCAGAGTTGACCACAACCCCTGCCACCGTGCCTCTATGATGTACATGCAGTGCCAGGAAATGTACATTGCTGAGTTGGAGCAGAAGGGATGCCATGATCGTCGCTACCTGATGGAAGTTGACGAGAGGATCTGCAAGTCAGAGGATAAGGAAGCGGCATGGAAGCAAAAGATTGCAGACCTAGAGCGTGAGATAGCACACAAAGAGCACACTCACCAGGATCAGATCACTAGTCTGATGAATGAGATGGATAAGCTTCAAATACACAACAGCCGTCTCAATAAGAATATCTGGGAGCTTGAGGCCACCATGGCTGAGAAGAACGAAGACATTGCAAAGATATTTCAGGAAAAGAGTCAAGATGCTGCCTACAGGGACAAACTCCATGAGCAGTGCAAGGCTCAACGTGAGAAGCTGCTGCAGGAGTACACTCTTGCTAGCTACAACCAGGGACACCTGATCAACTATGTTCACAAAACAGCATACCTCATGGATAAGCTCAAACGCACTATGGAAGCTTGGAAGAGGTCAGATCGCAAGAGAGTCAGAGAGTACGAGGAGCTGCAGGACGAGCTTCCCTTACGTGCCCATAAGAGGGTTAGGGTTGAGACATTCGAGCTAGGGCAATCTCACCTCAACTTGAGTGGATGTCCCACCACTGGACTTAGTGGACAGGCAGTGTCCACCCCTCAGCTCGAGGAGGCCCATCGTTACGTCTCTTGCCTTCAGATGACTGACGAGCAGATCCAGGCTTCTGGCATTGGTATTCCTCCTACACCTTACAGTCTGGACCATCCTCTAGAGATGGTTTAGAGTAGTGTTAGATCAGGAGATGATGGGCCCTGTATGGCCAAGTGACCAGACTCACCATGCTGAGTAGTTGTCCACCCCTTTTGCTAGAACTACCTGCGTGTAGTACATTTCTCGCGAGTCTCCTAGCGTAGCTACTAGAGACATCACCATGTACCCAACTGATGTAATGAGTGGTTCGGTTTTTATCGTGTCTTTTTGGATCTTCATGCTTCTTTGTATGAGTGTTGGATAAATTAAAAATGTTTTAAAATTATTTCAAATTATTACATCATTGATATCGAAGTTATATTACGCGCATATGCCCTAATCTGAGGTTTATGTTAAGCAGGATGTCCACTCGTCGTGCCAGCCGCCTGAGCAACCGCTCCCCCTCACTGCACCCGCCAGAGGCCGTGGACGCGGTCGTGGTCGTGGTCGTGGCCACGTTGGTCACATACCCATTGACCTTGAGGAACCACCCCGCGCTGCCACCCCATGGCCTGCACACCCACCGCCACCGCCGGTTGTTGAGCCAGAACCAGCTGCCGGAGGCACGGCTAGAGGACAGCCACAGCCTGCTGCTGAGCCCGAGCCTGAGCTTGCCGCAGGAAGAGATGCAGCTCCACCACCACCTCCCGTGCCACTTTTGGTGGATGTGATGGCCCAGCAGACCAAGCTTCTTTGAGTCTTAGCTGAGAACGTGCTGCACCCCCAGCACCGGGAGCCCCGCGATGATTTCTACAAGAAGCTGGAGTTCTTTCTCGAGCTGAGGCCCCTGACATTCGATGGCACCAGCATCGACCCTATCACTACTGATGATTGGCTTAAGGAGATTGAGAAGAAGCTGGACTTGACCACTTGCACTGACGAGGAGTGTGTTGGCTTGGTAGCTCACCAGCTTGTGGGTGCTGGGCGATCTTGGTGGGACAGCCTCTGCGAAACCCACCGGGACCCCACCAACATCTCCTGGGATGAGTTTGTGGACGAGTTCCATGCATTCTTCATCCATGAAGGCGCGCTGGAGAAGAAGGAGAATGAGTTCCGCAGCATCTCCATGGGAACTGACAAGGTGCATGAGTACACCACCCGCTTCACTAACCTGCTGCGCTATGCACCTGTCTCAGTGGTGAACTCTGAGAAGGAGAAGATATATTACTACCGCAAGGGCTTGTCTAGCTACATCAGGCTCTCCCTCTCAGGCACCAAGAGCCACACCCTGCGTGACTTGATTGACAGGTGCATGGAGATTGAGAAGGAACGCGACGAGGTTTTCACGGAGAGGGAGGCGCTTGGTAAGAACAAGAAGCGTCGTACTGAGGGCACCTCCCGCGCACCTGCCCCACGGAGGTCGTGTGGTGAGACCTCTCAGCCTCCCCACTCTCGCTTCGCCCAGGGAGCTGCTCACGGTTCGAGCCAGGGCGATGGTACCCACACCAGCAACTACCCCCGCCCTGCTCAGGACCGCCAAGCATACGTTCGTGCCGCACCTAGAGGTAGCACGTGGAGGTCCGCCGCGCCAACCGCCATAGGTGGCATGACCTACACTTGCTTCGCTTGTGGCCAGCCAGGTCATAAGGTAGCCGAGTGCCCGAACAAGGCTGCACCAGCTACACTAGCGCCCGCCAGGCAGAACCAGGGCACCCCGCACAAGCAGGTGCCATCCAAAGCACCCTGGGGCCGCCTCACCCACATCTCAGCAGAGGCTGCCTAGAGTGCCCCCGACGTGGTGTACGGTATGTTTTTAGTGCATGGAGTTAAGGCATCCATGCTATTTCATTCAGGTGCTACATGTTCATATATATCCTCCAAGTTTGCACGAGAGCACCATATACCTGTCACTCCACGAAAAGAAGCCTTGTATACCAGTTCACCTTTGGGCAATGTTTGTTGTACCAAAATATGTAAGGGAGTGAGTATCACCATCGAGGGTCTTACCTTTCTTGCTGATCTTACCTTGCTACCCTTCGAAGGCCTAGACATCATTCTAGGGATGGATTGGTTAACTCAGAACAAAGGAGTGATATCTTGCTCACCCAGATTTGTGGATATAACTCATCCAAGTGGCCATCACATCAGATGTGAACCAAACAAAGGGACAGATATTTCCATGCTGTGTGCCCTGGAAGAGAAGTCACTTGAGGAAGTGCCCATAGTTTGTGAGTACCCTGATGTTTTTCTGAAAGAGCTACCAGGAACGCCACCAAACAGGGATGTTGAGTTCGTAATCAACCTGATGCCTGGTACGAGTCCGATTTCCAAGCGACCCTACCGTATGGCAGTTGACGAGCTTAAGGAGCTTAAGAAACAGCTTGAGGAGCTATCCGAGAAAAGGTTCATTAGGCCCAGTGCCTCACCCTGGGGATCTCCTATTCTGTTTGTTAAGAAGAAGGATGGGACACAGAGGATGTGCGTTGATTACCGGAACCTAAATGCCGTAACTATAAAGAATAAGTACCCTCTGCCGAGGATAGATGATCTGCTTGATCAACTTCGTAATGCCAAGTACTTCTCCAAGATCAACCTCAGATCAGGCTACCATCAGATGAAGATCAAAGAGGAGGACATTCCCGAGACAGCATTTGTCACCAGATATGGGCAGTATGAGTACACCGTCGTGTCCTTCGGTCTTACGAACGCACCGGCTTATTTTATGAACATGATGAATAAAGTGTTCATGCAGGAGCTGGATAAGTTCATGGTGGTCTTCATTGATGACATTCTTGTCTATTCTGCCATCACCGAGGTGCATGAGCAACATCTGAGGATAGTGTTGGAGAAGTTGAGAAAGCATCAGCTCTATGCCAAGTTCGACAAGTGTGAGTTCTGGCTTGAGGAGGTCACTTTCTTAGGTCATGTGCTCAATGCTGACGGAGTGGCTGTCGATCCATCCAAGATCAAGACAGTGAAGGAATGGGAGCAGCCACAGAATGTGACTGATGTGAGAAGTTTCTTGGGATTGGCTAGTTACTATCGCTGATTCATCGAGAACTTTTCCAAGATAGCTCACCCCATGACCAACCTCCTGAAGAAGACCAAAGAGTTTGAATGGACACCCCAATGCGAACAAAGTTTCCAGACTCTGAAGGAGAAGCTCACCACAATGCCTGTTCTAGCTTTGCCCGATATCCACCAGGACTTTGTGGTCTATTGCGATGCATCTCGCCACGGGCTTGGTTGTGTTCTAATGTAGAATGGGAAAGTCATTGCCTATGCTTCCCGCTAGCTTAAGGAGCACGAACAGTGTTACCCCACCCATGATCTCGAGCTTGCAGCTGTGATCCATGCCTTGAAGATTTGGAGGCACTACCTGATTGGGAACAAGTGCGAGATCTACACCGATCACAAGAGCTTGAAGTACTTTTTCACCCAGGAAAATCTGAACATGAGACAGCATCGTTGGCTCGAATTGATTAATGACTACGACGTGGAGATTCTCTATCACCCTGGGAAGGCCAATGTGGTCGCTGACGCTCTTAGTCGCAAAAGCCATTGTCATGCCTTGTTCACCACCGCCTTGCCCAAGGAGTTGCAAGAGGGCATTAATGAGTTACAGATGGAGGTGATACCTCATGGCCTGTTGAATGAGCTTCGGGTACACTACACTCTCATGGATAGGATCCGTGAAGCCCAACACCATTGCCTAGAGATTTGGGAGATACACGAGCTCCTAACACAAGGCAAGTGCCTAGAGTTCAGTGAGGATGAGCTAGGCACTTATTGGTACAAGGATAGAATTTGTGTGCCTGTAGACCTCGCTATCCGCAACGAAATTCTATCAGAAGGTCATGACTCCAAGTATTGTATCCACCCAGGCAGTACTAAAATATATGCTGATTTGAAGAGGAAATTCTGGTGGAAGAACATGAAATCAGACATTACAGAGCATGTTGCTAGATGTGACATTTACAAATGCGTCAAAGCTAAGCATAAGAGACCTGCAGGGCTGTTAAAACCACTGGATATACCTGAATGGCGATAGCATTTCTATGGACTTCATTGTGTGTTTGCCTCAAACCCCAAAGGGCCATGATGCCATATGGGTGATAGTCGATCGCTTGACTAAGGTAGCTCACTTCTTAGCCATCAGGATTGATGCCTGAATCGGCCAGCTAGCCGATCTGTATGTTGAGAACATTCTCAAACTGCATGGAGCCCCTAAGAGCATAATATCTGATCGTGGGCTGTAGTATACGTCCAAGTTCTGGAAGGCCCTGAACAAGTCAATAGGGAGCAAGCTAGATTACAGTAGCGCATACCACCCTCAGACAGATGGACAGACAGAAAGAGTGAACTAGATACTGGAAGATATGCTTCGAGCTTGTGTTCTAAAATATGGGACTGATTAGGAAAAGAGCTTGCCCTTTGCAGAGTTCTCCTACAACAATAGTTACCAGGCTAGCCTCAAGATGTCACCCTTCAAGGCTATGTACAGAAGGCCATGCAGAACACCCTTGATGTGGTCCAAAATGGGCGAAAGATCATTCTTTGGCCCGGCCACCATTAAGGAGGCCGAGGAAGGAGTTGCCCAGGTGCGAGAGAATCTGAAAATTGCCCAGAGCCGTCAAAAGAGCTATGCTGACAAGAGGCGCAGGGACCTCGAGTTTGAAGTCAGAGACTATGTCTATCTCAAGGTCTCCCCACTTCGAGGAACCGTCAGATTCCATGTGAAGGGAAAGCTAGCACCAAGGTATGTGGGACCGTACAGAATCAGTGAAAGGATTTGCAAGCTTGCCTACAGAATAGAGTTGCCCCCTCAACTGGCAGGGGTACACCCAGTGTTCCATGTGTCACAACTGTGCAAGTGTTTGTAACCGCTAGAGCATCCAATACCCGCAGAGGCGCTCGATATTCAAGACACTTTGGAGTACAGAGAGCACCCCATCCGCATCATGGACAGAACCATCAAGGAAACTAGAAACTCCAGCACGCCATATCTGAAGATTCAGTGGAGCAATCACACAGAACGGGAAGCAACTTGGGAGAAAGAGTCGGAAATGAGGAAGCTCTACCCCTACCTATTTGAAGAGTAAGTTACACTCTTGAATCTCGAGGACGAGATTCTCATAAGGGGGTAGGACTGTAACAACCCTAGAAATCCGGTCACCAAAAATACGGGCTTTCAAAATTTTTTTCTAAAGATTACCAGTGTATGGTCAATGTCATGTAGGAAAACACCCAATAGTTGCACAAGTAGCACCTAATGTTAGTTGGAAGATTTGCATTTTAATTACCAGAGAATGTTTTGCCTCTTATCAATTTTATGTGATGACTAATAAAATCGAAAAACCTTATTATCACATGTATATATATATGCCTGCTAACTCCAAAAATGGATCCATCATGACCTAGAGACCCTAGTGGACCCACCATGGTGTATACATCATGGTCACTAACCTCACTAACCTAGGGTTGTGGCTAAATTAGTTTCTTTACAAGAAATAGAGTGGAAAAGGTTTTGGAAAATAAAAAGAAATTGGTACAAGCCAAAGTGGCCCGATCAGCCCAACAGCGGCCCAGCCAGCACACGCGCCGCGGCCCAGCCAGCCCGCCACCGCTCGCGCACGCACGCCGACCTGCCTGCCCGTGTCATGGCCCAGCAAGGCGGCCCACCGCAGCGCCACGCACCAGGTCACCGACCGCCTGCCGCTCGCTTGCTCGCTCGCGCGTTCGCGCCGTGGCCCATCAAGGCGGCCTAGCAAGGCCACAGCTCGCCGCCCGCACGCGCGTGCTGCCATGCCGCTCGGCCCATAGGCAAAATGCGCGGCCCACCTGCCAGCTCGGCCCATCGGCAAAACGCCCGCCAGCGTCACCCGCGCGCTCCCGCCACCACTCTCGCTGACAAGCGGAGCCCACCTGTCAGCTTCCACCTTTTACCATTTCTGTCAACCGCACGTCGTCGTCCACCGCACCATTTCTGTCCACCGCGCGCCTCCGTCGTTCGCCCGCGTCCAGCCACACGATGAGCCGTCCATCTCGCTTGCCCGCTCACGCCGCGCCTCGGCCAAACCCTAACCCTAGCTCGCAGTCGTGCCCAGCCGCAGGATTGGCATCTGCCATCCTCGCCATCCGCCATGGCCGCTGACTGCTATAAAAGGGAGGAGCGTCCTGCCTCTAGGGTTCCCCATGCCACGTAGTCGCCTTGACCGTTCCTACACCACTCGCTTGCTGCTGCTAAGGAGAAGGGGTGAAGTGAGGAGAGGAGGAGGCAGGGAGGAGCTGCCGCCAGGAGCAGAGCGTCACCAGAGCCGGAGCTGCGCGCGCCGCTGACGTCCGTGCCACCGGACGAGGACCCGAAGCCGCTGCTCGACTCCACCAAGAGAACCGCGAGCTCAGCTTCTCCTTCCCGAGCTGAACCACGAGCTTCACCACCGCCATTGGGACAGCTCGGTGAGCTCGACTTCCATGGTCGCCGCCAGTGCATCGCCCGCGTTCCCACTCTGCTCTCCCCCTTTCTCTACTTTAACTCGATCACTAGCTCCGTATCATCCTAGAACGCCTTTAGGGCAACCTCTTGGGGCCTGGCAAGGACCACAGTGGAGCTACGCACCTTTGCGGCCCTGTCGCCATGGCACCCCAACCGCCAGAGCGCCGCCGTGATGCTCGTCGTCGTGCATGCTCTGCTGAGCCTCCAGTCACCATGGTAGGCAGGTCCAGGAGCTCCTAGCTGCTCTAATCGAGGAATGGAGGGGAAGATGGAGGCCAATGCCAGGTTTCGCCGGTGAATTAGACCTCGCCGTCACCACTGCCCGCCGCCATGCCTTGCTGCCTGCCACCGGCCTGTGAGCCGCTTTTTCCAAATTGAAGCAACCGCTGAGCACGTCCTGGTCCTGTGAAGCCTTTCTGCTTGCTAATGACGCGTCTCGCACGCTGTAGTGCCCTACTACCATGACCTCGCCGTCGGTCGCTGCCAGAGTACGTGCGCCGGCGAGCCAAGCCCCGTGCACGCCATCGCGACCCCACCAGCACCTTTGCCGTGCCCTTGCGCCGCCCTAGCCGCTCGCCCACCGAGCTCGCACCGCCCGCAGCCGCTGCTTGCCTGCTCGCCGCTGGCCAACCGGCCATGCCCGTTGCGTGTGTGAGGAAGACGGGGAAACTTTCCTGTGCTCGCGTAGACCAAGTCCACCACGTGGACCCAGCCAGCCAACCGCGCGGTGCCACCTAGCCACCCAGTCTCTGGTGCACCGTGAACCGGGTCCGTGAGCAAGAGCACCATGGACTTGGCCCGATGGAGATCCAACCTGCCACGAGGCCCACCTTCCCGCTCGACATGTGTCCGGGCCGGGCCGGCCCAACCCCGCCAAGATCCAGCCCTGCCCAGGCCCACCGAGGCCCGGTCAAGGCCTGGTCAGCGTTGACCGTTGACCTGGCCCCACCTGTTAGTGACCAGATCCATGGGCCCCACCTGTCAGCCACTAACTGGGTCCTCCGTCAGTACTGACGTTAGCATGACGTCATCCAGCCACCAGACCCCGCGTCAGTGCTGACATCAGCATGACATCAGCATGACATCAGCGTGACGTCAGCACTGCTACAGCTACACTGTGCCCGCACGCCACGTGGCCCAACCAGAAGCTGCCACGTGTCAACCTCGGTTAATCTGCCCTTTTTCTTTTTCTAAAAATAGAATAAACTTTAGAAATTTATAACTTCTTCATACGAACTCCAAAAATATGAACCAAGTGTCCAAATTTTCATAAAAATGAGCTCTACGTCATAGGCTTATGTATGAGTGCATTTGGAGTTATTGAATTTTATTGCTTCTTTGTGTTGACTCTATAGGAGCTGCTAACGCGGCTATTATGTCTCATTTCAGAGGAGGATCAGCTTGAGAAGGACGACTACGAGTACGAGGAGGAGCTCGGTGATGACTACGCAGGTGCCACACCCCACCCAACCTCGTAGATCCTATTACGCAGGGCATAATATCTAGCTTGCTAGTGCTTTAATTATGAATATCACCTGATGATAGGTTGCATGATAGAACTACTTGATGAGCCTTTACCTTGTCGCAACCTTACTCCTGCACACCTGCTGATAGGCTAGACGCTTGCTTATTTACTTATGATGCTTTACTTCTACTACGCTTATATCTGTGTGATGATGATGCGTGGTGGAGAGTATGGTTATATGGTTAAGGCACGTGGTGCCACTTTACTCGGGGAGAGTGCTGTGTGCGTCTTGGGTGTGTGGTGAGGGTTGAGTCGATCGGATAGGATTCTACGACGAGCCATGTGGGCGAGTCTTGCCGGGGGATGTGTTCTGGGCATTCCCGTGTGAGGTGCTTGTGGCGGGCACATTGTGAGGTATAAAGAGATCCCGGGGGTGAGAACCTTCATGGAGCGAAGCCCCGGGTAGGAGGTGTTGTTGTAGCATGGACTGTTGTAGTCCCTAAGAGAAGATAATCCTGTCTGATCCTCCTAGGACCTGATATCTCTTGAGGACCGGAACCTTGGGACTTACGTGCTCACCACTCGCTCTTGAGTGGGCGGGAGACGGATGTCTGACTAGCTAGGATGGTGCCACTACTACTAGCTTGTTAGCAGATAGTGTCGGGAGGTATGGGCGTGGAGACCCACACCCTCGTTAGACAGCATAGTGACCACGGGGGCCCGATACTATGTCTCACAGTCTCAGTGTGCCGGTGGTACCTATCCGGGATGTCCAAGTACTGAGTGGTAGGGTGGCATCGTACCGGTTAGAAAGCAGCCGGAATCAGCTTAGGCGGGGCACCGCCGATGATAGTGATCTTGTGGTTACGGGAGTACACGCTCTGCAGAGTTTATGAATCTATATATATAGTCCGCGAGCCACTGGTATGGCTTTTTCCTAAGACCCACGCTTCTCGAGAGTAGTGAGAGGACTCCTTCTTTTTCTCCCCCTGGTGTTACCCTTCCGGTTATGAGCCGCTGAGACAGGCTCCGAGAGGGAGTTGGACCTGTCAACTGAGTGCGAGAGGGTGAGATGTGTGTGATGGTGATGGAATGGGGTGGATATGTGAATGAGATGGGTTAAAACTTGATGAATTATATTATATAATATTGGTCACTACTTGCATAGGAAACCACAGCTATATAATAGGTCGAATTGATTACATCCTTTGCATCCCACTAAATACTACATAGCAAAAGCAAAGCATAGGGTGGGACATGTGGCCAGTACAAACCATACTGAAAATTATTTGGCAGGTGAGCCCGACTACGACTATGACGATGAGGAGGAGTAGACGTCTCGTTCCTACGCTCAGGCTTCTTTTGGAGATGTTCTGTACTTCCGCCTTCCGCAGCCGTTCCAGAGGCTGCTGCTACTCTGATGATTCCGCCAGTGTGGTGGCAAACTATTTATGTAATTCCCCCTAATTGTACTCTTTTATTTGATGTATGGATCCTGTATCGACTGCTGCGGGATAATGAGATGGTCTGATGCTTCGAACCATTATATTATCCGCCATTTTGTGTATTTTCCCTTCGTGGAAAATTGAGGATGTTTCAGAGCCCGTGGTCCGCTATCGCCTAGGTCGGTGGGATGCACGGGTGCTAAAGGCTACTTGGCATGCAAGGAGTCTTAGTTGGTTAGATCTAATCGTGTACTCTAAGGATATGGCACAATGTAACCGACCATAGGGGAAACCGTAGATATGTAACCTTGCCCCCACTATATATGGCAGGCAAGGACCCCCTAGAATAGGACCCTTCTCTTTCATCAGATCTGATCTCATCTGGTCGGATCTCTTATACTCGGGTACTCATCAATAGAGCAGCAGAGACGTAGGACATAGGGTATTACGCTTCTGAGCGGCCTGAACCTTTATAAACCTTGGTTGTCCTAGTTGTTTGTCTTGCGTCTCACATCTAGATCGTAGAACTTAGCATGCCCTCACCGCACTACTACCTTGGGGTATCCCGTGGTAGACTGCCGACGAGGTTTCATCAACAGTGGCTCAAGTCTGCAATGTGACGTGCACACATTCAAAAAATGTGCAGAGGGTGTTCTTGAGCCAGGAGTGTGTGTTCCTGGCCGAGTACAATGAAGGAGCCTGGATTCTTGACACAGGTGCCATGAACCATATGACTGAAAGTCATGATAGACTGGCTAGTCTTGATGAAAGCGTGCGTGGAGCTGTGTGTTTTGGTGATGGCTCTATGGTGGAGATCCAAGGGATCAGAGCCATGGCGCTTGCTGGGAAGAACAACAAACACTGGGTACTCACCGAGTTATATTTCATTCCATCCTTGAAGTGCAATATTGTAAGTCTTGGACAGTTGGAGGAAGTTGGATGCCGTGTTGAAATAGGCAATGGCATCATGGAATTTTTTGAGCGCCGTCAGGCTACACAGCAGCAACTCGGTGTTCTGATAAGGATGAAGAGGAAGAACTGGTTGTATCTAATGAAGCTGAAGCTAACCACACCCATGTGTTTGCTGTCCAAGATGGAGGAGTTGGCGTGGCTGTGGCATGCTAGGTATGGGCACTTGAATTTGGTGGCCCTGCAGGAGTTGGCGTCCAAGGAGATGGTGGATGGTTTGCCCCGAGTCGCTGGGGGGAGTAGGTGTGTGATGGCTGTGTTCTTGGCAAGCATCACAGGAAGCCATTTCCAAGATCTTGAGCATACCGCGCTACAAAGGGTCTAGAACTTGTTCATGGTGATCTATGTGGGCAGATTGCGCCACCAACTATGGAGGCAAGTCATATTTTTTGCTCATTGTTGATGACTTTAGTCGTTATATGTGGCTCGAATTGCTATCAACAAAGGATGAAGCTCTAGCGTACTTCAAGAAGATTGTTCTGGGAGCAGAAGTGGAATCTAGTCGTCATTTGCGAGCATTCAGAACAGATTGTGGGGGTGAGTTCAATTCGGGTGCATTTGTGACTTTCTGCAGTGATTATGGCGTGAAACACAACACCACCACACCCTACATGAGACATCCTCGGTTTTCCATGAAGGGAAAATACATAGAATGAAGGATATAATGATAGCCCACGAGGTTAAATCATCAATTATCCGATAACAGTTGATTACAAAGCCATACATCAAATTAAAGAGTACAATAGAGGGATTTACATAAATTATTACATCACCACATGGTGGAATCATCAAAGTATCTAGCATCCAGAATAGCTATGGAAGTAGACGGGATATCACGGAAGCGTCGCCTTGCTCCATCTTGAGCATAGGCACGAGACCGTCTAATCCTTTCGTCCTTTAGGGGTGTCGACAAGCCATCATCCATACCTAAATACAAATTTTTAGTACAATTTGTACCGGCCACATCTCCCACCCAATGCTTTGCTTTTGCTATGTAGTTTTTGATGGATGCAGAGGATATAATCAAAGAGGCCTAATATATGGCTGTGGTTTCCTATGTAAGTAGTGACCAATATTATAAATATAGTTCATCAAGTTTTAATCCATCTCATCCACATATCCAACCCTCTCGCATTTATGTGAATTATTTGTGGAACTCAACTACTTGAATGGTTATTCTAAAATTGTCCCTGGTCGGCGTTCTTGTGAGAACATACTTGAATATTAGACCAGCATATGGATTAGTTGATGGCTATGTTTCACAAGTCATGGACATGGAGATGTCAAACTAATAATGTGGGCACATGTGAGACATGTAGGCTGGACTGACCCGACAAGAGATTGTCTCTATTCACGTCATGTACATTATGTCCTTAGACCTGAGATTGTGGTATGTACTCAAGATGTAAAACTACTGCTTAGGGATTACCAAACGCTACTCCGTAACTGGGTAGTTATAAAGGTGGTCTTCGGGTGGTCGGGAAACATGCTATGAGACATAGATAGTCAAGATGGAATTTTCCCATCTTTGCATAAGAGAAATATCACTAGATCACTCAAGTGATTGGATCAACAAATGCATGGTCGTGCTTGGGTTAAGAGTTAACCCACAAGTTGAACCATATATCCGTGGCAAAGGGAATAACTTGTACGTGGTCATAGTGATTCGTCTGATATGATCTTTGTGTATGCATAGGAGTTGTCATGCCTTGCTAGAGGCCACTGTCAACTATTGGGCGAGTAGAGTACTCAGTCCATGTCTATGTATACACGAACACATAGGGTTGCACGCTTAAGGGTTGGAAGCCTAGTTCGGGTTGGACCCAGATTAGAAAAGGCTTAGGGTTCCTGATGGGCCTCCAGGTTGGGGTTGTAGAGGGACGCCTATATAAGAAAGGGGTAGGGGCGAGGCAGATCCAATTGAACAGATTTAGCCACTGTCGCCCACCCCACGCTCAGGCCTTTGCTCCTCGAAGACCTAGTAATCTGGTTGCGCATTGCTTCTCCCCGTACGTGTGTGATACCTCAGAGGTGCTACGTCTATGGCACAGGGATGGACCTGGTCGGTCACGGTGGTTGGCAACTAGTCGGCGCCCAGTTGGACTGGTCGGCGACTTGCTGAACATGGTCGGGAACATGCTCGGGAGATCCGCAAGCAAAGGGTTTACTTGATGGATGACCACGCAACTGCACGTCACTGCTGCGACGTGTTCGACTACATCGAGTCTTCCGCTGCACCTGCACTTCTAGTGGTAATCCTGTGACCTATATCTAGCAGTAGATCCTGGTTTATGAGGTAGAAAAGTTATGTTTTCTGGCTACCGTAGCACCCTCATAACCCTACAGGGAAAGGCCATGCCGAGGCCACGGACTACATATAGATTCAAAACACTACAGAGCATGTACTCCTGTAACCACAAGATCACCATCATTGGTAGTGCGCTCCACCTAGACTGATTACAGCTGCTTTCTAACCGGTGTGATGCCGCCCTACCACTTAGTACTAGGACATCCTGGATAAATACCACCGCCATACTGAGACTATGAGGCATAGTTACCCGGGCCACCAAGGTAACTATGCGGCTTTAGGGAGGGTGTGGGTCCCAAACTCCCATACCTCCTGAGACTATCTGCTAACAATCTAGTAGTAGTGGCACTGTCCTAGCTAGTCAGACATTCAGCCCCCACCCATTTAGGGGCAAGCAGTGAGCACGTAGGTCCCAAGGTTCGGGTTCTCAAGAGATATTAGGTCCTAGGGGGATCAGACATGATTATCTTCTCATAGGGACTAAAACAGACCATGCTTAAATAGCACCTCCTACCCGGGGCTTCACTCCACGAAGGCTCTCATCCCCGAGATCATCATATACCTCACAATGTATCCGCCACAGATACCTCTCATAGGGATGCCCAGAACACACCCCCTGGCAAGACTCGCCCTCAAGGCTTGTCGTAGGATCCTGGCCGATCGACTCAAACCCTCACCACACACCCAAGACACACACAACACTCCCCCTGAGTAAAGTGGCACCAAGTGCCTTAACCATATACCAGACCATGCTCTCCACCATGCATCACATCAAAGATATAAGCGTAGTAGAAGTAAAGCATCATAAGTAAATAAGCATGCGTCTAGCCTATCAGTGGGTGTGCAAGGGTAAGGTTGCAACAAGGTCAAGGCTCATCAAGAAATTCAACCATGCAACCTATCATTAGGTGATAGTCATAAATAAATCACTAGAAAACTAGATATTATGCCATGCGTAATAGGATTCTACAAGGTTGGGTGGGGTGTGGCACCTAAACAGCTGTCACTCAAGTCCTTGGCGTGCTCCTTAGTCCTCCTCCTCAGACAACTCCTTCGTAGGATCTAAAATCAAGACATAATGGTCGCGGGAGTGACTCCTATAGATCAATCACAAAGAACCAAATGAAATCTAGTAACTCCAAATGCAATCATACATAAGCCTATGATGTAGAGCTCATTTTTATGAAAATTGGGACATTTGGTTCATAATTTTTGGATTCTGTATGAAGAAGTTATGAATTTTACAACATTAAATCATATTCTAAAAAAGAAAGGACCAGTTAAATCACAGCACAACACGTGGCAGCTTCCTATTGGTCCATGTGGCGCTGCGGGTCCAGCAGTTGGGATCAGGGCTGACATCATGCTGATGTCATGCTGATGTCAGCACTGTCGCGTGGGGACCAGGTCAACCGGTGGCTTACAGGTGGGTTTCGGGTCAACGGTCAATGATAGGTGGGACCAGGTCAACGCTCAACGTTGACCGGTCAACGGTGACGGGCCAGAACTGGGCCTCGGCGGGCCTAGGTAGGGCCGGATTTGGGCAGGGTTGGGCTGGCCTGGCCCAACATGTGTCAGTAGGGCAGACAGGCCGTGTGGCGGGTCTAGGTCCAATGGGCCATGGTTTATGGCATTTGGCTCCATAGAACCGGTCCACGGTGGACCATGGTCACTGGTGCTACGTGGCTGTCACTGATTGGTCCATGCTAACCCTGTGGGCTCGATGCACCGGGGGCAGGGGAATTCTCTTCCGCTTCTCTCTGCCCACGCGTGGCTGGGCACGGCCGGCCTCGCCGGCGACAAGCAACGTGGGGGCGCCAGCATTCTGGGCTAAGGAAGGATGGCGGCTAGGCATCTCCGTAGCAAGGCAAACCTGAAGACGGCGACGCGGCGGATGCTATGGCGGGGTAGCGTCACGCCCGCGAGACGAGGGCTCGCCGACGCACGCACGGCCGCAGCATCGGGCGGTGCTGTTGTAGGGCACCACGGCGCGTTGGAGGCTGCCCTGGTGTGCACCATGGCTACGTGAAGCCAAGGCGAAGGTAGCTGCGGGGTTGCGGCAAGGCGGCGGTGCTCAGGCCAACCGGCGCACGTACCATAGCGGCGGCGAGCGACAAGGTCGTGGTTGCTTGGTGCTGCGTGACTATGCTACGGTAGCAGGGTGCTACGATGCACGGGAGGAAGCTTTGGGTAGCGCCACACCTTCACATGGCCCTGGCGAGAGTGATGGTGGGGTCGCAGCGTGCTCACGGCGCTCCGGCTCATCGGTGCGTGCACGGCGGGGGCGGGGAGCGGCGCGTCGATGGTGGCAAGACGCGACGGGGAAGGTGGTCAAAATGCGGGTCTCAATTTGGGAAATGGGGCTCCCGTCGAGGGAGTCAGCGATGATGGCTTGGCAGTGGTAGAACTGATGATGGCGGTGATTTCTCTGGCAAGGGCCCCGTCTTGAGCTCCATCTCCATGTGCTACCTTCGATTGGGTCCATAAGAAGTCTACCGGGAGGTGAGAGGGGCACGGCGAGGCACGCGTGGCTAAGATAGCCATGGCGGCACTCCGGCGGTCAGAGTTTGGGGAGACTAGGGCCCACAAAGGTGCGTGGCCCCGCAGAGCTCTATGCCAGCTCCCTAGACGTTGCCCATAGGTTATTTTAGAAAAAAATTTTGGTGTTTGGATTTTTGGTTGTGATTTTTGGTGTTTGGATTTTTAGGGATGTTACAGTCCTACCCCCTTATGAGAATCTCATCCTTGGGATTAAAGGTGTAACCTTCTCTCCAACAGGTAGGGGTAGAGCTTCCTTTAGTTCTGACTTCCTCTCCCAAGTTGCTTCTCTTTCCTGTGTGATTGCTCCACTGAACTTTGCACGTTGCTATGGCAATGCTTCTGGCTCCTTCAGTGGTTCATTCCAAAATGCAGGCAGGGTGCTCTTGGTATCTTGAGTGACTAGTGCCTCTATAGGGATTGGATGCTTTTGTAGCTTCAGACGCTTGCATTGTCATGACATATGGAACACTGGGTGTGCATCTCCGAGTTGCCCAGGCAACTCTATCCTGTAGGCAAGTTTGCCACTTCTGTCATAGATCTGGTATGGTTCCTTGCATCCGGGAGTTAGCTTTCTCATTTCCTAGAAGCTAAGGGTTCCTTCAAGTGGGGATACTTGAGGCAGGCCTAGTTCTTAACTTCAACTCAAAGCCTTTACGTCTGTTGTCAGGGTAGCTCTTCTAACGGTTCCTGTGAAAGCCTTAGATCCTTTCACACTTGCGCGACTCCTTTCATGGTCCTATAAGGGCAGTAGGTCCAAAGAATGATCTCTTTCTTTCTGCCCTTTACCACAATTAAGGGATGGGTTCTGTACGGTTCTTCCATCCGAGCCTCGAGTGGTGCTTTTTGAAGACTGACTTGGTATCTGTTGTTGTATGAGCATTCACAATGGACTAAACTCTTTTTCTAGATTATTCATATTTGTAAACACAAGCTCAAGGCTCATCTCCAAGGATCAGTTTTACCTTTTTTTTGTCCGTCCACTGATCTGAGGGCTTTTCCAAGGCATCGTCCAGGGCTTTTCCAAACTTGGACATATAATGAGGTCCATGATCAGATGCTTATACTTATGGGGCTCCATGCAACTTGAGAATGCTCCAACATACAGATCTGCTAGTGTCCAACTCTGATGTCACTCTTTATTGCCAAAAAGGTGAGCTACTCTGGGTCAGGTGAGTGATTATCGCTCATATAGAAAATCCTTTGGGGTTTGAGGCTGACCCATGATGAAGTCCATAGGCATGCTATCATGTTTTTATTTAGATACCTCAAGTGGCTTGGTGGTCCTGCAGATATCTTGTGCTCTACTTGATGTGTCTACTTATCCCACTCCTAGTAGCATATTCTGCGTTACTTGCCTTCATATTCTTCCACCAGGATTTCCTTTTTGAAACCACATACTTCCTAGTGCTCCTAGGGGGATGCGATACTTGAGGTCATGCCATTCTAGTAGGGTCTTATGGAGCAAGGCAGAGTCGAAAAGCACTTAGATTCTATTCTTGTACCAATGAGTGCTTGTTCATTCTTACCGAACCCTGGGCACTTGCCCTATACCATGAGTTCATATATCTTCCTCGGGGTCAGGATTACTTGTTTATCCTTTGATGCGTCTATTCCTATTCTTTGGTCTTCTTCGAGAGGTTGATCATGGGGTGAACTGTCTTGGAGAAGTCCTCAATGAGTCAGTGGTACTAACCGGCCAATTCCAAGAAACTCTCCTTATCAGTCGCATTTTTGTGGTTGCTCTCTCTTCTTCATTGTCTTCATGTTGGATAGGTCAACAGCTATTCTGAGAGCATTGGACACATGTCTAGGAGAATTGACCTATTCAAGCCAGACTCAAACTTGCTGAACTTGGTGTAGAGCTAATGCTTCTGTATCCTCTCCAATATCATCCTTAGGTGCTGCTCATATAGTAACCTGATCTAAGGGAAATCTTGGTGAAGTACTTAGTATTGCAGCTGATCTAGCAGGTCTCTATCCTTGGTAGGGGTGCTTGTTCCTGATAGCATTACATCCTATTTCCTTGTTTTCCTTGGGCATAGAGGGTTGCGTTCACCTAGTTGGGCTTGCATTGACTCATGTGTTCGCTTGTAGAGACCTCCCCCAAATATTAAAGTATTGCTCATGCTTTCAAGGGTGGTAAGGTGAGCTTAGCTACTAGGGTATCCTAGTGTAGCGATCCATATAACCTACTTCTCTAGGGGTGGAGGCATCAAAAAGGGACTAGAACTGAGTGAATCCTCATATGGTAGTTGTGCAAGCTTAGATCTTATGCAAACTTGGTAGTAAGTGCATAAAAGATGCAATACCAGATTTAAAACAAAATTGAAGCGTTAACTCCAATTATAAGCACATACCTTGTTCTATGTCGAGGGTGTCCTTAGCAGCTTGCTTGGCGAGATGCTAGCAGGCAGCTCTTCAATCACTATGGTTCATATCACATGGAGTAGCATCCTCCTAAGGGCAAAAAGAAACCTTATGACCCTTTTGGCCACATCTGAAACAAGTTACTCCATTGAGGGTTATGGTGTCTCTTGCACCCTGATCTTCGTTGTTGAGGACGTCTTTAGCAGAACCGTGTGTTAGTTGCCAGTGGGCAGCTCGTGCATCATTGTGAACCTCCTCTACTGAACCCTGAATCCTCTTGAAAGGGATCATAGCTGGTGAAACACTATTGATCCTTGGGTAGCTGATGACTTTGTGACCTGGTTGACCACATCCAAAACAAATGACAGGTCCACCACTTACAGGTGTGGGCATGGCAACCTTGTTACTTGGGCATCCTGAAACTCTATGGCCAGGCTGGCCACATCCGTAGCAGGTGAAAGGCACACTGGTCTCAGGGGCAAGTGCGATAGCCTCCTAGGTGTCACAAAAATGAAGGGAGCGACTCTGGAAGGAGCTGCTTGTAGGGAGATCATGTGTGTGTGGTCGTTGCTAGATCGGGTTGAGAGATGATCCTTCAAGGTGATGCTTCATATAGACGATCGTACTTGTCTCAGTATGGGTCTTCTCTGACTTTATTGCCTCATTGATGGCCTCCTCAAGGGTGTGGCAAGTCCTTCTTGTGATAGCACTGCAGTGGGGAACTTCTAGTCCCTAAATGAAGTAATACAGCTTGTCCTCCTCGGTGGCCACACTTTCAGGGTGCACATATCGCATCAGGCGAATGAAGTGGATATCATACTCATGGACTGTACCAGCTCCTTGCTTGATACTATGGAACTCCTCTGCTAGAGTATCCTCCACTTCTGCCAGCACATGGCGCTCGTAAAAGGCCTTAGTGAACTCGTTCCATGAGATGTTGGCGGGGTCTCAGTGAGATGTGCTGAATCCATTCCACCATGCTTGAGTGTTACCCTCGAAGTGGTGGGCTATGATCTTGACCTAATCCTCCTTTGTGTAGATGGTTGATTTCAGCCACTCAGTCATGTCATATAGCCAGTCCATGGCAGTGATAGGGTCACCGTTTGTGCCATCAAAGGTAGGGAGTTCTAATAGGAGTGCACTAGCCAACTTTTGTTGGAATTCCTCAGCCAAGGTTCCCAGAAGGCGTGTCTACTGAGTCAACACCCTAGCCAAAGGTGGTGGGGTGGTGGAGAGTGCTCCTCAACATGGGTCCTAACGGTCGACAAAGTGATGACCGGAAGTTCTTCCTTCTCTAGGTCGAGACCAATGGGGGTCCGGTGTCCCATGTAGCTATGACTACCACCGCGTCCATGGCCCATGGTAGGCCCTGGGAGTGGTGCGTGGTGGCTCAGGTGTGCTAAACGGCAGGCAGACATCCTGCTTCAAGATTACCAGATTTAGGGCAAGTGATATGTGTTATTAACAGCTTAGCTAAGCAATCAAGCCAATTTAAATAATTTGAAACATTTCCATCTATCCAACACTTATTCAAAAAGGCATAAAATCCATAAGAAGCGATAAGATCCGAGCATTCATTACATTGAGTTGGTTACACGGCGATGTCTCTAGTAGCTACACTAGAAGACTCGTGAGAATTTCTACACTACGCGTAGGTAGGCTCCAAAAGGGGATAGTCTACTCTACTTCAGAAGTGAGTCATGTCATCTTAGCCATTGGGGGCCATCTCCAGCTTGTTACTTCTGCATCATCTATGGATCACTGCTCAGGAGTCAAACCTGGTGGCACGAGGGGGAAAGAACTAGCAGTCATCTCCTGGAGCTGTGTGTTGGTCCTGAACATCCTTCGCACATGCTTCCGGGCTTCTTCCCACTCTAGAGTAGGTTCTGCCAAAGGTATAGGGCAAGCATCCAGGTTGAGACTGGTGGATCCCACTTTGAACTTCTTAGCGTGAGGCATCTTGCGGCAATGGATAGGTAGCTGCATCTGCACCTTCCAGTACTATCAGATACGGTGTGCATCGAACTGCTTCCACTTCTCTCGTATTGTCCTCACGACGTCGCGTAGATACACACATTATTTAACAAGGTGTGTTGTGTTGGACTAGCTTGAATTCTTCATCTGGGACAATTCTTCCTCTTGGGCCTTCACCTTCTTCTCTAACTCAGAGACCTGATGCTTGTAGAAGCGCTTGTCACCCTCCAGTAGCATGATAATCTTATCCTGTATGAGTACGTGTCTTCCCGTACTCTTGAGTGCAGTGTCATCCTCCTTAGCCCAAATGTTCATGGCCTCAGTCCAATGTTCCTTGTTGTCCTTGGAGGGGTCATGAGCTCAGGGCAACAGATGAAGTGGTCCTATCTTGAGTAGCTCAGAGGTGTCTCGCATCACTTCTCGAAAGGCAGTGCGTGTTGCAAGCTGTGTTGCGTATGTGACAGTACGTTCCACCTCATGGACTGCGAAGGTCTTCAGTGCGGGCACTTCCTCGCACCTAGTAATCTAGATACTCACCACATAGCACTCTTCTAATTTATTGGGTTCGATCTTGTGGTGGCAAGTCCAACTGCAGCTCTTCTTGGGGACACCAAGCAACTCGAGTGTCTCATGCTAGATCTGAGCATAGTCTTGCTGCTTCTGTTCATCAAAAGGGACCTCTACAAAGGTTGCCATCTGCATTTGGAACCGAGAAAGAAGTTAGAAGGTGAGTAAGGGAAGGGTGAGCCAAGCATAAAAGTGTATGCAAGGTCGGTATATAACCAAAAATAGTTCAAGGTCACCTATTCTATCGTCCAATCCCATGGGTCTCGTCCTAGGGTCAAGCATGGCTCTGATACCAACTGAAACATCCTCAATTTTCCATAAAGGAAAAAACACAGAATGAAGGATATAATGATAGCCTAGGAGGTCAAATCATCAATTATCCAATAACAGTTGATTACAAAGCCATATATCAAATAAAAGAGTACAATAGAGGGGTTTACATAAATTATTATATCACCACATGGCGGAATCATCAGAGTATCTAGCATCCAGAATAGCTATGGAAGTAGACGGCATATCACAGAAGCGTGATCTTGCACCATCTTGAGCATAGGCATGAGACCGTCTAATCCTTTCATCCTTCAGGGGCGTCGACAAGCCATCATCCAAACCTAAATCCAAATTTTTAGTGCAATTTGTACCGGCCACATCTCCCACCCTATGCTTTGCTTTTGCTATGTATTTTTTGGTGGATGCAGAGGATATAATCAAAGAGGCCTAATATATGGTTGTGGTTTTCTATGCAAGTAGTGACCAATATTACAAATATAGTTCATCAAGTTTTAACCCATCTCATCCACATATCCAACCCATCCCATCACCATCACACACATCTCACACTCTCGCACTTAATTGATAGGTCCAACTCCCTCTCGGAGCCTGTCTTAGCGACTCACAGCTGGAAGGGTAACACCAGGGGGAGAATAGGACTCATCTCACTACTCCTGAGAAGCATAGGTCAAGGGAAAGGCCATGCCAAGCCCAGGGACTATATATAGATTCAAAACTCTACAGAGCGTTTACTCCTCTAACCACAAGATCACCATCATCGGTGGTGCACTCCGTCTAGACTGATTCCGGCTGCTTTCTAACAGGTGTGATGCCAACCTACCACTCAGTACTAGGACATCCCAAATAAATACCACCGCCACACTGAGACTGTGAGGCGTAGTTTCCCGGGCCACCAAGGTAACTATGCGACTTTATGGAGGGTGTGGGTCCCAAATGCCCGTACCTCCCGACACTATCTGCTAACAACCTAGTAGTAGTGGCACCATCCTAGCTAGTCAGACATCCGTCCCCCACCCATTCAGGGGCGAGCGGTGAGCATGTAGGTCCCAAGGTTCTAGTTCTCAAGAGATATCAGGTCCAAGGAGATCAGACAAGATTGTCTTCTCATAGGGACTAAAACAGTCCATGCTAAAATAGCAGCTCCTACCCGAGGCTTCGCTCCATGAAGGCTCTCACCCCCGGGATCACCATATACCTCACAATGTATCCGCCACAGATACCTCTCATAGGGATGCCCAGAAAACACACCCCCGGCAAGACTCGCCCTCAAGGCTTGTCGTAGGATCCTATCCAATCGACTCAAACCCTCACCACACCCCCAAGACACACACATCTCACACTCTCGCACTCAGTCGACAGGTCCAACTCCCTCTTGGAGCCTGTCTCAGTGGCTCACAGCCGAAAGGGTAACACCAGGGGGACAATAGGACTCATCTCACTACTCCTGAGAAGCGTAGGTCAAGGGAAAGGCCATGCTAAGCCCGCGGACTATATATAGATTCAAAACTCTATAGAGCGTTTACTCCTGTAACCACAAGATAACCATCATCGGCGGTGCACTCCGCCTAGACTGATTTCGGCTACTTTCTAACTGCTGCGATGCCAACCTACCACTCAGTACTAGGACATCCCGGATAAATACCACCGCCACACTGAGACTGTGAGGCATAGTTACCCGGGCCACCAAGGTAACTATGTGACTTTAAGGAGGGTGTGGGTCCCAAACGCCCATACCTCCCGACACTATCTACTAACAACTAGTAGTAGTGCCACTGTCCTAGCTAGTCAGACATCCGTCCCCCGCCCATTCAGGGGTAAGCGGTGAGCACGTAGGTCCCAAGGTTCCAGTTCTCAAGAGATATCAGGTCCAAGGAGATCAGACAAGATTATCTTCTCATAGGGACTAAAACAGTCCATGCTAAAACAGCAGCTCCTACCCGAGGCTTCGCTCCACAAAGGCTCTTACCCCCGGGATCACCATATACCTCACAATGTATCCGCCACAGATACCTCTCATAGGGATGCCCAGAACATACACCCATGGCAAGACTCGCCCTCACAGCTTGTCGTAGGATCCTATCCGATCGACTCAAACCCTCACCACACCCCCAAGACACACGCAACACTCTCCCCGAGTAAAGTGGCACCACGTGCCTTAACCATATACCAGACCATGCTCTCCACCACGCATAACATCACAGATATAAGCATAGTAGAAGTAAAGCATCATAAGTAAATAAGCATGCATCTAGCCTATCAACGGGTGTGCAGGGGTAAGGTTGTGACAAGGTAAAGGCTCATCAAGCAATTCTATCATGCAACCTATCATCAGGTGATATTCATAAATAAAGCACTAGCAAACTAGATATTATGCCATGCGTAACAGAATTCTATGAGGTTGGGTGGGGTGTGGCACCTGAACAGCTGTCACTTAAGTCCTTGGCACGCTCCTTAGTCCTCCTCCTCAGAAAACTCCTTCACAGGATCTAAAATCGAGATATAATGGTCGCAGGAGCGACCCCTATAGATCAATCACAAAGATCTAAATGAAATCCAATTGCTCCAAATGCAATCATACATAAGCCTATGACGTAGAGCTCATTTTTATGAAAATTTGGACAATTGGTTCATAATTTTCGGACTCCATATGAAGAATTATGAATTTTACAAGATTAAATCATATTCTAAAAAAGAAAAGACCAGTTAAATCACAGCATGACACGTGGCAGCCTCCTATCGGTCCATGTGGCACTGCGGATCCAGCAGTTGGGATCAGGGCTGACATCATGCTGATGTCATGCTGAAGTCAGTACTGTCGCGTGGGGCCTAGGTCAACCGGTGGCTTATAGGTGGGTCCCGGGTCAACGGTCAATGATAGGGGGACCGGGTCAATGGTCAACTTTGACCGATCAACGGTGACAGCCAGAACTAGGCCTTGGTGGGCCTGGGCAAGGCCGGATTTGGGCAGGGTTAGGCCGGCCCAGCCCGACACGTGTCAATATGGCAGATAGGGCGCGTGGCGGGGCTGGGTCCAGTGGGCCATGGTTTATGACATTTGGCTCCATAGAACCGGTCCATGGTGGACCAAGGTCACTGGTGCTACGTGGCTGTCGCTGATTGGTCCACACTAGCCCTGTGGGCTCGGTGCACTGGGGGTAGGGAAATTCTTTTCCCTTTCCCTCTACCCACGCGTGGCTGGGCACGGCCGGCTTCATCGGCAGCGAGCGGCGTGGTCGCGCCGGCGTTCCGGGCTAAGGAAGAAGGGCAGCTAGGCATCTCCGCATCAAGGCAAACTCGAAGACGGCGACGCGATGAACACTATGGCAGGGTAGCGGCCTGCCCGCAGGACAAGGGTTCACTGGCGCACGGACTGTCACAGCGTCGGGCGTTGCGGCTGCGGCTGCGGGGCGCCACGACGTGTTGGAGGTAGCCCTAGCGTGCACCACGGCTACGCGGAGCCAAGGCGAAGGCAGCTGCGGGGTTGCAGCAAGGCATGAAGGGTTATGAGGGTGCTACGCTAGCCAGAAAACAAAACTTTTCTGCCGCATAAACCGGGATCTACTGCTAGTTACGGGTCATGGGATTACCACTAGACGCGCGGATGCAGCGGAAGACGACTCGATGTCGTCGTACGCGTCGCAGCAGGTAGTGCAGTTGCGTGGTTGTCCATCACGTCAATCCCCTCGCGTGGTTCATCCCAGTGCTCCAGATGCAGCACCTCTGAGGTATCCCACACATACAGGGAAGAAGCGATGCGCCTTTGGACTGCTAGGTCCACAAGGAATAGAAGGCGCGAGCATCGGGAGGGCAACGGCGGCTGTCAAAGGCGTCCAACCCTCACCGCGCGCCCTACCCCTTACTTGTATAGGTGTCCCCAATGAGCTCACGAGTTGGAGGCCCATTAGTAACCCTAAGCCTTGTCTAATTCGGGTCCAACCTGAATTAGGCTTCCAGCCCCTTAAGCGTGCGACCTATGGGTTCACGCGCACATTGACATGGGCCGAGTACTCCTACTTGCCCAATAGTTGACAGCGGCCTCTAGCAAGGCGTGACAACTCCTATGTGCATGCAAAGATCATATCAGATGAACCACTATGACCATATACAAGTTATTCCCTTTGCCACTCTATATATGGTTCAACTCATGGGTTAACACTTAACCCAAGCACGGCCATGCATTTGTTGATCCAATCACTTGAGTGATCCAGTGATATCTCTCTCGAGTAGAGAGGGGCAAATTCCATCTTGATTGTCCATGTCTCATAGCATGCTTCCCGACCACCCGAAGACCAACTTTATAACTACCCAGTTACGGAGTAGCATTTGACAGTCCCTAAGTAGTCCGTTTCACATCTTGATTGCATACCACAATCTCAAGTCTAAGGACATAATGTATATGACGTGAATAGAGACTTTTTCATGTCGGGTCAATCCAGCCTACATGTCTCACATGTGCCCATATTATTAGTTTGACATCTCCATGTCCATGACTTGTGAAACATAGCCATCAACTAATACATGTGCTGGTCTAATATTCAAGTGTGTTCTCACAAGAACACTGACCAGGGATAACTTTAGAATAACCATTCAAGTAATTGAGTTCCACAAACAATTCATATAATTGCCAATCAATACAAGTTGTCTATAATAGATATTCAATAAACACTTTATTAATCATGGATACAATCAGAATATCATCATCTCATGATTAGCTCTAGGGCATATTCCCAACAGTCTCCCACTTGCACTAGAGTTAATCTCTTAGATGTCTAATCCCCATAGACCTCATGTGCACCTCATGCTTAGGCTGTGGAAGAGCCTTTGTCAAAGGATCTGCTATATTCAAATCCGTATGTATTTTGCACAGTTTGATCTCTTCTCGTTTCACAAACTCTCAAATGAGATGAAACTTCTGGAGTACATGTTTGTTCTTCTGGTGATCCCTAGGCTCCTTAGCCTATGCAATTGCCCCATTGTTATCACAATGTAAAATCAATAGGCCCAACGCATTTGGAAACACACCAAGATCAATGAGGAACCTCCTCAATCAGACACCTTCCTTTGTAGCACCAGAAGCTGCAATGTACTCGGCTTCTATTGTAGAATCAGACACTGTCTCCTGCTTGGAACTTTTCTAGCTAACTGCACCACCATTTATTGTGAACACAAAACCTGATTGAGATAGTGAATCATCCTCATCGGTTTGGAAGCTAGCATCGGTGTAACCGTTAGGAACACATCCTTAGTCCTTCGTAAGTACTTAAGAATGTTTTTAACCAACGTCCAGTGACTCTCACCAGGATTGGCTTGATACCTGCTCACAACACTTAGAGCATAGGCTACATCTGAACGAGTACATATCATGGCGTACATGATGGAACCAACTGCCGAAGCGTATGGAACCTTACTCATGCGATTGTGCTCAACATCAGTGGAAGGACACTACTTATCACTGTAGTGCACACCATGTGACACAGGCAAGAACCCTTTCTTGGACTGTGCTATGTTGAACCTCTTCAACATCTTGTCAATGTAAGTACCCTGGCTTAATCCTATCAGCCTTCTCAACCTATCTCTATAGATCTTAATGCCCAAGATATATGTTGCTTCTCCTAAATCCTTCATAGAAAAACTATTATTCAGTGAAGTCTTTATAGATTACAACATAGGAATATCATTCCCAATCAATAGTATGTCATCCACATACAAGATCAGAAACACAACAACACTCCCACTTTCCTTCTTGTAAACACAAGGTTCTTCTTCATTTTGACGGAAGCCAAACCCTTTGACGACCTCATCAAAACAAAGATTCCAACTCTGAGATGCTTGCTTTAACCCATAAATAGATTTCTTAAGCTTGCATATCTTTCCAGCATTATTAGGATCAATAAAACCTTTGGGCTGTATCATATACACATCCTCTTCTAAATACTCATTTAGAAAGGCTGTTTTAACATCCATCTGTCATATCTCATAATCAAAATATGCAGTAATTGCTAGAATGATTCGGATATATTTAAGCATCACTACCAGTGAGAATGTCTCATCGTAGTCAACCCCTTGAACTTGCCAAAAACCCTTTGCGACAAGCCGAGCTTTATAGACGTGAACATTTCTGTCCATATCCTTCTTCTTCTTGAAGATCCATTTGCACTCAATGGGTCTAACCCCATCAGGCGGGTCAACCAAGTTCCAAACTTGATTGTCTCCCATGGAATCTATCATAGATCTCATGGCACTTTGCCATTTCTCGGAATCTAGATCCATCATAGCTTTCGCATAATCCGCGGGTTCGTCATCGTCTAACAATAACAAATCCCCATGCAATGCGTGAAGTCTTGCTGATTTTCATGGTTGTGGCGGTGTCTTCACTACCACAGGTGTCTCAACTTGCTCTGGTACAATAGCATCACTCGTAGAGTCAGTCCCTACTGGCTCATCTTGAACTTCTTCAAGATACACCTTTTGTCCATTCTTTTCTGTTTTGAGAAACTCTTTCTCTAAGAAAACACCATTTCAAGTAACAAACACTTTGCCCTCTGTCCGGTTATAGACATAATACCCTAAAGTTTCCTTTGGATATCCCACGAAAAAGCACTTGTCCAATTTGGGTGTTAGTTTATCTGATATAAGTCGTTTGACATAAACTTCACAACCTCAAATTTTTAGAAAAGACAAACTGGGAATCTTACCAGTCCACATCTCATATGGTGTATTAACTACAGACTTAGATGGTACCCTATTCAATGTGAAAGCAGCTATTTCTAGAGCATATCCCTAAAATGATAAAGGTAGGTCCGACTGGCTCATCATAGACCGAACCATGTCCAACAAGGTCCGATTACGTCGCTCAGACATGCCATTTCTCTGAGGCATTCTAGGTGGCGTAAGCTGTGGAACAATTCCACAACTCTTAAGATTGCTAAACTCGTGACTTAGATATTCGCCTCCATGATCAGATCACAAGGCCTTGATCTTCTTGTCACATTGATTCTCTACTTCATTTTGAAATTCTTTGAACTTTTCAAATGTTTCAGACTTACGCTTCATTAGGTAGACATATCCATATCTACTAAAGTCATCAGTAAAAGTTATGAAGTATTGAAATCCTCCTCTAGCTGTCATGCTCATTGGTCCACATACATCAGTATGTACAAGTTCCAACAAGTCAGACGCCCTCTCAATAAATCATTTGAATGGCGCCTTGGTCATCTTGCCTAGCAGGCAAGCCGCACATGTCTCGTATGATTCAAAATCAAATGAAGTTAGAAGATCATCATCATGGAGCCTCTTCATGCGATTCTCACTTATATGACCCAAACGACAATGCCACATATAGGTAGGACTTAACTCATTAAGCCGAGGCCATTTAGCAGTAACATTACAGACAGGTGCATCATCAAGATTTAAAATAAATAATCCATTCACAATGGATACAAAAGCCACAAACATGTCATTCTTAGAGATCACACAACCATTGTCTTTACTCGCAAAAGAATAATCATCCTTCATCAATCATGAAGGTGATATAATGTTTCGACTTAAGCTAGGAACAAAATAATAATTATTCAATTCCATGATAAATCCTGATGGCAGGTGAAGTTGCATCATCCCGATGGTCAACGCAGCAACTCTTGCATTGCTGCCCACACGGAAGTCAACATCTCCCTTTTCCACTCTTCTACTTCTTATCATTCCCTGCATCGTATTACAAATATGAGCAACCGATCCGGTATCAAATACCCAGGAATTGATATATGAATTAGCGAGAAAAATGTCCATAAAATGAACGACAAGGGTACAAGTAGCAGTAATACCTTTACCACCACCATCCTTCTCTAAGGACACCAAGTACTCCTTGCAATTTCTTTTCCAGTGACCTATCCCCTTGCAATAAAAGCAGTCTGAATTTGCAGATGGTCCAGCCTTAGTGGTAGATGGGTTTGGCTTAGAAATCTCATCTCTAGCCTTGCCCTTCTTCCTGCCCCACCTCTTAAACCGAGGTCTGTTCTGGACCGCCAACACTTGGCTACTGCTGGCACCTTTCTTGATGTCAGCTTCTGCTATTTTTAGCATACCACATAGTTCACTCAAGCCTCTCTCCGCTCCATGCATATGGTAGTTCGAGATAAAGTTTCCATAGCTGGGCGGAAGAGACAAGAGAATAAAATCAGTGGCCAACTCTTGGCTGATTGGGAAGCCTAGCTTCTCCAACCTTTGAGTGTAACCAACCATCTTGATTATGTGTGGTCCTACTGCTGCACCCTCTGCAAGCTTGGTTTCCACAAGCGCCTTAGAGACATTGAACCTTTCAGTCCTGGCCTGCATGTGGAACATCTCCTCAAGCACCACGATCATATCGTTTGCTGAGTGATTGTTATCGAAATGCATCTGCAGATCAGGTTCCATACAAGCAAGCATAAGGCAACTCACTTCAAGATCAGCATCGCATGCTTTCTTGTAAGTGGCTCTTTCAGCAGCAGGTGCATTTTCACTGGGCTCATCTGGTAATGGGGTGTCTAGAATATCTTCCTTTTTCTCAGCCCTGAGAACAATTCTCAGCTTGTGGATCCAATCCGTGTAATTTGTTCTATTTAACTTATCTTTCTCAAGAATTGTATGCAAAGAAAATGGTTGATTGCGAACAGCCATCTACAACAAAAGTAATGCAAAATACTAAGACAATGTATCCATGAAGGAGTAAATTATATCAAATAGAATATACTCCCACTAAAATCAATATCCCTCAATTGATACTTAGTGATTCAAGACCCACAACTAACATCCTGACCAGTGAGCTTTAGCATCACCGCTGGTCGGTATGGTAGATCGGTAAGCAACACCTTGCTAATCATATCTCATATGACTCTTGTTGTTGGGCTAGCATCCCTATGATAAGCACTCAACCTTTCCATGCTTCAAGATCCCTAACCGTTAGGATGACCTTGTTCAAGTAACCAAACCTTCTTGCAGTAAGTATCCGATACGAACCTGCCTAGTCGAGGAAAACCAGTGGCACCCTAATTTCATAGACCCACCATCGATTATACAAGACTTATGACAGTGCAAGGTTTAGGGAAGCATTTAACTTAAACATTGCTGAGGGATCATTCTACTTCACTACCGCACTCATGTAGACAAAACATAATAGCATGTGAAAGTAGAACAAATAATGAGAATCACATTCACACATAGTGACATGGTATGGCCCTTTAATGAATGGTGATCTCCATCTCCATCATCTTTCCCATCATGGTGATCTCCATCTCCATGATCCATGTGTGCCATCCTTCTTGTGATAAGTCCTCCAAGAACTATCGTATCACAGACTATACTAATTACATAGTCGCGTAAACACAAGATGGCGCACAGGCCAATACATCAAATGGCAACACATATGGCTCTAGCAATGGCGGTCCCGCGAGTTTCAGGGTAGCGCCCTGAAAACCAAATCGGATTACATAGATCACATCTATGAAATCGCTATGAAAATCTCATCAGATTGATCTCATCAACCTGAATCCGAACCATTCGGAGTCCCTCTATTTTCACTAGATCAATCTCATTGATCTATGCCCAACATGTATGGTCTTACGTGTATCACTTAACTCAGATGGCGGATTAAACCGACTGGTATGAGTAGATCGTTACACGGCCACGCATCAAGAGCACAAAACAGATTGAGTTTCCATCTACCACCCCATTTCACAATTGATCTAATCAAACTGTGCAACCAAGACTAGCAGATCGCATCTACTATCTCTGTATATCATCTATATGCCATCAACCAAACCTATAACGAGTAGCTACGGCTCTGATACCATGGAAGGGTTATGAGGGTGCTACACTAGCCAGAAAACAAAACTTTTTTGCCTCATAAATAGGATCTACTGCTAGTTACAGGTCACGGGATTACCACTAGACGCGAGGATGCAGCGGAAGATGACTCGATGTAGTCATACGCGTTGCAGCAGGCAAAGCAGTTGCGTGGTCGTCCATCATGTCAATCCCCTTGCGTGGTTTGTTCCAGTGCTCCAGATACAGCACCTTCGAGGTATCCCACACGTACAGGGAAGAAGCGATGTGCCTCTGAACTGCTAGGTCCGCGAGGAACAGAAGGCGCGAGCATGGGGAGGGCGACGGCGACTGTCAAAGTCGTTTGACCCTCACCGCACGCCCTACCCCTTGCTTGTATAGGCATCCCCAATGAGCTCATGAGTTGGAGGCCTATTAGTAACCCTAAGCCTTGTCTAATTCGGGTCCAACCCGAATTAGGCTTCCAGCCCCTTAAGCATGTGACCCTATGGGTTCATGCACACATTGACATGGGCCGAGTACTCCTACTCGCCCAATAGTTGACAGTGGCCTCTAGCAAGGTGTGACAGCTCCTACGTGCACGCAAAGATCATATCAGATGAACCACTATGACCATATACAAGTTATTCTCTTTGCCACTCGATATATGGTTCAACTCGTGGGTTAACACTTAACCCAAGCACGGCCATGCATTTGTTGATCCAATCACTTGAGTGATCCAGTGATATCTCTCTCGAGTAGAGAGGGGCAAATTCCATCTTGATTGTCTATGTCTCAGAGCATGCTTCACGACCACCCGAAGACCAACTTTATAACTACCCAGTTATGGAGTAGCGTTTGACAGTCCCTAAGTAGGCCGTTTCACATCTTGAGTACATACCACAATCTCAGGTCTAAGGACATAATGTATATGATGTGAATAGAGACTTTCTCATGTTGGGTCAGTCCAGCCTACATGTCTCACATGTGCCCACATTATTAGTTTGACATCTCCATGTCCATGACTTGTGAAACATAGCCATCAACTAATACATGTGCTGGTCTAATATTCAAGTGTGTTCTCACAAGAACGCCGACCAGGGACAACTTTAGAATAACCATTCAAGTAATTGAGTTCCATAAACAATTCACATAATTGCCAATCAATACAAGTTATCTATAATGGATATTCAATGAACACTTTATTAATCATGGATACAATCAGAATATCATCATCTCATGATTAGCTCTAGGGCATATTCCCAACAAGGCGGCAGTGCTCGGGCCGACCGGTGCATGTACGTAGCGGCGGCAAGCAACAAGGTCATGGTTGCAGGGTGCTGCACGACTATGCTATGACGGCGGGGTGCTATGATGCACGGGAGGAAGCTTTGGGTAGCGCCACAGCTTCGCATGGCCCTGGCGAGCGTGATGGCGGGGTTGCAGTGTGCTCACGGTGCTCTGGCTCACCGGCGCATGCATGGTAGTGGCAGGGAGCAGCGCGTCGATAGTGGCAGGACATTACGACATGACAGGGAAGGCTTTAGCACGCACAAGTGCATCGCGAGGCCAAGGCTATCAAAATGCGGGTCTCAATTTGGGGAACGGGGCTCCCATCGAGGCAGTCAGTGATGGCGGCTTGGCAGTGATAGAATCGACGGCGGTGGCGATTTCTCTAGCAATGGCTCTGTCTTGAGCTCCATCTCCACGTGCTTCCTTTGATTGGGGCCATAAGAAATCTACCGGGGAGGTGAGAGAGGCATGGCGAGGCGCGCGTGGCTGAGACAGCCATGGCGGCGCTCCGACGACCAGAGTCTAGGGAGACCAGGGTCCGCAAAGGTGTGTGGCCCCACAGAGGTCTATGCTGGCTCCCTAGACGTTGCCCTAAGGGCGTTCCAGTCTATGGCGCACTCGGTGGCAAAGCTAATGAAGAGAAGGGAGGTCGGGAGAGTGGGAACGTAGGCGACGCTCTTGGGATGGCCATGGAGCGCGTGGTAGCTCACGGGGTGTCGGCTCGGTGAAGGGGAAGTAGGACGGCAATGCGGCGGAGATGAAGCAGAGCCGGAACGTCTCTTCTTGGTGCAGCAGTTTGAGGTCGTCGGGACTTCTCCGACGCGCGCAGACGACGGCGTCTGCGGCGCTCTGGTAGCGACATCCTCCTCCCCCCTTCCTCTCCCCTTCTTCTCTATTCAGCGGGTGGATGAGGCACGTGCGGTGGCTGGCAGAGAGGCGGCTGGCATAGGGGGGAACCCTAACGCGCCCCAGTCCCTCCCTTTATAGCATGTGCTACCATGGCGGGACGGCAGAGAAGGAAGATGCCTATCGGGCGGTCCTGCGCGGCTCCCGGCTAGGGTTAGGGCTTCGAAGCACGCGACAGGTGGGATGGACAGCATCGACATGCAGGGGCGTGAGGCAGATGGTGGAGGCATGCCCATGCCATTTCTGGCATGGCGGACAAGACAGGCCGAGAGGTGGGGGCTGACAAGCCGGCCCCGCTGGTCAGCGAGAGGGAGCGGGGTCACGGGGGCAGCTGATGCGGGCGGCTGGCAGGCCTGCTTGCTGGGCTGCTCAGCCAGTTGGGCCGCAGCGTGGGTAACAGGCCAGGGCGCAGGCAGATCAGGCCGAGGCCATGCTGGGCCGGTCGGCTCGCTGTGGGCCGAGATGAGGGGCGTGGGCAGCTAGGCCGTGGGCATGTAGGCCGCCTTGTGGCCATGTTGGGCCACGGCGTGTGCGTGGCCAGCAGGCTGAGCTGGGCCATGGGGGCTGGTTGGGCTGCCTCTTCTTTCTATTTCCTTTCCTTTTCCTTTCTCCTTTTCTCTTTTCTATTTCTATATCCACTCTACTAACCAACTATGCCATGATCTTATTAGCGTTGCAAGTTAGTGACCATGGCATATACACCTAATTTGTCTCCCAGGGTCTCATCAAGTTGTCGGTAGCCATGTCCATGGTTAGTAGCTTATATAAACATATATATATACATATATATACTTGTGTGATATATAGGTTCATTTGATTTTATTAGTCATCACATAAAATCAAATGAGAAGCAAATCATTCTTTGTAACTTAAAATGCAAATGCTCAACTAACTTTAGATGCTACTTGTGCAATTAGTGGAGGTTTTCCTACATGACAATCACCAACCATAGGTTATTTTAAAAAAAATTGTTGATTGTGATTTTTGGTGTTTGGATTTTTAGGGATGTTACACTACACACCTCAGCAGAATGGGCTGGTTGAACGGCGGAATCAGTCTGTCGTTGAAATGGCACATTGTTTACTAAAAGCGATGAAAGTGCCAACCAATTTCTAGGGTGAAGCCGTAAAGATGGCTATGTATCTATTGAATAGAGCCCCAACTAAGAGCTTGAATGGGAAGACCCCTTTCGAAGCATGGTTTGGGAAGAAACTCGGAGTCAAACACCTACGCACTTTTGGGTGCACTGCATACGCCAAGAAGCTGGGACCTGGGATGAATAAACTTGCTGACAGGTCAATACCAAGGGGTACCGCATATACGATCCAGTGAAAAACAGGTTGATGGTGGCTAGAGATGTTATCTTCGCTGAGACGAAACCATGGAATTGGGTGGAGAAAGGCAGCTATGCTAGCAATGGAGTATTAGCACCCGACACTTTCATTGTTCAGTATTTAGATACTGTACACGGTCTAACAATACCCCCTAATACAGAATTGGATGCTGATTTTGACGGTGGTGCACCATCTCCGGCTGCATCTGCTGCACCAATTCCACCTGAGGGAGAGATGGGTGGATCACCACCACACACTCCAGTCTCTAGTGCAGGACCAGGACACTAGATTCAATGGGCGACACCTCCAACTGATGCATCTACAGGAATAGATGAAGCACCAAGAAGGTACAGGACTATGGCAGATTTGTTAGACTCGACAGAAATTATGGAGAATGTTGAGTATAGTGTAGTATGCCTAGTCACTGCAGGTGAACCAAGCTTAGTGGAGGAGGCCATGACCGATGATTGCTGGAGAAATGCCATGAAGACTGAGATGCAGGCCATAGAAGACAACAAAACCTGGGATGTCAGTGAGTTGCCAAAAGGACATAAGGCCATTGGTCTCAAGTGGGGTTTCAAAGTAAAAAAGGACCCTGATGGCAAGATAGTCAAGCACAAAGCTAGACTAGTTGCTAAGGGTTATGCACAAGTGCAGGGAGTGGACTTTGATGAGGTCTTTGCACCTGTTACCAGGATTGAGACAGTAAGGGTGTTGTTGGCTCTAGCAGCAAAGGGAGGATGGCAAGTGCATCACATGGATGTGAAATCAGTTTTCCTCAATGGAGATTTAACAGAATCTGTATATGTGAAGCAACCACCTGGTTTCATTGTGGGTAAAGGTGACAAAGTTTTGAAACTCAGAAAGGCACTGTATGGTTTGAGGCAGGTGCCAAGGGCCAATGCTAAGCTAGATAAGTAGCTCATTGCTCTTGGTTTTAGCAGAAGCAAATTGGATCATGCCGTGTACAGAAGAAGCAACCAAGGTTCCTTTCTCATTGTAGGGGTGTATGTTGATGATCTGATCATCTCAGGACCTAGTGTCAAAGATATTGAGCACTTCAAGTTAGAGATGAAGAAAAAATTCAGCATGAGTGGTTTGGGTCTTCTTTTATTATCTGGGAATTGAGGTGATGCAAGAAGACAATGGGATCACATTATGTCAGACTGCATTTGCAAGCAAGATATTGGAATCAACAGGGATGTTGAACTACAATCCAAGTGCTACACCAATGGAGTCTAAACTAAAGCTCTACAAGAGGATGGAGGATAAGGTTGTGAGGCCAACCAAGTATAGAAGTTCAATTGGTAGCCTAAGATACCTAGTCAACACCAGACCCGACCTGGCCTTTGCAGTTCGTGTAGCAAGTAGGTTCATGGAGGCACTAAGTCAAACTCATTGGGGATCAGTGAAGCAAATCTTGAGATACCTAAAGGGTACCATGGATTATGGCTGCAAGTATGAAAATGGCACTGAACTGAAACCCTTCTTGCTTGAGTACAGTGACAGTGATTTTGCTAGTGATGTTGAAGATAGGAAGAGTACCACAGGAGTTGTCTACTTCCTCAGTGGCAATGTGGTTACTTGGGTGTCACAAAAACATAAAACTGTTACTCTCTCTTCATGTGAAGCTGAGTATGTAGCAGCAGTAGCGGCAGCCTGCCAGGGTGTACGGTTAAGCCGACTTGTGGGTGATCTGTTGGGAACAAGGGAGGCGCGAGAGAAACTGCTCATGGACAACATGTCTGCAATTGCTCTGAGTAAGAACCCGGTGCATCACGATAGAAATAAGCATATTGATACTAAATTCCACTTCATCCGTGAATGCATAGAGGAGGGCAAGGTGGAGGTGGATCACATTGGCACTGCGGATCAGCTGGCCGACATCTTCATCAAGGCCCTGGGGCGAGCAAGGTTCGTTGAACTGAGGAGGGCTCTTGGCGTCATGAAGATGCAATAAGTTTAAGGGGTGAAATGGAATTATTGCATTAGTTAGTTATAAGACCATTGTTCAGTTATCATCTAGAGTCAGGTTAGAAGATAGTGCATGGATGGAGGCGTGCTCATTCATGACACGGTCTAGTCCAGTCGGTCTGGTTCGCGCCACGGTGCGCGCTGCAGCGTGTGGTGCACATCGCACAGGAACGGCGTGGCACATGGTGTGTAGCGTAGCGCGGAGATACGCGGAGGCATGTTCCGTGATCTCGTTATGTATCCCTATAAATAGAAAGAATAAAGACTGGAAAAGGCTGCGACATTTGGCGGCAACAAAACCCTAGACTTGTTTGTTTCCATCTGTTATCTCGCCGTGGTCACCATCGCGCCGCCGCCGCTGCATTCTAACTCGTCACAGGGCATCGCCTGCGCCAACACCTCACGCATGTGGAAACTCGAAAACCGTGGTCGCGAGACGCCATCGCTGGAGAGAATAGGTCCGTTGTCCACCTCTGGGCGCAAGCCATGCTGCCGCCCTCCAACCCTCTCCCTCCGGACCTCGACTCCTCCCACTGCAGCCGCACTCGCCCTCTTGTTGTCTCGCCCAGTCGCTCGCTCGAGACTTCGGTGATGAAACTGACGTTCATCCTCGGCTATGCCTATCTATCGCAGGCGGGGGCCGATCCCGGTCCCCTCGCTCTTTCTCTCTTGATTGGAGACTCCGACAAAACTGACGCTCGTCTTCGGCTCTTCCTGTCTTTTCCACGCGGGGCGGCGAAGAGTCGTGACACCTCGGGTGGATCACGGGCAGTGCCCAGAAAAAAAGGGAAACACTATGTCATCTAAGGATGTCCCTATCTGATAACCGTTGGATGGACAATTTAGATAGATTGGACGGATGACATCTGGGGCAGGTATCTTCTAATTTCTTTGCTCTTTTATAGTATAGATAAATAGATAGATTATTAAAACTATACCATTAACATTATTATAGCTTTCACGGATGGGAAAGCTGTTGATACACAAAATTTGATTTTTGGTGTCAACGCAAGCCATCACTAATACTAATATTCATCATGCTTGAATGGTTCCATTAAAATTATTTGTGCATATAGGTAAAATATACTTGACCCTCCGTTATGAAACCATTTATTTTACTCTCTGAATTTTCTAAAATTGGTCAAATTACCCCCAAACAGTTTTGGATGGTAGTTTTGCTGCAACGGTGGTCTTGCAATAGTAACAACGATTTTGATTATTTTTTATTTCCGTTGAATTTTTGAAAAATCTTAGAAAAATACTAAAATGAAAAACCTAGTTTTGTTGGAGTTCACATTAGTAGATCTGTATAATGAACATATAATATGGTATGTTTTAGTACAAAACTTTTGCTGCAAAAAATTGGATTTCACTACGTCTGTGATAAACTTCCGTAGCGGTCGTTTTTGATTTACCATGGCGGGCAATGGCGTCTGCTGCCGCTGCCATGCCATGGTAAATCATGGTTTGCCGCAGCGGGCGGCGACCGCTGCGGGTAATCGGGATTTCCGCAGGGGGCACACAAGGAAGTCCGCTGCGGTAAATCAATCCCAGTAAACAAAAAAAGGGGGAAAGCCCACATGGGCTGGATAATCTGAGCCCGCCGTCGCTGGGAGCTCTGCTACGCTGGATCCCACCGCCGCCTGGAGCTCCACCGCGCTGGATCCAGCAGTCGGAGGAAGAAGGTGCGGTGCCGCTCGCCGGAGGAAGAAGGTGCGGCCGCTCGCCTGCCGTACGCGCCGCCGGTGCCGCACGCCCTCCGAAGAAGAGGAAGGTGCTGACCGCGTGCTCGTTGAGAGGGAGGATCCGTTGCAGTGGTGGAGATACGCACCGAATCTACCGCCCATGAGGAGGATAGCGCCGGATCCACCGCCGGTGACGAGAAGGGTGCCCGATCCATCGCCGGTGAGCGTAGCAGCTCCGGAGAGGGAGAAGGAGCCGCCAGATCTGGGCCGCCACGACTCCGGCCATGTAGCAGGAGCCGGAGAGGGAGAGGGAGCTGCTGGATCTGCGCCACCATGCCACCCTCCCCCCGTCGCACCTCCGGCTGTGTAGCAGGGGCCGAAGAGGGAGAGGAAGCCGCCGGATCTGGGCAGCCACACCGCCCTCCGCCACGCCGCGCCTCCTGCCATGTAGCAGGTGCCGGAGAGGGAGACGGAGCCGTCGGATCAGCACCGCCACGTCGCGCCTCCGCCAGCGTAGCAGCGCTAGAGAGGGAGAGGGAGCCACCGGAGCAGAGCGTAGCCATGGCCAGCACCAGCCGCGTGAGTGGAAGAGGAGGAGAGGAGTGAGGTCGGGGTCGGGCCATGTGCTAGTTGAGGTCAGGGTCGGGCCGTGTGCGGCGCATGGGAGGAGAGGAGTGAGGAGCGTTGTGACTTGTGAGGTGCTGAAACCCTGAGACTACCTTTATATATGCTGGTGAAGTACTAGATTGAGTGGGCTTTTGGGCTGGGCTTGATTTATGGTGACGGGCCAAAAACGATGTCCGCTGTGGTAAATAGGGTATTTACTGCAGCAGACACCTTAAGATGCCCGCTATTGTAAATCGATTTACCGCAGCGGGTAATGGTGGCCATCACGGTAAATACAAAGTGCCCGCTGCGGTAAATCATGGCGATTTACCATAGTGGGGCGAAAAGTCATCCGCTGCGGAGGCCTTTTGGGCAACACTGTGTAAATTCAATTCTGACGTAGTGTTTGTTCATTGTAAAGATACAATAAAAACTTGTATACTAAACCATACCATATTATATGTTCATTGAGAAGATCTATTCACATAGATTCCAACAAAATTAGATTTTTCATTTTATATTTTTTGATTAACTATGATTGTTCAAAGATTTAGCAAAATAAATAAAAAAGAAAATACATAATCATTATTACTGTAGCAACACTCTGTAATTGTAGCAAAACCACTTAATAAAACCCATGGAGGGGTATCTTTTGACCGGTTTTGAAATGTTCGGGAAGTCAGGGGGTAAAATAGTCAGTTTCATAGTCTTCTCAATGCTTGCCTGGGCAAAGCTCGCCTGCCTTCCTGCCGAGAGAACTCTTCATGCCACCTCTCTCTGCCCCTCGCTATCCATTGGCCTCGTGGAGGCTAGGCCGAGCTGGAGAAATAAGAAATGGATTGGAGGGCCGGGATGATGCTGAAGGGTTATGAGGGTGCTACGCTAGCCAAAAAACAAAACTTTTCTGCCTCATAAACCAGGACCTACTGCTAGTTACAGGTCACGGGATTACCACTAGACGCGCAGATGCAGCGGAAGACGACTCGATGTAGTCGTACGCGTCGCAGCAGGCAGTGCAGTTGCGTGGTCGTCTGTCACGTCAATCCCCTCATCGGTTCGTCCTAGCGCTCCAGATGCAGCACCTCTGAGGTATCCCACACGTACAGGGAAGAAGCGATGCGCCTCCGGACTGCTAGGTCCGCTAGGAACAGAAGGCGCGAGCGTGGGGAGGGCGACGACGGCTGTCAAAGGCGTCCAACCCTCACTGCGCGCCCTACCCCTTGCTTATATAGGCGTCCCCAATGAGCTCACAATTTGGAGGCCCATTAGTAACCCTAAGCCTTGTCAAATTGGGGTCCAACCCGAATTAGGGTTCCAGCCCCTTAAGCATGCGACCCTATGGGTTCACGCACATATTGACATGGGCCGAGTACTCCTACTCGCCCAATAGTTGACAATGGCCTCTAGCAAGGCGTGACAACTCCAATGTGCACGCAAAGATCATATCAGACGAACCACTACGACCATATACAAGTTATTTCCTTTGCCACTCGATATATGGTTCAACTCGTGGGTTAACACTTAACCCAAGCACGACCATGCATTTGTTGATCCAATCACTTGAGTGATCCAGTGATATCTCTCTCGAGTAGAGAGGGGCAAATTTCATCTTGATTGTCTATGTCTCATAGCATGCTTCCCAACCACCCGAAGACCAACTATAACTACCCAGTTACGGAGTAGCGTTTGACAGTCCCTAAGTAGGCCGTTTCACATCTTGAGTACATACCACAATCTCAGGTCTAAGGACATAACGTATATGACGTGAATAGAGACTTTCTCATGTCGGGTCAGTCCAGCCTACATGTCTCACATGTGCCCACATTATTAGTTTGACATCTTCATGTCCATGACTTGTGAAACATAGCCATCAACTAATACATGTGCTGGTCTAATATTCTAGTGTGTTCTCACAAGAATGCTGACCAGGGACAACTTTAGAATAACTATGCAAGTAAAAAGTTCCATAAAACAATTCACATAATTGCTAATCAATACAAGTTGTCTTTAATGGATATTCAATGAACACTTTATTAATCATGGATACAATCGAAATATCATCATCTCATGATTAGCTTTAGGGCATATTTTCAAAAGATGCCTAAGCCCCACGTGTTATAGTAGGTGCCTTTTGGGATAGAATATACAAACGTACGTCTACACTTGGGCCCAACAATATCTAGAAATTACAGAGTGGCATATTTCAGATGCAAAAATTATAAATTGTAATGGCACCAACTCCATATGATGAACATGAATGGCAGCTTTCCAATCCTTGAAAATTATAATATGACTGTTCCAATTAACCCTTTTCAAGTAAAGCTAGATATTTCTAGTCCAGAAATATACTCAAGAATCACTGTACGTAGGTCCGCCCCCGACAGGCCAGGTCTTGCTAGACCTCTGCACCGGCCTGCGCTGCAGTCATGGAGCTCCGGTAAGATCCTACCTCGCCACGGCTGCTTCCTAGTTGGATTTCCATTCAATGGGCAGAAAATGGGGTGCCCAGGACCCGATCGAGCTAGACAGGCACGAAAAGGAATCGCTGCTTTTACAAACGTGGCCTTAATTTATCTGAGACTAGCATCGTCTTTGCTATCGTACACCGTCGATGGATATGTGTCGGCTGGTGATCACGACAAACGGCAAACTCCATACAGCCTCTCTCAAAAAGAGGATAAGCCAGCATGTTCATGTTCTAGAGATTAATTATTTTAGCACAAGGCCGGCTTTTAGTGTTAGGTGACAAAGTGAAGCTGATGATGGCAGATGCGAGGATTATACAAGCGCCGCGTCACTTTGCCCAGTGCTGTCCCTTCTGTGCGTGTACCTGAGCCGGTGAGCTCAACATCCATGCAAAGCATAGTGTTTAGGTTGTACTTACCCTGCGAAAAAGCTAGATGGAGGAGGTGTGGTCAGAGCTGGAAAGTATATACCACCCATGCATTACCGTACCGGCTCCCCCAATCCTCAATAACAAATCAATATGAAGTCAGTTTACCAGATCATGTTTATCATTCCGTTTCATGCTTGTTTGCGACTTTGCCAGTTCATCCTATAAATACATGCTCATTCCACACTTGGTTAAACCATCTCGATTGCCGAGCAAAACAGCAAGCAGCTAGCTAGCTATAGCCTAGCTGCAGAGTGATCGGAACGTTGTTTGAGTAGGTAACAATGACACGGCGACAGTGGAGCAGCAGCGGTGGTGGCAGCCTCGCGGTGGCGGTGCTCGCCGTGCTGTCGTCCGTGCTCTGCTTATCGGGCCACCCGGTGCCGGGCGGGGGTTTCCCGGGGCTGCAGCCGCACTTCTACGACCACGCGTGCCCGCAGATGCAGGCGATCGTGGGCGCCATCGTGGCGAAGGCGCACGCGGAGGACCCGCGCATGGCGGCGTCGCTGCTGCGGCTGCACTTCCACGACTGCTTCGTCCAGGGCTGCGACGCCTCCGTGCTGCTAGACGCCGACGGCAGCGGCAGGTTCGCCACTGAGAAGCGCTCCAACCCCAACAAGGACTCCCTCCGCGGCTTCGAGGTCATCGACGAGATCAAGGCCGCGCTGGAGCATGCTTGCCCCCACACCGTCTCCTGCGCCGACATCGTCGCCGTCGCCGCCAGGGACTCCGTCGTCCTGGTATGGTTCTAATACGAACTAATGCAGCGTCGTTCACCATCGTCTATTCGTCTATCCACCGTTGTCGATTTATTTACATTACTACTCCGATGGTCGCCGCCGGCGAACTGCAGACTGGTGGACCCGGCTGGGAGGTGCCACTGGGCAGGAGGGACTCGCTGACGGCGAGCCTGAGCGGCTCCAACAACCTCATCCCGGCGCCCAACGACTCACTCCCGACCATCATCGGCAAGTTCGCCAACCAGGGCCTGGACATCGTCGACCTCGTGGCGCTGTCGGGCGGGCACACCATCGGCGACTCGCGGTGCGTGAGCTTTCGGCAGCGGCTGTACGGGCAGAACAACAACGGGCAGGTGGACCGGACGCTGAACCCGGCGTACGCGGCGGAGCTGCGGGGACGCTGCCCGCGGTCGGGCGGCGACAAGAATCTGTTCGCGCTGGACCCGGCGACGCAGTTCCGGTTCGACAACCTGTACTACCACAACATCCTCGCCATGAACGGGCTGCTCAGCTCCGACGAGATCCTGCTCACGCAGAGCCGCCAGACCATGGAGCTCGTCCACAGCTACGCCGCCAACCAGGCCCTCTTCTTCGACCACTTCGCCAAGTCCATGGTCAAGATGGGCAACATCTCGCCGCTCACCGGGACCGCCGGCGAGATCAGGCGCAACTGCAGGAGGGTCAACCACTTCTAATTCTAAAGAGGATGCATATATATATATGGCAACATCTCGCCATCCTCCGTGGTGCTCTTGCTTTGTCTCATTCTGTGGATGCATGTTTTGTGTTTCATACTTCGATTTAAGTGTGCAGTAGTAGTAAATGATTGGAATTTCTGTTTTCATTTCGTAGCCTTCGATCTCCAGATGATTTTTCACTCATGTAATTTGCAATTCGTGTATGAAGAAATGATCCAACAATAAAATTCAGCGTCTGTGTCATTGCTAAAGTATACAAGGTTAAGGATGACATGTGCAATTCTAGAGGGTACGTAACAAGTCTTTTTTTTTCTTAGCCAAATTTTGCTATGAGGAACTGAGGATACGATGAGCTTGTGTGGTGTTTGACCATTTCAGGACGTTGAACTCGTTGAAATGTTTGCCAGGTAGGAGCACAACACACGACTCTCTGGAGTTGCAGAGGAGATAGCACCACCATATTTTCTCGACAATCCACGTCGCCCTGGTGCTCGATCTGCCCCTGGCTCTATCCATTATTGACAATTCACTTTTGCATTTTAACATACTAATTAATTAAAGACTGCTATTGAAGCCTTCACATGAAACCCATGAAAATGGAAAACATACAAACATGAATTTAGTAGACTCTATTTTGATAACAATAGTCATGAGATCTATTCCATTTTCTAAAATTTGACTACCTCCACCATGGTTAAGACAGAATATCGTAAACCCCAATTCTATATGTAAATTACAAAGTAAACTAACCTCTTCCAATATGAAATCTATGCCAAATTACTAATGTCTATGCCAATATATATAAAATATTAGACATGGTGCTTTAGATGGTGGTTTTTCTATTACATTGTGCTATGTAACTAATCCAAAACCACAATAAAGAGTGTCACAATAAATTGTCATATGCCTTATCATGATGGAGGAGCAGGCCACAGGGTGCCTAATTCCTGTCTTCCTGCTTCTTAATTCCTACAGCCTAAAGATCTGGACATTGTGTGTATAATTAAGCTTCTATCTAGTTTTTGTCACTTGCATTGCATAGGGATTGGTGGGTCGAAGCAATGCAATAGCAACTATAAGCAGTTGACAGAAATTTTGGTGTTTCTGATCTGGACATTGTGTGTATAATTAAGCTTCTAATATATTTTGTCACTTGCACTACATAGGGATTGGTGGGTGGAAGCAATGCAATAGCAACTATAAGCAGTTGACAGAAATTTTGGTGTTTCTGTTCTTTCTTGGTGGTGTGAGTGAAGGTCCAAATACCTCCATTTTTTTTTTCAATAATGAAAGCTTTATTAATTTCAAGATCGTTACATCGAGATGATACAAAGACCTTAAAACACTTCCGGCCTCTATATAACAAGGATACACACAGCCTTACAAAAGATCATAAAATAGAAAAAACACTAATGACACTCAATCCGAAGACTAGACTGCAATCCACGTGCCCGGGTAAAAAACTCCTTGGCCACCTGCACCGATTGTTGAGATGCCGCTACAACCAAATTTTGTGAAGTTGGCTTCTCTAGGACAACCCATGTACGAAGCCAATGAATGCTTGAGAAGATAACCTGTAAAGAAAAAGAAGTACGTTTCTTCTCAAAAACCAGGTCATTCCTACGTAACCAAAACGACCAACACGTAGCTGCCGCTCCTAGCAGGGCTAACGATTTTAGTTCGTTACTGAGGCCGCATAGCCAAGACCCAAACATACTTGAAACACTATGGTTGAGACAAGCCTGAAGCCGTCTGGATAACAAACCAGATAGCACGAGCGAAACGACATTTGAAAAACATGTGCTTAATTGTCTCATCTTTGTGACAAAAACAACACTGCTTGCTGCCATGCCAGTTATGCTTAGCTAAGTTATTTTTGGTTAAGACTACGCCTCTACGTAGGTACCATAAAAATATCTTAATCTTCAATGGAGCTTTCAATTTCCATGAGCCTTTATTAATATTAGGGACATTATTATGGATCATCGCCAAGTAATGAGATTTGACTGAGAACTGTCCATTAGGATCCAAATTCCAGTGAAATTCATCTTCTTGCTGGCTTAACACAATATTGGTGATGTGTGAAAGTAAGTTGTTCCAAGCCACTAATTTGTATCAATTAGATCTCTTCGCCAGGAAAGAGTAGGTGAAGACATGCTTAACACTTCTGCTACAGTAACTTATTTATGCCTTGCTATGTTATAAAGACAGGGATATGGTTCTCGTAGAGTTGACTATCCTAACCACCTATCTTCCTAAAATCTTACTTATGAACCATCCTGAACTATGAAGGTCCCAAAACAAAGAAAAATCTCGTTTAACCTTCATTAGGCTAGCCCATAAGTGAGAGTCCCCATTTTTCCATTAAACTTGTGAAAGGGGCTTAGATCCGAAAAACTTTTTGCGCAACATTTGTTGCCAAGTACCCTCAGTTGTGAGCAATTTAAAAAGTCAAGGGCTATGTTCATGTCCAAATTGTAAATTCCAAATCCACCTTTGTTTTTGGGTTGGCATAATATGTCCCATTTGGCTAATCTATATTTTCGTTTTTTCCATCACTTTGTCAAAAAATCTTAACCTGAAGTAGTCTAATTTCTTGAGAACTCCTTTTGGGCGTATAGAACAGGTTTTCTATGCAGAGAAGGAATCTGGGTTTTCATTGCAAAGATTGATTCACGTTGGGCAGCTACTGGATTGTGTCTTTCGAGTACAAGGAGCCTCTGGCTAGCGAGGTAGCGAAGGTGACGACTCGGCAGCAAGCGGAGTCTGGTGGGCTAGAGCTGAATCAAGGATTTGCCCCTGTGTGCACTGCGAGTGTGCTCATCAGGGGCATGTGTGCTCTGCGGAACGTCCGCACCAGAGGCTGAGCCGGCGAGCCATGCTTGGCAGGGGGGCACTGCACCGTCCGAAAAGAGGGGAGAGAGAGAGCTGCAGGATACGATAAGAATAGCGAGAGATAGCACACAATAGAGATGACGAAGTGCTCCTAAGACTGAAAATTCTACTGTAGCCTTTTGATTAAATATGAAACTTAGTTCCTGGCCAATAAATTATATGTTTTAGCCCACAACTTAATGTTCCTCTATAGTTGTTCTTCTTATTCTTTTAACCATTAGATCTATCACTAGTAGAGATATGGCTTATAGTCCCGGTTTGAAAACCCTCTGTTGTCCCGGTTACCCAATCAGGATTGCCTAAGCGGGACTGAAGTCCCCCTTTTGTCCCGGTTACGTAAAACGGGACTAAAAGGCAACCTTTAGTCCCGATTGGTGTCACCAACAGGGACAAATAGGCATTTCGAGACATGCCTCGGGGCATGCCTTTTTAGTCGCGGTTTTTGATAGCAACCGGGATAAATTGGTTTGGCCTTTTTCTATTTTGGTATGTTTTCAATTGCATTCATATTTATTTCAGATTAGTTATTTGCGTATGAATTCTACGTATAATAATCTAATATTCGTTCATTCGAGAATTTTATACACGAATAAGAAACTAATATATATACACACACAAGCTTAACTAATGTTTTAGTTTACATCGATCCATGCATGCATAAAATAATAATTATAAGTGTATCACATGAAACTTTATTCTTGGGGAATTGCACACGCTCTATCATCATACTATCATCGACTCACCGTCGTGTCATTGCTACTAGCTAGGTAAGACTAGGTTAGGGTCATAGTAGAACTTGCCGGTGGGCGCTGTGACATGATCAACAAGAAATCCTGAAATTGCCTCTTGAACTGCTATGATCTGGTCTTCTCGCATGCACCTTTCCTTTAACCAATTTGCCAGCGATGTGAATGAAAGAAAGTAAGGTATGAATATATACTATATATACCGACAAACGTAGTCAATTATGTTTTGTACATACTTTGAGTTGTTCTTCTGAAATCCTCTTTCTGAAGGCCAACAAGTACTCGCAGACATAGTATGCGTATAAATTGTTCACTGGTCCTCGTTATAGACACCACTTAACGAGAAAATAAATTATTCATATCATCATGAACCGAAGAAGCATGTTAGTAATTATCATTTTGAACTGATAAAGAAGTGTTGATAAGCTATTATATATACTTACACGATTTGGCCTTACAGTTAGAGGCACTGTCCAGGCACGACGACTTTTGTATTTACCCGTGACTAAGCCAAGCTTTGCATCCACAAGAAAAAATAATAATCAATCATTACCTAGTTGCCATATGCATGCAATAATATATACATAGTTTATATAATATATATTAATTACTTCTGGATCAGATCTATCATATCTTGGTACTCTTTTTGTGGTCCTGACTTGAGGTCCAAGATTTTTATGAAGCCCCATTTCAAATTAATGATGATCAGTATCCAGTGAAAGCTACAGATATTGATCGATCATCATCTAAAGTTAACGTGGCTACGGTAAGCCAAAAAAAATAAGCGTAAAATGTTGGCACTAACTAGAACAATCAAGGGAATAGGATTTGTTCCTTGTCCCTAAGGGTTTCAATGAATTTGAATAGATTCTCCTCTGTTTCATGCGTCCAAATATCATGGTTAGTGACTGGGTCCATGAAAATAAGATACGGGTCGATGAAACCAAGAGCATCACTCTTCTTGTCGTTCCTCATTTCTTGCATCTGGATTCTGCATTCATATATTGTGTATATATATATACTAAATTTTAACATGCAAGCAACAAATACCAATGGTTTGTCACCTACCGACAAAAGCAGCTAACGAGTGATTTGTCGAGAGCTTCCCGCCAAAGCAGATGGTGCGTGTCTTCAAAATATATTGGCATTATGCCATATCCATGGAAGTACCAATGCTCTGGTTTAAATTGAGGCATCAATAGTAATTCTGGCTCGTCCACCTTCTCCTTACAAATTTTCATGTACCATTAGTTCAAGTTATACATCTGCGTGCCTAGATTGGGCCACTCCTTTCTGCTTACTAGACTCCTGTCCTCTCTTATACTCCCTCCGTCCACGGATACTAGGCGCAACTGCAAAATCGCAAAGACCAAGGAAACTTTAAATACCCATGAGTCCGTTCGATTTTGCCTCGGTGCTGCCTCCATGCAATTACGACGCACGCGCTCTCCGTGATGAGACGTTAAGGGGCCTCCATGCAATTACGGCGCGCGGCTCTCCGCAAGTGCCGCCGCTAATTTTTCTATTGGCGCGTAAATCTTTCTGTTGGCTTCCACCGCTACTTCTGTTGGCGCCTAACTTCCACCGCGACTTCCACCGCTATTTATAGGAGCGCGTAAATTCTCCTAATCTTAATGTTTTGGATCTAGGATTTTTTGCAGCCTTGCAGGCATTGTTTGAAAAATCATCTCCGTCAAACATCCAAGATATTCAGGCTAATGTGACTAAAGCCTATCTAGAGTACCCGGTGGACAGGTCAAATCGTGTGTTCCTTACACTACAAGCATGCATGAGGGAGATTATGCTTGCAAAAGGAGGACAACATTATGCAATTCCACACATGAAGAAGGGAACATTGGAGAGATCTGGTCAACTTCCAGTAAGGCTGCAAGTAGAGAAGGAAATTTATGAAGATGCAATGCGTTTAATCACTGCCTAGCTTACAGCATGTCTCTTTTTGTTTGATGTGGAACAAACTAAGCCGCGCATGTAACCGATTACATCATGTGATCATTTAGATCCTTCATGCAATTCAGAAAAATTAGGAAACCAGATTTTGTACATCATAGGCTTGATGATTGCAAGGGCTTTCTCATTTTTTTCCCTTTCCTTTTCTCTTTCGGCGGCAATAGCTGCAACGATGCTGGCTTCTTCCTCGACGTCCACAAATGAGTCCGGAACGCAGGTGTCACCGGCCAGGGAGTCAGGGACGTACCCAACGCTGTCGAAGTTGAAGTCGGCGCATTCGTCGACCTCGGCCTTGATCTCGAGCGGACGACCTCCATGATCTCAGCCTTGCTGCTGCAAGGAGACGACACCTTTGTAAGCTTCCTTCGCTAGTTGTCGCGCACGGATGGCACGAACACGGAACGCTCGTGCGTGGCGGAGCTCCAGCAGCGCCTGGGCGTGCATACATCGGGCACGCATGCATCGAGCGCCCACAACCCGCTGCTTCTTCTCCGCCGAGCTTTTTCCCATCGCCATCACACGCAAGGAACGGAAGTGAGAGAGAGATGAGGCTGTAGTACTAGTTGACGAGAGATGCATGCAAGTATACTACTTGGTGACATATATACTCTCATTTGACAGAGCCGTGAGGGAGTAACGTCTATACTCTAACGGATGGCGAGGGGTACGAGAAGCCAGCGCTCTAGCAATAAATTTGCACGGGTAGCGAGGGGTAGCATGCGGATTCGACGAGGCCAGCGCCTAGTATCCGTGGACACCTCAAAAATCTAGTTGCGCCTAATATCCGTGGACGGAGGGAGTAGGTTTGAAATATATCATGCTCTGCCTTAGCTAAAAGAAACAGGGTCTGCTCGCAGAATTAGTAAGGTGTAACATTTGCTTCGGCTAGGAAATTTGTGAGTTGTTCAAGGTCAACTTCTTCCCCATACACAGTTGCAACGACGTCATCAATATAGGAAGAAGTGCCACGCCCTTGTGGTCGTGGTTGATCATTATGAACAATTAATGGTGCGATAGACTGTCGTTGCATCCCAAGCTATGGAACCTCTTTCCCTGCTTTCTTGGTGGTTTTCCTTTGCTTACCATAGGACTCGTGTGACTTTACGAGTCGTTCATAGTCCATCAATGGTGGGGACTTATTTCTCTGACGCCTTTTGAGCTTAACTTCCTGCACTTGTCTCCTTAGCGCCAGTTGTTGTATGTGTAACGTCTTCGGCAGGTTCTTCAACATCTCTCACCTCCGTTCTCTCTCTTCAAGAATTTGTGCCCTCCATCTATCATTGTCATTTTTGTAGGGATGCTCTTCCTGATCATATACCTACTTGTCTGTAGTGGCAGCCTTTCGTTTACGACCCCCTTTTGGTTTCTTCACGGGTGAGGAGGACATCTTTGATTTGACTAAGCGCCTCTTTGGCAACTTGTTCTTAGCCAGACGTGGCAGATACAGAGATGGAGATGGAGATGGAGATGGTGATGGAGATGCACTAGTGCCATGGATTGCATCATCATGATCGTCGATAGCATCATCATCATGATCCAGAGCAGCACTATGACAATCATGAGAATGACGAACAGGTGGAGACCTGCATTGAATAATAAGTTTTTATTGTGATATGATATAGGGTTTAGGGTTATATATATATATTGAAAAGTTCCATATTCTCACCTAAGAGGCTGCGGTGGCGGTGGTGGTGGCGGTACCCTAGCCGTGTCATTGCTGGCAATGATTATGAAGCACTTGCGCCACAGAATTACTCCCTTCTCAGCTTCTCCTAGGGTCTTCTCCCCATCACCTCCAGGAATTTCAAGTTTCACTCCCATATGGCCGTCGATAACTATCCACATTGACTCTATAATGTGTAGGGGGAATTGGAGCACCATGGACTGTTTGATCCTGTTAGGATCCTCTGGAGAGACATAATCGTGCACCACCAAAACTGTGCTATCCCCCTCGGGAATGTGCAGCTCACATGTGGTAAAGTAGATAGTGATGTCATCCACTGGGAAGTGTTCTTGTGCTTCATCCTCTTATGGTTGTGCAGCAGGTAACTCAGTGGAAGCGCAGCTACTTCTTCGCTGAGAGGGGCTGACTCCATGACGATCTAGTGTTGGTTGTTGGAGTCCCATGCTACTCTGTAGTAGCGCCATTTGCCGTTTAACCTCCTCTTCGATCTGTACATCCCTCCTCAAATTCCTCTCTCGTTCTCGCTCGTGCAAATGAGCCAACTCCTCCTCTAGCCTCCATAACTGTGCTGCCTCCTCATCCTTCTTTCGTTGGCGGTTTCTGTAGGTATTAGCATCCTGTGGAAAGGTGAGCTTCCATGAAACCATACCTAGGCCTCGTTTTCACCCAGGGTGCTCAGGATTTTGGAGGGCCTCGGTATGCTCATCCTTCTCTCAGTTGGCCTTAAACTCACCACGCCCAGCAGCATTCATCACCTCAATAAGTTTTGCTACTGCAGGTGGTCCAATTAAGTGGGTGTGGAGCAAGCCTCTGTGGGTTGAGTTTCTCCCCATGTCCGTAAAACCATTGTTTGCAACGGGTGGTCCAATTAAGTGGGTGTGGAGCAAGCCCATTGGCAAGACATTCTTCTTCCATTTACTCCCACTTAGGAATGGCACTTCTAAAGCCACCTGATCTAGTCCTATGATGGTATTCCTTTCTTTGCACATTCTACTGGTTCCTTCTTGATACTTCTGCATGATAATCTGAGGTCTTGTACTCAACAAGATCTGGCCATTCTTCCTTCAACCTTTCGTACTTTGAATCTGGACTGAAATCTGGAGTTACATTCTTCTTGACAAATTTGGCAAATAGGTCTTTCTTCCAGCTTCGGAATAGATCTGCCATCTTCTTAAGTGTCCAGACTCTAACTAAGTTTGTTTGTTGCTCCGTAAGACTACGAGGTAGAGCGAAATGTGCAATAACTTCTTTCCAAAGAAGCTCCTTATCCATCTCAGAAACATAAGTGATATGAGGCGGAGCATCCTTCCTCTTTTTCCATTCATGGGTGTTGATCGACAGCCTATACCTAACAAGAGCCCCACAGTGTTTGACATAAGCTTTTGCATTTTCTCTGGCTTCAACGGTTTGCTGGTATTCTCATCCACAACTGTGATTGAGTAGTGACCCTTGGACGGTTTAGTTGGACCTCTGACATTTTTGACGCTTGTTACTGTCGAAGTCGTTTGTCTGGAGAGCTACATATATATACATATATAAAACCACAAAGGAATTAATGAAATTTGTTATTAATACCATACATACAATTATATACATATGTTTTTATATTATACCTCCTCAACATTTTGTTGCACACGATTTGGATCCTCATGAAGGTTTTGCTCTAGTGCCTTGAAATCTAATAAATATTGATTGGGGTCGTCTACGACCTCCAGTTCAGCGGCTTCATTCTGGTTGGGGGGAGAATGCATATTGTCCGCTGCCCAAGATAAGCTGCTGCATCAATTCTTCCTCATTATAGTTGCCCCTCGGATCCGCCATATCTTATAAACTATATATATAAATAAAAACTGTGGATTAGTTAGCTAGCGATATAGCGCGGAGAACAATCAATATTAGGAGTAGGGCAGATTAGGTCACACAAAGCTCATTATAATCGAAACTCTCTCTATAATAATTTTAAACATAATCAAGATGGCATTATATACATAGAGAATCGATCGATGACATGTTGTCAAATACATATATATAAAATGAATATGACACAATTATGTAAGGCAGTTAGGCATTTGAAATACCAATTAATTCATGGCACATCAACATCAACATATTCTTCATTATATGATCTCCACAATGCATCATGAATGAGTATCAAGAAATTCCACCAAAGAATGAGCGGTGTCGAGGGGGCGCCCCGGAGTGTGATTCAGGGCCGGAGTGCCGGGACACGCCGCGCATGTAGGGGCTGAAGCATGAGTCTGGGCACCGGAGCGCGAGTCAGGGCCGTGCGTCGCAGGTCATGGCCGGAGTGAGCATTGATGATGAGCGGAGCGGCCACGTTGGCGCCGAGGAGCAGGCAAAGCGGTTCGAGGTGGGCTGGGCGGCACACGAATCGGGGCACCGGAGCACGCGTTGGGGCCACGCGCAGGTCAGGGCCAAAGCGCGCGTTGGAGCTGGAGCGACCGTCGATGATGAGCGGAGCGGCCGCGGTGGCACCGAGGAGCGGCGGAGCTGGTCGAGGCGGGATGGACGATGCGCGAGTCGGGGCGCCGGAGCTCATGTTGGGGCCATGCGTGAGTCGGGGCCGGAGCACGCATCAGGGCCGGAGAGCGACCGTCGACGATGAGCGGAGCGGCCGTGGTGCGCCGTGGAGCGGCGGCGTCGAGGAGTAGCAGAGCAGGTCGAGGTGGGCCGGGTGACGCGTGAGTCGGGGCGCCGGTGCGCGCGTCGGGGCCGCGTGCGAGTCCTGGTTAGAGCGTGACTCGGGGGCTAGAGCTCGGTGTCGGCAGCGCGCTTCGGTGGCGGCTTTGTCGTCGTCGGCCGATTATGGGGTTAGAGCGATCTAATTGGGGGTGCGGTGGAGGAGGAGGAAGAGGAGCCGGGCAAGAGATATATACCAAGGACCTTTAGTCCTAGGTCGTCTTACCTCCTGGGACTAAAGGTACGCTTTAGTCTCGGGTTGTGACACCACCTGGGACTAAAGGTAAATTTTGGCAGGCCACCAAAACGCAGCCCACCTTTAGTCCCGGGCCACAGTGTCACCCGGGATTGAAGGAATGTGAGTTTTGGCTTCCCGCCAATCTCCAGAACGATCGTCTCTTTTTCTATAACAAATACCCGTAGAACTGATAACTGTTGAGTAAATGGAATATTAGCAAAAAAATTTGGGGAAAATAATCTACATCTAATCTTGCATTATTGTTCACGATAAAATGGTGTAACATAAACTTTTTGGTCTCAATTTACTAACATATAATATAGTCCAAATTAATGATGACAATTTCAACCATGCAAAAATGTAGCTAATAATAAAAGTTACTGAAACCATTGATTTCCAACTAGAAATCGGTTTCCACATCTAATTAACATAGATCATTGTGTTTTTCATCACACATTGGCCAAATGAAATCCGCCAAGCAAATGTGAAATCCAACATGATACAAAAATCTCATGAAACAGAATTAATATTACATATATGTGATAAATTAGTTCTAATGCACCACAATATCAAGTGGAAACAGCAACAAACTTCATCCTAACGTATGTCCACTGTGTGTGATCTCACTGTAACCATGGAGTGTCCTCATCATTTAGCAGGATACTTGGGTCACTTTTCACTGTGAAGGGTGGAAATCCATGTTCCTTTAGATATTCAGACATGTTAGTCCTATCCTCAATTCCCACAATGTTTCTTTTCCCTGGAAGAACTATGTGGTGCTTTGGCTCAACATCGTCATTTTTTGGTTTCCCTTTATTCTTCAGTTTGCTCGCCATGTCCTTAACATGATTCACACCCTTGGCTAAGACAAATGGCTCTTCTATGTACCCAAGATTATTGAGGTCCACTGTTATCATTCCGTAGTCTGGGTCAACTTTTACCGCAATTCTGTTCATCTTCACCCATTGGCACCGAAACAAAGGTACCTTAAGGTCAGGTCCATAGTCAAGTTCCCATATCTCCTCTATGCGGCCATAATATCTTTTCTTTTTCCTGTATGGGTCTATGGCATCTATGCATACACCACTATTTTCATTGGTGCTCCTTTTATCTTGTGCTGTCGTATAAAATGTATTGCCATTTATCCCATACCCCTTAAATGTAGCGACATTCCAGGATGGTTGCCTAGCCAACATGTACAAGTACTTATCAATACTCTCATCACCCTGATCTTTTGTAATCCATGCATCACTCTTTCCTTGGTTCTTGGATCGTAGGGTGTTCTTGTGCATGTCGATATAAGGGTGCACCACAGTGGAGTGCTGCAGAATTGTGTAGTGTGCTTTTTTGAAAGAATTGTCCCCCGTGCTTTTATATGGTTTCCTCCCTAGTGTACCCTTTCCACTGAGTCTCCCCTCATACCATGATTCAGGAACACAAATAGGGTCCATGTCAGGAACAAAATCAACGCAGAACTCAATGACCTCCTCTGTTCCATAACCCTTAGCAATGCTTCCTTCTGGGTGAGCACAGTTGCGAACATATTTCTTCAGTGCTCCCATGAACCTCTGAAAGGGGAACATGTTGTATAGGAACACTAGACCGAGAATACTAATGTCCTTGACCAGGTGAACTAGAAGGTGAGTCATGATGTCAAAGAAGGAATGTGGGAACACCAACTCAAAGCTGACAATACATTGGGCCACATCCTACTGCAGGTAAGCTACATCTAATGGATTGATTGCCTTCTGAGAAATTGCATTGAGGAATGCACACAACTTCATGATGGTTAATCGTACATTTGGAGGTAGTATTCCTTTTAATGCAATAGGAAGCAATTCTTTCATGAGCATGTGGCAGTCATGACACTTCAAGTTTATAAATTTCTTGTCTTCAATATTTATTATATCCTTTATATTCGAGGAGTATCCAGATGGGACCTTGATGTTGTTTAGGACTTCAAACATGATTTCCTTCTCTTCTTTGCTAAGAGTGTAGCTAGCAGGTCTGAGATAATGGCGTCCATCATCTGTCTTCTCTGGATGCAGATAGTCTTGTTGATTCATACGTTGCAGGTCCTGTCATGCTTCTAGTGTGTCCTTAGGCTTCCCATACACACCCATGAAGCCTAGTAGGTTTACACAAAGATTCTTCGTCAGGTGCATCACATCAATCGCGCTGCGTACCTCTAGGACTTCCCACTATGGTAGCTCCCAAAATATGGACTTCTTCCACATGGGTGCGTGTCTGTTAGCATCATTGGGAACAGGCTCGCTGCCAGGTCCCTTCCCAAATACTACATGTACATCCTTCACCATATCAAATACAGCCTTGCCACTACAACTGGTAGGCTTCGGTCAATGATCTACCTTACCTTTGCAATGCTTGCCTTTCTTTCTTACGACGTGAGTCATTGGAAGAAAATGACGGTAGCCCAAGTACATGACCTTTCGACATTTCTTCAAGAATACACCTCTAATATCATCAAAACAATGTGTGCATGCATTATATCCCTTGTTTCGACTGTCCTAAAAGATTACTAAGAGCCAGCCAGTCATTGATTGTAACGAACAACAACACTCACAGGTTAAAGTGTTCCTGTTTGTACTCATCCCACACAAGTACACCTTTGATCTTCCATAACTCTAGAAGTTCATCAACTAATGGCCTCAGGTACACATCAATGTCTTTGCCAGGTTGCGTTGGTCCTTGGATGAGCACTGGCATCATAACGAACTTTCGCTTCATGCACAACCATGGTGGAAGGTGTAGATACATAGATTTATGGGCCAAGTGTTGTGACCATTGCTCTGCTCTCCAAAAGGATTCATGTCGTCCATACTCAAAGAAAACCTTAGGTTTCTTGTGTCTTCTGCAAACTCAGGGAACTCTCTATCGATTGCTCTCCACTGGGACCCATTAGTAGGGTGCCTTATCATATTGCCTACCTTATGGTCTTCTTTGTGCCAACGCAGCAACTTTGCATGATCTTTGTTTCTAAACAAACGTTTCAAGTGTGGTATTATAGGGGTATACCACATCACCTTGGCAGGAATTCTCATTTTGGGACGTTGTTCGTTGGGTTCTTCCCCCTCAACCTCACCAGGGTCATCTCGCCTGATCTTATACTGCGATGCATGGCATACCGGACATTCATCCAGTGTCTCCAACTCCTTTCTGCGGTAGAGGATGCAATCGTTAGGTCACACATCTATCTTCTTGATTTCTAATCCTAGAGGGCGAAGGATTTGTTTTGCTTCATATGTCATGGCTGGCAACATTATTCTTTGGAAGCATCTTTTTTTGGATACTCAGTAACTCCCCAAAGCCCTTGTCTGAGACACCACTCTTTGCCTTCCATTTTAGCAATTCTAGTGTGGTACCTAACTTTTTCTGCCCCTCTTCAAATGTCGGGTATAACAATGTCTTGTGATCCTCAAGCATGCGGTCAAACTTTTTCTTCTCCTTTTCAAGTTCACAGTTTCTCTATGCATCACGGATGGCCTGACCAAGTTCGTCGGGTGTCTCATCTTCTCCTACTACCTCTTCTTCATGTTCTTCCATTACGGTGTCACCAAAGGCATAAGTGTATTCAGCAAAGCCACGAATAATATTGTTTTCATCCCCTTCTTATTCTTCTTCCATCATAGTGCCATGTTCTCCATACTTAGTCCAACAAATATAGTTTGGCATGAAACCCCACCAAAACACGTGTTCTTGAAGGACCCTTGAGCAAGAATAATCCCTCTCATTCCTGCATGTGACACATGGGCATGACATAAAACCATTCTGCATGTTTTCCTTGGCCACACTTAGGAAACCATGCACACCCATCATGAACTGTGAGGAGCGGCAGTCAGAGTTGTACATCCATTATCGATTCATCTGCATTACATGACACATACACACCACATTAAAAGAGATCCCAAATTATAGGCTCCATCATTCAACATGATTACACTAAAAACATGATCTTATTCCATCCTACATACAAATGTGCACAACCCCAAGTATCACTAAACAAAGTAATAAACCTACAATGCACTTCAACAAAAAAGGATATCATGACCAATTCCAACTAAAATAGACAGATCATCAATGGGCTTCTCCTCCTTATTATCCACACTGCCAGCCTCCTCGTAAGGCGAAATAGTCGCCTCCTTCTTATGCTGGCTCCCTACCACATCATCATCCACACCTGTTCTCTCATCTGTCGCTAATGCCTCCTGCTCCACAAGATACTCTTTAACACGAGTCTCATACGCATCCACCCAGTACCATCCCTTGCATGATCCTATGCCATCCCACTGAAATTACAACAACATAAATGAGGAGACCGTTAATTAACTGAAATCATCATGATCAATGGCTCCAAACCATAAAATAAGTAACATGACAAAATAAACAACTCACGTTGCGATCCGGACATGTGTAGAAGATACTACCATTGTTTGCACCCTCCTGACACACTCGGTACTCCTCCACAGTCTTCTTCTTACACTTGCCTCACGGAACGAGCGGGAGGTCTGGCCTCAATCGCCTAGGTTGACGTGAGCCCAAGGTACCGAAAGCGGTCGCCATCTACTCTCTAAACTCATTTTCAACAAGTACTATAAATTTCTAATTTATGAATATATATAAATATTTATGGCACCATGCATTGTTGACACTAGGAATCAAAGCATTGAAGCTAGTTCTCATGAACTACTATAGCTTTCTTCATCCAACTATGCAACTAGCAAGCAATTTTTAGCTCAAATGGCATACAAATCAATAAACATCCCCATTTGTCTTCCATTCTACAAAAAACACAAATCATCCTTTTGTAGACCACGAAATGAGAAATGACATGGATGGATCATAAGAGAATGAAGTTTCTAGCCTTTACAACGGAAAAAAGGAGGAGTAGATGAAAATCGCAGATGGCCGAAGAGGATGAAGAAGACGCGTCGGCGACGTGCAAGAACTGAGAACTGCAAATGGCTCGGGCTAGGGGAGTAAGAAAGGTTGTATTTATGCCGGGACTTGTAGTCCCGGGTTGTATCTAGAACCCAGACTAAAGGTCAACCTATAGTCGCGGTTGGTGCCAAAACCCAGGGTAAACTCTTTAGTCCCGACTATCATCTGCAGCCGGGACTAGAGATTGATCTTTAGTCCCGGTTGGTAGCTTCAACCGGGACTAACATAACCTCACCTATCACCGGACAGCAAAAGCTGCCTCCAGAGCCGTTGGGAGAGGCTTTAGTCCCGATTGGTGAGACCAACCGGGATTATTCATGTTTTTAGTCCCGGGCCATAAAACGGCCGGACTAAAGATCCGATTCAAAAGGCATTTCTTTACTAGTGTATTCAATCGGATGGTTCTAATTTATTGCAAACACTGTAAAATTTCTCATATTAAAAGGGAACCGAGGGCTCTGTCCATATGTCCATCAGCGAGGCAATATAATGCACACACACAGACCGAGAAGCCTTAGTGAGAAGTGAGAATGCCGTGTGTATGCGCTCGTGCTCCAAAGGAAGATGTCATTTGTGTACAAGGTGAGATTGGGAGGCACAAGGACTCTTGGTTAATATGATTAAGGGATACAAAGGGCATGGTTAGTTCTGGGGGGCTGTCGTACTTCACTATCACTAGGACTGAGTGTTGACAATATCGGACCACTCATGGATTCGAGGATGTGTCATCTATCCTCTACCTATTCGAATACATCGACGCAGGTTTATTGCCCCGTCGCTCCTAAATCGGCTGTTCGTTCCTCTCAATCCCGCCTCCTTGCCCGCATGCGGCGGAGTTTATTAGATGATGCTAGTTGTTGTTTGTGCTGTTGCAAGAGGAATTATATATGTCTATTCGGCAGTTTGCAGACTAGAGCTCAACCAGTAGACAAACTCAAAATCAGTGTCGTCGTGTCGATATAGATGCCTGATAATAATGCTGGAATATGTGCTTCTCATGCAGCTTGCTGTATACTGACTTTAATACTTCAATATCGAAGCGCTCTGTGGAAATTTCTCTTGTCCGTAGCTTGTTTGATTACAAGGTAATTATGAGGAAGTAATTCTGATCTGCTATATGCAAAATAAAACGATATAGATCTGGCAACATACATGCCTGCAATGGAATAAGAGTTGTGTTGCAGGCTGCCTATACGACTGCTAGCTAGCCGCCACTTATCATACTATGTTTATGGTATACGCATGAAGCAATTTATTCTACCCTACATAAAAACCACTGTGGAATACATGTTTATGGTTAAGTCTCTCATTCTTCCCTAGAAACTGCCCATGAAAACCATGAATTCACTACGGCAGACGCCTGCTTCGCCGAGTGTCAAAGACACTCGGCAAATGGGCTTTTGCACTCGGCAAAGCCTTTGCCGAGTGTCGCACTCGGCGAAGAGGTGTCGGCAGCGAAGTTATCGGCGAAGAGGTCTTTGCCGAATGTTGTATCTCAGGCACTCGGCAAAGACTTCGCTGAGTGTCGGACGACACTCGACAAAGAAAAGTAGCCGTTACGGCCACATGTATGTCAACAGACGGCACTCGGCAAAGAATTTACTTATTTATTTTAAAACAATATTCTTTGCCGAGTGTCTCATTTGGCACTCAGCAAAGACATTTTTATATTTAAAAAAGTCTTAATCTATAAGATGCCATTTGAATAGATTAAGATGTGCTTTCTCTTTCATAAGAATTGTGTACAGAAATTGTCAAGTGGCGTGGAAGAGTTATATATAAGACAACTAAATCAAATCAAATATGCTGCTAGCTAGCAAGCATATGTACGTAGGTATATGACCATTTTGGAGTCATTTTCGGCCTTGCAAAAATCTAACCAAGTTCGTTCATTTATCCTAATAAGAACATGAATACTACTACACAGTATCTTAATCTATTCTAAGGGCATGTACAACCAGCTGAAACAGATGATATGGGTTCACACAAGAACTGAATGTAGTTGATAGCATACACATAAGCACACAGGTGGTATCAGATAACAAGCAACAAGCTTCAGCATATCTGGAATCTGGACAACTATAATAACTATAAGTTATGCAACAAGCATGTTCACATATATGACTTGTCAATTTTTTCAAAATAACCAAATTCAGATCATGTAAAAGTCAGCTAAGAGGACCTGGTACACTTTGGATGGCACTATGCAGAAGCTGTATGTTCGTAATAAGGCACCGCTTAGTGATTATCAGCTGACCAATGATCTCATCATTTCCTAAGTTACAAAAATTATTTCACATAGAACACAAAACTACTAGAAACCTGCAGCACTCAACGTGAGATCTCAAAGCACTACTTGTTCTAAAATGCTGCAAGAAGGCATGGCGGATGTAGGAACCATTTCAGGATTCAGTACTTACAAAAGAATATATTCCAGAGTTGTACATGTCCAAGGTGTAGGTGTAAACTCTACCTGAAAATGAAGAATAAACGTCAATAAGCCATGAAATAATAGCAACTACAAAATATATGCAAGAAAACAATAGAGCTCACAGCCTCTCACCATGACTCAGAGTCTTTTTCATGTTTGGCTAACCGATTGCACTCAGTACATATTATTATGCATCATTTAATATGAAAGGCATTACTCTAGCCAATCAAAAATGAAAAAAAAGATATGGTTCCAAGTTAGTTTATCTAATATCTGAAGATAGCAACACTATATCAATATGACTTTGACAAAAGGTAATTAATGGTCTATAGACGGTGTAAATTGGATGTGAGAAACCCCAAAACGCTATCATTTCTGCTTGGAGAATGTCACCACAACACTGCTGTTTTAATTCATCATTCACCAACTATCTCAGGACACCAGCAAGAAACCACTAACTTAGCTGATAATACTAAATCAAGTCTACATGTACCAAATTATATCCACACAGTAGAAAACAAATATATCCATCTACCATTAGTGTTTGCATTCGACAGCAAGAAACAAATACATATAAAGAATGTCATATTTAGCTCCTGACTTCTTCAGCATGGCTTTCAAGTCAGAAAACGGCTCTGTTTTTGTAAAGACATTACTATGAAATACATATGAACATTTGAACGAGTTTCTTGCATATCTACTGTATTTAACAACAAAATTTTGGTGCCAGAGCCCAAAGGCATACTCCAAATCGACCATCAAAAGTAATTACATTACACAAATGGGATGGAAGGTGTTGTAATCGATAATAGTAATTCAGATTCCAGATGATGTATATATTGGACATAATCTGCTGCCACCCCACTCTCTTTACTCGGCATGGCTAGGGGCAGGTGGTCGGTCAACTGCTCAGGGTCAGGACGTGCGGCAGGGCATGGCAATAGGTCATTCCCGGGTATTGTAGATCCCCATCAGCAGGTAGTGGGCTGATGTAGGCATGGTATTAGGAATAGTTGATGGCTGTAGACAGCCATACCTCCTTGTACCACGGAGTAGGTAGAGACTTGTATATAAATGTATGCAATACAATGAAAAAGGAAGCTTCTTTGCCACCATATTTAGGCTCAGTCTTCAGCCAACGCAGAAGAAAAGAGGGTGTGCTCTGTGTGTGTGAGTTGGGAGCTCGGCTCGTCTTCTTCCTTGGTTCAGGGAGGATCTCGAGGGGATCGAGCAGGAGCTGCTCGCCTCGAACTTGGTCGGCAGCCAACACTGCTAGTCAGTACCACTGGTCGGCACCTTCCCTAGGTGCTCGGCGGTGGTCGGTGCTAGGTTCTAGCGCCAACTCATGGTATCAGAGTCGTACACATCGTTCGGGCTTAGCAGCCGGCGATGGTGGATCCCACTGGAACTTTTCGGGCAATGGTGGAGATGCTGAGAGGCAGCTCCAGTCGGTGGCATAGCCACAGCCGGTAGAGGTGCACGTGGTGAGGGAGTATGGTGGGAGCAACTCCTGGCAAATGCTCACCCGTACAAACTACGGCGAGTGGGCTGTCCAGATGAAGTGAAAGTTCCGCGCCCAGAAGTGGTGGGCGGCCGTGGAGCTAGCAACGCCGGTGAGGATGTGGAGGTGGGCGTCATGGAGGCACTCGTGGCTTCCATCCCGGGCGAGTTCTATGAGGCGCTTGGCCAGAAGAAGACGGCGAAGGAGGCATGGGAGATGCTGGAGTCGCTCCGTGTAGGCTCGGATCGAGCCAAGTGGACCAAGGTTCAGCAGCTACACCGGGAGCTCAACGACATCCGGTTCAAGTCCGGCGAGTCAGTGGAGGAATTCGTGCTTCGTCTTCAATCGCTAGCGAGCCAGCTGGCCACCTATGGCAAGCCGGTGGAGGATGAGGGTCTCGTCAGCAAGCTGCTCTGCATGTGCCCCTGAAGTACTCGCAGCTCGCCATGTCAATTGAGACGATGCTGGACATCTCCACATTGTCTCTGGAGGATGTGGTAGGGCAGTTGTGGGTTGTGGAGACTCACGGTGCAGTGCTGCCGGAGAAGGAGAAGCCCAAGCTAATGCTAACAGAGGAGTGGACAACACAGATGAAGGAGAAGTGCCGGTCTGGCGAAGGCTCCAGCCACGGTGGTGGTGACCGCGGCGGCAACGGCGGCAAGAAGCAGGGGAAGGCTCCAGTAGACAAGAAGAAGGGCAACAAGAAGACCATCGCTCCCAACGCTTGCCAGAAGTGCAGCAAGGTGGGGCACTGGGCACCCGAGTGCCCAGAGGGGAAGGAGAAGAAGAAGGAAGTGCACCTAGCTCAGGACGATAGCGACAATGAGCAAGCGCTTGTGATGGGTGAGTACTGCACTCTGCAGGAAGACGAAAGAAGGGAGGCAGAGGCGGAGCAGAGGACTGTGCCACAGGCCATCAAACTTGATGAGCAGCAGGCACAGGCACACCTAGGCACAGTCGGCAATGAGAAGGAGCAGCGGTGGTACCTCGACTCTGGCGCGAGCAACCAAATGATTGGCGGCCGCGTCGCCTTCGCCGACCTCGACGTGATCAAGACCGGCACGGTCAAGTTCGAGGATGGCTCGCGGGTGGACATCCGCGGCCAAAGCACCATCGTCTTCCGGTGCCAGAACGAGGAGCAGCATGCGTTAACGGACATGTACTTCATTCCCCAGCTTTGCACAAGCATCGTCAGCCTGTGACAGCTTGACGAGCGCCGGGCGGAGGTGTTGATCCGTGATGGCGTGCTGTGGATCAGGGACAAGGAGCGGCGTCTTCTCGCCAAGGTGGAGCATCCCGTGTGCTTGGCGATGGCGTACACGCAGGAGTCATGGCTGTGGCATGGCCGGTTCAGCCACCTGAGCTTCAACGCTCTGGGCCGGCTCAAGAAGATGGTGACCGGGTTACCACGAATCGAGCATGCCGGGGAGCTGTGCAACACCTACATGGTGGGGAAGCAGAGGCGACTGTCATTCCCAAAGACAGCAAGGTACCGCGTGGTGGATCCCCTCGAGTTGGTCCATGGGGACGTCTGCAGGCCAATCACGCCAGCGACGCACAATGGATGAAGGTATTTCCTCCTGCTCATGGATGATTACAGCCGCTGCATGTGGCTGTAGCTCCTGACGAGCAAAAGTGACGCGACGGATGCCATCAAGCACTTCAAGGCACGGGCAAAGGCAGATGCCATCAAGCACTTCAAGGCTGCGTGCGAGTTCATGGCACTCGAGTTCATCGAGTACTGCGTCGAGGAGGGGGTGGGTCAACATCTCATAGCACCCTACTCGCCGTAGCAGAACGGCGTCATGAAGCACCAAAATCAGACCGTCGTCAGCATGGCATGCTCGATGATGAAGGCCAAGGGGATGCCGACGACATTCTAGGGAGAGGCCATCACCACTGCCGTGTCCCTCCTCAATCGGTCATCGACCAAAGCCCTCAAGGGGATGATGCCGTACGAGGCGTGGCATGGGTGCAAGCCTAATGTCTCGTACCTGCGTACCTTCGGTTGCATCGGCCATGTGAAGACCATCAAGGCGGGCCTCGACAAGCTTGAAGACAGGAGCACATGCATGGTGTTCCTCGGTTATGAGGAGGGGTCAAAAGCCTATTGGCTATACGACCCAGTCGGCGGCAAAGTGGTGGTGTCCCGGGATGTGGTCTTCGACGAGGTGGCGTCATGGATTTGGGACAGGCCGGAAGCAGAGGGCTCCGAGCAAGGCGGCAATGGGTTCTGTGACATGTTTGTCCTGGAGCAGATGGTCATTCATGGTCAAGGCGAGGCAATGGAGGAGCATAGTGTTGGGAATATGCCCAGATGATGATATTCCTATTGTATCTATGACATGTGTTAAGTGTTCATTGAATATCCATTATAGACAACTTGTGTTGATTGGCAATTATGTGAATTGCTTGTGGAACTCAATTACTTGAATGGTTATTCTAAAGTTGTCCCTGGTCAGCATTCTTGTGATAACACACTTGAATATTAGACCAGCACATGTATTAGTTGATGGCTATGTTTCACAAGTCATGGACATGGAGATGTCGAACTAATAATGTGGGCACATGTGAGACATGTAGGCTGGACTAACCCAACATGAGATTGTCTCTATTCATGTCATGTATGTTATGTCCTTAGACCTGAGATTGTGGTATGTACTCAAGATTTGAAATGGCCTACTTAGGGACTATCAAACACTGCTCCGTAACTGGGTAGTTATAAAGGTGGTCTTCGAGTGGTCGGGAAGCATGCTATGAGACATAGACAGTCAAGATGGAATTTGCCCCTCCCTACATGAGAGAGATATCACTAGATCGCTCAAGTGATTGGATCAACAAATGCATGGTCATGCTTGGGTTAAGTGTTAACCCACGAGTTGAACCATATATCGAGTGACAAAGAAAATAACTTGTACATGGTCGTAGTGGTTCGTCTGATATGATCCTTGCGTATGCATAGGAGTTGCCATGCCTTGCTAGAGCCGTTGTCAACTATTGGGTGAGTAGGAGTACTCGGCCCATGTCTATGTGTGCATGAACCCATAGGGTCACACACTTAAGGGTTGAAAGCCTAATTCGGGTTGGACCCGAATTAGACAAGGCTTAGGGATTCCTGATGGGCCTCGAGATGGGGTCAGATATGGACGCCTATATAAGCAAGGGGTAGGGGTGAGGCAAAGAGGATCCACTTGATCTATTAAGCCGCCATCGCCCACCCCACACTCATGCCTTAGTTCCTCGCGGACCTAGCAGTCTAGTTGCGCATTGCTTCTTCCCGCACGTGTGTGATACCTCAAAGGTGCTGCATCTGTGGCACAAGGACGGACCTAGTCGATCATGGTGGTCGGCAACTGATCGGTGACTAGTTGGACTGGTCGATAACATGCTCGGACGATCCGCAAGCGAAAGGTGTACTTGATGGACGACCATGCAACTGCATGGCACTGCTGTGACGCATTCGACTACAACGAGTCTTCCGCTGTGCCTGCGTGTCTAGTGGTAAACTTGTGACCTATATTTAGCTGTAGATCCTAGTTTATGAGGTAGAAAAGTTTTGTTTTCTGGCTAGCGTAGCACCCTCACGACCCTTCACATAGGACCAGGAAAGCCGGAGCAGTGGAGTCCACGGCGAGAGAGGCGGTATAACTGGCGGCGGCCGGGATGGCAGACCCGCCTAGTCCGCCTGGAGCAGGAGTTGCACCACTTGACTTCACTTCTCGCGCAGTGGGGGGCTCAACCCAGACCTCTGGTTGGGTGGCCTTGAGCCCAACCGCGTGAGGGGCGGCCTCGATCCTAGTTGCGGGTCGGGTGGAGGACCATGATCGCGCGAAAGGGGCCTCGACCATGCGATGTGAGGCATCGACCGCAAGACGGCTGGCCTCGACCGTGCATCAGGTAGGGGTCTCAACCACGAGGAAGGCCTCGATTGCAAGTCGCCTAATATTGACCCCGCGTCGGGCGGCCCTGATCGTGCGTCGGGAGGCCACGGCAGTGGGATAGGCGGCCTCGTGCGTGACCGCGGCTCAGGAGGCCTCGACTGCGGGTTGGGTAGCCCTGACCACGGGTCAGCAGGACCAACTACGGGCTAGGGTGGTTTGATCTCAGGAGGGACCTCGATAGTAGGGAAGGAGGCCTTGAATGCTGTATGGAGGGCCTTGACTATAGTCGTTGGGGCTTCGACTGATGGAGATTCTTCACTGCGAACGACCCCGCCTCAAAGAATGTCGGTGGTGGCGACCATCGAATATGCGACCCCGCCATTGGACATCATGGAATTCATGGACGCATACCACGAATGTGAGGAGCTCTGGTTCCATCGTCTGGATGATGTTGTAGCAGATCCGACGGTGCCCGGGTCGACGGGGAGGACCCTCGACGACGACCATACTCTGCTTTTGATGAGTGTAGAGGAGCCGACCATGTTCGCCATTGTGGAGCACGATGCGGTGTGGTGAAAGGCGATGCTGGAGGAGATGAAGGCCATCAAGGAGAACAAGACCTGGGAGCTAGTCGATCTGCCGACGGGCAGCCGGCCGATTGGCCTCAAGTGGGTCTTCAAGGTGAAGCGGGATGAGCACGGTGCCATGGTGAAGCACATGGAGTCCGGGCGGCTCTTGCTTGTTCTCGGCGCTGCTAAGGAGTGGCAGGTTCACCACCTCGACATCAAGTCGGCGTTCCTCAACGGGGACCTAGCGAAGACGGTCTATGTCAAGCAGGTGCCGGGGTTCATCATCAAGAACATGGAGAAGAAGGTGTTGTGCCTATGCAAGGCCCTCTACGGCCTATGCCAGGCACCACGGGCATGGAACGCCAACCTTGATGCCACCATGGCTGAGCTTGGGTTTGGGAGATGCACCATGGACCACTCACTGTACACCCGATGATGGGGGAAGGAGCATCTCATCTTCGGGGTGTACGTGGACGATCTTATCATCACCAGCGCGTGGGCTCAGGACATTGCCAATTTAAAGGAGGAGATGGCCGCGCGGTTTCGGATGAGTGATTTGGGTGTCCTGTCTTACCACCTCGGCATCGAGGTGAGGCAGGGGAGGATGCCATCAGGCTAGGGCAGTGTGCCTACACGCAGAAGCTGCAAGTTAGTAGCCACACCAATGGAGGAGTGCATCAAGCTCTCAATGCAGAGCACCACGGCGAAGGTGGATGCCATGCTCTATCGAAGCATCATCGGCGAATTGCACTGGCTGACTCACACGCGGCCGGACATCACTTTTGTGGTGGGCTATGTGAGAAGGTTCATGGAGGATCTGCTGGAGGACCACTGGACAATGGTCAAGCGCTTGTTGCGCTATGTCTAGGGGATGGCGGAGTGGTAAATCATCTTCCCCAAGCGCGGCGGGTTTCAGCTATCGGTATTCAGCAAAGCACCGCCAGAGACCAATGAGGGTGTGCCGGGGCTCACGACGTTCTGTGACATGGACATGGCAGGAGATGTGGATGGATGGCGGAGCACCTCTGATGTGCACGTCTTCCTCGGCCGAGCACCGATTGCCTCGTAGTCACTGAAGCAGAAGATGGTGGCCTTGTCTACATACGAGACAGAGTACATGGCGGCGGCCATGGCAGCATGGCAGGTGGTCTGGCTACGACGGTTGCTAGGCGAGCTCACTGGTGTCGAAGCTCAGCCACTGGCGCTCAAGGTGGACAACCAGCCAGTGCTTGCGCTGGCAAAGAACCCCATCCTACACGATAGAAGCAAGCACATCGACGTGAAGTTTCACTTCCTTTTCGTGATTGCGTTGATGGAGGGCTGCCGGTCATCGAGTTCGTCAACACCGGTTGGCAGCTTGCTGACATCCTCACCAAGTCACTCGGATGTTCACGGTTCCAGGAGCTAAGAAAGATGATTGGCATGGTGGAGGTCAAGGGTTAGCAACAGGATTAGTGGAAGATTATTGGACATAATCTGCTGCCACCCCACTCTCTTTACTCGGCATGGCCAGGGGCAGGTGGTCGTTCAACTGCTCAGGGTCAGGACGTGCGGCAGGGCATGGCAATAGGTCATTACCGGTTACTGTAGATCCTCATCAGCAGGTAGTGGGCTGATGTAGGCATAGTATTAGGAATAGTTGGTGGCTGTAGACAGCCATACCTCCTTGTACCACGAAGTAGGTAGAGACTTGTATATAAATGTATGCAATGCAATGGAAAAGGAAGCTTTTTTGTCGCCATATTCAGGCTCTGTCTTCAGCCAACACAGAAGAACAGAGGGTGTGCTCTGTGTGTGTGAGTAGGGAGCTCGGCTCGTCTTCTTCCTTGGTTCAGGGAGGATCTCGAGGGGGGTCGAGCAGGAGCTGCTCATCTCAAACCTGGTCGGCAGCCAAATGCTGTTGGTCAGTACCACTAGTCGGCACCTTCCCCAGATGCTTGGCGGTGGTCGGTGCTAGGTTCTAGCGCCAACTGTATAGACTCGTACCTGTTGCTATCTACTCAGCGCACAAGAACAATGGTGCACTCTATTGATTTTTTGGCATCCAATCGATGAGCTGGTCCAGTTTGATCAACATACTTGGTAACACCTGCAAAGGGGACAAAAGTTCAGACTTGTGATACCAAGTAGGAAAAACATGGCAAGGGGAACCATACTTTTCTTTGAAATCAGAAAGTTCATACTTGTGAAACCAAGCTGGAAAAATATAGCAATAGGACCATAATTTTCACTAAAATTGGAAGTGTACGAGCCTTTTACAACAATGTTGTTCTGTCATTCAGCAGTTCAACCAGAACAGAAACTATTTTTTTGACACTATATAAACACTATGAAACACAGGATGGCCATAGAACAGGCACATCTCTGATCTCTCGACAGTCTATAAAAAGAAGAATTACTATGACTTTTTTGATTAGCTTGATTCTTGCTAGTACATGAATGGATAGTGTTCATGATTCTTGCTTTCAATTCCATGAATGGATTATGTTCTGCACCTACCTCATCTTTTTACATTATTTTCTTCACAAACATATTAAGAACTGGGTGGATTGGAGATTAGAGGACAACAAATTACTAACAAAGATAAGCATGTTGACTGAAACCTAACATCCTGCAGGAGCAAATTTCACAGTAAACTGAGAGGCGAGGATCAGGAGGGACAACCTGGGTCATGGCCGCTGCAGCATCGGGCTGGTAATGATGTTGCTCTGCTAGAGCACTTACTGCATCAGGAGTGCCTAATGTTGTCCGTGATTCTGACCATATTCTCCGAACGCGGCGTAGGGAGGAGCTGGGGTGTTGGTGGCGGCGGCGTAGGAAGCAGCTCGCGAGCTCTTCCTTGCGACGACGAATCAGATCAGGTAGGTAGCGGTGGGCGAAGTGGGCCTGGCCTCCTGGTCCTCACACCTCCGTACTCGCGAGCTCATCCTTGCCGCGGCGCTGCTCCGGGCGTGGGCTGGCGGCGGTGACGGCGATGGTCACGGCCCCAGATCTCGGTGTCTGGCAGGGAGAGGGGGACCCGTGGGCGCGTGCTCTGGCGGGGGCGCTGACCTCGCCAACCGTTGTGTGGAGGAAGCAGAGCCGCCGCTGGTCGGGGGAAGTGGCGAGGCTGCCGTGGTTGGTGAAGAAGGGCGCCACACCAACGCGGGCCCCGCTGCCACAGCCGTCGCGGGTCTGTGAAGAGGGGCGCCGTGCCGCCGCAGGCCGCGCCGTGGCACCCGTCGTGAGTCCAGGAACACACAGCGACGGTCAGTGGAGTGGCCGCCGCCACAGCTGCTAGTCACGGACCGGCGCTAGAGTAGCTCCGGCTAGGGAGGGGCTGGAGGAAGGGGACGGTGAGGGAGGAGCTCCGGCGGCCGGCGACGGAAGAGCTCCGGCTGCCGGCAAGAGATGCCACGCCATACAGGGTGGGTGGCAGCTACGAGAGGTGGGTGTGGGTGTGCCCGTGGGGAATTAGGGTTAGGATAGATGGGCTCGTTGGACCGCGAGTTAGGATAGACTTTTGTTCTTTTTATTTTTGCCGAGTGCCTAGAACTTGGCACTCGGCAAAGGCCTTGTTTCGACTGTCAGGTTTGGCACTCGACAAACAAATTTTTATTTTTTTATTTTTACACCTAAAATGTTTTTTAGTCTTTATACAATATCTACAACTACATGTTGAAATTTAGAACTTTTTAAACCTTTTTCTATATTTCTTGAATTTATTTTTCTTACTTGCTTTTTTCTTGAAAAAGTAAATTTGAACTACAGGTGCATAAAATAATGAAATCTAGCCATTCAAAAAATAATATTCATGTTGGAGAGTGTATTTTAAGGCCATATCTAGGAACTCACCCAAAATTTTGAACTTCTTGTTCATGAAACATGACCATCCCCTTGCAGAGAAAGTGTTTTTAAATTATATAAAATGCCAATGAAGTCCAAAAATCAGGAAACTTGTCCAGGTGTCATATTATCGCATGTGGAGACTGTGGTAAAAAATTGAGAATATTTCGAGTAAGTTGTGACATCCGATGCCTAAAACCCAAATATCTCCACATGTGACCACAAGTGAAATTATGTGGAGATGCCTAGGTTTTAGGCATCCGACATCAAAACTTGCTGGAAACATTCTTAATTTTTTACCACAGCCTCCACATGTGATGACATGACACCTCGACAAGTTTCATAATTTTTGGACTTTGTTAGCATTTTATATATTTAAAAAACACTTCTCTCGCAACTAGATGATCATGTTTCATGAACAAGGCGTTCAAAATTTTAGGTGAGTTCTTGGATACGGCCTCAAAATACATTCTCCAACATGAATATCATTTTTTGAATAGCTAGATTTTATTATTTCATACACGTACAATTCAAATTTACCTTTACGAGAAAAATGCAAGTAAACAAAATTAATTCAATAAATATAGCAAAATGTTTTAAAAAAGTCCAAATTTTTGAAATATGCTTCAAGGCACTGTATAATATTTACAAAAAAATTTTGGAGACGAAAACAAAAAAAGGAAATATCTTTGCCTAGTGCCCCTGCTTGGCACTCGGCAAAGGGTTGCCTTCGCCGAGTGTCACCGTTGGCACTCGACAAAGATGGCTCCATTGGCGAGTGCCTAACGGCCACACTCGGCAAAGGATGACAAAGTCAGCTGGCCGTTACCTGGAAATATTCTTTACTGAGTGTCCATTTTTGCTAAGTGTCCGACACTGGCAAAGACTCTCTTTGTCGAGTGTACATCTTTGCCGAGTGTCAGGCACTCGGCAAAGAATTTCTTTGCCGAGTGCTTTCTTTGCCGAGTCCCCGACTTTTACACTCGGCGAAGAATGTTTCACTCGGCAAAGTTTCTGTCTCCCGTAGTGATTGTGCCTACCCTTATAGATCATTTTTTTCCTTTCTTCTAAAAGATTTCTTTTTTCCCTTTCTTTGCTCATCTGGGTTCACCAGTTGCCTATTGTTATCTTGCTATTTGCTAACTGGAGGCAGGTCAATCCTATCCAAGAGAGCTTCATCAACCAGATCATCATCAAACCATCCTCTTTTCTTGATCTTTGGCTCTGCAAAGATAGAGATTCGAGCTGGCTTGTTCTCTAAAGAGCCGAACCAAATTTATAGAAGTTGTTGGAGATGAGGATAGATGGAGAAAGCAATTTTTATTATATAATGGCTCTCCAAGTGAGGTTTTAGAGGGCGAGTTCAATAATTTTTCACTCAATCAAAATGAAAATAATATAACTTAAACCCCTAAACTTGTATGTGGCTTAGTGTGGGAGGTATAAAACCATATACCCTCATGGCTAGACTTTGGGCTGCTCGGACCAGATGGCCCAGATCACAAGACGGAGGTTGGTCCATCACCAACCTGGTCGGTGGGCCGAATGATAAGATGAAGCCCGTGGTCCACTATCACCCTGGTTAGTGGGCCGCGCGGTCATGAAGGCTACTTGGCGTGCAAGAAGTCTTAGTCGGTTAGATCTATTTGTAATCTTCGAGATATGGAGCAATGTATCCAACCACAGGGAAACCCTAGATATATAACCTTGCCCCCTCCACTACATAAGGCGGGCAAGGACCCCCCTAGAACAGATCTTTCATATGATCATTGTCCTCTGGTACTCATCAATACAGCAGTAGAGACGCAGGACGTAGGGTATTACACTTTCAAGTGGCCTGAACCTGGATAAACCCTTGTTTGTTTTGGTTGTTTGTCTTGCATCTCAGATCTGGTTCGTAGGTCTTAGCACGCCCTCACCACAAATCTACTACGTCGGGGTATCCCGTGGTAGACTGTCGAGGAGATATCATCGACAATGGCGCGCCAGGTAGGGGGTGCGCGATCTGATCTTCAGGCAAGCCAGATGGTTTCCTTCCTTGCTTTCATGGATTTCAAGGCGAGCATCACCTTCATCGTCAGGGCGTTCACATGGACCTCCAGCATAATGATGTCCATCATGTTCACAGGAGCATCGCAGTCAGTCCTAGCACCAGCCGTGCCAACCACTTCACCGACATCTCCGATCTCGTGCTCACTCTTGGGGTCATCCGCGCCGCCCATGACGGTCGTGGAAAGGATGGCCACGCCAGCGGTGAACTAGCAAATTCCTCGCTACCAGAGGAGGCACATTGACAACTCTGATCTAATCGATATGATCGATCGGCATGGTGCAGGACTGGTCGAGATCCTAGAGTACGTGGAATCCACTCTAGCACGGCTTCGCAAAAACCTAGATTTCATCCCTGTTCTTCCACGTCAGCGCGGGCGTATGAACCGTTCCGACCGCTCAAGCCGTGCAGATCCAAATCTTCCTATGGCCCGAGCACTGCTCCTACTCGCCAGCAGGGCGGCCCTAACTCCAACCAAACATGTTGGTAAGGCCGCCCGAGCTAAGCCGGCCGCCTGCGTCGCCAGGATCTTAATCCGGCTGTGGCTCAAGCGTCACCTCCCGTCCTTCGAGAAGGTGCACCTCCCAACCAGCAGCAAAGGTGAGGGCCTGTTAACTAGCTCCATCGTGAGAGCAGACCAGATTCAGATCCGGTCGCTGCACGTGCTCCACCGGTAGTCAGGCTGGATGAGTTCATTGACGTACACAAGCGCTGACATGGCCCTAGCCGCGCTAATGGTCCGCACCGTCCTGGTCTGAACCAGAGGGAATTCTAAGCAGAGCTGAGACAACAGCGCCGGGCCCAACAGATGCAACCTACTGCTCCAGCACCCGCAAATCTGAACGCTCCTACTACAGGCAGTCGAGCTGTCTTCCCGCACGGGTTGGACAACGTAGTCGCGTGCTACACAAGGAACCTGCAGGTCACCCCCATGCGACGTGATGATCATCTTTTGGACCTAGGTCCATCTAGGGTTTTGGTTCCTGAAGATCTGAGGCCCATAGTCAACATGGTGGTCCTTAAGGATCTCAATCCTACATCCACAGGCACTGCTCCGGAAAGCAGCATTGTGTCCAATCTACTTGCACAACTCGACAGATCTCCGTTCGTCTCTTTTGACTACACCAAGAACCTCCTCTCTAATGAAGAGGGTCCTGAGGTCTGGGGTCAGTAGCACATCAAGGATAAGATCCCAACAACACCAGTACACCAGCCCTAGGCTATGGATATGACGCTGGACTTCCCTAAGTATCCACCTCGCTTCAATGGTTTGGTGTTCATGGTCAGCATCGATGAGTTGCCTGTCTCAAATGAAACAGAGCAGGAAAGACAAGAGAGAGAAGAGCACAATTGCGAATGGGCACAATGGTGGCTCACGGAATAGCAGCAAGCAGATGTTGCCAACAACGGCGGTAATGGTGCCATGAACGGTGGTAATGACGCGGCAAATGGCCCACGGCCATGCCGCCTCCACCGAAACCTCTATGGAAAATTTGACATGGTCAGGGATCAACCCGTCCATGAGACCCCCATGGCCAATATCACCGTCGCCATGCATCGAATCAACACACTTCCCCTGAACACTCCCGAGGTTGAAGCAATCCATGATTTCTTGATCACCATCGAAGAGCATGTCAACCAGCTTCACTCGGCCGGTTCCTTGGCTACTTCATACAGGTTGTTGGGAATATGCCCTAGAGGTAATTATAGAGATGATGATATTCTAGTTGTAACTATGACATGCATTAACTGTTCATTGAATATCCATTATAGACAACTTGTGTTGATTGTCAATTATGTGAATTATTTGTGAAACTCAACTACTTGAATGGTTATTCTAAAGTTGTCCCTAGTTGGCATTCTTGTGAGAACACACTTGAATATTAGACCAGCACATGTATTAGTTGATGGATATGTTTCACAAGTCATGGGCATGGAGATGTCAAACTATATAACACCTTTGGTTCCCAAAGGAAGACCAGAGGCCGTCATATCTACACCCAGAAAGGCCACACATATAATAGAAAATGGTATATCAAAAAAACAATGTATTATATAGCGGAAACTTAATTATATCAACACTTACAAACATGAGAGTATCGCAAAATTGATGGCTACAACTTCTCTTCAGAGCTCCATTCTTCTCAGGGACAGTTGACTGGGGGCTCCGTATGCCAAACACTTCTGACACTCAACCTTTTTTATTCTTCTTAAGAGCAGCACCTTACTATAAACTATAGCAAGGGTGAGTTCCATGTCAAAACTCAGCAAGTACAGGTGGAAATTAATGACATGCATGGCTTATACAAAGGTAAGGCTGAATGGTAAAACTGCTGTAGCATTTTAATTAATCAACATATAACATATTTAGCTTAACAGCCTAATTACTATCATCTTGGTAGACAAGACCCAACCTTTAATTAAAGGTTCAAGTAGAAATTAAGATTCAGTTAGTATCAAGATATAGGCATATATCCATTAAAACATTAACCTTGAGATCGCCCTCTCAAGCAACACAGGATTGCCATCCCGTTCAAGAAACAGAGGTATGCCACCTCCTCAAACAACTTCACCATGATTTAACAATTTATTACATTGGGCCGAGTCATGTGAGGATCTGGGCCGCTCATGACCGTGAGCATGGATGATATATCGATTTTAACTCTGTGCAGAGGTGTACACTTTCACTCTAAGAAGCAATTCCCATTTGCCTGGGGTCATGACTCCCCAAAACACTTCTAAGGTGAGCGGGCAGGGTTTCACTACAAGGTTGTTCACAGGGCATAGGCAGTGGCAAACCGCTAGCAATGAGTGCAAGCGTATGGGCGACTTCACCATGGGGCCGCCCCCACCATGGATCCCTAGCCCCTCCCATACTAAATACTTGAAAACACCCTAGTCAACCATAGCTATAGCTACCCGTCAGTAAGCTGCCCAACCTGCCTATGATGGTCCTGCTAATAAACCAAGCCAGAGCCCATTAGCATGGAGCTATATGGAAGTCCTAGGTTATCGCTCCACGATAAGATCCACAAGGGGGATGAGATACGGATACTCTCATCAACACGAATCCCACTAGCATCAGTTTCCCCCATCATCATCGCCAACCAACGATGCGGAACAGCATCAACTTCTCCAATGGCCGAAGCCAAGAGCCCACGGCTTCAACATCTTTATTAAGAAGCAAGTTTTATCTTCATTAAGCAGGTGAAAGGTGAAGTAGAGCACTAGCAACCTAGTAACCTATCAACTATAAACCCCATAGGTGATATATGGATAGAGTGACTAGTCATCCTATGGTTTGCCGATTTAAGACACATGCAATGAATCAATTAAAAGTGAATAGGCGCAATATGATCAAAGGGTTCCTGCACTTGCCTTAAATCCAAAGTCTAGCTGCTCAGTAGAGTTTACTTGTTCTATCTTCTAGTCTCTAATTCCAATTGCACTTGTCGGTCCTCAGCTCCCGATCTTCAGCACTCATGAACTGCTCTTCGTCTATTCGTAGCAAACAGACAACACAAAAAGACAAAGCTAAGAACAAACATCTATCAAAAGAAATGCTAAAGAAAGAGCGGACTAAGCGGCAGAGCTCGATACTATGATCGCAAGAGCGTGAGAACGACCAACAAAGGAGCTATTGTAGAGAGGGCACAACTACCGAGGTTGATCTAGGCTATCCACAGGTTGGAAAAGCGTTGATAGATCCTTATTCTAACCTGAAAATAAGTCACATTTTGAAAAACCTAGAACATGGTAAATGTCACTATGATCGCGTAGCTTACGTCGATACGACTCCAAAAAGTATAAGTTTGCCAAAAACTAAGTTAAAATGTGAAAGTTATGGCTAAAACAAGGTCAGGGGCGTAACCGTAAATAAACAGAACTATTTTTGTATTCAAAAATAATTTAAAAACTAAAATAAAACTCGGTTTGGACCCAAAACATAAATACCGATGACTTCGGGGTTCAAAATGTAAAAATAGCAGTCTGATTTGAACTGCGGTGGACTAAATCATAATTACAGAAAAGTCTAGGGACCTTTATGCAAAAATGCCAGAGCTGACCGGCTTACTGACCAAATTGACCTGGTCATTGCTTACGTGGTGCTGAGGTGGTGCATATGTGGCGCCAGCAGGGCTGCCACGTCGGCGGCCGACTGGTCTGTTGACCCTGGTTGACCGGTACGCTTGATCTAATATGGGCCGTCCAGATTGGATTGGGCGGCCAAGGTCGGCCGGAGGGGTCGGGTCACCGGAGATGGCGGTCGAAACGGCAACGCGGCAGGGGAGCTCACCGAAATTCGCTAGAACGGAGCTCCGGTGCTCAGCTGGCTTGGCGGAGGACACTGGGATGACAAGCATGGCTCCAAGGACTCGACCACGGGGTCCTTGGTAGCGGGAGGAAGGCCATAGGTGGTCGGCTCAACCGAACGCCACTGGTGCTGGCGGCGAGCACAATGGAGAGGCGCTGTGCGACTCCACTATGGGAGGTGATAGCATGAGAAGGGGTGGCTTGACGCGGCGAGCACGACGAACGGCCCCGCGGCGACAGACGGGGGCCGGTAACGGCGGCGCACGCGACGGAGCGGAGCGACGGCGGCGGTGCTACGGCGATGATGGCGCGCGGGCACACGAGATAGAGAGGGAGGAAAAGGAAGGCACCGGCGTGATGCTCACCTCACTGCACCACTCGTGGCGGGGTTCTCGTCGGCGGGTTCTCAACGCCAGCGGAGATCAACGCCGGCGGAGATCAACGGCGGCCGGAAGCTTCGCGGCGGCGGCTAAAAGCGGCTAGGGTTTCATGGTCTTGCAAAACTGAGGCGGCGGTAGGCTAGGGTTCCGAAGGGGGGCGAAGAGGGCTTGGACTGGCCTTATAAAGGTGGCAGGTGAACCTTAGGAGGCGCTTTGGCGAATCGAGCGGCGGCGCGCGTCCGCTCGATGCGGGGCGGAGGAGGACGCTGATGCCCAGGGCCAGGGAGTAGGGCCCGCCTGGCAGCGAGGCAGGGCATGGAGCAGGCTGCTGTGGTCGGTCGCTGCTGGTGCTCGGCCTAGGTAGGCCAGAGCCAGGCTGCGGCCTGGCGGGCTGCGGGAAAACGGCCCGGCTGGCCTTGGCTGCTGGCGCCTGCTCTGCGCGTGCTGGCCTTTGGCCGCAGGTGCCCTAGTTTAGCCGCTGATGGCCAGGCATGGCTATTGCTGGCTAGCTGCTGCTGGCCGTAGCTAGCCAGAGATGACCGCGGTCGGCTGGAGCTGGGCAGTGCTGGCCATAGTTGGCCAGTGGACTCTAGGAAAGGCTCAAGGTGGCCGGGGTAGGCTTTGGCTGGCTTGTGGCCGCTGTGGCCAAGATAATGCTGGCTGTGGCCGGCCGGAGTTGGCCATGGCCGATTGTGAGTGGCCACAGGTGGCTATGGCTAGCCGTGGTTGACCAAAGCTAGTCAGAGTTGGCCAGATGAGGCGAGGTAGGGCCAGGGGTGGCCCAAGCTAGGTAGGAGCTGGCCAAAGCAAGCTAGGATGTCTTATAGGATGGTAAAAGGGTTACTAGACTGGAATGTTGTTGATGGCCTAGTTTGGCCACTGATGGCCGGCTGCCGCTACTGCTGGCCTGGCCAGGGTGGCCATGGTTGGCTGGGGCTGGCCATGACTGGCTAGAGCTGGCTAGTTGAGGATAGGAGAGGCTAGATCAGGCCAGGATAGGCTGGGGCAAGCCAGGGATGACTAGAGCTAGGTAGGGGATGGTGTCTAGCTAGAGCGGTGGCTAACACTATAGAGAAAAAGAAAATCTCTCTCTCTCTCTCTATCTATCTATGCAAGAGAAAGGATTTTTTTGGAAAATGTTTTTTCCAAAACCTTCTTGAGGCAAACTTGGGTTTTTGAAGCTTTATTTTCAAATTCGAAGAAAACCTAGACGTGATTTGCTCGAGGTTTAGAAATTCTTTTTTTCACACCAGCAAAACCAAGCAAAGCACCAAGCACAAACCCCTCTTTATTAACTTCATAAAAGTTTTATAAAACCACACTTTTTATCATTTTATAATGATAACAAAAGAATAAAATCTTGGCTCATTTTAAAGAAATTAATAAATCCTTTAATTTATTTAGTGTTTTTGGTTCACAACCCAAAATAGAAATTTTGGGGTGTGACAAACTAATAATGTGGGCACATGTGAGACATGTAGGCTGTACTGACCCAACAAGAGATTATCTCTATTCACATCATGTACATTATGTCCTTAGACCTAAGATTGATTTATGTACTCAGGATGTGAAACGGCTGCTTAGGGATTACCAAACGCTACTCCATAACTGGGTAGTTATAAAGGTGGTCTTCGGGTGGTCGGGAAGCATGCTATGAGACATAGACAGTCAAGATGGAATTTGCCCCTCTTTGCATAAGAGAGATATCACTGGATCACTCAAGTGATTGGATCAACAAATGCATGGCCGTGTTTGGGTTAAGTGTTAACCCACGAGTTGAACCATATATCAGTGGCAAAGGGAATAACTTGTACGTGGTCATAGTGGTTCATCTGATATGATCTTTGTGTATGCAAAGGAGTTTTCACATCTTGCTAGAGGCCACTGTCAACTATTGGGCTAGCAGAGTACTCGGCCCATGTCTATGTGTACGCAAACCCATGGGGTTACACGCTTAAGGGTTGGAAGCCTAGTTCGGGTTGGACCCGGATTAGACAAGGCTTAGGTTTCCTAATGGGCCTCCAAGTTGGGGTTGCAGAGGGACGCTAATATAAGCAAGGGGTAGGGGCGAGACAAAGACATCTCATCCGATCTAATTGATTCAGCCGTTGTCGTCCACCCACTCTCACGCCTTTGCTCCTCGTGGACCTAGCAGTCCAGTTGCGCATTGCTTCTCCCCGTACGTGTGTGATACCTCAGAGGTGCTGCATCTGTGGCATAGGTATGGACCTGGTCAGTCACGGTGGTCGGCAATTGGTCGGTGTCCAGTTGGACTAGTCAACAACTAGCTGGACTGGTTGGGAACATGGTCGATAACGTGCTCGGGAGATCCGCAAGCGAAGGGTGTACTTGATGGACGACCATGCAACTGCACGACACTGCTGTGATGCGTTTGACTACATCGAGTCTTCTACTGCACCTACGCATCTAGTGGTAATCTTGTGACCTATATCTAACAGTAGATCCTGGTTCATGAGGGAGACAAATTTTGTTTTCTAGCTAGCGTAGCACCATCATAACCCTACAGTGGTATCAGAGCAGTAGCTGCTTTGTTATAGGTCCTGTTATGCACATATGTTGATATACATTATTTCTCTAATCTTGGTTCATCATCATGCCACGTTGGTCTTGTAATGATCTACTCGTACCGGTCGGAATTCTGCCATCCGAGTTAAGTCATACATGTAAAACCAGTCATAGCGAGTTTGAGATTAATCAGATTGATCGAATTGAGCCTTAGGTCAAATGCCAAGCACATGCGATGTGCGGCGGTGGTAGATGGGATCTATTATCGGGCACAGGGTTTTTCGAGAACAGTTTTAGGTCATGCAATGTTAGACATATAGATATCGGCTAACTCTGTTTTGCAGAAATTCATGATTAGTATAGCCCTTATGTGTATGAGATGCACGTATGTAATTAGTTCATGGCTTGCACATCATAAAGACAATATAGGCAGGAGCCTTAGATGTATTGTCAATTAATGTAATAGCCTGCGTGCCAATCTGTGTTAGCTAGCCTTAGAGGATGCACCATAGATGGATGGCATATATGGACCAGGGAGATGGAGATCACCATGACAAACAGATTGATGTTGAGATGGAGATCTCAAAGGAACAATGGGCTATACCAAGTCATATCTGTGTTTATGTCATTCTTACTATGTTCTACTTTCATATGCTATAACATTTTTTCTATGTTTGTGCGTTAGTGAGGTAGAACGATCCCTCGGTAATGTTTAAGTTTCATGCTTCCCCAAACCTTGCACTATCACAAGTCTTGTACGATCGGTGGTGGGTCTATGAAATTAGGGTGTCACTGGTTTTCCTTGACTAGGCAGGTTCGTATCGGATACTTACTGCAAGAAGGTTTGGTTACTTAAACAAAATCATCCTAACGGTTAGGGATCTTGAAGCATGGGAAGGTTTAATGCTTGGCATAGAGATGTTGGCCCAACAACAAGAGTCATATGAGATATGATTAGCAAGGTGTTGCTTACCGATCTACTATACTGACCAGCGGTGATGCTAAAGCTCACTGGTCAGCATGTTAGTTGTGGGTCTTGAGTCACTAAGTATCAATCGAGGGATATTGATTTTAGTGGAAGTAAAGTATATATGATATAATTTACTCTTCATAGATACATTTGTCTTAGTATTTTGCATTACTTTTGTTGTAGATAAATGGCCGCCCGCAATCAACCATTTACTTTTCTTTCAATTCTTGAGAAAGATAAGTTGAAAGGAACTGTAAGGAGTACCTGGCATCCTTAGAGAAGGATGGTGGAGGTAAGGTATTACTGCAACTTGTACCCTTGTCGTTCACATTATGGACATTTTTCTAGCTAACTCCTATGTCAATTCTTGGGTACTTGATACTGGATCGGTTGCTCATATTTGCAATACGATGGAGGGAATGATAAGAAGTAGAAGCGTGGAAAAGGGAGAGGTTGACTTCCGCGTGAGAAACAATGTAAGAGTTGCTGCGTTGAACGTCGGGACGATGCAACTTCACCTAGCATCAGGATTTATTATGGAATTGAATAATTGTTATTTTGTTCCAAGCTTAAGTTGAAACATTGTATCACCTTCATGCTTGATGAAGGATGGTTATTCTTTTGCGAGTAGAGACAATGGTTGTTTGATCTCCAAGAATGACATATTTGTGGCTTTTGCCTCCATTGTGAATGGATTATTTATTTTAAATCTTGGTGATGCTCCTGTCTGTAATGTTACTGCTAAAAGGCCTCGGCTTAATGAGTTAAGTCCTACATATATGTGGCACAGTCGTTTGGGTCATATAATTGAAAATCGCATGAAGAGGCTCCACGATGATGGGCTTCTAACTTTGTTTGATTTAGAATCTTACGAGCTTGTCTGCTCGGCAAGATGACAAAGGCGCCTTTCACAGGTTTTCCTGAGAGAGCTTCTAGCTTGTTGGAACTCATACATACTGATGTGTGCGGACCACTAAGCATGACAGCGAGAGGTGGATTTCAATATTTCATTACTTTACTGATGACTTTAGTAGATATGGATATGTCTACCTAATGAAGTATAAGTCTAAAACATTTGAAAAGTTCAAAGAATTTCAGAATGAAGTAGAGAACCAACGTGGCAAGAAGATTAAATCCTTGTGATCAGATCATGGAGCAAATATTTGAGCCATGAGTTTAGCAATCATCTTAAGAGTTGTGGAATTGTTCCACAACTTACGTCGCCCGAAACACCACAGAGACATGGCATGTTCAAGCGTCATAATCAGACTTTGTTGGACGTGGTTCAGTCTATGGTGAGCCAGTTGGACCTACCTTTATCATTTTGGGGATACGCTCTAGAAACAGCCACTTTCACATTAAATAGGGTACCATCTAAGTCTGTGGAGAAGACACCATATGAGATGTGGACTGGTCGGTGTCCCAGTTTGTCTTTTCTAAAAGTTTGGGGTTGCGAAGCTTGTGTCAAACGGTTGATATCTAATAAGCTAGCACCAAAGTCAGATAAGTGTTTCTTCGTGGGATATCCAAAGGAAACTTTAGGGTATTACTTCTACAACCGATCAGAGGGCAAAGTGTTTGTTGCTCGAAACGGTGTATTCCTAGAGAAAGAGTTTCTCAAAGGAGATAGGAGTGGTCGGAAGGTATATCTTGAAGAGGTTCAAGATGAGTCATTTGTGAATGACCCAACGAGTGATGCTAATGTAGCAGAACAAGTTGATATACCCGTGGTTGGTACACCACCTATGGTCGGTACATCCCAACCACCTATGGTTGGTACACCACCCCAACCTCCTGTGGTCAGTTCTCCCAACCACCTATGGTCAGTAATCCGCCCCAACCACAAAGATCAGTAAGACTTTGTGAATTACATGGTGATTTGTTGTTATTAGATGATAACGAACCTACAAATTACATGGAAGCAATGATGGGCCCAGATTCTAAGAAATGGCAGAGTGCCATGAGATCCGAGATAGATTCCATGGGAGACAATCAAGTTTGGAACTTGGTTGACCCGCCTCAAGGGATTAGACCCATTGAGTGCAAATAGATCTTCAAGAAGAAGAAGGATATGGATGGAAATGTTCACGTCTATAAAGCTCGGCTTGTCGCAAAGTGTTTTTGGCAAGTTCAAGGGGTTGACTATGACAAGACATTCTAGCCGGTAGCGAGGCTTAAATCTATCCAGATCATTCTAGCAATTGCTGCGTATTTTGATTATGAGATATGGCAGATGGATGTTAAAATAGCCTTTCTAAATGGGTATTTAGAAGAGGACATGTATATGATACAGCCAAAGGTTTGGGTGATCCTAAAAATGCTGGAAAGATATGCAATCTTAAGAAATCCATTTATGGGTTAAAGCAAGCATCTCGGAGTTGGAATGTTCATTTTGATGAGGTCGTCAAAGGGTTTGGCTTCCGTCAGAATGAAGAAGAACCTTGTGTTTACAAGAAGGAAAGTGGGAGCGCTGTGGTGTTTCTGATCTTGTATGTGGATGACATATTACTGATCAGGAACGACATTCCTATGTGGCATTTGTGAATGACCCAATGAGTGATGCTAATATAGCAGAACAAGTTGATGTAGCCGTGGTTGGTACACCACCTGTGGTTGGTACACCACCCCAACCACCTGTGGTCGGTTCATCCCAACCACCTGTGGTCGGTATTCCGCCCCAACCATGAAGATTAGCGAGACTTCACAAATTGCGAGGTGATCTATTGTTATTAGATGATGACAAACATGCAAATTACGTGGAAGCAATGATGGGCCTAGATTCTGAGAAATGGCAGAGTACCATGAGATCCGAGATACATTCCATGGGAGACAATCAGGTTTGGAACTTGGTTGACCCACCTCAAGGGGTTAGACCCATTGAGTTCAAATGGATCTTCAAAAAGAAGAAGGATATGGATGGAAATGTTCATGTCTATAAAGCTCAACTTGTCACAAAGGGTTTTCGACAAGTTCAAGGGGTTGACTATGATGAGACGTTCTCGCTAGTAGCGATGATTAAATCTATTCAGATCATTCTAGCAGTTGCTGCGTATTTCGATTATGAGATATGGCAGATGGATGTTAAAATAGCCTTTCTAAATGGGAATTTAGAAGACGTGTATATGACATAGCCTGAAGGTTTTGTTGATCCTAAAAATGTTGGAAAGATATGCAAGCTTAAGAAATCCATTTATGGGTTAAAGCAAGCATCTCGGTGTTAGAATCTTCGTTTTGATGAGGTTATTAAAGGGTTTGGTTTCCGTCAGAATGAAGAAGAACATTGTGTTTACAAGAAGGAAAGTGGGAGCGCTGTTGTGTTTCTGATCTTGTATGTGGATGACATATTACTGATCAGGAATGACATTCCTATGTTGCAATCCGTAAAAACTTCACTGAATAATAGTTTTTCTATGAAGGATTTAGGCGAAGCAACATACATCTTGGGCATAAAGATCTAAAGAGATAGGTCGAAAAGGCTAATAGGATTAAGCCAAATTACATACACTGATAAGATGTTGAAGTGGTTCAACATGGAATAGTCCAAGAAAAGGTTCTTGCCTATGTCACATGGTGTGCGCTTCAGTGATAAGCAGTGTCCTTCCACTGATGCGGAGCGCAAGCGCATGAGTAAGGTTCCATACGCTTCGGCAGTTGGTTCCATCATGTACGCCATGATATGTACTCGCCCAGATGTAGCCTATGCTCTAAGTGTTGCGAGTTGGTACCAAGCCAATCCTGGTGAGAGTCACCGAACATTGGTTAAAAACATTCTTAAGTACTTGACAAGGACTAAGGATGTGTTCCTTATCTATGGAGGTGAGGAGGAGCTCATTGTAAATGGTTACACCAATGCTAGCTTCTAAACCGACCAGGATGATTCAACATCTCAATTAGGTTTTGTGTTCACAATAAATGGTGGTATAGTAAGCTAGAAGAGTTCCAAGCAGGAAGCGATCAGTGATTCTACAGCAGAAGCCGAGTACATTACGGCTGGTGGAGCTGCAAAGGAAGGTGTTTGGTTGAGGAGGTTCCTCATTGAACTTGGTGTGTTTCCTAATGCGTTGGGTCCATTGAAATTACACTGTGATAACAATGGGGTGATAGCATAGGCTAAGCAGCCTTGGGATCACCAGAAGAACAAACATGTACTCTAGAAGTTTCATCTCATTTGACAGTTTGTGAGACTAGAAGAGATCGAACTATGAAAAATACATACGGAGTTGAATATAGAAGATCCTTTGACAAAGGCTCTTCCACAGCCTAAGCATGAGGTGCACATGAGGTCTCTGGGGATCAGACATCTTAGAGATTAACTCTAGTGCAAGTGGGAGACTGTTGGGAATATGCCCCAGAGGTAATCATAGAGATGATGATATTCCAGTTGTATCTATGATATGCATTAAGTGTTCATTGAATATCTATTATAGACAACTTGTGTTGATTGACAATTATGTGAATTGTTTATGAAACTCAACTACTTGAATGGTTATTCTAAAGTTGTCCCTGATCGGCGTTCTTGTGAGAACACACATGAATATTAGACCACACATGTATTAGTTGATGGCTATGTTTCATAAGTCATGGGCATGGAGATGTCAAACTAATAATGTGGGCACATGTGAGACATGTAGGCTGGACTGACTCAATAAGAGATTGTCTCTATTCACATCATGTACGTTATGTCCTTAGACTTGAGATTGTGGTATGTACTCAAGATGTGAAACGGCTGCTTAGGGATTACCAAACGCTACTTCGTAACTGGGTAGTTATAAAGGTGGTCTTCATGTGGTCGGGAAGCATGCTGTGAGACATAGACAGTCAAGATGGAATTTGCCCCTCTTTGCATAAGAGAGATATCACTGGATCACTCAAGTGATTGGATCATCAAATGCATGGCTATGCTTGGGTTAAGTGTTAGCCAATCTGGTTCAGCCGAGCAGCATGTATGCCCTAGTGCAGTTGTGCCATAGGCCAAGGGAATCGCTGCAACAATACATCTGGCATTTCTCCGACACGTGGAACCATGCGGCCGACGTCACCCCCAGCAGAGGGAATCAACCTCTTCATTGCCAGTCTGGTCTAGCCATGTGGCCTAGATCTCCATAAGAAGTCACTTCTCAAGCAACCCAGGACCATGGAAGAGCTCCTCACCATTGCCAACAAGTACGCCCACCTAGACGACGGGCTGAACGAAGGCGATGTCGGCCTCTCCAACTGCAACCACCACCGTGATGATGACCAGGACCACAACAGTGATCAGGATCGTCGGCCCGATTGCTGCCCTAATCACCGTAGAAATCATTGTGGCAATCGTGACCCTGACCAGCAGGATGACAACCACTCCTTCAAGTGCCATGGTCGGGATGGCTACAACGGTGGTCGGCGCAACTGCAACCGCAATGACGACTCCATCAATGTGGTGAAGGGCCAGAAGCGAGACAATGATGAGGAGCTTGATAAGGTCCTTAGCCAGGACTGCCCTTGTCATCCTGGCAAGGGCCACACGTTGGGCAAATGCAGAGTTTTGGCGGATGCAATGAAGATCACCACCAACAAGAAGCCGCGCACTGCCCCCAAAGGCAAGGCCAAGAACACTGTCCAGCAGGGCGACGTCGATGAGGAAGAGCCCCAAGATCTCAATCCACAGCATGCCTATAGGGATCCCATGAAGAACGTTGCTACAGTCATTTTTGGCAGCAAGGTCGGGCTAGAAAACACGCAGGACAAAAGCATACTAACATAGGCTATCACGTCTATCCAAAAGTCCGATGGTCTCATCGCTGATGTTAGGGTGCCGCCGTGGTCCGATCAGCCCATTTCTTTCAGCCAGAATGATATGTGGGCCAAACTCCCTGACGTTGGTCAGTTTCCACTGGTCCTCGACCCAGTGATCGATGGCATCTGGTTTGAGAAAGTGCTCGTTGATGTAGGCAGTGCCCTGAACATCTTGTTCTACCCGGCTTTCAAGGAGCTCGGCCTAAAGCCAGAGGACCTCCAGCCCTAGAACTCTTCATTTTGGGGCATCATGCTGGGCAAGCCTTCATACCCATAGGGCAAATCACTTTGCTCCTCCAGTTTGGGACAAAGCGACACTTCCGCATCGACCACATCAACTTCATTGTGGCCGACTTCGAGGGAATCTTCCATGCCATCCTCGGCCAACCAGGGATCGCCAAGTTCATGGTGGTTCCTCATTATGGGTACCTTGTGCTCAAGCTCCCAACCGAGCAAGGCATCCTGTCCTTACGTGGCAATGTCTTCATGGCACGGGAGTGCGAGACCAATGCCTATGCAGTAGCGGAGGTCGAGGAGCTGAAGCATGTCCTGGAGCACACCAGCTTGGAGGTTGAGGATGCACCCCCGGTGGACCTCGAGATTTCGGTTGGTTCTACTCGGCGCCCTTCCAACAAAGTCAAGTAACACAAGCTGGTTGAGCTTGTCCCTGACGACTCCTCGAAGACCACAAAGATCGGGGCTACCCTTCCCCCAAAATAGGAAGATGCGCTCATCCAGTTCCTTCGAGAGCACATAAGTGTGTTCGCATGGAAACCCACAGATAAGCCATGTGTTCCAAGGGAAAAGGCCGAGCACTACCTTGACGTCTCGAAGACCGCTAAGCCGATCAAGCAGAAAATGCGACGGTTTGCTCGCGACCACAAGGAAGTCATTAGGGTAGAAGTAGCCAAGCTTCTAGCAGCTGGCTTTATTAAAGAGGTGTATCACCCAGAGTGGTTAGCCAATCTGGTTCTTGTACTCAAAAAGAATAATGAATGGAGAATGTGCGTTGATTACACTGATCTCAACAAACACTGCCTTAAACAGGCTTTCAATCTCCCTTGAATCGACGAGGTCGTAAACTCTACTGCAGGTTGCAAGTTGCTCTCTTTCCTTGATTGCTACTCAGGTTATCATCAGATAGCCCTCAAGAAGGAGGACCAGGAGAAGACTGCTGTCATCACCCCCTTTGGTGCTTTCTGCTACATGACCATGTCGTTTGGCCTCAAGAATGCAGGAGCTACATTCCAGCAGGCCATCCAGGCCTTTCTCGATCATGAGATCGCTGACGAACTCATCGAGGCATACGTAGATGACGTGGTAGTGAAGACCAGGGAATCCCATACATTGGTTGATAACCTCCAATGAACCATTGCGGCTCTCAATGAGTTTCAATGGAAACTGAATGCTAACAACTATGTCTTTGCCATTCCTTTTAGGATCTTGTGTGGTCAGTCAGGATGGCATTTACCCCAATCCTGAGAAGGTCCAAATCGTGTTGGATCTACAACCACCACGGTGCGTCAAAGACATACAGAAACTCACTGGGTGCATGGCGGCCCTGAGCTGCTACATCTCAAGAATGGCAAAAAAGGGCTACCCTTTTTCAAACTTCTCAAGGAAAAAGAGAAGTTTGAGTGGACAAAAGAGGCCGACCAGGCTTTCAAACAGCTCAAGGAACCTGGGCACATCTATGGGGTACAGTGCCCAATCTACTATGTTAGCGAGGTTCTCAGCAAAACCAAGCAATGTTATAATCACATCCAGAAGCTACTCTACGCATTGCTAATCACCAAAAGGAAGCTTCTCCACTTCTAGGCTTTCAAGATTATGGTGGTCACGGAAGCCCCACTTGGTGACAACCAGTGCAAAAGAGACGCTGTCGATGAAACCTCGTCGGCAGTCTACCACAGGATACCCTGAGGTAGTAGATTGTGGTGAAGGGCATGCTAAGACCTACGATCTGGATGTGAGACACAAGATGAACATAGGGGTTTATCTAAGTTCAGGCCGCTCGAAAGCGTAATACCCTACGTCCTGCGTCTCTGTTGCTGTATTGATGAGATATCAAAAGCCCGTTAGACCCAAGCAGATGAGATTAGATCTAGGCGTTGAGTTCAGATGTGTTCTAGGAGGGTCCTTGCTTGCCTTATATAGTGGGGGGCAAGGTTACATATGTAGGATTTCCCTATGTGGTCGGTTACATTTATCTGTATCCTTGGAGTACATGACTAGATCTAACCGACTAAGACTCTTTACATGCCAAGTAGCCTTCAAAGCCCGCATGATGCACCGACCTGGTCGGTAGTGGACCACGGACTCTGTCTTGTCATCCAGCCCACCGATCATGATGATGATGGACCAGCCTTCGTCTTCTGGTTTGAGCTGTCTAGACCGAGCAGCCCAACGTCTGGATGCGAGGGTATATGGGGTCTATACCCCCACAGACGCCAATGGCCGGATTGTAAAAAATACGCATTAGAACTCTATGCATTCACATTAAAGTATCATAGTCGGAAGACTATTAAATCTGAGGCCCTGGTTGATTTCATCGTGGAGTGGTCGGATATTAACTTGCCTCCAGTCGATACAACTATTGACCACTGGCAGATGTACTTCGACGGTTCCTTAAACATCGATGGCGCTGGGGCAGGTGTCTACTTCACATCCCCATCCAAGGACACACTCTGCTACGTCTTGCGTATCCACTTCAGGGTGTCCAACAACATGGCCGAGTACGAAGCCGCTCTGCACTACCTCCACATTGCAGTCGAGCTAGGTATTGAACGGCTCCTGGTGTATGGTGATTTTGCTCTGGTCATTCATCAGGTTAACAAGGACTAGGACTTTGTTTACGAGAAAATGGATGCCTATGTGGCCGAGATAAGCAAGCTAGAGAACAAGTTCTATGGACTAGAATTTATACATGTACCTCATGCCAAAAACACAGGTGCCGACGAACTGTCCAAGCTCGGATCATCTCAAGCTGAGGTACCTTCTGGTGTATTTATCAAAGATTTGATCAAGCCTTCGATCTCCGGTTAGGCTCACAAATCACCCGCGCCTGGTGCCGCTACCGACCAGCTCGTAGCGGTGCTCAGTGACGATGCTAAAGAGGTCGAGCCAGGCTCCCCCGACCAGCAGGGATCTGACAACGGTAGTGAGCAGCCGCTGGCTGCTACGCCAACCGAGCAGGCAGCGCCTCCCCAGCCCGACTGGAGAGAGCCCTTTGTTAGATACCTGAATGACCACCTTTTTTTAGAAGACAAGATTGAAGCCCAATAGCTGATCTATCGAGCCCATGCCTACCTCATGGTCCTTGGTGAGCTGATGCGCAAAGGTCCAAGGTATGTGATTTTTCAGAAATGTATCACCCAGAAAGAGGGTATTGAACTTCTAAAGAATATTCACATCAGCACTTGTGGTAACCATGCTGCATCTCGGACACTAGTCGACAAAGCCTACTGAGTAGGGTTCTACTAGCCAACAGTTGTTACTAATGTCAAAGATTATGTGCACTGGTGCAAGAATTGCTAGATGTTCGCTAAGCAGATTCATGTCCCTACAAATGACCTTCAGACCATCCTGGTTGCTTGGCCTTTCTCATGCTGGGGACTTGACATGATTGGTCCCTTTGAGAAGGCTCCTGGCGGTCACACGTGTGTCTACGTGCTCATCGATAAATTTTCTAAGTGGATCGAGTACAAGGCCATCAAGAAAGCCACAGCCGAAAAGGCAGTGCATTTCCTGGATGAAGTCATCTATCAATTTGGTGTGCCGAATAGTATCATCGCTGATCTAGGCTCTCAATTCACAAGTGACGCATTTTTTGATTTCTATGATGATCTCAGTATCAAAGTCAAATATGTATCCATCTCCCATCCTAGGGCCAATGGACAGGTGGAGCGAGCTAACATCATGATTATTGACGCGCTACACAAGCGAGTCTACCAAGATGATAAGGACCTCAAACCTGGTCGGTGGCTCATGGAATTGCCTGTTGTGGTCTGGGGACTACGTACCTGTCAATGAAACATCATTGGCAATCTACCACAGGATACCCCAAGGTAGTAAATTGTGGTGAGAGCGCGCTAAGACCTACGATCTAGATGTGAGACACAAGGCAAACACCAAGGTTTATCCAGGTTCAGGCCGCTCGGAAGCGTAATACCCTACGTTCTGTGTCTTTGGTGCTGGATTGATGAGTACCAGAGTACAAGAGATCTGACCAGATGAGATCAGATCTGATAAAAGAGAAAGGTCCTGTTCTAGGGGGTCCTTGCCCATCTTATATAGTGGAGGGCAAGGTTACATATCTAGGGTTTCCCCTATAGTCGGTTACATTGTGCCGTATCCTTGGAGCACACAACTAGATCTAACCGACTAAGACTCCTTGCATGCCAAGTAGTCTTCATCACCCGTGCGGCCCACCAACCTGATCGGTAGCGGACCACGGGCTTCGTCTTGTCGTCCGGGCCACCGATCAGAATGATGATGGACCAGCCTTCATCTCCTGGTCTGGGCCATCTAGACCGAGCAGCCCAAAGTCTAGCTGCGAGGGTATACGGGGTCTATGCCCCCACAGCTAGTCCCCGAGCACCATGTATCTCAAGGGAGTCACCATCTTGACCTGTATCGAGCAGTGAAGATGCAAACCATGTAGTGTTGAGTAGTGAAGATGCTGAGCATGTAGTGCTGAGCGGTGAAGATGTCAACCATATAGTGCCGAGCAGTCAAACTGTCGACCATGTGACATCGACCAGAACTGACACCGATCAGTCAGCACCATCCAGGCTTCTCCCAAGCAGTTCATAAGTATGCTCCCGACCACAGCTCCCGTCAAGGAAGGTGATCTGTCAAAAGATGTATGGTGTTCCAAGAAAAAGAAAAATATTTCCATGATCTCAGACGTGGGCCCATGTTAACACTTGACACGAAATATCACTGGGATGCTAACATGAACGATCCATAGAGGCAAGGTACTGAACTAGGAACAGGAGATAGGCTAAGTCACCATGAGGTGATGTGGGCCCACGTAGTCCCCAAGTTAGATAGAAGATAGAATATATTGTATTGAGCTTTTTAAGAAAAAGTCAAACAAAACACCAGCTAGACATAGAAAATGCCGAATATCCATTCTAGAACTGGGAATAGAAAATAAGCCCAAGTCACCGTGAGGTGACGCATTCCCACGTAGTCCCCAAGCTCGATAGAAGATAGGATATGTTGTGTTGAGATTTTTAAGAAAAAAGTCAAAAACAACATCAACTAGTCAAAGCCGGTTTTGAAGGACTAGACGTGGTCCAACTGACTCACAGTCCCCAAGTGTACTCAGACCGAGTCATAGGCTCGATCGGGTCGAAAACACCGAGAACCTATTGTCCGTAAGCACCACTGGGTGGGAAACCACTGTGCATTCCCCAGGTAAGTCCTAGACAGAGCACAAGCAATGTGATGCATGGCGTGGAGCCGAGGCTGTGTGGTGCGTGACACCGAGCCGAGTAATAATGACGAGTCCCCTTGCAGCGTGTGGTCAAAGACGAGGTCGTGTGGTGCACAGCACCAAGCCGAAGGGGCGCGAGGCTGTGCGATGCGAGGCACCGAGCCGAAGAGGCGCGAGGCTATGCAGTGCGTGGCACCGAGCCTAAGAAGCGCGAGGCTATGCGGTGCATGGCACCGAGCCTAACGATGAATAGTTGGACCAACGGGGCGGTAAGCTCTGAGCAGCCCAACTGGTCGGTGCTGGAGTCCATGTGCCAGGTAGTGTGACCACCTAAACGATGATCCTTGATCCAGTCCCCGAGCATGTGAATTGTGCTCGGCAATCGAACCTTGTCCTGAAAAATAAACACGAAGAGTGTTAGTACATGATGTACAAATAATTGATCTAGGCATGCTAAGCGGTTGATAACATTTTTAGATGTCTGATATGTAGGAAAAATAATGTCAACAATTAAGTTTTGCCCCCACCCTTGAAGCAAGCTAACTCTGTCGGGTGACTAGGGATGCACTAGTGAACAGCGTAGGACCACCAGGATCACTAGGTACCTAGTACCATTAGAGAGCGACTGCTGAATCTCCTAGTGCCTTGTAGCATGGAGCTATAACACATCGTAAGAGGCTTTGAGACAGTGCCTTGTCAAGCCATTCTTGACGAGCAAGAAGCAAAGTTTAATTGTGACCTATGCAGGGTGCATGTGGGATAGATAGTGCAAAATATATAAAGCTATATAGGAAAGAAAAACAACGAAAGACTTGATTAACAACTTAGCTTGTGTTTGAGGATGTGTAGTTGTAGCAGTTGAAAATGCCGAGGACATGTCATCCATGAGCAACAATAAGGGAAAAACTGCCACGCAGTCCCTAGGAATGGGAAATAAAAATATTTGACCCACAAAAACAATCCCAAGATTTTAAGGGATAAAAATCTGGAATGACTTTGGAAAGAAGTATATGATTAAAACAAATCTAGGATTAGATCCCAAGATTTCCAGGCACATGCTCAACAACTAGGATTGGGCACACAATCGTGCCCATGGGGGAATATAATATGCCGGCCCATGCGCAGATTCGGGACTACTGACGGCCCAACAAGCCGCGTCCACATGAGTTAAGCGGGCCCAACCCTATAAGTCAAAAGGACAACACCCGAATGGTATAAATAGCGGGCGCTGCTAAGAGGAAACATTACCTGAATCGCAATCATTCCCCATTGCTCACTCTCGCATTCGAACATTTCGTCTTCCTGCACCCGAGCAACCGCCATCATTCCTAATCTGCCATAGTGAATCCAACCGCCGCCGTGAGACAACCGAGCTAATCCGGGCATTAGCACCGCCACCACCCTCCGCGCACCTGCTCAAACCACCACCTTTGGAGGAAATGGTGAGCAAGAGAGCTAAGAAGGCGGGGAAGGCGACTAGATCCGATGCACCGGGGCCGCAATGGCAACAATCGACTTCAACACAGGAGTCACTGTAGGCGCTCGCTGATGTGGGTTTGTTACCCCGTTCGAGATGGAGGTGTGGCGTGAGCCACGAGGTGAGGATTCCCCTCGTCCCTGAGATGGGGAATTTGTAGTTTTCGAGGACATGGTCATTTGGGGATTGGGAGTACCTGTGAATGGATTCCTCTAGGACCTTTGTATCTACTGGGCAATTTCTATTTGCAATCTAGACCCCAACTCCATCCTGGCCATTTTTATCTTTATCACTTTTCTGTGAGTTGTTCCTGGGCATTGACCCCCACTTCAATCTATTTCATTACTTCTTTCTGTTGAGGAAGAAGGGAGCTGAATCTGGGGGGTCAGATTGGGGGCGGGTGCTATGTGCGTCTTTGGGACGGAATAAAGACACACTGGCCAGGAAGCCGATACCAGTCAACCACCAAAGGATGGAATAGGCACTGGTTTTACATGATCTAGGATTTATAAGGGAGAAGGGTGCCCTGCGATGTCACGCGGGTGCCAGAGTGCAATCCATGGTGGTCGGAGCCACCAACCCTAGAGGAGATGTTCCAGGTAAATGAGCTGCTGACCTTGATTGATAACAAGGCAGTCAATGAAGCTCTTGTTGCCAGAACCTGGTCGATTCGTCGGGTCTAGCCGAGCAAAGAATGGGTGAAATGCCTGTTCGGGTACTCTGGACGGAACGACCCCTCCCGGGAGACCCAAGAGAAGCTGACGTCGGAGGTGCTGAACCGGCAGATGGCTTCTCTATTCAAGAAGTTCGACTCGAGCACCAGCTACCCGGAGTAGCGTGCTCGGCCCTATGACATGAACCAACCACCACCGGAGGTAAGCCGACCAGTTCCACACTGCAATTTGATAAGTATATGCTAGTATGTGTTGATGTTTGTATAACCTGAATTGTCTGACTATCAGACACTACTTGGACAGGACCAGAAGGTGTTCTTTTCTGCTGTGCCGGTGGAGCCGTGGCCTCAGGGTGAGGAGCAGGCCTACTAGCACAGGAGTGTGGAGACCCACCACCGGAGCGAAGCCAAAGCAGGGTAGGAGACGACTAGTGTCTCCAGCCTGGATGACGATGAAATCCCTACTGCTTAGGCATGACGCTGAGCAGTGGGTAAGCGGCCCATGGTAGAGGCCACCAAGAAGAAGAAGCCCTCTACTCTGCTGTCTGGGGGTAAGTTGAATCTAGACGGCAGAGCAGGGGAGAGCAAGAAGAGGAAAACACCGGCCACCCTGGAGTCATCGGATGACGATCTGCTGACACTGAACTAGCGCCAGCAGAAACGTCAGGCACCGACACCTCGAATGTGGAGAACACTGAGGCCACCGACATCGACGACGTCAAGGAGGCCTATGCGGAATGCACTGCCGGCAACCCCTTCCTCTCAGCAGGGGAATGCTGCATCAACCACTCAGTCAGAGCAGGCTGGGGAGTCAACACCGCCAGCACCTTGACCGCCGCCTATGCCATGCCAGGCGGCTGCATCACCAGCTGGAGCAGCTCCATCTTCGAGGCACCGAGAGGGGACAAGGGAGCCAACTTTTTTGGTACGCCCTGCCGGAACGAACCAGTCGGGCGGGACGGCAGACCAAGTCCTCGAGCACGGTAGCAGGGCGACAAGCGGGGCCCTAGGCACTTCAAGCAGGGGAGCAACCCTACTCTTCAGGGGAGGGCTCTGGCGGTCAGCCAGGTAAACGAGTTCGCATATCTTGCATGTTCTTGATTTTGTGCTTGTTGTGAAGAAAACATGTCTATGACTTTGTAGCCGTGCCAGTTAGACCTCATCGCCGACCATCGAGCAGGCGCCGGGTGGTAGCACAGTGCGGTCCATGGAGCAAGGGGAGGTGACAAGCAGCACCGCAGCATCTGCCCGGCTGACCCTAACACCGACTCCTCAGCCGGGAAGGTAGGTGGCGCTGTTTAGTCCAGTCTTCATCACGACGGGTTGTCCAACAAGGCGCACGCCAGCTTGGGTGGGGCCAAGCATGCCGGTGCCACCTGAGGAGGTTGACAAGGTTCCATGGGTGCTGAAGACATCGCGCACCGACCTGCCTAGGCAGCGCGTCTTTACATTACGAAAGCTGGGGGAGGACAGCTTCGTGTTGTATGAAGAGCTTACAGATGATGACATCGGCATGAGCGTCTAGGACGCGGTGGAGGTGCTGCTTGATAGGATCAAGTTAACATTCGTCCAAGATCTGCTTTGTCTAGTTTGAGCTAGGTGTTTGGTCACAAACTTGTTAATCAACCCATGGTGTATACAGTCGCTGCAGGAGACCAACACGCAGCGGGGAAAGACCATCAACCGGTGTGCAGCAACCTGGGAAGAATGCAAAATCCTCTGGGCTGCCAATACTGAGCTAAAGGCACAGGCCCAGGTCCGTGAGGCCCCGCAGGAGGAGGAGGTTACCACCCTGCGTCGCAAGGTAGAAACCTTGGAACAGGCCAATGAGAGTAAGTAGACCTCTCTTACTCAATACACGTGGATACTCGTTGTATATTTATGGGTGCTTCTTGTAGGACTGAACAGCCAGAATGAGGCCATGGTTCAGGAGCTGGCTGGTCTGCTGGATCAAAAGGAAACTGCTGAGAAGCAGGCCAAAGCGGACCAGGCTCAGATCACCGAGCTAACTGGTAAGTCAAACAATGTAGAATTGTTGTGTGAAGTCTGCCAAATACTGGATGGACCAGGGTATGCTAACCACAATTGCTTTGTTGTTATAGACCTAAGGGAATGCCACTTGTCCCAGTTCTAGGTGCTTGAGGACACCATCGCCGTCCTCCAAGGAAAGATGCGGGCCATGACCGACCAAATCAAGCCCGTATTAAGGGCCATCTTTCTAGGAGAAAACCACCCTGCTAACCCTATAGGCGAGGAGGCTGCAGTCGCCGACCAGTGCCTCCGTCGTAGGAGCTGGGCATTATGTGGCCGCCACCATGCTCGCTGTGGTCCATGCCAACTACTGGAACGTGGATCTAGTGACCATCGAGCACGGGATCCCTCCTGAAGTTCCTGATGAAGAGGCCGAAGAGGTCCAGGCCTCGTCTGGCCCAACTGCCGCCACCATCGTTGAAGATATGACGCTGATTTTCGATCCTGCAGGAGGTGGTGGTGGTCAGTAGGCCATAAACAATGTATTTGTATGATAACACTATTTTGTAAGTTGTGCCATGTTAGGAATATGCCCTAGAGGTAATCATAGAGATGATGATATTTTGGTTGTATCTATGACATGCATAAAGAGTTCAATGAATATCCATTATAGACAACTTGTGTTGATTAGCAATTATGTGAATTGTTTGTGGAACTCAACTACATGAATGGTTATTCTAAAATTATCCCTAGTCGGTGTTCTTGTGAGAATACACTTGAATATTAGACCAGCACATGTATTAGTTGATGGCTATGTTTCACAAGTCATGGACATGGAGATGTCAAACTAATAATGTGGGCATATGTGAGACATGTAGGTTGGACTAACCTGAGATTGTCTCTATTCACGTCATGTACGTTATGTCCTTAGACCTAAAATTATGGTATGTACTCAAGATGTGAAACAGCTGCTTAGGGATTACCAAACACTACTCCATAACTGGGTAGTTATAAAGATGGTCTTTGGGTGGTCAGGAAGCATGCTATGAGACATAGACAATCAAGATGGAATTTGCCCCTCTTTGCATAATAGAGATATCACTGGATCACTCAAGTGATTGGATCAACAAATGCATGGCCGTGCTTGGGTTAAGAGTTAACCCATGAGTTGAACCATATATCCATGGCAAAGGGAAGAACTTGTATGTGGTCATAGTGGTTCATCTGATATGATATTTGTGTATGCATAGGAGTTGTCACGTCTTGCTAGAGGCCACTATCAACTATTGGGCGAGTAAAGTACTCGGTCCATGTCTATGTGTACGCGAACCCATAGGGTCTCACGCTTAAGGGCTGGAAGCCTAGTTCGGGTTGGACCCGGATTAGACAAGGCTTAGATTTCTTGATGGGCCTCTAGGTCAGGGTTGTAGAGGGACGCCTATATAAGAAAGGGTTAGGGGCAAGGCAGGAAAATGGGATCTAAATGATTCAGCCGCCGTCGTCCACCCCACGCTCATGCCTTTGCTCCTCGTGAACCTAGCAGTCGGGTTGTGCATTGCTTCTCCCCGTACATGTGTGATACCTCCGAGATGCTACATCTATGGCACAGGGACGGACCTGGTCGGTCACGGTGGTTGGCAACTGGTCGGAGTCCAGTTGGACTGGTCGGTGATTAGCTGGACTGGTCGGTAACATGCTCTGGAGATCCGCAAGCGAAGGGTGTACTTGACGGATGACCACGCAACTGCATGGCACTGCTGCGATGCGTTCGACTACATTGAGTCTTTCACTACACCTGAGCGTCTAGTGGTAATCCTATGACCTATATCTAGCAGTAGATCCTGGTAACTCTATAGTGGTATCACCCTATAGCTGCGATTGTTTTTTGGCTATATATAGCTGCGATGCGTTCGACTACATTGTTTTCTGGCTAGTGTAGCACCCTCATAACTCTATAGTGGTATCAGAGCCATAGCTGCTTTGTTATAGGCCCTGCTATGCGCATATGTTGATATGCACTGTTTCTCTGATCTTGGTTCATCGGCTTGCCATGTTGGTCTTGTAACGATCTACGCGTACCGGTCAGAATTCCGCCTTCCGAGTTAAGTGATACATGTAAAACTAGTCATGGCAAGTTTGAGATCAATCAGATTGATCGAAAGGAGCCTTAGATCAAGTGCCGAGCACATGTGATGTGCGGCGGTAGTAGATGGGATCTATTACCGGGCACTGGTTTTCGAGAACAGTCTTAGGTCATGCAACGTTAGACGTATAGATATCGGCTAACTCTGTTTTGTAGAGGTGATTGGTATAGCCCTTATGTGTATGAGATGCATGTATGTAATTAGTTCATGGCTTGCACATCATGAACACAATACAGGCAGGAGCCTTAGATGTATTGTCAATTAATGTAATGCCTGTGTGCCAATCTGTGTTAGCTAGCCTTGGAGGATGCACCACAGATGGATGACATATATAGACCATGGAGATGGAGATCACCATGATGAATAGATTGACGTTGAGATGGATCTCAAAGGAACAATGGGCTATACCAAGTCATATTTGTGTTTATGTCATTCTTACTATGTTCTACTTTCATATGCTATAACGTTTTGTCTTCGTTTGTGCGGTAGTGAAGTAGAACAATTCCTCAGTAATGTTTTAGTTTCATGCTTCCCCAAACCTTGCACTGTCACAAGTCTTGTACGATCGGTGGTGGGTCTATAAAATTAGGGCGCCACTAGTTTTCCTTGACTAGGCAGGTTCATATCAGATACTTACTGCAAGAAGGTTTGGTTACTTAAACAAAATCATCCTAACGGTTAGGGATCTTGAAGCTTAGGAAGGTTGAGTGCTCGGCATAGAGATGTTGGCCCAACAGTAAGAGTCATATGAGATATGATTAGCAAGATATTGCTTACCGATCTACCATAGTGACCAGCGGTGATGCTAAAGCTCACTGGTCGGCATGTTAGTTGTGGGTCTTGAATCACTAAGTATCAATTGAGGGATATTGATTTTAGTAGGAGTAAAGTATATATGATATAATTTACTCTCCATAGATACATTTGTCTTAGTATTTTGCATTATTTTTGTTGTAGATAAATGGCCGCCCGCAATCAACCATTTACTTTGCATTCAATTCTTGAGAAAGATAAGTTGAATGGAACAAATTACGCGGATTGGATCCGCAACCTGAGAATTGTTCTTAGGGCTGAGAAAAAGGAAGAAATTCTAGACACCCCATTACCAGATGAGCCTAATGAAAATGCATCTACTGCTGAAAGAACCGCTTACAGGAGAGCATGTGATGCTGATCTTAAAGTGAGTTGCCTTATGCTTGCTTGCATGGAATTTGATCTACAGATGCAGTTCGATAACAATCACTCAGCGAACGATATGATCGTAGCGCTTGAAGAGATGTTCTGCACGCAAGCCAGGACTAAAAGGTTCAATGTCTCTAAGGCACTTGTGAAAACCAAGCTTGTAGAAGGCGCAGCAGTAGGACCACACGTAATCAAGATGGTTGATTACACTCAGAGGTTAGAGAAACTAGGCTTCCCAATTGGCCAATTATTGGCTACTGATTTCATCCTCTTGTCTCTTCTGCCCAGTTATGGAAACTTCATCTCGAACTACCATATGCATGGGGTGGAGAAAGAGGCTTAAGTGAATTATGTGGCATGCAGAAAAAAGCAGAAGTCGACATCAAGAAAGGTGCCGGCAGTAGCCAAGTGTTGGTGGTCCAGAATAGACCTCGATTTAAGAGGAAGGACAATTCTTGGAAGAAGAAGAAGGGCAAGGCTAAAGATGAGATCTCTAAGCTAAACCATCTGTTGTCCAGGCTGGACCATCTGCAAATTCAGATTGCTTTTACTGTAAGGATAAAGGTCACTGGAAAAGGAACTACAAGGAGTACTTGGCGTCCTTAGAGAAGGATGGCAGTGGTAAAGGTATTACTGCTACTTGCACCCTTGTCGTTCATGTTATGGACATTTTTCTCACTAACTCCTATGTCAATTCCTGGGTATTCAATACCGGATCGGTTGCTCATATTTGCAATACGATGCAGGGAATGATAAGAAGTAGAAGCGTGGAAAAGGGAGAGGTTGACTTCCGCGTGGGCAACAATGCAAGAGTTGCTGCGTTGAACGTCAGGACGATGCAACTTCACCTACCATCAGGATTTATAATGGAATTGAATAATTGTTATTTTGTTCCAAGCTTAAGTCAAAACATTGTATCACCTTCATGCTTGATGAAGGATGGTTATTCTTTTGCGAGTAAAGACAATGGTTGTTTGATCTCCAAGAATGACATGTTTGTGGCTTTTGCATCCATTGTGAATGGATTATTTATTTTAAATCTTGGTGATGCTCCTGTCTATAATGTTACTGCTAAAAGACCTCGGTTTAATGTCTAAAAGACCTCGGTTTAATGAGTTAAGTCCTACATATATGTGGCACTATCATTTTGGTCATATAAGTGAAAATTGCATAAAGAGTCTCCATGATGATTTGCTTCTAACTTCATTTGATTTTGAATCTACGAGACATGTGAAGCTTGTCTGCTCGGCAAGATGACCAAGGTGTCTTTCACAGGTTTTCTTGAGAGAGCGTCTAGCTTGTTGGAACTCATACATACTGATGTGTGCGGACCACTAAGCATGACAGCGAGAGGTGGATTTGAATACTTCATTACTTTTACTGATGTCTTTAGTAGTGTTGACACTGTTTTTCGGCACGTGTCAGTAAGAATCAAAAACTGAGCTAATCAGCAAGGGATTGGTTATTATTTTGTCTTTGGCATTGCTTTTGATGTTGCCGATGAATGGTTGCTGATGAAGGGTGGATTGGTCTGAGTTGTTACCAATAAGGCTGAAGAGCTGTTACCGATGAGACTGGCAGGGAGCTAGAGGATTGCTGCCGATGAAGCTGAAGAGCTGTTGCCGATGAGACAGGACGGAGATTAGAAGATTGTTGCCGATACCAGAGAGTATGCCGATGGAAAGCTAACTTCATCATGACGGAAGCAAACAGAGGATCGGCATCATATGAGCTTATGATTTTCGTAGTGTAGTCTGAGTCCAGTTCCTATACGAGTTTTATTCCTTTCCTTCAGAGGAATAAGTTTATTTTTCTATATTTAAGCTTTTCGTATTTGGTTAGGATTCTTCGAATAGCAGAGTATAAATATGTGCTGAAGGGCATTGTAATGAACATCCAAGCATCAATAAACAAATCTACTTTTTATCACAATTTACTTCTACCAGTACTTTACTTTTCGATGACTTCGTCAAGTATTTTCTCTTTTTCAATGAGTTCTTTCAAGATTCAACGGGTTGCATCAACTTGATCTCCGGTGACCTTGCAAGTTCTGCGTCTACTGAGCATGATTTAGGCTTTGACTTCCAGGCGTATCGCTGTCATCTCGTCTGATCTATTCAAGAGTTATCGAATATATTCTGAGCTTTGACATCCGGGAGTATCGTTGTCGTCTCGTTCAGTTTTTATTCAAGTTATCATCCTTGTAAATCGACTGGCACGCTTTAGATATTGAATTTGGGTATTAGCCTAGTGTGTTTGCAGATAGAACTTTGCATCAACAAGTAGATATGGATATGTCTACGAATGAAGTATAAGTCTGAAACATTTGAAAAGTTCAAAGAATTTCAGATTGAAGTAGAGAATCAACGTGGCAAGAAGATTAAAGCCTTGCGATCGGATCATGGAGACGAATATTTGAGCCACGAGTTTACCAATCATCTTAAGAGTTGCGAAATTGTTCCACAACTTACGCCGCCTGGAACACTGCAGAGAAATGGTGTGTCCGAGCATTGTAATGGGACTTTGTTGGACATGGTTCGGTCTATGATGAGCCGGTCGGACCTACCTTTATTATTTTGGGGATATACTCTAGAAATAACCGCTTTCACATTAAATAGGGTACCATCTAAGTCCATAGAGAAGACACCATATGAGATGTGGACTGGTCGGTGTCCCAGTTTGTCTTTTCTAAAAGTTTGGTGTTGCAAAGCTTATGTCAAATGGTTGATGTCTGATAAGCTAGCACCCAAGTCAGACAAGTGTTTCTTCATGGGATATCCAAAGGAAACTTTAGGGTATTACTTCTATAACCGATCAGAGGGCAAAGTGTTTGTTGCTCGGAATAGTGTGTTCCTAGTGAAAGAGTTTCTCAAAGGAGATAGGAGTGGTCGAAAGGTATATCTTGAAGAGGTTCAAGATGAGTCATTTGTGAATGACCCAACGAGTGATGCTAATGTAGCAGAACAAGTTGATGTAGCCATAGTTGGTACACCACCTGTGGTCGGTACATCCCAACCACCTATGGTCGGTACACCACCCCACCACCTGTGGTCGGTTCATCCCAACCACCTGTGGTCGGTATTCCGCCCTAACCACGAAGATTAGCGAGACTTCGCAAATTGCGAGGTGATCTATTGTTATTAGATGATGACAAAACTGCAAATTATGTGGAAGCAATGATGGGCCCAGATTCTGAGAAATGGCAGAGTACCATGAGATCCGAGATACATTCCATGGGAGACAATCAGGTTTGGAACTTGGTTGACCCACCTCAAGGGGTTAGACCCATTGAGTTCAAATCGATCTTCAAAAAGAAGAAGGATATGGACGGAAATGTTCATGTCTATAAAGCTCAGCTTGTCATAAAGGGTTTTTGGCAAGTTCAAGGGGTTGACTATGATGAGACGTTCTCGCTAGTAGTGATGCTTAAATCTATTCAGATCATTCTAGCAGTTGCTGTGTATTTTGATTATGAGATATGGCAGATGGATGTTAAAACAGCCTTTCTAAATGGGAATTTAGAAGAGGACGTGTATATGACACAGCCCGAAGGTTTTGTTGATCCTAAAAATGTTGGAAAGATATGCAAGCTTAAGAAATCCATTTATGGGTTAAAGCAAAGCATCTCGGTGTTGGAATCTTCATTTTGATGAGGTTGTTAAAGGGTTTGGTTTCTGTCAGAATGAAGAAGAATGTTGTGTTTACAAGAAGGAAAGTGGGAGCGCTGTTGTGTTTCTGATCTTGTATGTGGATGACATATTACTGATCGGGAACGACATTCCTATGTTGCAATCCGTAAAGACTTCACTGAATAATAGTTTTTCTATGAAGGATTAGGAGAAGCAACATACATCTTGGGCATTAAGATCTATAGAGATAGGTCGAAAAGGCTAATAGGATTAAGCCAAGACACGTACATTGATTAGATGTTGAAGCGGTTCAACATGGAATAGTACAAGAAAGGGTTCTTGACTGTGTCACATGGTGTGTGCTTCAGTGATAAGCAGTGTCCTTCCACTGATGCTGAGCACAAGCGCATGAGTAAGGTTCCATACACCTTGATAGTTGGTTCCATCATGTATGCCATGATTTGTACTCACCCAGATGTAGCCTATGCTCTAAATATTGCAAGGAGGTACCAAGCCAATCCTGTGAGAGTCACTGGACATTGGTTAAAACATTCTTAAGTACTTGAGAAGGACTAAGGATGTGTTCCTTATCTGTGGAGGTGAGGAGGAGCTCATTGTAAATGGTTACACTGATGCTAGCTTCCAAACCGACTAGGATGATTCAACATCTCAGTCAGGTTTTGTGTTCATAATAAATGGTGGTGCAGTAAGCTGGAAGAGTTCCAAGCAGGAAGCGGTCAGCAATTCTATAATAGAAGCTGAGTACATTGCTGCTGGTGGAGCTACAAAGGAAGGTGTTTGGTTGAGGAGGTTCCTCATTGAACTTGGTGTGTTTCCTAATGCGTTGGGCCCATTGAAATTACACTGTGATAACAATGGGGCGATTGCACAAGCTAAGTAGCCTAGGGATCACCAGAAGAACAAACATGTACTCTGGAAGTTTCATCTATTTCGACAGTTTGTGAAACTAGAAGAGATCGAACTATGCAAAATACATATGGATTTGAATATAGCAGATCCTTTGACAAAGACTCTTCCATACCCTAAGCATGAGGTGCACATGAGGTCTATGGGGATCAGACATCTTAGAGATTAACTCTAGTGCAAGTGGGAGACTGTTGGGAATATGCCCTAGAGGTAATCATAGAGATGATGATATTCTGGTTGTATCTATGACATGCATAAAGTGTTCAATGAATATCCATTATAGACAACTTGTGTTCATTAGCAATTATGTGAATTGTTTGTGGAACTCAACTTGAATGGTTACTCTAAAATTATCCCTGGTCGACGTTCTTGTGAGAACACACTTGAATATTAGATAAGCACATGTATTTGTTGATGGCTATGTTTCACAAGTCATGGACATAGAGATGTCAAACTAATAATGTGGGCACATGTGAGACATGTAGGTTGGACTGACCCGACAAGAGATTGTCTCTATTCATGTCATGTACGTTATGTCCTTAGACCTGAGATTGTGGTATGTACTCAAGATGTGAAACGGCTGCTTAGGGATTACCAAACGCTACTCCGTAACTAGGTAGTTATAAAGTTGGTCTTCAGGTGGTCGGGAAGCATGCTATGAGACATAGACAGTCAAGATGGAATTTGCCCCTCTTTGAATAAGAGAGATATCATTGAATCACTCAAGTGATTGGATCAACAAATGCATGGCCGTGCTTGGGTTAAGAGTTAACCTACGAGTTGAACCATATATCCATGGCAAAGGGAATAACTTGTACGTAGTCATAGTGGTTCGTCTGATATGATCTTTGTGTATGCATAGGAGTTGTCACGTCTTGCTAGAGGCCACTATCAACTATTGGGTGAGTAAAGTACTTGGTCCATGTCTATGTGTACGCGAACCCATAGGGTCGCACGCTTAAGGGCTGGAAGCCTAGTTTGGGTTAGACCCAGATCAGACAAGGCTTACGTTTCCTGATGGGCCTACAGGTCAGGGTTGCAGAGGGATGCCTATATAAGCAAGGGGTAGGGGCAAGGCAGAAAAATGGGATCTAATCGATTCAGCCGCCATCGCCCACCCCACGCTCACGCCTTTGCTCCTCGTGGACCGAGCAGTTTGGTTGTGCATTGCTTCTCCCCGTACATGTGTGATACCTCAGAGGTACTACATCTGTGGCACAGGGACGGACTTGGTCGGTCATGGTGGTCGGCAACTGGTTGGCATCCAGTTGGACTGGTTGGCGGCTAGCTGGACTTGTTGGTAACATGCTTAGGAGATCTGCAAGCGAAGGGTGTACTTGACGGACAACCATGCAACTACACAGCACTGTTGTGACATGTTTGACTACATCGAGTCTTCTACTGCACCTGCGCGTCTAGTGGTAATCCTGTGACCTATATCTAGCAGTAAATCCTTGTTTTCTAGCTTGCATAGCACCCTCATAACCCCACATGCCGAGCATTGGGTGCTCATAAACCTTTAAGCCTATTGATACAGACAAGTAGGCATGTTTATGTTGGGTTATGAGGGTGCTACAGTAGCCAGAAAATAAAACTTTTTGACCTCATAAACCAGGATCTACTACTAGTTACAGGTTACGGGATTACCACTAGACACGCAGGTGCAGCGAAAAATGACTCGATGTAGTCATACGCATCGCAGCAGGCAGTGTAGTTGCATGGTCGTCCATCACATCGATCCCCTCACACGGTTCATCCCAGTGCTCCAGATGCAGCACCTCCGAGGAATCCCACACGTGCTGGGAAGAAGCGATGCGCCTTCCGACTGCTAGGTCCACGAGGAGCAGAAGGCGCGAGCCTGGGGAGGACGACGGCGGCTGTCAAAAGGCGTGTATCTTCCTGACCACGCCCCTACCCCTTGCTTATATAGGTGTCCCCAATGAGCTCACGAGTCGGAGGCCCATTACTAACCCTAAGCCTTGTCTAATTCAGGTCCAACCCGAATTAGGCTTCCAACGCCTTAAGCGTGTGACCCTATGGGTTCACGCACAAATTGACATGGGCTGAGTACTCCTACTTGCCCAATAGTTGACAACGGCCTCTAGCAAGGAGTGACAACTTCTATGCATACGCAAAGATCATATGAGATGAACCACTATGACCACATACAAGTTATTCCCTTTGCCACTCGATATATGGTTCAACTCGTGGGTTAACACTTAACCCAACCACGGCCATGTATTTGTTGATCCAATCACTTGAGTGGTCTAGTAAAATCTCTCACATGTAGAGAGGGGCAAATTCCATCTTAATTGTCTATGTCTCATAGCATCCTTCCCGACCACCCGAAGACCACCATTATAACTACCCAGTTACAGACCAGCATTTGATAGTCCCTAACTAGGCCGTTTCACATCTTGAGTACATACCAGAATCTTAGGTCTAAGGACATAATGTACATGACGTAAATAGAGACTTTCTCATGTCAGGTCAGTCCAGCCTACATGTCTCACATGTGCCCACATTATTAGTTTGACATCTTCATGTCCATGACTTGTGAAACATAGCCATCAACTAATACATGTGCTGGTCTAATATTCTAGTGTGTTCTCACAAGAATGCTGACCAGGGACAACTTTAGAATAACTATGCAAGTAAAAAGTTCCACAAAACAATTCACATAATTTCTAATCAATACAAGTTGTCTTTAATGGATATTTAATGAACACTTTATTAATCATGGATACAATTGGAATATCATCATCCACATGATTAGCTCTAGGGCATATTTCCAACAGTCTCCCACTTGGACTAGAGTTAATCTCTTAGATGTCTAATCCCCATAGACCTCATGTGCACCTCATGCTTAGGCTGTGGAAGAGCCTTTGTCAAAGGATCTGCTACATTCAAATTCGTATGTATTTTGCACAATTTGATCTCTTTTTATTTCACAAACTCTCGAATGAGATGAAACTTTCAAAGTACATGTTTGTTCTTCTGGTGATCCCTAGGCTGCTTAGCCTGTGCAATCACCCCATTGTTATCAATGTAAATTCAATGGGCCCGACGCATTCAAAAACACACCAAGCTCAATGAGGAACATCCTCAACCAAACACCTTCCTTTGCAGTGCCAGAAGCTGCAATGTACTCGGCTTCTGCTGTAGAATTGGATACCGTCTCCTGCTTGGAACTTTTCCAGCTAACTGCACCACTATTTATTGTGAACACAAAACCTGATTGAGATAGTGAATCATCCCCGTCGGTTTAGAAGCTAGCATCGGTGTAACCATTTACAACGAGCTCCTCCTCAACTCCAGAGATTAGGAACACATCCTTAGTCCTTCGTAAGTACTTTAGAATATTCTTAACAAGCATCCAGTGAGGTTCACCCGGATTAGCTTGGTACCTGCTCGCAACACTTAGAGCATATGAGACATCTGGGAGAGTACATATCATGGCATACATGATGGAACCAACGGCCGAAGCATACGGAACCTTACTCATGTGGTTGCGCTCTTCATCTGATGAAGGAGACTGCTTGTCACTAAAGCACATACCATGTGACATAGGTAAGAACCCTTTCTTGTACTGTTCCATGTTGTACCATTTCAATACCTTGTCAATGTACGTGTCTTGGCTTAATCCTATTAGCCTTCTCGACCTATCTCTATAGATCTTAATTCCTAAGATGTATGCTGCTTCACCTAAATCATTCATAGAAAAACTATTATTCAAAAGTCTTTATAGATTGCAACATAGGAATATCATTCCCAATCAATAGTATGTCATCCACATACAAGATCAGAAACACAATAGTGCTCCGACTTACCTTCTGGTAAACAAAAGGTTCTTCTTCATTCTGACAGAAGCCAAACCCTTTGACTACCTCATCAAAATGAATATTCCAACTCTAAGATGCTTGCTTTAACCCATAATTAGATTTCTTAAGCTTGCATATCTTTCCAGCATTATTAGGATCAACAAAACCTTCGAGCTGTATCATATACACGTCCTCTTCTAAATACCCATTTAGAAAGGCTGTTTTAACATCCATCTGCCATATCTCATAATCAAAATATGCAACAATTGCTTGAATGATCCGAACAGATTTAAGCATCGCTACCAGCAAGAATGTCTCGTCATAGTCAATTCCTTGAACTTGACGAAAACCTTTTGCGATAAGTCAAGCTTTATAGACGTGAACATTTCCGTCCATATCCTTCTTCTTCTTAAACATCCATTTGCTCTTATGGGTTTAACCCCATCAGGTGGGTCAACCAAGTTCCAAACTTGATTGTCTCCCATGGAATCTATCTCGGATCTCATGGCATTTTGCCATTTCTCAGAATCTGGATCCATCATAGCTTCCGCATAATCCGTAGGTTCGTCATCGTCTAACAATAACAAATCCCCATGCAATGCGTGAAGTCTTGCTGATCTCTGTGGTTGTGGTGGTGTCTCCACTGCCACGGGTGTCTCAACTTGCTCTGCTACATTAGCATCACTCGTAGAGTCAGTTCCTACAGGCTCATCTTGAACTTCTTCAAGATACACCTTTTATCCATTATTTTCTCTTTTGAGAAACTCTTTCTCTAAGAAAACACCATTTCGAGTAACAAACACTTTGCCCTGTGACCAGTTATAGACATAATACCCTAAAGTTCCCTTCGGATATCCCATGATAAAGCACTTGTCCGATTTGGGTGTTAGTTTATCTGATATAAGTCATTTGACATAAACTTCACAACCCCAAATTTTTAGAAAAGACAAACTAGGACTCTTACCAGTCCACATCTCATATGGTCTTAACTACGGACTTAGATGGTACCCTATTTAATGTGAAAGTGGCTGTTTCTAGAGCGTATCCCCAAAATAATAAAGGTAGGTCTGACTGGCTCATCATAGACCGAACCATGTCTAACAAGGTCCGATTACGTCGCTCAGACATGCCATTTCTCTGAGGTGTTCCAGGTGGTGTAAGCTGCAGAACAATTCCACAACTCTTAAGATGATTGCTAAACTCGTGACTTAGATATTCGCCTCCACGATCAGATCGCAAGGCCTTGATCTTCTTGCCATGTTGATTCTCTACTTCATTCTAAAATTCTTTGAACTTTTCAAATGTTGCAGACTTATGCTTCATTAGGTAGACATATCCATATCTACTAAAGTCAACAGTAAAAGTTATGAAGTATTGAAATCCGCCTCTAGCTGTCGTGCTCATTGGTCCACATACATCAGTATGTACAAGTTCCAACAAGTCAGACACCCTCTCAGGAAATCCTTTGAATGGCGCCTTGGTCATCTTTCCTAGCATGCAAGCCTCACATGTCTCGTATGATTCAAAATCAAATAAAGTTAGAAGACCTTCATCATGGAGCCTCTTCATGTGATTCTCACTTATATGAACCAAGCGACAATGCCACCTATAGGTAGGACTTAACTCATTAAGTCGAGGCCGTTTAGCACTAACATTACAGACAGGTGCATGATCAAGATTTAAAACAAATAACCCATTCACAATGGATGCAAAAGCCACAAACACATCATTCTTTGAGATCACACAACCATTGTCTTTACTCACAAATGAATAACCATCCTTCATCAAACATGAAGGTGACACAATGTTTCAACTTAAACTAGAAACAAAATAACAATTATTCAATTCCAAAATAAATCCTGACAGCAAGGGAAGTTGCATCGTCCTGACGTTCAATGCAGCAATTCTTGCATTATTGCCTACGCGGAAATCAACTTCTCCTTTCTCCATGCTTCTACTTCTTATCATTCCCTACATCGTATTGCAAATATGAGCAACCATCCAGTATCAAATACCCAAGAATTGATATAAGAGTTAGCGAGAAAAATGTCTGTAACATGAACAACAAGTGTACGAGCAGGAGTACCTTTACTACCACCATCCTTCTTCGAGGACTCCAAGTACACCTTGCAATTCCTCTTCCAGTGACCTTTCCCCTTACAATGAAAGCATTCATCATTCTTTGCAGGTGGTTCATCCTTGGAAGATGATTGGTTTGGCTTTGAGATCTCATCTTTAGCCTTGCCCTTCTTCCTCCAATTGCCCTTCTTTCTCTTAAAGTTAGGCCTATTTTGAACTGCCAACACTTGGCCACCTCCTGCTTTCTTGATGTCAGGCTCTGCTATTTTTAGCATGCCAGATAGTTCATTCAAGCCCTTCTCTGCCCCATGCATATAGTAATTCGAGATAAAGTTTCCATAACTGGGCAGAAGAGACGAAAGAATGAAATCAGTTGCCAACTCTTGGCCAATTGAGAAGCCTAGCTTCTCCAACCTCTGAGTGTAACCAACCATCTTGATTACATGTGGACCAACAGCTACGCCCTCTGCTAGCTTGGTTTCTGCAAGCGCCTTAGAGACATTGAACCTTTCAGTCCACGCTTGAGTTTGGAACATATCTTCAAGCGCCACGATCATATCATTCGCTGAATAATTATTGTCGAACTGCATCTGCAGATCAGGTTCCATACAAGCAAGCATGAGGCAACTCACTTTGAGATCTGCATCACATGCTTTCTTGTAAGCATTTTTCTCAGCAGCAGGAGCACTCTCCTCAGGCTCATCTGGTAATGGGGTGTCTAGAATATCTTCCTTTTTCTTAGCCCTGAGAACAATTCTCAGGTTGCGGATCCAATCCGCGTAATTTGTTCCATTCAACTTATCTTTCTCAAGAATTGTACGCAAAAGAAAATGGTTGATTGCGAGCGGCCATTTACAACAAGAGTAACGCAAAATACTAAGACAATGTATCCATGAAAGAGTAAATTATATCAAAATAAAATCTACTCCCACTAAAATCAATATCCCTCAATTGATACTTAGTGATTCAAGACCCACAACTAACAAGTCAACTAGTGAGCTTTAGCATCACTGCTAGAAGACATGGTAGATCGGTAAGCAACACTTTGCTAATCATATCACATATGACTCTCGTTGTTGGGCAGCATCTCTATGCTACGCTCAACCAACCCATGCTCCAAGGTCCCTAACCATTAGGATGACCTTGTTTAAGTAACCAAACCTTCTTACAGTAAGTATCCGATACGAACCTGCCTAGTCGAGGAAAACCAGTGGCACCCTAATTTTATAGACCCATCACCGATTGTACAAGACTTATGATAGTGCAAGGTTTGGGGAAGCATTTAACTTAAATATTGCTGAGGGATCGTTCTACTTCACTACCGCACTCATGCAGACAAAAACATAATAGCATGTGAAAGTAGAATATAGTAAGAACAGCATAACACAGACATGACTTGGTATAGCCCATTATTCCTTTGGGGATCTCCATCTCCATCAATCTGTGCATCACGGTGATCTCCATCTCCATGATTCGAGTATGCCATCCTTCAGTGATGATTCCGCTAAGACTAGATACTACTAGTGCAAGTAAAATGAAATTACATAGTCACGGATAGATCATCACAGATTGGCACACAGGCCATTACATTAATTTTGACAATATGAATGTGGCTCCTGCCCATATTATCCTCATGACATGCAAGCCATGAATTAAATACATACATGCATCACATACACATAAGGGCTATACCAGTCATCAATACCTGCAAAACAGAGTTATCCGAATCCGACGTCTAATCTTCCAACGCAAAAAACTCTATTTTCCAAGCCTTATTTTGCAATTCTAATTTTGCTAAATGTGACAAAGCAGTAAAGAACCAGATGTAAAATTTCTTTCTCTATGATTTTCATTTAGAGTTCATCTCAATCCGAGTTATGGATCAAAAGTTACGGCTGTTTTACCGAACAACACTTTTTTCGGCAACCGGCGCCCGGCAGTAAATTCCATCTACCACCGCCGCGCGTCATATGCGCTTGGCACTTGACCTAGGGTTCAATTCAATCAATCTAATTGATCTCTAACTCACCATGACTAGATTTACATGAATCACTTAACTTGGATGGTGGAATTCCGACCGATACGAGTAGATCATTTCAAGACCAACACAGCAAGATGATGAACCAAGGTTAGAGACTCATCTACAACCACGCATATCACCATATGCACAAAACCGAACCTATAACAAGGTAGTAACAGCTCCAATACCACTGTTGGGTTATGAGGGTGCTACAGTAGCCAGAAAATAAAACTTTTTAACCTCATAAACCAGGATCTACTGCTAGTTACAGGTTACGGGATTAGCACCAGACGCACAGGTGCAGCGAAAGATGACTCGATGTAGTCGTACGCGTCACAGCAGGCAGTGCAGTTGCATGGTTGTCCGTCATATCAATCCCCTTGTGTGGTTCATCCCAGTGCTCCAGATGCAGCACCTCCGAGGAATCCCACACGTGCAGGGAAGAAGCGATACGCCTCTGGACTGCTAGGTCCGTGAGGAGCAGAAGGCGCGAGCATTGGGAGGGTGACAGCGGCTATCAAAAGGCGTGTATCTTCCTAACCATGCCCCTATCCCTTGCTTATATAGGCATCCCCAATGAGCTCATGAGTTGGAGGCCCATTAGTAAACCTAAGCCTTGTCTAATTCGGGTCCAACCCAAATTAGGCTTCCAGCCCCTTAAGCATGCGACCCTATGGGTTCACGCACACATTAACATGGGCCGAGTACTCCTACTCGCCCAATAGTTGACAGCGGCCTCTAGCAAGGCGTCACAACTCCTACATGCACGCAAAGATCATATCAGACGAACCATTATGACCATATACAAGTTATTCCCTTTGCAACTCGATATATGGTTCAACTCGTGGGTTAACACTTAACCCAAGCACGGCCATGCATTTGTTGATCCAATCACTTGAGTGATCCAGTGATATCTCTCTCGAGTAGAGAGGGGCAAATTCCATCTTGATTGTCTATGTCTCATAGCATGCTTCACGACCACCCGAAGACCAACTTTATAACTACCCAGTTATGGAGTAGCGTTTGACAGTCCCTAAGTAGGCAGTTTCACATCTTGAGTACATACCACAATCTCAGGTCTAAGGACATAATGTATATGATGTGAATAGAGACTTTTTCATGTCGGGTCAGTCCAGCCTACATGTCTCACATGTGCCCACATTATTAGTTTGACATCTCCATGTCCATGACTTGTGAAACATAGCAATCAACTAATACATGTGCTGGTCTAATATTCAAGTGTGTTCTCACAAGAATGCCGACCAGGGACAACTTTAGAATAACCATGCAAGTAAAGAGTTCCACAAAACAATTCACATAATTGCTAATCAATACAAGTTGTCTTTAATGGATATTCAATGAACACTTTATTAATCATGGATACAATCAGAATATCATCATTTACATGATTAGCTCTAGGGCATATTCCCAATAGTTTAAGCGGGTGATAAGCATTTTGCCATTTTTTCCTTTTTTAAATGCAGATTTATACATAGATCATTTTCCAAAAAATGTTGCTAGTCAAGTTTTGCCCCCACCCTCGAAGCGAGCTAACTCTGTCAGGTGACTAGGGATCCGCTAGTGAACAGCGTAGGACCGCCAGGATCACTAGATACCTAGTATCGTACTGCTGAATCTCCTAGTGCCATGTAGTGCGAAGCTGTAACACATCATAAGAGGCTTTGAGACAGTGCCTTGTTAAGCCATTCTTGTTGGGCAGGGAACAAAGTTTAACTGAGACTTATGCAGGGTGCATGTTATAATAGATGTGTGCACGAATATAGAATTGTGATGGGAAATGAGAACAACAAAGGAAACTTTATTAAATATCTGAATAACAAAGACTTAGGTACATATCTTATTCTATGGGTAGAAGTGTATGAGGTGGTCGATGTGCCAGGAATTGGATTCCTTGACACCCTCCATTGTCTCCAACCGATAGGACGTCAGGCGTGTGACAACCTTGATCCTAAACGGCCCTTCCCATCTGGACGACAGCTTGTGCAGACCATCTGTTTGCTGGATTCGTTGTAACACCATGTCGCCGACCATGAATAGCCTACCTTTGATGTTGCGGTTATAGTAATAACGCAATGAAGCTAGGTACTTAGCCGTCCGAGCACAAGACTCGAGCGCTATTTCTTCTTTGGCGGTGATGTCGATTTCCCTGGCTTCGTCGGAGGCTTCTTTGTTGTAATGCTGGACACATGGTGAAAGGAGTGCAACCTCAGTTGGTAGGACAACCTCAGATCCAAACACCATGAAGTATGAGGAAACTCCAATGTTGCGACTGGGCTGGGTACACAGTCTCCAAACCATGGCAGGTAATTCCTTGAGCCACCGACCAGGCTTAAGATCCTTGTCATCCCGGTATACTCGTTTACGCAGGGCATCGATGATCATACCGTTAGCTCACTCCACTTGTCCGTTTGCTCAAGGATGAGCGATGGACACATATTTCACTTTGATGCTATTATCATCGCAAAAGTCAAAAAAACTCGTTGCTGGTGAACTGAGAGCCTAAATCGGTGATGATGGTATTTGGTATGCCAAAACCGTGGATGACATCGTCAAGGAATTGTACTGCTTTCTCGGACGAGGATTTCTTGATGGCTTTGTACTCAATCTATTTGGAAAACTTGTCGATGAGCACGAAGACACATGTGTGTCCACCAGGAGCCTTCTTGAAGGGGCCGATCATGTCAAGTCCCCAGCATGAGAATGGCCAAGCGACCGGGATGGTCTGGATTTCATGCGCAGGGACATGAATCTGCTTGGCAAACATCTGGCAATTTTTGCACCGGCACACGTAATCTTCTGTGTTAGAAATGGCTGTCGGCCAGTAGAACCCTGCTTGGTAGGCTTTGCCGACCAACGTCCGGGATACCACATGGTTACCACAAGTGCCAGCGTGAATATCCTTCAGAAGTTTCAAACCCTCTATTGGGTGATGCATTTCTGGTAAATCATGGACCTTGGAGCCTTATGCATCAGCTCGCCGTTAACCATAAGGTAGGCACGGGCTCTGTGGACTAGGTATTGGGCATCGATCTTATCCTCTGGGACAAGGTGGTCATTCAGGTATCTGACAAAGGGCTCTCTCCAGTTGGGCTGGGGAGGCAGTGCCTGCTTGGTTGACTCATCAACCAGTGACTGCTCGCTACAGTCGTCAGATCCCTGCTGGCCATGGTAGCTATCTTCTCCTCTATTGCTTTGTCGTTGAGCGTCGCTACGACCTAATCGGTAGCAGTACTAGGCATGGGTGCTTCATAAGCCTGATCAGGGATCAAAGGCTTAATCAAATCTTCAACAAAAACACCAGGTGGTATCTTGGCTCGGGACAATTCAAGTTTAGATAGTTCATTAACACCTGTGTTCTCGGTACGTGGTATGTGAGTGAACTCCATCCGTAGAACTTATTCTCCAGCTTGCGGATCACAGCAGCATAGGCATCCATCTTTTGGTTGACAAGTCCCAGTCTTTGTTGCCTGATGTATGACCAGAGCAGAATCTTTGTACACCAGGAGCTGTTTAATGCCCTGCTCAACTGCAATGCGGAGGCCGTGTAGGGCCCCTTCATACTTGGCCATATTGTTGGACGCCTTGAAGTGTATGCGCAACATGTATGGGAGCATGTCCTTGGACGGAGAAATGAAATATACTCCTGCCTTGGTGCCATCGATGTTCAAGGAACCATCAAAATACATCTTCCAGTGGTCGGGAGACATATTAGCCAGGGGTAAGCTGAGGTCTAACCACTCTACAATGAAATCGACTAGGGCCTGAGACTTCACAGTATTGCAACTATAGAAGTTCAGCATGAACTCGGAGAGCTCTAATGCGTATTTGACGATATGGCCACTAGCGTCTCTGTTGCGAAGAATGTCGCCAAGTGCAGCTTTTGTGACCACCGTTATCTGGTAAGCTTGGAAGTAACGGAGGAGCCTCCATTTGGTGATCAGGAGTGTGTATAGCAGTTTCTGCACGTGGTTGTATCACTGCTTGGTTTCATTAAGAACCTCGCTAACGTAGTAGATTGGGCACTGCACCCGTAGACGGGCCTGGGTTCCTGGCGCTCGACCACCATCACGGTACTGACCATGATAGTTGTGGTGGCAATATAGAGGAGAAGCTCCTCGCCTTCTTGCAGCACCATGAGTACTGGAGGGGTTTCCAGGTACTCCTAAGCTGTCTGAAAAGCCTTGTTAGACTCCGTCCACTCAAATTTCTCCTTAGCTTTGAGCAGCTTGAAGAAGGGGAGCCCTTTTTTGCCCATGCGGGGGATGTAGCGGCTCAGGGCCGCCATGCAAGTACCACGAGGGAAGCATGATTCGAACCTTCTTGGGGTTTGGGTGTATGCCATCCTAACTAGCGACGTTGCTGAGCAGGATCCTGAAAGGGACACCAAAGATGCATTTGTTGGGGTTCAGCTTCCACCGAAAATTGTTGAGAGCAAAAAAGTCCACTGGAGGTTTGTAACCAGGGTATGGGACTCTCTGGTCTTCACCACCACATCATCGACATATGCCTCGATGAGGTTGGTGGTGATCTCATGCTCGAGGCAGGCCTGGATGGCCCGCTAGTAAGTAGCTCCGACGTTGTTGAGGCCAAACAACATGGTCGTGTAGCAGAGAGCGCCGAAGGGGGTGATGAAGGCGGTCTTCTCCTGTTCCTCCCTCTTGAGGGATATTTGATGGTAGCCTGAGTAGCAATCTAAGAAGGATAGTAGCTCACAACCTGTAGTAAAATCTATGACCTCGTCGATCTGAGGGAGATTGAAAGCATGTTTAGGGTAGTGTTTATTGAGGTCGGTGTAATCAACGCACATTCTCCATTCATTATTCTTTTTGAGTATAAGAACCGGGTTGGCTAACCACTCCGGGTGATACACCTCTTTGATGAAGCCAGCTGCTAGGAGCTTGGCCACTTCTACCCTAATGACTTCCTTGCGGTCACGAGCAAACCGACGCATCTTCTGCTTAATAGGTTTAGCAATCTTCGAGACATCAAGGTAGTGCTCAGCCTTTTCCCTTGGACACCTGGCATGTCAGCAGATTTCAATGCGAACACGTTGATGTGCTCTCAAAGGAAGTGGACGAGCGCATCTTCCTATTTGGGGGGAAGGGTAGCCCCGATCTTGGTGGTCTTTGAGGGGTCGTTCGGATTGAGCTGGATCAGCTTTTGCTGTTTGGCCTTGTTGGCAGGCCACCGCGCAGACCTGACTGGAATCTCTAGCTCTGTAGGAAGCGCATCCTTGACACCCACGCTGGTGTGCTCCATGGCATGCTTCAACTCCTCGACCTCCGTGGTTGTGTTTGCATCAGACTCGCACGCACACGTCGTGAAAACATTGCCGCGCAGGGACAGGACACCCTACTTAGTCGGGAGCTTCAGCATGAGGTACTCGTAGTGAGGAACCGCTATGAATTTGGCAATCCCCAGTCGGCCAAGGATGGCATGGTATATACCCTCAAAGTTGTCCACGATGAAGGTGATGTGGTCGATACGGAAGTGCTGCTTTGTCCTGAACTGGACGGGTAGTGTGACTTGCCCGAGGGGGTACGAAGGTTTGCCCAGCTTGGTGCCCCAGAATGGAGCCTCGTATGGCTTGAGGTCTTCATACTTCATTCTTGGCTCCTTGAAGGCTGGGTAGAATAGAATGTTCAGGGAGCTGCCACCGTCAACGAGCAGTTTCTCGAACCAGACACTGTCTATCACCGGGTCAAGGACCAGCGGGAACCGACCAGCATCAGGGATTTTAGCCCACATATCATTGCAGCTGAACGATATGGGTTGCTCGAACCAGGCGGGCACCTTGACATCTATGATGAATTCATTAGCCTCCTGGATAGCCAAGATGGCTCGCATCAGCAGCTTCTTGTCATGGGCGTTCTCCAGCCCGACTTTGCCACCAATGATTACGGCAGTCATGTTCTTCATGGGATCCCTATAGGCGTGCTGTGGGTTGGTATCTTCAGCTTCTCCTTCATCGGCATCCTCTTTCTGGATAGGGTTTTTGCCCTTGGCTTTGGGGGCCGGACATGGCATCTTGTTGGTCATCCTATCCAGCGCCTCCTTTAGGACCCTGCACTCGCCTAGCGTGTGACCCTTGCCAGGATGACGGGGGCAATCCTGACTAAGGAACTTGTTGAGTTCTTCATCATTTCCCCTCTTCTAGCCCTTCACCACATTGACAGAGGAGTCATTGCGGTTACGTCGACCACCGTTGTAGGTGTCCCGACGGCGTCGCTTGAAAGGACAATCATCATTGCGATGGTCGGGATTGTGATTGCCATGACAGTTGCGGTGAACGTTCTGTTGATCTGGCCGGCAGCCTTGATCGCTGTCACGGTCATGGTTGTCATCGCGGCGGTGGCCGCGGTGATGGGGAATGGGATCCGCCTCGTTCAGCCCGTTGTTGAGGTGAGCGAATCTGTGGGCTAGGGAGAGATCTTCCATGGTTCTCAGCCATTCAAGAAGCAGCTCCTTCTTAAGATTTAGGCTGCGTGGTTGGACCAGGGCGGCAATGAATCTGTGGGCTAGGGAGAGGTCGATCCCTTCTGCCAGGGTGACGTTGATCACATGATTCCATGCGTCGGCAAAGTGCCGGATGTACTGTCGCAGCGATTCCCTTGGCTGATGCCGGACTTGTGCCAGAGTGTAATTGGTGTTTGGCTGCACGCAAGTGGGCTTGAAATTGTCGATGAACATCTGCCTGAGCTGGGACCAACTATGGATGCTACCGGGGCATTGATGGAGCAGCCAGGAGGTAGCAACGTTGCTCAGGACCACCGGGAGGTAGTTTGCCATGATGAACTGGTCGCCTCTTCCTGCTAGGATCGCCACTTTGTATAGCATGATCCAATACATCTTGACGTCCCCGATCCAAAGCCAAAGGACAGCCTTAATTTCCTCTAAGAATGGGGCTGGTCCACTTAGGTATCACCAAGCATAGTATCATTCATCGAGGTGATCACGGAGGTCATGGTCTTGGGGCTGCTTGACTTCCTAGTTGTGCTCAACACGGGGGTTGGCCTGCTGCCTGCCAGCGCGCTGGCGATTGCCGCGTTGGCGCTCGTTGTTGTACGGCACCTCTTTTGGAGTGTTGTTGGCATTGGCCTGCCAGGGTTGCTTGAGCGAATGCCCTCTGTGATTGGACTTATTGTCGGTGCCACTTTCTACGAGTTGATGGTGACGGCTGTGCCGGGACCGCCGCAACCGATGTGACATGGTCAGCAACCCAGCAGAGCGGAGCTGAACCACTTGTGCTTCGGCGGTGATTAGGAAGTCTTGAATAGCTTCGACCCCAGGTGTGTTTGGAGGAAGGTTGTTGAGCCGATCCATGGCCACGACAATGTTGGCCATGGGAGTCTCATGGACGATCTGGTTCCCGACCATGTTGAACTCGCCATCGAGGTTGCGTTGAAGGTGGTGCTGCTGAGGGCCTGCACTGTTGCCCCCGTTACCTTTGTCATTGGTGGTGTTCGCATCTTGTGCCTCAAGGAGGCGTCAACGCTCTCGATTGGTGTTGTTGCCTTCCCTAACTTGCCTCTCCTACTCTGCTTTGTTTGGAATGGGAGGCTTGTCCATGCTGACCGCAAATATCGCACCGTTGAAACCAAGCGGAGTCCTCGGGGTGCCTGGCGTCGTGTCGGCAGAACGGGTCTGGTCGTCCAGTGTGGTTGGGTTCTCCTTCTTGACATCTTCCTCACTCTGGACCTCAGGACCTTCTTCATTAGAGTGGAGGTACTCGTTAAGGTCGAAGGAAATAGAGGGCGTCCCGTTGAGCCAAGAGAGCGAGTCAGACATGGCGCTGTAAAGACACCATGCTGATCTAGAAGGATTCTGTTGTAAAGACACCATGCCAATTATGGGCCTTAGATCTTCCAAGACCAGAACCAGGCTGGGATCTAGGTCCAGCAGATGATCGTCACATCGTCGGGGAGCATCCCGCAGGTTCCTCGCGTAGGACGCAGCTGTGTTGCTTGACCTGTGTGGGCAGATGGGTGCACGGCTCTGGTCATGGACGATGGGATCTGTCTGCCCTAGGGTTGGTTGCGCCTGCTACGCCCAACGCTGCTACCTTCGCTCTACTTGAGCCTGTCGAGCGGTGTGGCTAAGCACTTGCCAGTGCTAATGTACACCGATGAACTCATCCAATCTAACTGGAGGCGGAGCTCGAGCGGCGGCCAGAGTTGGATCTGGTCGACGTGGGTGATGAGACTGATAGCGTGCAGGGTGTTGTTGACGGTGCCCATGGTTGGGCACAGGTTGTCATTGATGGTGCTCCACCATAGTAGGGGGCCTGCCTCGACAGGCGGTCAGTGACCCTCGCCTATGGTCGGCAGGTGGTGCTTGGGCCAGATCCAGATTTGAATCTGGTCGGCGTGGGCCACCAGCTTGGCCTGAACGTCCTTGCTGGTGCTGAGCATTGCCATCCTGATAGACAGGTGGCGGCCCATGAACCATGAGCAGATTTGGATCTGCACGATGTGGCTGGTTGTCATGTTTGCACCAGCGTGGTTAGACAGGGGTGAAGTCCAAGTACTCTTCATGGAGCCACGCAGGAGCGGACTCCATGTACTTGAGGAGCTCAGCTAGACATGCCCTGTGCCAGTCGATCATATCGATCAGATCAGAGTTGTTGATGTGCCTCCTCTGGTAGCGAGGAAGCCGCCAGTTCACCGCTGGCATGGCCATCATCTCCGCCCTCATCATAGGTTGCCCGAACGACCCCGGGCGCGGCCCTGAGATCTGAGTTGCCGGAGAAGTGGATGGTGCGGTCGGTGCTGGGGCCGACTGTGTCACAGCCTGAGCTGGGACTGGCTGCGCTGCTCCCACAAACGTGAGGGACGTTGCCACACTGGTGGTCCACATGAATGAACCGACGGTGAGGGAGACACCCGCCTTGAAGTCCATGGTAGCCAGGAATGAAACCATCTGGATCGCCTGCTGATCAGATCACGCACCCCCTACCTGGCACGCCACTATCAATGAAACCTCATCGGCAGTTTACCATGGGATACCCCGAGGTAGTAGATTGCAGTGAGAGCGTGCTAAGATCTATGATCTAGATGTGAGACACAATGCGAACACCAAGGTTTATCCAGGTTCAGGCCACTTGGAAGCGTAATACCCTACGTCCTGTGTCTCTACTACTGGACTGATGAGTACCAGAGTACAAGAGATCCTACCAGATGAGATCAGATCCAATGAAAGAGAAAGGTCCTGTTCTAGGGGGTCCTTGCCCGCCTTATATAGTGGTGGCAAGGTTACATATCTAGGGTTTCCCCTATGGTCAGTTACATTGCATCATATCCATGGAGTACATGACTAGATCTAACTGACTAAGACTCCTTGCATGCCAAGTAGTCTTCAGCACCCGTGCGGCCCACCACCTGGTCGGTAGCAGACCACGGGCTCCATCTTGTCGTCCAGCCCACCAATCAGAATGATGGTGGACCAGCCTTCATCTCCTGGTCTGGACCGTCTAGACCGAGCAGCCTAAAGTCTAGCTGCGAGGGTATACGGGGTCTATACCCCCACAGTACCCAGCCCAGTTGCAACACTAGAGTATCCCCATACTTCATGGTGTTTGGATCTGAAGATGTCCTACCAGCCGAGGTCGGCTTTCAATTGCCACATGTCATACTCCATGATGAAGACACCTCCAAAAAAGCTAGAGAAGTGGATGTCATTGCCAAAGAGGAGCAAGCACTCGATTCTTGCGCCCGCACGGCCAAATACCTAGCTTCCGTGCGCTGTTACTACAGCCGCAATGTCAAAGGGAGGCTATTTGTAGTCGGCGACTACATGTTGCGATGAATTCAGAACATAGATGGTCTGCACAAGCTATCTTCTAGATGGGAAGGGCCGTTCAGGATTAAGGCTATCACACGCCCAACATCCTATCGGCTAGAAACATTGAAGGGGGTTGAGGAGGATAATTCATGGCATATCGAGCAGCTTATACGCTTCTACCTGTAGAATAAGATATGTACCCTATTTCTTTATTTTGTTCAAAAATTAATAAAGTCCTTTGCTCTTTGTTTTTTCCTATTACAGCTTTGCATCTGTGCACTATCTGTCATACATGCGCCCTGCATAAGTCACAATTAAACTTTGTTTCTTGCCCGCCGAGAATGGCTTGACAAGGCACTGTGTCTCAATCCTCTTACGATGTGTTACAGCTCCACGCTACCTGACACAAGGAGATTTGGTAGTCGCTCTCTAACGGTACTAGGTACCTAGTGATCCTGGTGGTCCTAAGCTATTCACTAGCACATCGCTATGTCAGCTAACAGAGTTAGCTCGCTTCGAGGATGGGGGCAAAACTTAATTGTGTACATACATTTTTTACAACTAAACCTTCATATATTTAAAAACGGCAATATGTTTATCACCCGCTTAAACATGCCTACTTGTCTGCATCAAAAGGCTAAAAGTTTACGAGCACCCAGTGCTCGGTACCACTTACAAATAGTGTTTTAACATAAATACATTGTTTATAGCCTACTGACCACCACCACCACCTTCTATAGGATCTTCGATTAGCATCATGTTTCCAATGATGGCAGCAGCTGTTGGGCCAGACGAGGTCCAGAGCTCTTCGGCTTCTTCATCAAGGACTTCTGCAGGGATCCCATGCTTGATGTCTGTCATTTCCACCTCCGGGTAGTTGGCGTGGACAACGATGAGCACTGTGGTGGCCACATAGTGCCCAAGCTCCGTGATGAACTCTCGTAGCGTCGGCCACAGCCTCCTACACTGGTCGGCGATGACAACTGACTCGCCTACAGGGTTGATGGGGTGCTCCTCTTCTCGGAAGATGGCCCTCAGCACTGGCCTGATGTGGTCGGTCATTGTTTTTATCTTCCCTTGGAGCATGGCATTGGCATCCTCCAACACCTAGAACTAGGCCATATGGCGTTCCCTCACATCTACAACACAAATGAATGGTGGTTAGCATATACTGGTACGTCCAGTATGCAGCAAACAGAACCAACATCGCCTGACTTACCAGTCAGCTCCGCGATTTGCACCGCGTCTTCCTTCACTTTCTCCGCCGCTGCCTCCTTCTGTCATAGTAGGCTGGAGATCTCCATGGCCATCGAAGCATTTTGTCCACTCAAACCTACAGCAAGGCACATGAGTATGCAGCCAATGTCTGTATGCATGGTGTAACCAGAGAACTTACTCTCATTGTCCGCCTCCAGGGTCTCCACCTTCTGACGAAGGGCAGCAAGGGCGTCCTCGTGCTAGATCTCCCGCACTTGATACATGTTGTCCTAGGCTTCCATCTGAGCTTTTGCCATCATGAGGATCTCGCACTCCTCCCAGATGGGCGCAAACCGATCGATGGTCTTACCATGATGGGCGCACGTCTCGTACAAGGACTGAGCACACCAAATGCTGATATGAATGACTATTCTGAGAACACATGGAGCAAAATTTTGATAAACTCCTTGTCAGGACTTACCTTGACCCGGCCAAGTAGCACCCCTACAGTGTCCTGGATGCCCGCCTCCATGTCGCCGCTTGAGATCTCCTCGTATGACATGAAGTCTTGGCCCACCTTGCGCGTGGTGTACACACGCTGCTGCAGGATGTCGGTACGAGGGACCCGGGGCTGCACTCTGGGCACCTCCTCCACCACGCTTAGCACCGGTGCACTTGATGACCCCACCTGCTTGGTAGCTAGTGGGGGCGTGGTCTGCCCAGACGCAGGGTGCTGCACTGTCTCCGACATGTCATGGCTGTTGGATCATCTCACATAATAAGTCATAAAGATAACTAGCGTCAAGAGCACAAGCATTCAGATAAACAACGCAATGCAGAAATGACACGACACTTACACTGGCGCCTGTTGAAATCCTCCTCTGAACTACGGGGCTGCTCCCCTGCCAGGAGCATCTGGGGTCCCGCCTGTTGCCCCGCTGCCACGTCTAGGGATTTGGCCTGACGTCGTGGGCGGCTTCGCACGTCCCGATAGGCTGTACCGGTGGAGTCAGCCCCTTGCCGCCTCTCGATGCCCCGGAGATGAGGCCATTCTGGCTTGCTCTAACCGGGTCGTTGAAGCAGATCCCTCCTGATGAGGGGGAGGAGGTGCTGGCAGTGCATGCTGCGATGACCTCTTGGTCGATGTCGTCGTCGAGGGCCTCAGTGTTTCCCCTGTTTGAGCCATCGATTCCTGACGCTTCCTCCGATGCTCATTCAGCATCACGAAGTCGTCAGAGTCTGACGACTCTGATGTGGTCGGGGCAACCCTTTTCTTGCTCCCCCCGCTCTACCGTCCAGGTTCAACTTGCCCCTGGTCAGCAGAGTGGAGGGCCTTTTCCTCTCAACGGTGGCCGACATTGGCTGCTTGCCCATCGCTTGGCACCTTTCCCGAGCAGTGGGGATCTCATCTTCATCAGGGCTAGAGACATCCATTGTCTCCTGCCCTGCTCTAGCCCTGCTCTGGTAGTGGGCCTCCTAAGGCCTCCGCTAATCGGCCAGTGCCTTCCCTTCAGGCCACTGTTCTACTGGCATAGCAGAGAAGAATGAAGCTTGGTCCTGTCCAAGCAGTGTCTGATAGTCAGAACACAAAAGATGTTATACGCATCACAATTCAACAACAATTCACAGCACAATAGCAATTACCACTATTGACTTACTGTTGGTGGTGGTCGGATATGTCATAGGGTCGTGCGCGCTCTTTCGGATAGCTAGTCTCCTGATTGAACTTCTCAAATAGAGAAGCCATCTGCCAAATCAATGCTTCTGGCAGCAGCTTCTCCTAGGTCTCACGGGAGGGGTCAGCTCGCCCAGCATACTCGAACAAGCAGTTCACCCACTCCTTGCAGGGCTAGATCCGACGCACCAGCCACGTCCCGGCCACCAGTGGACCATTGACATGCTTATTGTCAATTAACTCCAGCAACTCCCTCACCTGATACATCTCATTCTCAGATGGTTTATCGAACCACTTGGGATTGAAATCCGGCAACTCATTCATATTCCAGGGCACTCTCCTCCCCTCCACATCCTAGCTCACATAGAACCGGTGGGTGAACCAGCTCTTCTGTGCGGATTGATGGGAAAAGTCCAGCCACTGGCTCTTCATCCTGTCCCACAGGCACAGGTAGCAGCCCCCTGCAATCTGGGACCCACTGGCCTCCTGCCCTTTCTTCCTTAGGAGGTAGAAATGGTGGAACAGATTGAAGTGGGGGGATTCCTAGGAAGCACTCGCATTATGCGATGAAGATGGAGAGGATCGAGTTGGGGTCAAGATTACAGATTAAAATCCCCCAGTAAATGCAAAGATCCTGCAACAACCCATTCATGGGTTGCACCAATCCCCACATCACGTAGTCCTCGAAGACTATGATTTCTCCATCTAGGGGTCGAGGGGAATCCTCACCTCGTGGCTCACACCATACCTCCACCTCCCGCATCGGAAGCAGTCCCTCATCCGTGAGCGCCTACAACGACTCCCGTGTGGAGGTTAACTGCTGCCAATGTGGCCTGAATCCACCAGATCCAGTCGCCTTCACTGCCTTCTTGGCTTCCCTCCTTGCCATCTCCTCCGTAGATGGTAGGTTGACAGGTGAGCAGCGCACGGTGGTGTTATGGATGTGCTAGATCTGCTCGACTGCCTTGCGTGGCAGTGGACGAAGTAGCAGTGGTGGGCGGTGCAGTGGTGACGGTGGTTGTGAGGATGTAGATGAGGCGGAGTGCTCGAGCGAGTGGGGTGAGTGTGGAGTAGAAATGAACGAAACGTGGAACTGTTCCCCCCGACGGCGGTCGCTTATTTATAGGAATCAGATGACATCGCTTTGACTTCTAGGGTTCGACCAGATGACTCGTGTGGACGCGGCCTTTTTTAATTCCAGTGGGCCGTACTGGTCCCCGAGCGTGGATGTGGGCTGCGGGATTTTTATTCCTTTGTGTGCCTTTCCTATTTGTCCTTACCCTAACTTGGCATGTGCCCGGTAATCTTGGGATCGTTCCCTGGATTTCTCCTTTTAATGTATACCTCTTTCTGTATTTGTCTCAGATTTTTTCTAATTAAATCTGGGGACTGATTTCTTGGGTTACATAATTTATTTCCCACATCTAGGGACTACGCAATAGCTTGCCACCCAGTAGGGCCCATGAATCATGGGTTCTCGGTGTCTCTCGACCTGATCGAGCCTGTGCTCTGTCCAATGCACACTTGGGGACTGCGCAGTAGCTTGCCACCCAGTGGAGCCCACGAACCATGGGTTCTCCATGTTTCTTGACCCGATCGGGCCTGTGCTCTGTCCAAGGCATAGATGGGAACTGCGCTATGACTTGTCCTTTAGTATTGACTATGTCTAGTTGGTTCTATCCTTGAGTTTTTTCTTAAAAGCTCAATACAATATTTTTTATCTTCTATCGAGCTTGGGGACTACATGGGCCCATGTCACCTCGTGGTGACTTGGCCTATCTTCTATTCTTGGCTCACTTTTCCTGCCTATACAGGTGGTTCATGTTAACATTCCCGTGATACTCTCTATCATGTGTTAACGTGGGCCCACGTCCCGGGATGCGAAAAGAAATTTTCTTTTTCTTGAAACATTATGCATCTTTCGATAGATCACCTTCCTTAACGGACGCGAAAAGACTTACAAACTGCTTGGGAGAAGCCTAGACAGCGCTAAAGTGGTCAGCATCTTCGCTGGTCAGTATGACGCGGTCAGCATCATCGCTGGTCGGGATCGCGTGGTCTGCATCTTCGTTGTTCGGCTTCATGTGGTCTGCATCTTCACTGCTCAGCACAGGTCAAGGCAGCGACTTCCTCAAGATACATGATGCTCGAAGACTAGCTGTGGGAGGTATAAACCTATATACCCTCACGGCTAGACTTTGGGCTGCTCGGACCAGACGGTCCAGATCACAAGACGGTGGTTGGTCCATCACCAGCCTGGTCGATGGGCTGGACGACAGGGCGAAGCCCGTGGTCCGCTATCGCCCTAGTCAGTGGGCCACGCTAGTCCTGAAGGCTACTTGGTGTGCAAGAAGTCTTAGTCGGTTAGATCTATTCATAATTTCCAAGATACGGAGCAATGTAACCAATCATAGGGAAACCCTAGATATGTAACCTTGCCCCCTCCACTGTATAAGGTAGGCAAGGACCCCCTAGAACAGATCTTTCATCTGATCATTGTACTCCGGTACTCATAAATACAGCAGCAGAGATGCAGGACGTAGGGTATTACGCTTTCGAGTGACCCGAACCTGGATAAACCCTTGTTTGTCTTGGTTGTTTGTCTTGCGTCTTAGATCCAGTTCGTAGGTCTTAGCGTGCCCTCACCGTAAATCTATTACCTCGGGGTATCCCGTAGTAGACTGCTGAGGAGATATCGTTGACAATTACCCATCTCCTCAACAATGACAGAAGTAGCCCCTAAATTTTCACTCAATCAACTCCGGTTGATTATTATTAAAGTCAATTTGTCAGTAACACTTTTAAGTTGTATATACATTATTCACTTGTAGGTTTATGAAACTTAATTTGTTAATAAATAATTATGGGCATTGAACTACTATCACAGACGAGGATGGATGCGACATGTGTGTCTAATATGTCTGAGAATAGAAAAATGTAACTGTCTCTAACATTGTATCAGACATTACTTTACAGATGGTTATTTACCCTACATTCATCTATGATGTATGTAACATCAGATTGGACGTAGATGAAGTCCGCCTGTGATATATATAGCGCCATCCTATCACAAACGAGCGCCTCCATCTGTGATGATTTGCAACCTAAGACCCAAACTATGTGCGCCATTAGCAGAGAGACGAGTAGTATCTTTTTGTGTTTGTGGCAAATTGTAAGTAGAGAATAAGAAGTGTTTGTTCTTTTTTTTTTTGGTGGAGCTGTAACGTGGCGACTACTAGTGCTTGGTTTGCTGTCTGGTTTATATATTCATGGAAGTGCCTGTCGTCGAAAATGAGATGTGACTTTGTTAATCACGAGATCTTCTATGTCAATCTTTTGAAGGTGCTCACAAGGTTGCAGACTAAAGATGATGGCCAATAATAAACGTAACGCAACATAGATAACATGCATCCTATTAAGTTTTTTCCTAATCACATTTATTAGATTGAAGACTTTTGTAATGGTAAAAAATGAATTATTCCTAAAATGAAGTTTCACACCTACTCTTTTCGACAAGCAATCCTGATTCAACTGAAAAATTAATTTTCTGCCACATAATAAAGTCGTGTGCATGTGTTTTCTTCTTGAGAAACTATGTGCAATAAGAGTTGCATCGGCGTGCCCGGACCACCAATTATTATCTTGTCTCTTTAAAAGACACACAAGAAGTCGGGGTGATCTTGCCAGCGATTCATTGTTTTGACAAAAGGAGCGAGAATGGGTTTAGGAGCGTGCATGTGTGTCCAAGAGGAAGCACCCAAACGTTAGGTAGTCATGTGAGATTGGGAAGCATCGGGATCTTTGGCTTTGCTGGGTGTGACAGTGGACCTGACAGTGGACCTCCGATTGCTCAGGTTGCCAGAAACTCTCAAATCGATGCCAGAAAGCCCACAAATCTGAAGATGGTTTCGTGATCGCTGAGTCCAGAAGCACTTCAAACTTCAAAGTCTTATTGACTGTGCATAATATTGAGGCACGTGCCTGCGTGTCTTTCTTCTCCTTTTTTTATCTATTGACGAATAAGCTAGCAATAGAATACTCTCTTTGCCCCCGGCCAAAACTAATGTGAATAGCTCGTCAGTGAGTTTAGAGAATTGACGAGCTCCAACCACGTGCCAGCTTCTGTTTTGTAATGCATTGTGACTGGTGAGGAGTTCCTCATCAGTCTCCCAGTAGTCCAATGCATTGTAACTGGTGGTCACAAATAGTCATGAGCAGCATCTATCGTTCGTACCCGACTAATTTTTTGGTACCTTGACAGTTAAGCTGAGAATACGTAGATCGCTAATCTCATTGCTTTGGAAAAAAATGAATCAATAAACCTTTTATTAGAGTTCTAGGGCAAAGGCCCAGTCATTGCATTAACAAAGACGAAAACGTTTACAGCATCCAGGTGGGTAATACCTTCCCAAAAAGTCTACAAAGAACACAGGTACAAAGACCCTCAGAGAACACCTCACGGAAAGGCTAGTCAGGGCATGTATCATCCCTCAAATAGTTGCATTCTGGTACTTGAAGTTCTCCAATTTATCATCCAATTGTTTTAGCCATGGAGGTCGATCTCATGGCTAAAAGTTTCAATTTGTCCAGCTTTCTATTAATATCCAGGATTCTTTTCGGCGGGCAGAGTATATATAGTGCAGTCCTGAATCACGAACATTGTCTATTTTTCCAAAGAGTTCCATGAAAGCAAAGAGTACATTCGAATTTCCAAAAACCCCACATATGGCAGCAGCACAAACCATATTGCGTACTAAAAAAATGTTTGTTACTTAACCACAATTGTGCAATTGAAAGAAAACCAGCACCTAAAATTTTTATCTAGAGTTTAAAGAGAGACAACACCACGTCTGCTTGGCTACAATGCAGTCAAAGAAAGGTGAAAACTGGTTCAGGTTTACTACAAAATAAAAAATTTCTTCTTAGAGAGCAAACATATAAAGGAAAAAAACTCTTGGAGGTATCTTGAGACTCCAGACAGCCGGGATTGAGAAGAATAAACACCTTTAGAAGTAAACTGCCAAACCAAGGAGACTTCATCATCAGAAAAAGGCAAATTGCAGAGAGGATGACTGAGCTACTTCTGACCAGAGCATCATCAACCTCTTGTCAGCACGCCTCTAAAGTGATATTTAAGATTAGTTCTAGTTGACACAGGAAGATGATCCTGTCGGTGTTTTATGACCAACAACCTGTCACGGTTTACAAAGGGCATGGCTGGTTCTGGGCTGTCGTAGTTCACTATTACTAGGACAGAGTGTTGACAAAATCTGATCCATCGTGGATGTGTCAATAATCCCCTACCTATTCAAATACATTGACACAGATCTACTGCCCCATGTCGCTCCTAATGAATTGGCTGTTCGTTCCTCTCATCACCACTGCCTCATCCTTGTCCATGTTGTTGGCGAGAGGAATTCATGTCTATTCTGCAGTTCGCAGACAAGGGCTCAACTATTAGACAAACTCAAAATCAGTGTCGAATTAGAAGCCTGATAATTTTGGAATGTGTTTCTCATGCGGTTTGCTGTACTGGCCTCAATACTTCAATAACCAGCCACTCTGCAAATTTTGTCTCTTATCCTTTGCTATGAGGAAGTAATTGTGATCTCCTATGCAAATAAAACGCTATGGATTGGACATACATGCGCCTGCAGTGAATAGTGGGACATGATTTTGTTGCAGGCTCCCTATACGACTGCTAGCCACCACTAATCAAACTATGGGCCTGTTTGGCTCATAGCCACACCACTCGCAACTGAACTGCGGCCTGACGCTGTGGTGTCTGGTGGTCGCTGTGCGCTGGGTGTGCCAAAAAGGTGCGGCACGGTTTCCTGTCTGCTGCTGCGCTAACTCTCACCAAGAGTCTGGCGCTGGAGAAACAACTTTTCATTACATTTCTAACTATAAAACGTTTTTCTTTCAATGAGGATATCTAGTAGATGTGGATTTGACATTCTCACAATTTGATCATAATGAGATCCTTTCCCATCTAAATACTATTTTCATTCAGAATCCTCTATATATTAGCTAAACCACTAGACAATGAGGAACCATTGGTGATAGATCACCCATGGCTTGACTCAATGTTGGAGATTGCCAAATTTTACATTTGTTTGTCTAATATCCTTTTGAGTTAGGCCTTCAAGCCTCAAGGAGTTTACCATCTTTCCTAGGGTTTCCTATAGTGAGTGTTTGTTGAGGGAAGGTATATTTTGGTTGAAGAGCTTGCTTTGTCGAAATCCCTATAATGAATAGCATTTGTTTGCCGAATAAACCAACTTTAAGATGGGATAAGATGCTCATTAAGGCATGAGGGATCATTATCATATAACCATTTCCTCCTAGTAAGGCCACTCATCAAGAACTTTTTTTTCTATCCAACCAGTCAAGATAGACTCACACTTTGCACAAGATCTAGCAAGAAATGAAATGATGAGAAAAACCATATCGATCACACCTCATAATGTCTACTTTATTTGAATAGGAACATAGGTATCCCGCGTGGGGGGAACATTATCCCACATCTTTCACTTCCCCTTTGGATGAGAAGCTACATAAAAACCATTGTGGAATTCGTGCATTGGAATGGTTAAGTGTATGTCAGTATTTATTACTCATTCTTCTCTAGAAACTGCCCATGGAAACCATGAATTGCAACAACCCTTAAAGACCATTGTATTCTTTCTTTCTTTCACATATGAGGTCACCAGCATGTGCTAGTTTTTATCTTATTATTTACCAACTGGAGTCGGGTCAATCCTCTCCAAGAGAGCTTCATCAACCATCCTCTTTTCTTTATCTCTGGGTTGCCAAAGATAGAGAGTGGAGCTAGTTCTCTAAAGAGCCGAAAAATTTATAAAAGTTGTTGGAGGTGAAGAGATATAGAGAGAAATTTTTTTATAATGGCTCAACAAGTGAGGTTTTAAAGGGCGGATTCAAGAAAGACTATTGGAGACGATGCTCCAATCTTGCATCTTAGTTATCCACTCTATCAATATTAAAATAATATAAGTTATGAAGGATAATGCAAAGTAGCCCCTAAATTTCAATTGAAATTACTCATGTTGATTATTATGAAAGACATTTTTTTAGTAACACTTCATGTCAGAGTTAATGCCTGGGTGTCCCTCATGGCGGTAGTGCAAGGGCACCGGATTTTTTTCGAGGGAAACAGGAGGGGCAGAGCAACCCTACTAGTGTATTATTAAAAAGGGCACCGAATATGGATGTACATGAGATCAGATATGGATGTTGATGAAGTCCGTCCGTGATATAGTGTCTCATATCACAAACTAATGATTTGTGACCTCAGACACGAACTTTGGGTGCCAATATCAGATACATTTACATTTGAGCCCCTTCTCTAATTTTTATTCAGAGACATGTGTTGTTGGCCCATATCTCTAATTCAATATCTTTCACTACTTAAAATATTTTAATCATGACATTTTTCATTTACCATGGCGGTTTTCTCAACTGCCATGGAGTCGGAGTCAAGGTCACGGTTAACTGCCACGGTAAGTAACTTAACTGTGGTGGTTGCATTCACCATGGCGGTTATCTTACAAAAACTGCCACGGTTAATAAATTATTCCTAAACTAAAGTTTCCTAAGAAGAAAATTCATAGGACTCTAAATTTCTCTATTTTGATTCGCCATAGCCAATTAGGGATAGCGATGTTACTGTACCTTGTTTTTGTATTGCTGTTCTGCTTTGCCGTTATCCGTCCCTGTCCTTTCAACTAGAACCATTAATTTGTTGCTGCATACTGAAGTCATATGCATGTTTTTTTTCTTTTTGAGAAACTACACGCAATTAGTGTTGCAGCTGCGTGCTGGGACCAACTTTTTTTCTGCGAGGTGACCAACAATTTTTATCTTCACCCTATAAAACACACACACCAGAAGTAGGCGGCCAAGGGTCTTGCTTGTTCATTCTTTTGACAAAAGAAAACACAAGAGCGGGTCCGGGAGTGTGCATGTGCTCGAGAGGAAGCACCCATACATTAAGTGTAGTCATGTGGGATTTGGAGGCATCAGGATCTTTTCGAGCTGTAGCATCTAGATCTTTGGCTGTGCTCAGGGGCCGGATGGTGCTCTGACGGACAGTGCTCGTATAGCTGGTCTCAGATTGCACATCAGGGTGGTAGAAGCCCTCCGGTGGTTGTGAGTTTAGAGAATTCAGGAGAGATGAGTTTAGAAAATTCACGAGGTCCACACACATGCCTCCTGATGAGCTTCTGTTTCATGACCTCTGATGAGGAGTTCCTCACCAATCTCGAGTGAAGAAGTCACAACTCTTGTGTAATTATGTAGCGTGAGGGCCAGGGTTACCAACAGTCCTAAACAGCATCTCAAATAATAATTATTCACTTGTACGTTTATCAAACCTATTTTTGTGAACACATGGTTTTTACATAACCATTGCGGAGCGCCCTTGCACTTATCAAGCTCTCACAAAAAATGCTTATGATTTATATTTTATTTCATTTGATCAGTTTGAGCATTGGACTTGTCTTGCGCCTATTGTAATAATATATTGTACCAACTTGAGTATGTTTTTAATTCACTTGCTATACTCCTGAAGCTTTGTACATTCGCATTGTGCATCTCATAGCATGATTTGAGGGGGAGCTTCTTTTGTGAGAGCTTGATAAGTGTATTTGCCAACAAGGGGGAGAATGATTCCACAAATCCAGAGTGTGCATTCATATGCATTTGTGAGGTTGATGCACTTGTTAAGGGGGAGTTGCACATTTGTTTTGATAGACGTGTCAAGCCGTTTGCCTCTGTCTTGAGGGTCTAGCTGCTTTCAAGTGCTTTCAGCTTGTTTTGCTTGGTTGCGTTGAGCCGGTGCCCATGTCTTTGGGAACCAAGTTTTTGGCTGTTGCTTTGCTCATTGTGAGTGACCCGTTTTGAGCTTTTCTTTCACTTTTGGTCATTTGAGTGGGTTTTCTCTGGCTTTGTGTTGGTGTCGATAATGCACTCATCAAGGGGGAGATTGCGAACACATGGTTTTTATATAACCATTGTAGAGCGCCCTTGTTGTGTGATGAGCGATTGTCAACATGCCAATACTTTGGTGTGCGGTTGGTTCGGTGGTTCTTCTAATCCCCTGGCACAGGGTTATGTGTCGAAACGGTGTCACTTGGCTTCGTGATGTGCAGGTGTGGAGTCCGGAGGCGATGGCAGTGGTTGGGAGAAGGTCAAGTAGGGCGTGCCGTGCTGACAGACCGGTTGCGGTGAAGGGCAGACACGAGGCTTGGATTGAGAGACCAGATAGCTGGGTGGCCGCCGCAGTGGCTGACATTTGGGACATCTTCGAGCGCAAGTGTACACGGTGGGGGATGCGTACGGGCTACGCTACTCGCGGACGGTTTGGTGGTTTGCCCTCAAAACCATCGGCGACGGTTTGGTGGTTTGGCCTCAAAACCATCGGCAAGGGATGCGTACGTGGTACAATACTCGCGGGCGGTTTGGTGGTTTGTCCTCAAAACCATTGGCGGTGGGTTTTCCGGGTTTGGGCCTCAAAACTCGGGCGGACGTCCCGATGTGGACGGATGGCACGTGGCTACATCGGAGAGATCGCTTCGGAGCGAGGCTACCGGTGAGGAGGTGCGGTGGCCGTCGGATCAAGAAATCTCGAGTTGGACCATAATGCCCCTAGCTAGGTGGTTCTCTCTTAGAATGTCTAGGGGTAGAAGTGGAATTATGTAATAAGACTATAAATAAGAGGGACTGCCTCTACTTAGCCTCACCTCTCCTATTCTAGTGTTAGGGTTTCCCAGTCTCTAGTCTTTCAGAGCGTGAGAGGTCCACTGCCAGACTTTTGTAGTGATTTGTTCATGAGAAGAGCACCCCCTAGTGTGCTCGTGCCCTCTGGCGTTTATCTTTGTGTGAATCTTGTGATGAATTTGTGTTCTTGTTGTTCTTGAGTTGTTCATCCTGAGTTCTTTTTCCCCCTCCAATTTCGTGGTCGGATTCCTTTGATTTTGCACTGTTTGAGTCCGTTTTTCTTGCATGTTGAGTTGGCTTTCTTGCAGTGAGCCTAAACACATTCCTTCGGCACATGTTGAGTTGGCTTTCTTGCAGTGAGCCGCAGTTGGGCATGATGATGAGTTAGTATATGAGGGGTACTGACACAACGGGTTTAGGCTTTGCTTCAGGTGGAAAGGGTAACAATGTCTTTGGCAAGGTTGGTGAACACGGTGGGTTGAGTGTGAGTGAGAAACCCACCAATCCTCCCAAGCTCATCAAGATCAACCCACCTAAGCCCTCTGAGCCTACCAAGCCCATTGTGAAGGATGGAGTGATTAATGAGAATCCTAAAGCTCCACCTTAGAAACAAGTGTGGATTCCAAAACCTAACCACCTTAGGAACCCACTTGACACTTTGCCAAACATCTCTGATAAGCCCCTTCCTAAGGCCAAACCACCTCCAAGAGTGAACCAAGCCCACAACAGGGTGAGTCACGCACAACTCAAGAGAGTGGTGTACCACTGTGAGTATTGCAAGAGGTATGGTCACTTGTTTGAGTTTTGCTTTAGGAGGAAGAGAGATGAGAGGCGTTAGTTTGAGCTTTCACACCAGAACATGCATCGCCCATCTCAGTGGAGCAATGCTAGGCCTAGAGGTGCAAGACCTCAAGGTGCTAGGCCTCAGTTTGTGAGACCACGTGATGGTCGTGCCCGGCGAGGTCCAAGTCATCCTCAATACGACTCAAGGTCTCGTGGCAGTGGCTCTTTGTCCTACACTTCTAGCGGACCACCTTTTCTCTCTCATGGTGATCGCTTCTCTCCCATGGGACATGGTGTGTATGGTGTTCCAGGGCAAATGACCCAGCACTGGTTTTCTCCTCAGTTTGCTAACCCCAGTGTTGGATTGTTTGCTCATCCCATGTGTTTCTATTGATGCAGCATGGAGGCTTGGAGAACATTTGGCTTGTTGATTCTGGGTGTTCGCGCCACATGACCGAAAATTCAAATTGGTTCTCCAGCCTTAACGCCATGACCTCCAAGGAGTACATCACATTTGGGGACAATGGTAAGGGTAAGGTGCTTTCTCGTGGGTCGGTAAGGCTCAATGAGAACTTTGTGCTCAAGGATGTTGCTTTGGTTTCGAGCTTGCATTTCAATCTTCTTTTGGTTTCACAACTCCTTAGAGATGGTTTTGAAGTGCATTTTAAGCCAGGTCTTTCTCGCATACTTGACTCACGTGGTGATCTTGTGTGTTCATTTGTACCTTTTGGGCTTGTCTTTTGAGCTAATTTTTCTTGCTCTTTCGGCATCTCTCGGTGTTTGGTGGCAGGCACTTCTTCTAAACTTTGGAAGTGGCATAGGAGGCTTGGTCATTTGAGTTTTGACTTGCTTGTGAGGTTGAGCTCTCTTGATCTAATCTGAGGATTGCCTAAGCTAAAGTTCAAGAAGGATTTGGTTTATCATCCGTGTCATCACAGGAAGATGGTAGCTGCTTCTCATTCACCTATGAACCAAGTGATGACCAAACAACCTGGCGAGCTTCTTCACATGGACACTGTAGGTCCAGCTCAGGTTCGGTTGGATGGTGGGAAGTGGTGCATTCTTGTGATCGTGGACGACTTTTCTCGCTATTCTTGGGTCTTTTTCATGGTGTCCAAAGATGAGGCATTTTCTCATGTGCGGGATTTGATTCTTAGGCTTCAAAATGAGCTTCCCAAGAATGCCATGAGAGCTATATGGAGTGATAATGGCACAGAATTCAAGAACTCTTAATTTGAAGCCTTTTGCAAGTCTTTTGGTCTTGAGCATCAGTTTTCTTCTCCGTATGTGCCTTAGCAGAATGGGATAGTTGAACGCAAGAATTGGACTCTTGTTGAGATGGCCAGGACGATGCTCGATGAGTATAGGACTCCTAGGCGATATTGGGCCAAAGCGATCAACACAGCGTGCTATGTTTCAAATCGCATCTTTCTTCGAGCTTTTACAAAGAAAACTTCTTATGAGTTGCGGTTTGGGCATCTTCCTAAGGTGAGCTACTTCAGAGTCTTTGGGTGTCGGTGCTTCATACTCAAGCAAGGTAACTTGGATAAGTTCGAGTCACATTCTTCTGACGGCATTTTTCTCGGTTATGCTACTCATTCTTGTGCATATAGAGTACTTAATATTGAGACTAACCGTGTCATGGAGACTTGTGAAGTTACCTTTGATGAAACCACACCTTGTTCTTCTCTTGTCTTTGAGCGTGCAGGTGATCAGGAGATGGGTGAGAGCATCTTCGTGGAGGAGCAGGACGATGCCGATTGGGGTGTTCCCGAGCCGACTCCACCGGCTGCCCCTGTCGACCCTGTGATGACTACGTCTGTTCGTGGCCCCGATCCTTCTTCTTCAATTTCATGGGGGCCGAACAACCAGTATCCCTCTCTTGCACCTGAGGGAGCTCCAGCTGCGGTTGAGGGGGAGGCTACTTCATCAAGGACGGCGTCAGTACACATTCAACATCGCCATCCTCCTGAGACCATGATCGGTAACCTCAACCAGCGTGTCACTCGCAACAAGTCCTATAAAATCTCTCATTTTGCACATTCTGCTTTTGTTGCTGATTTTGAGCCCGAAGATATTGGACACGCTTTATCTAATGCTGATTGGGTCAATGCCATGCATGAGGAGTTAGAGAACTTTGAGAGAAACCAAGTTTGGGTGCTAGTTCCTCCACCTCCACAATGTCATCCCATAGGTACCAAGTGGGTGTTTAAGAACAAGCAGAGTGAGGATGGGGTGATAGTTAGGAACAAGGCTAGGTTGGTTGCTCAGGGGTTTTGCCAGAAAGATGGGATAGACTTTGAGGAAACCTTTGCTCCTGTTGCCCGTTTAGAAGCCATTAGAATCCTTTTAGCCTTTGCAGCTTCGAAAGGGTTCAAGCTGTATCAGATGGATGTCAAGAGTGCTTTTCCCAATGGGTACATAGAAGAGGAAGTGTATGTGAGACAGCCCCCTGGCTTTGAAAATTCCAAGCCCCCAGACTATGTCTACAAACTCCATAAAGCCTTGTATGGTCTCAAACAAGCCCCGAGAGCATGGTATGCTTGGTTGAAGTCCTTTTGCTTGGGAAGGGTTTTACCATGGGCTCTATTGATAAGACTTTGTTTCTCCTCAAGCAAGGCAAAGACATTCTCATCGTGTAGATATACGTGGATGATATAATCTTTGGTGGCTCTTCATGTGCCCTTGTGGCAAGGTTTTCTGATTTGATGAGTAGGGAGTTAGAGATAAGTATGAGGGCGAGTTAACATTCTTTCTTGGGTTGCAAATCAAGCAAACTCAGGAAGGGACGTTTGTACACCAAGGCAAGTACACCAAGGACCTGCTGAAGAAGTTCGACATGGGTGAGGCCAAGCCTCTTTCGACGCCCATGGCGACTACCATTGCCTTGGATGAAGACTTAGAGGGAGAAGCTGTGGACCAGAAGGAGTACTGCAGTATGATCAGGTCGCTGCTGTACCTAACGGCGACTAGACCGGACATTCAGTTCATGTTCTGTCTTTGTGCGTGCTTTTAGTCTTCGCCACACACCTCTCATCGTCAAGCCATCAAGCGGATCATGAGGTACCTCCGCTTCACTCTTGAGTTCAGTCTTTGGTACTCGACCGCTTCCACTCTTTCTCTCTTGGGTTATTCAGATGCTGATTATGCTGGTTGTCGTACTGAGCGAAAATCTACTTCTGGTACTTGTCAGTTTTTGGGTTCTTCTCTAGTCTCTTGGTCCTCTCGCAAGTAGTCTTCTGTTGCCCAATCCACATGTGAGGCTAAGTATGTTGCTGCTGCCGCTTGCTGTTCATAGCTGCTTTGGATAGTTGCTACCTTGAGAGACTTTGGCTTAGAGTTCACTCGAGTGCCTCTTTTCTGTGACAACACCAGTGCCATAAGTGTAGCCAAAAACCCAGTGCTTCATTCCAAAACCAAGCACATAGAGGTGAGGTACCACTTCCTGAGAGACAACTATGAGAAGGGCACCATAGACTTGATACACATCAGCACCGAGAACCAGAAAGCCGACATCTTCACCAAACCCCTCGATCAAACGCAGTTTGCACGCTTGCGAGGGGAGTTGGGAGTGTGCTACCCTTTTTAGATGAGGGTGGTTTTGTTCTTATACACTAGTTTTTCTTTGGCTTCTTTTCTTTTTGCTTTTGTTTTTGCTTTTGTATCATATTGCATTGCATATCATCATGTATCATATTTCATATGCTTAGCTTCACTTGTATAGCTTGTTGATTAAGATTATGCTCTTGTTGATATGGTATATGGATTCATAATGGCTATATAGCAGCTTAGGCTCTTTTTGATCATCTTGATACATGTTATGAGCTAAGCCTATTTTTAAAATGTAAACATGCTTAATACTTGATGAAACTTAGAAAACTGTTCACCCTTGAGATGGCAACTAGCATGTGTAGGATATGTTGAAATCCATGTGCTTTCATATGTATGCTTTAGTTGCTATGTCTCATATTTCTTGAATCATATACTTAGCTCAGATCCTTGATATCTTTATGCTAAAACTTGATGTCTAAGCTAAGTTATGATGAAAATGGTTTAGAGTTAGATCTTTACTGTCCCACGGCAATGTCACCAGATTGCTTCTCATTCTTCTGAGTGAGATGAACTTGGACATTGTAGTGCTAGTCCTCAACCACTCGTGACGAGACAGCTTCCCACTTGCACATAGGGATGAACTCGGTGTGGTTGCAGAACATGATAAAAAATAACATAATTTTCGGTGGACAGTTTTGATCCTCTTACATACACATGTCTAACAGTAACCTTGTAATCCGCTATAAAACTCCAATCATTGTTGAAGCTACAAGTGTCAAGTGCTTTCTTGAGACATGATGTATGATCGTTATATGGGGCACATTTGTATACATGTGCTAGCACTAATTTGATTTCCTATTTATATGTGCTATGTGCTATCCTCTTTGGTGAACACCTTTTATGAGATATGCTTAAAATTGGTCAAAATGCTTATGATTCTGGACTTGTCTTGCGCCTATTGTAATACATATATCGTACCAACTTGAGTATGTTTTTAATCCACTTGCTATACTCCTGAAGCTTTGTACATTCGCATTGTGCATCTCATAGCATGATTTGAGGTGGAGCTTCTTTTGTGAGAGCTTGATAAGTGCATTTGCCAACAAGGAGGAGAATGATTCCACAAATCTAGAGTGTGCATTCATATGCATTTGTGAGGTTGATGCACTTGTTAAGGGGGAGTTGCACATTTGTTTTGATAGACGTGTCGAGCCGTTTGCCTCTGTCTTGAGGGTCTAGCTGCTTTCAGGTGCTTTGAGCTTGTTTTGCTTGATTGCGTCAAGCCGGTGCCCATGTCTTTGGGAACCAAGTTTTTGGCTGTTGCTTTGCTCATTGTGAGTGACCCGTTTTGAGCTTTTCTTTCACTTTTGGTCACTTGAGTGGGTTTTCTCTGGCTTTGTGTTGGTGTTGATAATGCACTCATCAAGGGGAGATTGCGAACACATGGTTTTTACATAACCATTGTAGAGCACCCTTGTTGTGTGATGAGCGATAGTCAAATGCCAATACTTTGGTGTGTGGTTGGTTCAGTGGTTCTTCTAATCCCCTGGCACAGGGTTATGTGTCAAAACGGTGTCACTTGGCTTCGCAATGTGCAGGTGTGGAGTCTGAAGGTGGTGGCAGTGGTCGGGAGAAGGTCAAGTTGCCTTGCTGACGGACCGGTTGCGGTGAAGGGCGGATGTGAGGCTTGGATCGAGAGACCAGACGACCAGGTGGCCAGCCACGGTGGCTGACATTTGGGACATCGACAAGCGCAAGTGTACACGGCAGGGGACGTATACGGGCTACGCTACTTGCGGACGGTTTGGTGGTTTGCCCTCAAAACCATCGGCAACAATTTGGTGGTTTGGCCTCAAAACCATCAGCGGGGGATGCGTACACGGTACGATACTCGCGAGCGGTTTGGTGGTTTGTCCTCACCATCGGTGGTGGGTTTTCCGGGTTTGGGCCTCAAAACTCGGGCGGAGGTCCCGATGCGGACGGACGGCACGTGGTGGCATCGGGGAGAGCGCTTCGGAGCGAGGCTACCGGTGAGGAGGCACGGTGGCCGTCAGATTAGAAAATCTTGAGTTGGACCATAATGCCCCTGGCTAGGTGGTTCTCTCTTAGAATGTCTAGGGGTAGTAGTGGAATTGTGTAATAAGACTATAAATAAGAGGGACTGCCTCCACTCAGTCTCACCTCTCCCATTCCAGTGTTAGGATTTCCTAGTCTCTAGTCTTTCAGACGGTGAGAGGTCCACTGTAAGACTTTTGTAGTGATTTGTTCATGGGAAGAGCACCCCCTAGTGTGCTCGTGCCCTCTAGGCGTTTATCTTTGTGTGAATCTCGTGATGAATTTGTGTTCTTGTTGTTCTTGAGTTGTTCATCCTGAGTTCTTTCCTCCTCCAATTTCGTGGTCGGATTCCTTCGATTTTGCTCCATTTGAGTCCGTTTTTCTTGCGTTGATTCAAGCTATGACGTGAGAGGATCAATCCCACCAAAGGGTTTGAGCTAATTCCTCACAAGCAAGTAGATCGGTGCGATTTTATGTTCATGGCGAGTTCTTGACGAGTCTTCACCTCTTTCTTGATTTCTCTTGATTCTTCAAATTGAGCCATGACCTTTTAGAGATAGCTTCCCTATTGCCTTGTGACCCTACGGTTAAAATTTCGTGGCAATCGGAGTTGATTTGACTGAGAAATCGAATTTTCCTTGTTCCGGGCGATTTTCGTGCGTTTCTGTCCGATACTACCGGTGCTACTACCGGTGTTACTTCTGGTAGTGTAAATTCTCCGCGCGATTCTATTCGGTACTACCATTTTGAACCACCGGTACTACCGGTACCTCACCAGTACTACCGATAGAAACACCGGTACTACCAGTGGTGCATTTTCCGGCACTCAAGGGTATATTCGACTTGGGCTAAAAATATTCCCTCGACTATCGGTACTACCGGTTGGTCTACCTGTACTACCGGTAGTACACCCGAGACGCTGTTTTTGATCGTTGCTTGTCCGTTTGGTCTCCGATTTGCTTCCGGTTTGTTACGTTTGTTTTATGGTGTCCCGCTGTGTTCCTACGAAACATCCAACCTCTCAATAGGGTCGTGGACATCGTGGTCTGTGTATTGCTTCTTCGGGTTAGTGTCAAGCCGAGGACCTAAAAGTTTCAAAAGAAATTTTGAGGCTCTCATTCACCCCCTCTGGTCGCCTATTGCTTTTTGGGGTTAGTTGTCGAGCCGAGGACCTAAAAGTTTCGAAAGAAATTTTGAGGCTCTCATTCACCCCCCTCTGATCGCCTTTCCGGTCCTTCAATTTTGTGTGTAAATTATCCTCATTGGAATATCACGAACGAGGACGGATGGCGCATGTCTTTAATATGGTCTCCTCCACTTAAAGACCTCGGTTTAATTTGGCCCGTATGTACACAACTCTGAGAAAAAGAAAAATGGTAACTGTTTCTATATTTTATCGACATCACCGACGTTTTTTTTTACCCTCCATTCGTCTATGATGTACGTGACACCAGATATGGACAGGCCTCCGTCTATGATGATTTGCGACTTTATATGCGAAATATGGGCACCAATATCAGAGACTTGTACATTTGAGCCCCACTACGGGCGCCAATATCAGAGAAGTGTACTTTTGAGCCCCGTCTCTAATTATTATTCAGATGCTTTTGGCCTATCTCTTTAATAGTAACAGTAAGAAAAATCATGTAGAAACGGGCAACTGGTGTACTTTTTTATTTCTGGTGAACCTGTAATATGGAGACTACTTCTAGCGCGTGATTTGGTATATCATGGTTTATATATTCATGGAAGTGCCCATAAAAAATGAGGTGTGACATTGTTAATCTCGAGATCTGCTACCAATCTTTTTGATGGTGCTCAAAAGCTTGTGGACTGAAGACGATGGCAAATAATAAACATAACAGGAAAAAGATAAGATGCATCCTATTAATGTTTTTCCCGATAACATTTATTGGACTGGAAACATTATTTGTAATGTTAAAAGATGAATTATTCCGTACGTCTACTCTTTTGGCCAAGTATTCCTGATTCAATGTGGAACAATCAATTTGCTGCCACATACCAAAGTCATCCATGTGCATTTTTCTTTTGAGAAATTAACGATGTGCAATTAGTGCCGCAGCTGCATGCGGGGACCACCAATTATTATCTTGGTCCTTAAAACGCACATAAGAAGTAGCGTCGTCTTGCCTGCGATTCATTCTTTTGACAAGAGGAGGGGTTCTGGGGCTCGGAGTATGACTGTGTCCGCGAGAGGATCGTAAGCACCCATACGTTAAGTTAGTCATGTGGGATTTGGAGGCATCGGGATGTTTGGCTGTGCTCAGCGCTAGATGGTGCTCTCAGCGTCTCACACTCTGCTCAAATACCTGGCCTGGTCCCGGATTAATAGCTGGCATCGGGATCTTGGATGGCAGAAAGCGCACAAATCTGATGTTGGTTTTGTGATTGCTCAATCCAGAAGCCCTTCAATGCTGGCCAATTGTGCATAGTCTAGAGGAAGACCAAGAGAGAATCAAGTAGCAATTCTTTGCAAAAGTATGAATCGCAGGCAAGACGGCATTGCAGAAGAGAGGTGCATACTGTTGAGGCATGCGCCTGGGTGCGTTTATTTTTGCAGCTTATCGAAAATGATTGTAACCCCTGTTTAACCTGCAATAAAATCCTCTTCACCGCCAAAAATAAAGATAATAGCTCGTGGTTGAGTTTAGAGAATTCACGAGGTCCACACCTGGAACTTCTGTGTCGTGACCTATGATGATGAGTTCCACATGAGTTAGGTCACCACTCACCAACAGTCCTAAGCAGCATTTCTCAGCCTTGATAAGCTGAGGACATTGACCCCTAAATGGAAGTTACCATTTTTTTTTTGAGGAAGTTAAATTGAAGTTATCATTGTTTTGAAAAAAAAATACTGCATTAATGAGCCTTTTTTAGAGTTCTAGAGCAAAGCCCCGGTCATTACATTAACAAAGGCCAAAACTTTTGGCTCGTTGGGACAAGTGTCATCACTAAAATAGTTGAATTTTGGAACTGGAACTTCTCCAATTTATTATCCACTTGATTTAGCCACGTAACCTTGGAGGTCTGCTGGCTAAAAGTTTCAATTTCTCCAGCCTTGTCTTAATTTCCAGGATCCTTTCCAGTGGGCAGCGTACTCAAAGCATGACTATTATTTTCAGGAGAAGGGCCCACTAGGCTGTACCCGGGTTTGTCTATTTTTCCAAATAGTCCCCTGAAAGCAAAAACTGCTTCCTAATTTCTAAAGCCCAAATGGTACAGCAGTACAAAACATATTGCCTACTAAAAAAAGTTTTGTTACTTAAGTATAACTGTCCTATTGAAAGAAAACCAGCACCTAATGTATATCTCCTGTATAGACAAAACCCCACTAGGCTATTTATCTATCTCCTCCTTGCGCCACGTTAGGGATTTCTAATTACAATCCCACCTCCATTCCGCATGGAACAGACCCCTCTTTCAGTTCCTAGGAGCAACTCCAAGAGACTATGTAAAAATAGATTCCAAAAACTAAGATTTAGCCATTTTGTAAACAAATAGCAAGCGAAAAACATAGTGTACCACAACAGACTTTCTAAAATTAATATCATGCATATTTGAAAGGGCCAGATCATCCTGTTCAAATCCAATCGGGTGGTGCAGCCTGCACACATCTCCGCACACCATGCACATGAAGTAGAAATTGGCATGGGAATATGTGCAGCGAGACGGATGGCGAGCGGCTGCGGCTGGCTTTTTTTAGCTAGCAAGAACCATGGGATGGACAACAATCAATTTTAGAAGACCAGATAGATTAGCTATTGGAGTCCTATTTCTTCTAGAAATATCTAAATTTAGATTGTATAATACAAATGGCTACTCTCTTGGAGATGTTCTGAGTCATATACTCCCTCCGTCCCAAAATAGATGTCATTTTTGCTTCTCATGAACTCAGTGTTTTCAAACTGCCAATAATTATATATTAAAATTTATAAATATATATGCTAAGTAATTAGTATCATCGGAAAAATCTATAAGTCTAGTTTTTTAATAAATTTATTTAAAAATATAAATATTATAATTATTTTTTATAAATCTAGTCAAAATTAAAAAAATTTGATTTACACGCTTCCCATAGTGTCGTTTTTTTGACAGAGAGAGTATAACTGAAGCATTGGCAAGTACTCAGGCATTGCCGATCAGCCTGCAGGAAGCCAACAACCGTCAGCGTCTTTATGTTCCTTGAGAAATGAGGAAGCCCTCAGCCTCCTTTGTTGCTTGAGAAATGAGAACACGAGCCGATCAGCCTGCAGGAAGCCAACAACCGTCAGGGTCTTTATGTTCCTTGAGAAATGAGGAAGCCATCAGCCTCCTTTGTTGCTTGAGAAATGAGAACACGAAGCGAACAGGCATTGCACGCATCCGTACATCTTCCTTGTCATCAATGCTCCTCTATCAACACACTGTATATATATGTATATATGATAACTCAGGTAAGGACAGGTGTTCTCCAAACTGACCGCTCTTTCCTCCAAATTGGTTTCAGATTTTGATAGCTTCAGTTGAGGTCACCGTTGTTCTCTACTTATATCGTGTAAATATATTTATTATTACACCATTAGGATTCCTGACATTCTATTTCCCTTAGTTTAAATTACTCCTGCATTCCTGTAGCAACACACGCAGAATTGACCTAGTTTTATCTACAATCTACAGAGACAACACCACATCTGCTTCATTACAACTTAGTCAAAGAAGAGGTGAAAACCGATTTAGGGCATAATGCGAGGGAGTGCCCGAGCAGGCCACGGCTACAGTGAGAGCAGATGGGAAAGAATTGGGGATCGGAGTAGATGTATAATGATAGTTGACTCAGGATAGACTAACAAGTAATTACAATGGGCCTGCACCGGACCTCCACTAAATTAGTAGGCAGGGCTGTGCCCCCCGACGTGCTTAGAGAGCATCGTCCCAAGCATGGTCTGCTCCACCGGGTCGGGTCAGACCAGGGCAAAAAAATGCAGGTGGCTGGAACAATGGGTTGCGGGTTGCATGTACGTCTATGTGGTTTAGAACAGCAATTGGAACAATGATTCTTCTCCCATATCCATTTTTGTGGAATTTATGGTCTGAATGCCCAAGTTTATATTGTATACAAGTTTTTTGCACTATGAACTATGTATGTTTTCCATGCTGCAGTTAAATTTCACAGTAACACCATGTGATGCACAGCTTTCGTGTTCACCTAAGTGATGAGTGCATTTTGCTATATACCTAGATAAATAATATGTCTAAATACATAACAAAATACATACAATAAAAAAGTCAAAATAAACTATAATTTAAAACGGAGAGAGTATATGAGGAGGAATTTCTTGTCAAAAAATTACCTGATTTTGAAAACATCGTCACAACAACGACACAATGTGAAAGTCATTTGTCATTGGTTACAGAAATAAATGTTTGGCCACAGCAGAATAATGCAATGGCAGTGCACACGTGATATAGTGTAATGGTCCTCAATGCCAGCTCCATGTACGATTGCACGACCCATAAATCAACATGACCTTAAAATAGAACAAGCGCCCGTCCATTGTTAAAAAATAAGTTATTTTTTATATCATTTTAATTTCATAAATTAACGTTATGATGATGACATAAATAAGATTGTTGATAAAAGAAAACATAACATAACGCACATTCATAACCACGATGAACATGTGAACAAGAAACATATAAACATGAAACATATACTGGACAACATGTGAAACAACGCAGCAGAGATACTGAAACATACAGACAGAAACATATAAAATAGCACGATTGTAAAATAGAACAGACATGCAGATTATAAATATAGCAGGGATAGACAGCAGGCATCTCATGAAATGATACGATAGAACTGATGAAGCAAACTTAGAGCAGAATATGAAACGACATTGATGCACTGCTAAAACAGGTACGATCTAGAGGACGAAAAACAAAGAGAAGATGAACAATTCATACCCTCCCATGCGTCCATCCGAGGATCCCGATCCTTGTCCAACATCCAACGTCTGTCGTAGAGAAGTTGATTAAGACGATCTCTCCTCCAGAAAGAAGATGAATCCCACCCGTGAAGAAGACGAAGACGATGTCGTCGGCAACTCGATGAAGAAGAAGACGACCGGCGGCAGTGATTCGGGCAGTCGCGTAGACGCTCCCTAACCTAATTGCCGATCCCTGTGCAAGGTCTCGAACGGCAAGGGCTTTGGAGGCATCTGCCCTCTCGCTTCTCCGTGCGCGTGGAGCCACAAGATGGAGATGACCTTCGTTGCAGCTGGAGTTGTGGAATTGTGTGTTCTCTCGTGTAGGTACCAAAGAGACAGGAGTCTCTCTTATCCTGTGCGACCAGGAAGGGAGAGGAGGAGGAGAAAGGTCTCGGGCAGTGCAACCGCTTGCCTGCCTGCCCGCCACGCCACGCCACGCCACACCCACGCCCACGCCCACGACCACGCCCACGCCCATGGCCCGGCCCGAGCCCATGCTTGGCCCGGCCGACGGCGGCGGCAGTGCGTGCGTGTGTGGCACGCCTTGTTCCTTTTCTTGACTTACAAATTAAGTGGAATAATTCCCATCACATAGGTCAAGTCAACGACCTTTGGAATTCCAATCTGTACCCTCAATTATAAATCATAAAGTTTATTGATTTATTGAATTATATAAATGGGCCTAGCCCATAATAAATCCAACAATCCCCACCAAACTCTAGGGTTTGTAACTGTGAAGTTCCAGAACAATAATCCTTTGATATACCAGTGTTTCGAGGGAGACTGTTAAGTTGAACATCCACCTAGAGCAAGAGTTTCACTCAGCCACAACTGAACAATGGACTATGTCTTGAATTGACAGTTTTGTGTGAGAAGAGATTCACTCAAGTCCTTAGCTGATACTAGGCTGCAAAAGGCATCCCAACTGTTTTGAAGCATATAAGTCACACTTCTGTGCCTTTTATGAGTATTTAGGGATTACCCAAGTCCCATAGACTATGACTAGCATTCTGACTCATATAGGTGTACTCCTCAAAAGATGTTTTGTAGGACAACATCTCACCTTTATAAGACTCTTGGAATACATTAAGATAAATACTATCCTGCCTTATAGAAAGGAAAGATGTGCATTTGAAATGAGTCAAGAAAGGGATCTTTCCTCTCAATCTACTACTAGTTTATTTCACCACTCTACTTCACGGGATCTCCGATCACATAGAGCAGGTTACCACCATAGGAGATTTCACGTGGGTCTCATACCCATTTCTCTCTATGCACTTTCTATCACATTGCGTGACAGACCCTTAGTGAATTGATCTGCCAGATTATTCGATGTGTGGACATAATCCACCATTATTACTTTAAAGGTTTTCAACTTTCTGACAAATTTTAGTCTTCTCTTAACATGCCTTGTAGACTTCAAGTTATTTCTGGAACTGTTGACCTTTGTAATCATAGTTTGGTTGTCATAGTTCATGGAAATGGCTGGTATCGGTTTTTCAACTATCAATAAATCCAACAGGAATTCTCGTAGCCACTCGGCCTCAGCCGTAGCAGTGTCTAATGCCGCAAGTTCTGCTTCCATGATAGACTTCGTTAAGATAGTCTACTTACAAGACTTTCAGGAAACAGTGCCACCTCCATGCAAGAACATATATCCGCTCGTGGCATAAAGCTCATCAGCATCAAAGATCCAGTTGGCATCACTGTAGCCTTCCAGCACTCTAGGGTGTCCAGTATAACTAATACCATATGTCATGGTACCTTTAAGATAGCCCAACACTCTCTCAAGAGCATGCCGGTGATCATCCCCCGGATTTGAAACAAACTGGCTCAATTTGCTCACAGCATATGAGATGTTAGGCCTTGTTGCACTCATAAGATACATGAGCGAGCCAATGAATTGGGAGTATGTCAATTGATCCCTTGCTATTCTTTGATTTTTCCTCGATAGCACACTAGGATCATAAGGTGTGGGAGCAGGATCATAGTCACTAAAACCAAAGTGACTTAATACCTTTTCTACATAATGGGATTGTAATAAAGTTACCCCACCATCATCTTCTCTTATAAGCTCAATGTTTAGAATGACATCAGCTTCTCCCAAATCTTTCATTTCAAAATTGCTCGACAAAAGATTCTTGACTTCCTCAATCACATTGAGATTTGATCCAAAGATTAGGATGTCATCAATATAAAGGCATAGCATCACATCCTCACCCCCACCATATCTATAATACACACACATGTTTACTTCATTCACAGCAAAACCAACATCAGTGAGAGTATTATCAAACTTTTCATGCCATTACTTAGGTGCTTGCTTTAGGACATATAATGATTTTAACAACCCGCACACCTTGTTCTCTTGACCATTCACAATGAAGCCTTTTGGCTGATCCATATAGATCTCCTCATCCAACTCTCCATTCAGGAAAGCTGTCTTTACATCCATCTGATGAATGATAAGACCATATGAGGCTACCACTGCAATCAATGTGCAAATCGTAGTCAAACGAGCAACTGATGAATAGGTGTCAAAGAAATCTTTACCCTCTTTCTAGGTATATCCTTTGGCCACAAGCCTTGCTTGTACCTCTCAATTGTACCATCAGGCCTAAGCTTTTTTTTGAAGATCCACTTGCAAGCTATAGGTTGACACCCATAAGGACGGTCAACAACCTCCCAAGTTCCATTAGACATAATAGAATCCATCTCACTCCTTACTGCTTCCTTCCACAAGTCATCATCAGGAGAGGAATATGCCTCTCTAATGGTGGATGGGCTGTCTTCCATAAGGTACACTATAAAGTCATTGTCAAAGGATTTTGCAACCCTCTGTCTCTTGCTCTTGCGAGTGATTATAGTGTCATCCTCCTCAAGGATGTGCATATGAGAATCCTCAGCATGAGCTATAGAAATACACAGTTCTTGCTCATGGGGAATTATAGTCTCATGACTTATTTCACTAGGTGTATTCTTTATGGGAAACTCATTCTCAAAAAATATAGCGTCTCTTGATTCCATGATAGTATCAACATACATATCAGGCATATCAAATTTTATAATTAAGAATCTATACCCTGTGTTGTGAAAGGAGTAACCAAGAAATACGCAATCAACAGTTTTAGGCCCAAGTTTACGCTTCTTGTTGATTTACACATTCACTTTAGCCAAGCAACCCCAAGTGCGCAAATATGAGAGATTTACTCTTCTCTTCTCCCATTCCTCAAATGGTGTGATTTCTTTATCTTTCATAGGAACCCTGTTCAGGACATGACATGTTGTCAATAATGCCTCACCCCACCATTGCTTGGATAATCCCACAGTGATTAACATGGCATTCACCAACTCTGTTAATGTATGGATTTTTCATTCAGCAATCTCATTAGATTGTGGTGAGAATGGAGGTGTCCTCTCATGAACAATACCATGTTTCACACAAAAATTATCGAAATCATTAGAGAAATATTCTCCACCTTGATCAGACCTTAACAGTTTTATTTTCCTTTCAAGTTGGTTCTCAACTTCAGCTTTATAGTCCTTAAAATAATTAAACACTTCATCTTTAGTTTTTAAGAGATACACATAGCAAAAACATGTAGGGTCATCTATAAAAGTGAGGAAATATCTTTTACCACCTTTGGTTAAAATTCCATTCATCTCACACAGATCTGAATGAATAAGTTCTAGAGGTGCCAAATTCCTCGCCTTTGCGGCCTTGTGTGGCTTGCGGGGTTGTTTTGATTCAACACACATATGGCACTAAGACTTTTTAACCAAGTTAAATTTAGGAATTAAATTCAGATTTGCTTACCGCATAAGACAACTAAAACTTGCATGACAAAAGTATGAATACCATAAATCTGACTCATCAGAAATATTAACAAAATTCACCATCTTATTACACACATCATGTAGAGATAAGCGGAACAAGCCTCTGCAATCATATCCTTGACCAACAAAAGAACCATATTTTGACACAACACATTTATTCAACTCAAGAACAACTCTATAGCCATCTCGACATAGCATAGACGCACTAACAAGATTATTCTTGATAGATGGCACATGCTGCACGCTCTTCAATGGCACCGTCTTCCTCGAAGTAAACTTTAGAATGACCGTACCAACACCAAGAACATGAGCAGGTGACCCATTGCCCATCAACAAGGCGCCAGACCTCCTGACCTGGTAGGAAGAAAACAAAGAAACATCAGCACACACATGTATATTTGCACCACTATCCATCCACCACTCAAGTGAATTACAAACTAAAAGAACAAAGGGTAAAGAATTACCATACCCCCATGTTCCATCTCCAGTTTCAGTAGTCACTACATTTGCTGATTTCTTATCCTATGTGAACTTGTGATCCGGGCACTCTCTTGCCCAATGCTGATCAATGCCACAGACAAAGCATCCTCCCTTTTCTTTGTTGTTGTTGTTGCTCTTCTTTGTAAACTGTGTTGTTTGAACAGGCTTGTTTGCGTTCTCTTGCTTGTTTTTGTTTTTTTCTTGTTAAACTTGTGAAAGTTTCTCTTCTGCACCACATTAGCCATAGAGATCTCAATACCTTTCCATTGTCCTTTGCTATCCCTCTCCTCAACATCAAGAGTACCAATGAGCTCTTCCACATTGAACTCTTGTCTCTTGTGTTTAAGGGAGGTAGCAAACTCCTTCCAAGAAGGTGGAAACTTGGAGATTATACCTCTAGCCACAAACTTGTCAGGTAAAAGACAAGGAAAAAGTTTAAGTTTCTTAGCTAGTGCCTGAATCTCAGGAGTCTGTTCAACCATCTTGTAGTCATATAGCTGCTCCATGAGATACAGCTCACTACCAACATAAGTAACTCTAAACTTTTCAATAAGTGCATCCCACAGCTCTTTTCCTGTAGGATAAATGATTTTTCTGAAACTTTTTATGAAGTGCGCTAATCACTGCACCTAGAAAGAGGTTGTCATCAGCCTTAAACTTAGCCTCATCTAAAGGAGGTAAGTTATCAGGCTTGCCCTCAGCAGCATGATAACAATACATCGCAGTTAGCCACAATTCCATCTTAGCTTTCCATATCAAGAAGTATTTACCATCAAAAAGATCAGGCTTTAACACAGCAGCAAAACCTCTGATAGAAAATAGCCTAAAATTAAGTTTGGAGAGCATCTACGCGACTGCCTGAATCATCGCCGTTGGTTGTCTTCTTCTTCATCGAGTTGCCGGCGACATCGTCTTCGTCTTCTTCACGGGTGGGATTCATCTTCTTCCTAGAGGAGAGATCGTCTTCATCAACTCCTCTACGACATGGCACTGGAGGTTGGACAACGATCGGGATCCTCGGATGGGCGCATGGGAGGGCATGAACTGTTCATCTTCTCTCTGTTTTTCATCCTTCAGATCGTACGTGTTTCAGTAATTCATCCATGTCGTTTCATATTCTACTCTGAGTTTGTTTCATCAGTTCTATCGTATCATTTCATGAGATGTCTGCTGCCTGTCCCTGCTAGAATTATAATCTGCATGTCTATTTCTATTTTACAGTCATGCTGTTTTATATGTTTCTATCTGTATGTTTCAATATCTCTGCTGCGTTGTTTCATATGCTGTTCAGTATATATTTCATGTTTATATGTATAGAATATATATATGCTTTACATGTTTCTTGTTCACATGTTCATCGTGGTTATGAATGTGTGTTATGTCATGTTTTCTTTTATCAACAATTTTATTTATGTCATCATCATAATATTAATTTATGGAATTAGAATGACATGAAAAATGCCTTATTTTCTAACATCCATTTAGCAAGCAACAGAGGTGACACCCACATAGAGCCACCCAGTGTCGATGAGAAGTCGAGTGACTACGGTCTTGATAGGGAGGTAGGATTCTGTTTATGCTAGAGGATAGAGGTAATGCATTGTGTATCTTGGAATTGGAGGTACGGGAATTCTGGGATATATGGCTCGCCTTGCAGCAGCTGCTGATCCGAATCTAGAGTCCCATAGTCATGTGACATAAAGGTCTAGTGCCATAGAATACTCTTTTGCAACCTAAGATCACGGGTGAGCAGACATTTTTTTTCGTTTCGATCAAAATGATATCGACCCGCATCTTGATCATGCTTAAACCATCATGAAGGTAAATGGTGCCAATGAGGCTGGCGTGCTGCCTCCCAGATAGCTATGTGTCCAACCCTGTATGCTATCCCAAGCTCTGTATCGCGCTGTGAGATAAACGTAAAATGAGTTAATTTTCTTTTTTTTCCTTTTGCACGAGTAATAGTTGTGGCAGCTTTCCTAGCCGAGCACCAATATAGCATGCACGGTTTATTACTTCAACAAACATCACAAGGTCCATTATCAAATTCATAACCTGCAGAATACCAGACTGAAGAATCGAAGACTTATTATAGTCGATGGCTCCAATAACTATCCAACAAATGGATCTAGCTAATAAAAATATCCAAAATTTTTATGAAGGCATCGGGAATGTCTATTCTTACAAAAAGTAGGTGTCTGTGCTATGCTACTTGTTTACTGCCAAACCTAGCAATATAATTACATATTTTTTATATTATAATAATCTGCATGCTGTAGATTGTATGTTGTGCTTCGACATTGAGAGTACCAATCATATAATTAAATAGACATATGTTTCAGACATTACCATCTTTGAAATAATAGATGATCTTAACCATCTGATACAATTAATTAATTAAATGGTGGCCCATAGTCAGAAACCTCTTATGGGCTTCAATGACAATGTGTGTGTTGTAGGTTGTAGGGTTCTTCAGCATTGAAGCAACACACACACTGTAAGTCTGTAACAAACTCTTTAAGAATGCCAATGCATAGAGCGAAACTGCCTCTTCAAGGTGTGCTTGTGACTGCTGCTATCTTCTTTCCCTAACATTATTTTTGACAGATCCGGTTAACTGGCATAGTATTAACAAGGAGAAATGGAGTTTCATACGAGTGCAAGGAGTGCTACCTCATTTTAGCAGGTCGCTAAAATGAGGGGAAGTCCTTGTATGTTATTACTCTCTACATTTTCATCGATCCTAGGCCTATTGTTTCCACACCTCCTTCACTACCGGAGATCTGCGATTTGCCGAGTGTAATTGCTTTGCCGAGTGTTTTTTTTTTGGGCACTCAACAAAGAGGCTTCTTTGTCGAGTGTCAAAAGAAACACTCGGCAAAGAAAAGACACTCGGCAAAGAGACTTCTTTGCTGAGTGCCAGAAAAAAACACTCGGCAAAGAATTCTTTTGTCGAGTGTTTTCTTTGGCACTCGGCAAAGAAGCCTCTTTGCCGAGTGAATTTTTTGCCCTCGGCAAAGAAGGCCGAGTGTCAAACAAGAAATACTCGGTAAAGAAAATTTAAAATCGAATTTTAAAGCCCTAAACAAATTCAAATGAAAAGTTTTCAACTACAAAATTGTTTAACTCATCAAGGTCTACCAAGTTTATTTTGGTCATTTCTTCATTTGACAAAGTGAAAGTAAATTTGCTCATAAATCTTACATGTGTATGAGAAAGAGATATAAGGTTTATCAACTATGTTAGAACCATCATGTCGAATGTTCAAATGACCAATCATTCAAAATAGAGTTTATAGATCTTGAGAAGTTATGAAATATTGTAGTTGAAATTTTTTTATTTTAGTTCACTTTTGCCATGTTAAACTACGTTTGATATAATATGTGGGAAATTGAAACTACTTATAGACACATGTGATGGTGTAGTGCAGGCCAGTGGGTCCCTCACCAATTAATCTTTTTTATTATTTTCGGGGGTTTTTTTGCCGATTGCCAAAACTTTGCCGAGAGCTGTGGCACTTGGCAAAGTGCCGAGTGCCCGATAAAAAGCACTCAGCAAAGATCTCTTTGCCAATCCGATTTTTGCCGAGTGCTCTTGGCCGAGTGTTGCACTCGGTAAAGATTTTGCCGAGTGCATTCAGCCTTTGCTGAGTGCACTAGTCACTCGGCAAACTGCCTGTGTCTGGTAGTGCTCGTTATTCCCCATTCAAAAAATTCATCTCTTAATCTTCCCACCATCTCATATTCTCTGGAAGCTTTGCCGTTGAAGATCCTCGCATTTCGTTCCTTCCGGATATGCCAAGCCGTCAGCAGAGCGACCGAGTGTGTTTCTTTGTGGCCAATCTTCCAGATCTCTATGTTTGCTCCAGTTTTGAGGGTCGATCCTTGTACATTTGGTCCAAACCGCTACCTGTTGCCATATCCTCCTCGAGCAAGGGCATTCAAAAATAAGATTGTGAGTCGTTTCGAGATTCCTGACGCAGAGAACGCAGATTCACAAACATGAAAGAGAAGCAATTGGATTGGTCAAAACTATGCGCATCTTGCAGCTACCTAAAGACCATGGATCTGGAAAAGGGAGCCTCGATCAGAGTCACAGCTGAGAATGCTCCAAGCACCAGAAGAAATCAACGACAACGAAGAAGCTGTAAGGCAGGAGCTCATGAATGTTGACGATCATGCAGATGCGTGGGTTGTCGATTGACGATGACGGTGCTATAGAGTCTGACGATGATGGTGATAGAGATTGATTTTAAGATTCCAACGCTTTATGGGTGAGCATAGATGTTGCCAGTGGTTAATTCAGAATAAACAATGCATTATGGGTGGGCATAAATGTTATGCGTATCTCCTGTGTGCATTCGGTTTAGGTGAAGCGGGAACATGAGCAAAGTAGTTTCAACTATACCAAATGATATCCTCACAATTTGAGAAGGATGTTTAAAAAAACTACTACATGAATTCATTCCATAAGACCGTCGTAGCAGCACGTTGCAAATGCTACTTGCCATATACTATTGGTTACAGAAATAAATGTTTCGCCAGAGCAGAATGGCAGCAAACATGTGCACAGATTGTGCAATGGTCATCTATGCCAGCTTCATGTACGATTACACGACCCATAAATCAACATGACCTTAAAAGGGAGGAGTGAGAGTCCATTTGGCAAATAACAAATGACACACAGACTGCCGCTCAAGCGTGTATGAGAACTAGGTGACTACCATTTCCAAAGGGAAGAGAGGATCACGTTTGCGTAAACTGCACGCGTAGAGCTGATGATAGCGTTTGATAGTATCATTGGATTGGGAGGCACCGGAATTCCGGGATATGGCTAGCATCAACCGCCGATGGAACTGTGCGCAGGCTGGCAGTGGCATCTTGCCCACGTCCACGACCTGCACGCACCTGCTCATCTCCGGCCGCTTTGGTACCACGTCGGTCCTCTCTGCGCTCATCATAAGCCGCCCACGCTAGCGGACCAATAGACCCACCCTCAGTTCCACTCTCACCCGAAGCTGTCGTTGCTGGGATCAGAGGCACCCTAGGATGGGTTACGGTTATAAGAGGAGCCACAGCCGAGGATACATGTTGGGACATAGGGGAAGGAGAGGCAATCGGATGGATAAAGCGGAGTTGATTCATTTCGTGTCTAAATTTTGTGGGTTTATTTTTTTCTAAAGTATGAATTTGTCCTCAGTTCACCGACATCCAAACCAGAGGCAAACACCACCTGATTTCAAAATCGTGAATAAAATCACAAAGTTGAAAAATACCGATGAAATCATAGTTGGACTTCTGGTTAGGGGCAACAACACCATTCACCCTAAATTTTTTGTTACGGATGGTTGACGTTAAAAAAAAAGCTTTACTTAACAATAAACCTGGATGGGATTATATTTGAGATATGATGATGCAATTAGTTTGTTATGAATCTAAATAATATAATTTGTATGCCATAGGCTGTAGGTTCTGCTTCAACATTCATGCAAGATAAACACTGAACAACTTTGTTAAGAGTCCCAAACTCCCAAGGATCAAAACTGTTGGTCATTGGTCAAGATCTGTTTGCATTGAGATTGCTGCTATCTTTCTTTAGCATGAAAAAGTAAGTCATCACGATGGGTCCAAACTATTAACATTTTGCAGGACCCCAAGCCAATTCACTACATTGTCTGCAGAGAATACCCTGAAGATCATGAAGGTGGAACAAGAACCTCAATCAGTGGAGCGCGAGGTGGACGCCATGTTCAGGACCTCCGTCCGGGTGCTGCTCGGGGATGGCGCCAGAGCATGCTTCTGGACGGACGCATGGCTCCCGGCCGGCCCAATCTGCTCCTTTGTGCCGGCGCTATTCAAGCCTGTTGGGCCGCAGGAAACGCTCCGTCAAGGACGCCCAAGCGGGTAGACGATGGACAAGGGACATCACCGGCGCTCGAAAACAGCGGTTGTGCTCACGGAGTACGTAGCCCTTTGTGACATGCTGCAGGGTATACAAACCTCGCCGGACATCCCTGATGGGTTTGTATGGCGATGGACTGCGAGCGGAGAGTATTCCTCCTCATCGGCGTACCATAGCTTCATCGTTGGGGCTGCCTCTCTGCCTGGCACCAAGGAGACCTGGGGAGCATCCGCGCCGAGCGCAGACGGAGGCATGACCACCTTTTCGTCGCCTGCATTTTCTCCAGGGAGGTTTGGCTACGCCTGCTAAGCGTGGTCGGGGCTGCCTTCTTGGCCCCTGACGGTTCTTCATTGGCCATCGACTGGTGGCTACGCTCCAGGGAGCTTGTGCCACAGCTCTTTCGCCGAGGTTTCAATTCGCTGGTCTTGCTCGTGTCCTAGGTCCTCTGGAAGGAGCAAAACCGCAGGACGTTCAACGGTGCTTCCTTGACCACGTCCGATGTCCTTCGGCTCATAAAGGAGGAGGGGGAGGAATGGATAGCGGCAGGTTTCAGCAAGCTTGCGCCGGTGTTCGCCACGGCCCCCTAGCACCTCCTAATCTGCTTCGGTAGCTCATTTGTTTCTTAGTACGCCTTTGCTGCTCCACCGTTAAAGCCGGTGATTGTTGTAGTGTGCTCTCTTGTCATGGTCTAAGGCATCTCACCTGCGACCATGCCAAGCCGTGTATGAAACTCCTTTTTTCCTTAAAGCAATACGCGCACATGCGTGATTTCAAAAAAAAGAACCTCAATCAGAGACGAATGCTCAAGCACTGGAAGAAATCTAACAAATTGTAATAAGGTAGGAGCCCATGAATGCCCACGATGCTGTCGACCACGCAGATGCAGAGGACAACGATGCTGTCATGCTCCATCACCACGAGGTGAGCAGCGGAGCACATTACATTTGTTCCTCGCATGGTTCTCGATTGCATTGGTAGCCCATGGTGTTCCAGTGACAGCTAAAGAGATGCACTGCTGCCAGACTTCCTGATGTCGTAAGTTCTATATTGTGCTCTGAGATAACGTAGAATTACACCATGGTTTATCTTGCTTTACCAAAGCTTACAAGGTTCAGTGCAAAATTCGTATGTAGTTCCACACAATAGTGAATAGATGCTTCACCAAATAGTTAAATTTCACGGTAACACCCTATGGTGCGCGTCTTTTGTGTGCACTGGCTCCGTGATGTGGAAACATAATGAAGTTTCAAGTAAAGCTAATGCTATCCTGACTACTTGAGAAGGATTTTCTTTCGAAGAAAATTACCCGAGTTTAAGAAAACATCACAAGCATCGCAGTCCAAAAATCGTTTCTCACTGGTGACAGAAATAAATATTTAGCCACAGCTGAATAATGCAATGTGAGCAAAAATGTGCAGTGCACATGTGAGATGGACAGTGTAATGGTCCTCAATGCCAGCTGCATGTACAATATTGCACGACCCATAAATCAACATAAGGACAAGTGAGTGCAACCTCGACAGGGATGTTGGATGTTGTTTGTTCTAGAGGAGTAGAGGTGATGAATTAAGTGTATCCTGGAATTGGGAGGTATCGGAATTCTGGGATATATGGCTTGCTTTGCATTGGCTTCCGTTCCTAATCTGGAGTCCTGTACTTCTCATCCATCGAGGTCCCAGTCCTGTACAATTCGCTCTTTCAGCACAACTTCATCGACGGCAAGCATCTTATATATTGGTTTCGATCAAAATGATCCTGTCCCATATCCAGGTCTTGCACAACTCGTCCATGAATGTAAACAGTGTGAATGAGGCCGGCGCGCTGTCTCCCAGATAGCTGTGTCTTGTGTGTCCAATCATTGTCCTGTAAGCTGTCCCAAGCTCCATATATATCCCACTGTGAGATAATGTATAAATTAATAATATTGTATTTTCCTTTGGCAAGAGTAAAGCTGTGGCATTCTTCAAAACAAAAAAGAGTGAAGTTGTGGCAGCTTCCCAAGCTGAATAGGAATATAGCACTGGTTTATTTTGCTTCAACAAATCACAAGTCCAGTGTCAAATTCACAACTAGGTAGTATTATAGGTGAGTCACCAACCATCCTGAGGACTGAAGAGTCGAAGAGTTATAATTGTTGATGGCTCCAATAACTATCCAACAAATGAATCGTCTCACTAAGAAAAATATCCAAAATACATATGAAGCCAATTGGTTGGGAATGTCTATGCTTAGAAAAATCGGATGTCCATGCTATGCTACATGCTTACTGCCAGAACTAGAAATATAATTACAGGTTTTTATTTATATCGTGATGTTAAAAAAAAGCTGTCCTTAATAAAAACCTCGATGGGCTTATATTTTTGATAGGAAGATGTGTAGTTAGTTTGTTATGAATCTGAATAATATAATCTGTGTACCATAGGCTGTAGGTTCTGCTTCAACATTCATGTAAGATAAACACTGGAACAACCATGCTGAGTGCGACAAGTAGCCAAACTGTTTCTTTTTTTTTTTTTTTGACAAGTCCAAACTGTTTCTTTGGTTGGGTCAAAACTATGCACATTTGCAGGACCCCTGAAGACCATGAAGGTGGAACAGGAGCAGTTAGAGACCAATACTCAGGCATCAGAAAAAAACAACGAAGAAATTGTAAGGAAGGAGCTCATGAATGTCGACTATGTTTCCGACCATGCAGATGATGGGCATGAACATTATGGTGCTATGGATATGATGATGGAGGTGTCATTATTGATTAGTTTCAAGATTCCAGGGGTTGGGGTGGACTACTCACCTGGCTAGAGAAGTTATGTAGCGGACAGGTATACATAGAGGAATTTATTGGTAGCTTTATTGGTGGATGTTGCCAGGGGTTTGGAATAAAAATTGTAACAAGGATTCTTCTCTCGTATCCATTTTGGAGGAATTTATGGTCTGCCAAGTTTATATTGTATACAAGTTTTTTTGTGCTACGGATTATGTATGTTTTCCATTGTTCCTCTGTTACATTTCAAGGAAACATGCTGTGATGCTCATCTTTCCGGTGCACTGGCTTTAGGTAATGTGGAAACATAATGAAGTTTCAACTGAAGGTAAACATCACTACTTCAGAAGGATTTTTGTTGAAACCGGGTTCCGACAGGTTTGGTGTGAGGGTGGAACAACTGAACCAGACGGTCCCTCTCTTAATATAAAATGGTGGAATTACAAGGTGGGCCCAAGAGTAGGTGGTGCTGCAGCTACCAAAGGACAACCTTCTTCATTATACAGGGGCATCGCTTTTTATAGTGACTACCTAGTTCAAGATTAAAAATACAAGCGTGCCCCCAACAGGAGTATCGACACCCTAGGTACTGAATCTATTACACGTGGGCCTCCCAAGGGCAAGCTGGTCTGTCATTTTGTCGCTACGACATATGGGTCGAGGCCCATCATCGCCCTTGAGAGGCCCATCATGTCCGCTTCTCGACGATGAGCCTCAGCTCGGCCCATTACACCACCTCGATGTTGCTGTCTTGGGACGTCACCACCTCCGCGTAGGGCCTCCGCGGAAGTTGGGGGCTTGGTCGATTGACCTCCGCGAGCATGGGAGACGACGCCGCCGGACCTCCATCACCGACTGACTCCACGGTCCCCGAGGTGCCTCCTCGGCGGAGGTCCTACCTCTGGGGGCCTCTCCTTTGGATCCTGTGGACACAGGTATGAAAGGAATACTGGATTCGTTGGTTAGACTCCAAGCGGAGGTAATAAGCCTCTCCGGCCCTGGGGCGCATCCCCAACATTCCCTCCTTGAGGGTTAGGTCTAGCGGAGGCGGGTCTAGCCATCAATACGCTCCTGGCCGCGGAGGCTGAGCTTACCTTCGACCCCCTTGGCCCGTTGAACGCTGGACTGGAGGCTTTGCGTTTTTACCGTTGCCCGGTTCTTAAACTTAGGCGTTGATTTTGAGTCGGTTTGTCTGCTGCCATTCGATTCATGGATCGTCGTGACCGTTGGGCTGAGAAGTCGAGGCACCACTTTGCTGCCTATATAAGGGGAGTGGGCAGTGAAAATGACCCGTGCTCCCCTCCTCTCGCCACCGCATAGTTTGTTCTGCTACTTGTTGCCTCCGCTCTAGTTTTGCCTTGGCATTTTACCGCCGTGGCACCTAAACGCCCCTGCTACGCGCGTCGTCGTCCGTTCTCCGGCCCTTATTCTCGTTTGCAGGGTGTTGGAGTCGGAGGCTTCCTAGATATTTTTGAGCAGTGCATGCTAGCTGCCGCGGAGGCTAAGGATCTTGAAGAGTCCTTGTCAGACGTCGATGCTTCTCCAAGCGACCTGATGGCTCTAAAGGTTGATGTGACTGAGCGGAGGTCACCTATCCTTTTGGTCAGAGCTGGATGACTCAGGATATGATTGCAGAGCTCGAGGGAAGGGGCTTTCTTCCTGTCGGCCGCGGACGGCCTCCTCATGGGGAGACTGTTCCAAAACCTGAGAAGGATGAAGTCATTGTGTTTAGGGATTTCTTCACCTACGGCCTCCGCATCCTGAGCTGCAACTTCCTCTGGTATGTTCTTGAGTGGTTTGACGTGCAGCTTCACCATATGACTCCCCATGCTTTCCTGAATATGAGCAAGTTTCTATGGGCTGTTGAGTCTTATGGGGGAGAGTTGAGTATGAATACCTTTGCTGAGTACTATGAGCTGCAGAAGCAACCATGGTATGTTGGTGGTAAGTTGGCTTAGTTTGCTTCTTGTAGTTTTATGGCCAAGAGAAACTTGGGTAAGGGTAGGGAGAAGGTTGTGATTTCTTGGTGTCAAAGGGGGAAGTATGAGCCTGCTGACTGGTTGGATTTTTAGTTTTACGTGAAGACCGGCAGCATTACTCAACCTGAGGAGGATGGGAGGCAGGTCACCCATTTTCCTTATGCCTCCGTGATGATATGAATGAATCCGTTAACTAGGGTCAGGCCCGGGTCTGTTGAATCTGACAAGCGGAGGTCATGTACAAAGGCCTTTAGGATAGCTTGTCGTTACTCAGGTGGTAGGGACCTTGTGGAAGAGATGATTGCTTTTGATTTCTGGCCTTTGCTTGGCGGTAAAGACAGGAAGAAATTTGCTATGCGTAAGCTGGATATTCCTATTTTTGGTGTTGCCGATGGGGTCCTTTGTCCACATTTTGGTATTCAGCTTCCTGAGGGTAAAAGTGCTGCTAAGATTGTTTTGGAGACTGAGCAAAAGGCTGTTAAAATTCTTGGTGAAGTATCTGAGAAGGAGTATTTTGCCCGGAGGTCTGAGGCTAGCACCATGCCTCGCCTTAATAGGGTCTTTGAGGAGCTCAGCATTCACTATATTGAGCGTGAGCTCCCTGAGAAGTTGAAGAAGAAGAACGAGAAGAAGGAATTGACTACTACTAGCGCTGCTACGAAGGCTGCCGAGGCGAAGAAAAGAAAAGCTGGCATTTTGACGCATGGAGGCTCAAAGAAATAGAAAGAGGCCTCCGCTGAATCTGCGAAGATGGAGGACATTTTTGAAGATCTTTATGATGAAGAAGGGAGCGTCGTTGCTAATCTGTAGGTGGAGACTGAGATTCTGATGGAGGCTAACACTTTGGTGTTGCCTAGTTCTGAGGGCCCATCACGGCGGTCTCCGTCGCCTGTTGCTTCCCCGGAGGTGTCCCATGCTTTAGCAATTGACGCCTCCGGTTCACCTTCGATTTGGCCTATCTTGCCACCTACTAATCCTCTGCCTCATCATGTTGAAATGGCACCCCCTAAGCTTTCTGTGAAGCCGTTTGCCAGTGCGTATCTCAACGCCAGTTCTGATGAGGATGAATTGGAGGAGGCTAGTGTTATGGTTCATTATGTTGAGAAGCCAATGGAGACTGCTCAACTTGGAGCGGAGGATTCTGAGGTCCACGAGGATGCCTACACCTTGAGTAAAGGTAACATTCTTACTCGAAGTATGACCTATGTGGATTTCCTGACTTTGAAGGTTTCTTGTGGTTATGCCTCTGATGGGGAAGTTTCCTTGCTCGGTGAGCATGTATATGTTGTTTTTTGAGATTTTATATTTTCTTGTTTCCTTGTGTGACTTGTGTTTTTTTGTGTTTGCCTCCAGATAGCCTTACTGTTGAGGCCACTTGGACTGCCCTTCTACCACCTCCGGCCCCTGATGCACCATTTCCCAGAGGGGCTATTACTGAGATGGTGCCTATGGCTCTGCAACCTCCGGTGGACGTCGTTGGCTCTGGGTCTTTCCCGTCCAGCAGTTGTCCTGATGAGGGCATAAGTGCCCTCCTTGGCTGGACTCAAGGTATTGACCAGCTGATTGATGCTATGGGTGGAGAACTGTACCAGCGTCTGGCTAGGCGGTCGCTTCAAACCTTGATGAACGCCAACATTAATCATCATGTTATTGTGAGTTTGGTTTCATTTTCTCCGTTCTTAACTGTATATATATTTACCTTCTCTTTCTCATGTATTTGATTTTGGCATTGCTTTGTTGCTATCTCCAGAGCGTCGCCTTGTCCATGGCCGTTGAGACCAGTAATGGTGCTGAACTGTTCAAAAAGGATGATGCTATCAAGGTTTTGAAGGCGGAGATTGAGTCTCAGACCCATGAGAAGGAACAAATGGCTCAGAAGGCCTCCGGTTTAGAGAAGAAACTATCAGCTCTTCGGGTTCAATATGAGTTAAAGAAGTCTCTTACTACTGCCAAAGATGCGGAGGCCACCGCTAATCAGCGGGCGGACAAAGCTACTGAGATTTCGAATCTCCTGCGCCAGGCAGTGGATTCTGAACGGCAGTTGACGGCGGCTCTTAAGACTAAAGTTGAAGAACTTGAGAAGGAGCTCAATGCCACCAGGTCGATTGGGCTAGAAGTGGTTGAATCCTATGTCTCCGTTGTCCGGGCTTTTGGTGGTGTGGCGACTTCGGTTAATCCTGAGGCTTCTACCTTCGGGATCTTTTCCTGGATCAAGGCAAACCTCAACAAGCTTAATGAGTTTATGACCGGAGTCTTCGATTTCAGTGCAAAGACCTCTACCACCTGTCTATGTAAGCTTTTTGTGTCCAAGGACATTGTTCAAATTGAGAATTTTGATTGTCCTAAGCTAGAGGATCCTACTGAACTTGGTAGAAAGGATTGGTTTGTTAAGACCACAGTGCGTAGCTTCATGGAGAAGTTCTGGTCCAAGTTTGGCCGGTCGGAGACTATTGCCATGGCTAATGTTACTCGTGAAACGGTATGTATGTTTAGCTTTTCCTATCTTATTTTGTTGTAAAAGTTGTGTTGCCAATTTTCTTCTCTTATTTTCTGCCTTTTTCAGCAACTGAAGAATGGCAAGCGCAGCTGTCATAGCTTGACTTCTTCTGGTGGCACATCTGCACACACCCGGGGACGCTAGTGCCTCCGCTACTCAAGTTCTTCCTGCAAGTGCTGGGACTGATGCCAAGATGGAGCAAGTGGTGGCATCTCTGGGGGCTCGGACGGGGCTTTAGAACTTGACCGCTCAAGAGGAGGTGTAAAAATTCATCTTGATTTGTGGTTGTGTATATTTTTTCTTTTGCTGACCTAGTGCCGGCGCGCATGTGTAAGGAAGAATTTAAGTTACTCTTGGTTTTGTAAATTATTAATGGCCAAATCATCCTACGTAGGTCTGCAGTTTGGGGCCTGTGCAGGAGGTCGAGCCTATTACCTTTATGCACGATGATGTTTACATTAGCAGCGAGCTGTGGGATTATTGGAAGTTGGTGTTTCCTAGGCGCATGGTGGACGACATGTTTGATTTTATTCTCAGCGACTTAGATGATAAGCGCTCTAGCTTTACTCGTTCTCTTGCATGGCGTGGTCCAACTGGACCTTTGTAATTAATCTTGCTTGCGCGGAGGTTGAGTGTTGCGATGGAACTGTCATGAGCTTGTTTATTTCGACCTCCGCTATGCTACAGAGGTATTTTTGAATTAGTCAGAGGCCTTCGTGCCAGATTGCAGCTGTGGCCTCCAGAAGTGATTCCTGCTTTCCTCCTCAGAGGTTGTAACCACTTTGAAGCATATTTATGTATTAATAACTTTGCTTTATTGTTAACATAAGGTGGGTATTACAACAGTTGCTTCTCTTCGACCAGTGCTGGTGTCGATTTTGCTGTGTATTACCTTTTTATTGCTATGTTCGACTTTGTGGTCTTTGGCTATGCCTCTGCGCGTCCTGACGCTTGACATGTGGAGGTGAGCTGCTGTTGATCTTAGCGGAGACGGGGGGACGTTACGAGTTCTTATGCGGTATCCCCCTTGTCTCTATTTAGGTGATGATTCTTATTGGCTTGCGCTGTTGGCTAACTTCTTTGGCATTATCCCAAAAACCTTCATTGTCTCTGGGATTTTCTTTTGCCAACCCCCTTATGAATTCTTGTGTGGTATCTTATTATTTTTGTTCATCCATATGCGCACATCTGCCTCCATCTCCCTTAATCGGATTTTGGCTATGGGGAGTTGCTTGTGGTTGGCCCTTTCCTAATGCTTAGGCGTGTAGACCTTGAGCTCTACCTCTTTTATAGTGCCCCTTGTGTACTTTGCGTATCTTTGCTATTTATTTTTTGATTTTGTCCATTGCTTATTGAGGCAAAAATGACACAGGTGCTTATTTTCTTTAATGATAGGTAGTTGCAGCTGGTTTAATGATGCTTGGGAGGTCCTTATAAAAAGATCTATTCCTCCTTGGTCATTTAGGCTGCTTTGTTGTGTACATTATACTAATGGTGCTCCCTAGGAGCTGTCTTGCGTTGGTACTATGTAAGGACTCATAATGGAATGGCCACATCAGTGAACCTATTGCCAATGGTTAAAGATTGCGATGCTTCTGTTTGTCAATGATACTCTACCTATATTGCCTTTGTATCCTCGGAGATGGCGGCCGGCTGTGATCTTATTTAGTGTGGTTGCTGTAAGGATTTTGGATGCGGTGGTTGCTTGCCGATGGAAGGTGCAAAGTGGTGTGCTGACAAGCTGGCGTTGGAGGTTCACCTCCTTCTCTTCGTACCAAGCGTCTGTTGGACTTGATTCAACTGGCTAGGTTTTCGGAGGCATAGGGTGGTATGCAGCCGGGAGGCGATAGGGGGTATTCCGTGACTGATCAGGGCTTGCCTTCACCAGTGCCTGCTTTTCAGGGAGCCTTAGTTTGCTTACCTTCAGATGTACTTCCGGAGGCTGCACTCTTTGCTCTTTTGTAGGCTGAAGTGTTGGCAACCTCTGGGCCACTTCCCTGTCTTATGGTAGCAGGTTAACTGGGTGGAGTGGCTAGATATCTTGACCCGGAGGTTGTGCGTTCTGGTCTAGCGATTAAATACGTGCGCTTTGCACATTGTTCCTGTTATGAGCAAGGCGCAATGAGCCTTATCTGTTGTAAGCATAAAGTTGAATAATAAATGATCTTACTTTACATATTGCCTCCGCTTTGGAATAATAAATGATCTTATCGGTTCCTGAACTTAATTTTTGTGATTATATTGCCTTCGTTTTGGAAGGTGTATGATGCGGAGGTTGCTTGACTTCGTGAACTCATACCTATGTTTGTGTTACCTCTGCTTGTTTTAATATTGTATTTCTGAGGTTACTGCTGGTGAGTGTGATGTTGCTCACTTTTTGCGGTACCGGTGCCTAAGTTGGTTCACAGGTATTTCTCCGGTTTGCTTCGCAACTTGTGATTGTGATTGCTTGCCTCGATGCCTGATATGCCAGGGCTTTTTCGAGGGCTTTTGGCGTTTTGCGAAGGTTGCTTCATGCCTTCTCATTTCATTCGCTTTGCAACTTGTAGTTGCGATTGCCTGCCTCGATGCCTGATATGCCTAGGCTTTTTCGAGGGCTTTTTGCATTTCGTGGAGGTTGCTTAATGCCTTCTCATTTTTCTTAATGGTGGCATGAAGTGACCTTGTAAATCATGAATAGTTGTCGAATATTGCAGCCGCGGTGCTAGCTGCTTTTGACTGTTCCGGGTATTGTTTTTTGGGGTCCTCTTTATATGTTCAGAGATTAATTACATGCGGTCTTGCCTCATTAAAACCTCAGAGGTGAGTGCAAGCCATTTTTATAGAAAAAGCAAATTGCACGAATTTAAATCTACGGACCTCCGCTTATAATACTACGGAGTCCTTACATTCTATGTGTAGTATTTCCTGAGGCTATCAATATTCCAGGAGTGAGTTGATGTTCTTCCTTCTGCATCTTGTAGATAGAATGACACTTTCCTTCTGCCTCGCTTGGCTATGAATGGCCCTTCCCATTTTGGCTGTAGTTTCCCTATGTTTTGAGCATTCGGCCTCCGCCTCCTTACCCAGTCACCATTTTTAATGTTTTTAGTGACCATTTTTCCATCCCTCCATTTTCTGGTTTGGTCTCAGTATTTCTCAATGTTGTCGATTGCCTATAGTCTGTATGCTTTGGTCATCTCTTTCGTGTATTCTTCATCTTTTGCGAGGTTCTATTTTATTATACAGAGGCTCTGGTATTTGATCTCCTCTGGCATCATTGCTTCTTCTCCATACAGTAGCTTAAATGAAGTGAACCCGGTGGTTGTTGATACGTTTGTGTTGTGAGACCATACCACCTTCGACAGCTCTTCTACCTATTTGCCCTTTTTATGATCCAATAATGTCTTAATATGATTCTATTTGACCTTTCCACTGCTCCATTACTTTCTGGGTGATAGACTGATGCAAAGGCTATTTATGTATCGATGCTCTTGCAGAATTCTTTGAACTTGTCTAAATCAAATTGTTTTCCATTGTCTACTATGAGTGTTCTTGAAATCTTGAATCTGCAAATTATGTTTTACCAGAAAATTCTTTTGACTGCTTCAGAGGTGATCGTTACAAGCGGTTTGGCTTCTATCCATCTTGTGAAGTATTCTACTGCCACTACTGTATATTTTCTTCCACCCTGAGCCGGGGGTAATGGGCCTATGAGATCCATTCCCCATCGCTGAAGCGGCAAGACTAGAGGTATTAGCTGTGATTGTCCTCCTAGAGATGCTTGGTGCAGTGCAAAACTCTGGCATGCTTTGTAAGTTATTACTATGTGCAATGCGTCCTTGATATGGGTTGGCCAGTAAAATCCTTGCCTGATTGCCTTTGCCGAGAGTGCTCTGGGGCCAATGTGCGATCCAGACATTCCTGAGTGAATATCCTGTAAGAGATCTTTGCCTTCTGACTCAGTGATGCACTTAAGCAATGGTTCGACTATGCCTTTCTTGTATAGAACTCCATCTATTATTGTGTAATTCCTTGCCCGCACGACAAGTCTTGCTGCATTTGTTTCATCTGATGTCACATGGAATCCATTGATATGATCAATTATTGCTTTCCTCCAATCCTCCATGTTTACTAGGAGTACCTCCGCAAATGCCTTAGATGTTTTTGCAGTATCTAGCAATGTCAATTCTTGGAAGAAGTTTCCTTTGGGTACCTCCGTTTGATTTGTCGCTGCTTTGGCTAACTCATCTGCCTCCGTGTTGTCCCCCCTTGGGATGTGCTTTAGGGTAAAACCCTGGAATCTTTTTTCCAGACCCCTGATTACTTCTAGGTATGCGGCTAACTCTGGGTTTCTGGCAACATAGTCTTTCTCTACTTGTCCTATTACTATCTGCGAATCAGTTCTGACCATGATGTATTTTGCACTAAGTGCCTTGGCCTTGCTGAGCCCCAGGATTACTCCTTGGTAATCAGCTACGTTGTTGGTTGCTTTGAAGCACAATCTTGCTGCGTATTTTGTTTTGATGCCCGATGGTGATATTAGCACTACGGAGGCTCCTGCACCTTGGATGCCCCATGCGCCATCTATGTATAGTATCCATATTGAAGCCTCCGCTTTGTCTTCTACGTGCTGCAGAGATGTCCATTCTGCCAAAAAGTTTGCGAGTGCTTGTGACTTGACTGCTGTTCTTGAGATTAACTTGATGCTAAATTAAGATATTTCTATAGCCCATTTACCGACTCTCCCTGATGTCTCTTTGTTGCCTAGGATGTCGGTGAGCGGTTGTGCTATTGGGACCAGGATCTCATGTTCTTGAAAATAGTGTTTAAGCTTCCTTGATGCTGTGACTACTGCGTATGCTATTTTTTGACCTCCGAATAGTTCAGTTTTGCTCCCTATAGCACTTTTGATACATAGTATACTGGGTGCTATACGCTTTGTTGTCAACTTCCTTTTCTTGCACTAGCACTACGCCGATTGCTCCTATGGAGGCTGCAACATATAGTAACAAGGTTGCCTCTGCATCTGGCGCTATGACCATAAGATCCTTTGTCATGTAGTTTTTGAGCTGCTGGAATGCCTCCGACTGCTCTTTGCCCCATTCAAATTTATCTAAGACCTTGAGTGTTCTGAAAAATGGTAGACTTCGTTCTGCTGATTTTGAGATGAATCTGTTGAGTGCTGCTATTTTGCCTGTCAGTCACTGTACTTCCTTCTTATTTTCTGGTTCTCTCATTGTTAACACTGCTTTTGTTTTATCTGGGTTTGCTCTTAGCCCTTCTGGACCAACAATGTATCCGAGCATCTTTCCCTTGCTTACTCCAAAGATACATTTTTCTGGGTTCAGCTTTAACCCTACTTCTCTGAGATTGGTGAATGTTTCCCTGAGGTCGTCCAAGTGATCTCTGGTTTGTTTGCTGACCACTGCTAAGTCATCGACATAGGCTATAATGTTCCTCCGAAGTTGGGCTCGCAATACAATCTGATTATTCTTGAGAATGTTGATCCTGTGTTTTTGAGACCTTCTGGCATCCTAACAAAACAATAGGTGCCGAAGGGGGTCGTGAAGCTTGTTTTCTCTTCATCCTCCTTTCTTAGCCATATCTGGTGGTATCCTAAGAAACAATCTAACAGAGAGAAGCGCTTGCATCCTGCTGCCTTGTCAACTGATGTATCTATCCTGGGTAATGGGAAAGGATCTTTTTTACAGGCCTTGTTGAGATCTGTGAAGTCTATGCACATTCTCATTTTGCCGTTCTTTTTTGGCACTAAGAAAACATTTGCTAGCCAGTCTAAGTACTTGACTTCTCTGATGACCTTGGCATCTAATAACCTTTGCACTTCTGCTTTTGCTGCAATTATGCATTCTTTGAACATCTTTCTCTATTTTTGATTCCTAGGTTTCACATTTGGGTTGAGGTCAAGGATGTGTTCAATTACATCCCGACTGATTCCTTGCAGATCTGATCCTAACCATGCAAATACGTCCTTATTCTTTGTTAGCAGTTCTAACAAGTCTTTTCTCTCTACCTCGGATAGGTTGGCACCTATGGTCACTTTCCTGTTAGGGACAGCTTCTTCCAATGGCAATGTTATTGTGTCCTCTTGATCTGCCATGTTGGTGTTTCCCGTAGGCATGTATGGAGGCTCCTCTGCTGCTACAGTGTTGATGTTTCTATGTGCTTTGTAGATTGCTTTCTCTATGTTCCTTGCTTCTTTTTGAGTGCCTCGCACTATAATGATCCCGTGCAATGCTGGCATTTTCATGCAGAGGTATCCCATGTGTATTTCCACATTAAACTTGTTTGTAAATCCTCTTTCTAGTATCGCGTTGTATTGGTAGTAGATGTCTACCATGTCAAATGTGATGTATTCTGTCCTAGTGCAGTCTCCGTCTTTGAATGACACTGGTAATGATATCTTGCCTAGTGCATTGATCTTTTTCCGCCAAATCCAATTAGTGGAGTATCTGGTGGTTGCAGCTGGCTTCTACTGAGTTTCATTTGATCGAAGACATTTGAAAAAATTGATGTCTGCTGAGCTCCCAGAGTCTACGAGTATTCTGCTTACCTCCCATGCCGCTATGTTTGCCTTAATGACCATAACGTCCGTGTGCGGGTAGCTTTCTACTTGGAGATCTTGCTCTATGAATTCTATTGGCATCTTGGACCATTCTATTGATTTGTATGCTCCTTGAACTGCTATATTGTTTACCATACGGAGGTGATCCTTTTCTACTTCTTGGTTTTGAATTCCAGGGCTGAGCCTCCGGCTATAGGTAGTATCATGCCAATGGTTGGTAGTGCCAAATGCAGATTTAACTGGTTTTTTGTCGGAGGCTCTGCCTTCGGGCTGCTGATGGGGTTAAAGCATACTGCAGAGGTGCTGGTAATGCTTCATACTGCCATTGTTGTGTCGCCGGAGGTGTCTGCATCTGTGTTGATTCAATAAGTGTTATGTGCGGAGGTCTTGGGTGGATGTAAGTTAGACCGTTTTCTGCTCTGTTTGGGGTGTAACCCTGATGCTGTGCTATTTGTTGATACGCTGGTCTCTAGGCTGGTAGTGATGATGGATATTATTGGTGAGCCGGGTTTTGCTGCAATAGTGGTCCTGGACCGTATCCTAGGAAACTTGGGTTGTATTGCTGATGGAGTTGTGAACCGTGAGTGCGATTTACCTCTCTGCTACCTTGCTGCTGGGGCTGCAGTTGTGACTATTTGCTTTTCATCCTGTCAAATGTATCTTGGGCCTCCGGGCAATCCCATGTGACGTGCCCTTTGTCCTCTCCATGGAAAAGGCAGTATGGCATCTTTGGTTTCTGGTTCTTTCTCCAGTTCTTGGACTTGCTGCTTTTGCTGTAGCCCTGCCCTCCTTGATTTCTTTGCTCGTAGTTGGCTTCTTTTTTGTTCTAAGAATTCCGAGGCTGGCTACTTTGTAAATTGAAGACTTGTCTCTGTTGGTTCTGGTATTGTTGTCTTTGATGGTTCTTGCTATCTCTTCTGTTGCCATTATTTGAGAACTGTTTACTTTGATTGTCCGCTTCTTCTAATCTTTTGCGGAGGTCATTGTCGGACCTGCAGTATTTTTTCAATTCCTCGTGCAGCTGAGCCATTGTGGCTGGCTTCTTTCTTGCCAAGTGACTAGCGAATGGGCCGATCCTGAGTCCTTTGATTGCTGCTTCTATGGCTACCCCGTCAGGGACATCTGGTGCTTTAGCCCGGAGGTGTAGGAATCTCTGATAATAGTCTCTGAGGGGTTCGCCCTTGAGGTGCTTATTGCTGAACAAGTCTAATGATGTTAGCGACTTGCTCGTGTAAGCTTTAAAGTTTGCCAGTATCTGGTCCCGTAGGTTCTCCCATGAGTATACATTGCTTGGCTTCAACATTGAGTACCATGCTAGTGCATCTTCTTCTGCTGCAATCACAAATGATTTAGCCATTACATGATTGTTGCCTCCTGCGAAGGCTACTGTAGCTTCAAAACTCATTATAAACTATCTCAGATCTGAATTGCCATTGAATCTTGGCAGAGACATAGGTTTGTAATTTGGAGGCCATGGTGAGCTTTGCAGACCTTCGGACAGTGGTGACTTTGGGTCAAAGACTCTTGATGGTGTGGGTAGGCTTGGAATTATGGTGTGCGCGGCTTGCGTGTTTATAGCTGGGGGATGACTTGCTATGATTGGTTGAGCGGTCTTCGATGGTCTTACTGCCGGAGGTTGCATGCTATGTATTTCTGCTTGTAGAATGGCCATTTGCTGCCTTATCTCGTCCGCTTGATGCGATGATTGTATTGTTCTTTGGGTGGTGGCTTGCTGTGCCCTTAACATTTCTCTTTCAGCTTCCATGCGGCGCATCTCATCTCTCAGCCTGGCCAATTCGTCTTCCAGGCGGGCGGATGCTGCTCGGTCGGGTCCCCACTTTGCACAGTATTGTTGTTTTCGTCGTCACCTCCGTCCTCCTGTGCGGAGGCATAGGTGCTTGGAGTGTTTCTTCTTGATCTCCCGCGAGCAGAGGGTTGTGGTACCTCTGCCTCGGTGACAGTACATCTCCTAACGGAGGTCCTGTTCTTTGGTGGCATCTACGGGTGTTATCTCCGACCAGACACAAACGGTGGGCGCCAACTGTTGGAACCAGGTTCCAACAGGTTTGGTGTAAGGGTGGAACAACTGAACCAGACGGTCCCTCTCTTAATATAAAATGATGGAATTACAAGGTGGGCCCAAGAGTAGGTGGTGTTGCAGCTACCAAAGGACAACCTTCTTCATTACACAGGGGGCATCGCCTTTTATAGTGACTACCTAGCTCAAGATTAAAAATACAAGCGTGCCCCCAACGGGAGTATCGACAACCTAGGTACTGAATCTATTACACGTGGGCCTCCCAAGGGCAAGCTGGTCTGTCATTTTGTCGCTACAACATATGGGTCGAGGCCCATCACCGCCCTTGAGAGGCCCATCATGTCCGCTTCTCGACGATGAGCCTCAGCTCGGCCCATTACACCACCTCGATGTCGCTGTCTTGGGACGTCACCACCGCCACGTAGGGCCTCCGTGAAAGTCGGGGGCTTGGTCGATTGACCTCCGCGAGCATGGGAGATGACGTCGCCGGACCTGCATCGCCGACAGACTCCACGGTCCCCCGAGGTGCCTCCTCGGCCGAGGTCCTACCTCCAGGGGCCTCTCCTTTGGATCCTGCGGACGCAGATATGAAAGGAATACTGGATTCGTTGGTTAGACTTCAAGCGGAGGTAGTATGCCTCTCCGACCCTGGGGCACATCCCCAAAAATCCTTTTAAGCTAAGCGAGGACGAAAGTTTAAGTGGGATGGCGGTAAGTGTGATTCGTTCAGCGTGCAGAGTGGATCTAAGCCGTTTGGACTCTGGGGTGTTACACTATGATCTGTCAGGTTTATGTTAAAGGGTCATTCTTCTCTATGAACTTATTGTAATAGACCTAGTTGTACTATTTTGAATTACAATATGAAAAAAAAACAAAAGAGAAGTTTTTCACTCTACTTTGTGTGCATCGAGCTTCTTTGGTGAGTCCATTGATAAAAATTAACACATCATCAATGATAAGTTTTCCACTGCCACGTGACCTGATGATAAACTTAGCTCATCTAGATGATATACTAGGCGCGGAACTATGCCATACTTAGATGTATGTACCGAAAGTTTTCAACTTCCCCGTTTACTTCAATTAATCAGTAGGTCTCACCTCTTCTGTTTTTATGAAAAAACTAGCAACGCAATCCTCACTCAAAAGTATAACTTGAAGTACAAATATAAATGTATCAATGATGTTCAGTAAATGGAGTCCCAATGATACTGTCAGCTAATGAATTATGAAAGCATATTCTTTCTTAATTATGTTTGCGATATGACATATGCATGTGTGCTTGATGCAACAAGTGTATCGGTCTATAAGAAGACGATTGATATGATAGGCCAAATGCACGCTGGGCCTGAGGTGGCTAGCAGGCATGCTTATCTATCTCGAAAAGAGGCTCGCGGCAGTGGAAGTGCTTGAGAAAAAGTGGTCCAGCTTCAAAGAACCCTTAGGTTCTTGATTTTGATTAGTAATTACTCTCTCCATTTCAAATTAATTATAAGCTTCAAATCATCAAATTATTAGATAGATAGTGGCTGTTTTTCAATGTAAGATTGTAGTAGTACCACAGGGAATGAATAAATTGTTAGAAGTTTTACATTGAGTCATGTAAAGTTTCCTGTAATCTCGTGCAAAGTTTCTAGTAGAGTTGTAGTAAGTTTTCCTGTAAGCTGTGGAATTGTGGATGGCAGGTGATGTGCCCTGGGCAGCCACGACCGCCAGAGTCTCTCCCTGCCACGACAGCGTGTGCTGCGCATCCCATGATGATCCGAAAGAGTCGGACTTTGTGGAGCCGGTCGTGTGGTGGGGTGGCGGGCCTAGATCCCATGTATCCGTCTATATAATGAAAAGAAAACTATGACCTATCTGCGGTCTTTGATACTACCAATTGTGCATGTTCCTGTCTCTAAATATCAACGTGATTTTCTAGGGTTCAGCCGCCGTCCTTGCAATCCTCGTGCCATCGTCGCCGCTGATCAAGGAGCCAAGCGAAGCTCCTGTTCCAACAGAAACAGTTTCTAAATTCAACTAATATGTAAACCAAAAAGAATATGAGCATGCTATGGTCCAATAAAGAGGAGAGCACTAGCTAGTTTTGGTGTGCATTAGTCTCTTTGAACATGTAACGTTCAACCGGAGTATTACTTGCAACAGTGTGCATCATTAAATGTTTTTCAACAGTGTGCATTAGCTGTAATTTTTAGTTGTAGTTATTGCGGGAAGAAAAATTGGTGTGAGAATGTGAGAACAAGATCATAATCATCAGGTTTCTGTGGCTGTGTTTGCAACTAAGTATGGTTAGTTTCTCGGCTGCTGGCCTTGAGAATCAAGCTATGCATCTCATGGCGACGGCAATTCTCACAACCACATGAGGCACCGAGAGAGCATCAATGAACTAGTGCCTGTGGTGTGTGCCTATGGCCGCAGTACCCATACCGCACTGTGCAGTTACCAACCATGATTCCAAAAACACCCTATGATAATATCAAGCATCTCTAGCAGGCCTGAATATATTTAACAAAAAAACACTAGCGAGATAACAAATCGTTGGGACGCGAGAGAACTCTGGAAAGCATAAAGAACTCAGAGTTCAAGATCTCTGGCAATGTTTGCACTGCAGGCATATGTGACAACGATGGCAAGAGTGATACAACCACCAGTCTTCTAATTCTGCTACTCCAGTTGATGCATCACCCGGAGCTCACAGATGTGTGGAAGGCCTAATGCAGCACCCAATTATTTGTTTGTAAGCAAAAGGAAAAGATTCATTGATGGTACCACCTATTGGGTAAATGCTCAACAGAATACCCTACTGAAACAGCTCAAAAGATTTTCATATCAGCTAAAAAGAACCCTGGAAAGCAAAGTAGAACTCGAAGTTCAAGATCTATGGCAACTATGGCACTACAGGCATATATAACCATGGTGGCAAGAGCGATACTACCCCCTGTCTTCTAATTCTGTTACTCCAGTTGATGCATCGCCCGGAGCTCACAGCTGTGTGGTGGAAGGCCTAATGTGGCATCCAATTATTTGTTTGCCGGCAAAAGGAAAAGTTTCATTTTTGATAGTACCACCTATTGGGTAATATGCTCAACAGAATGCCCTACTGAAACAGCTAAAAAGATGTTTCAGATATGATGATGCATTACACGAGCCCAAGGCAGCCCTTTATCCGCACACAGGTTGTCATCAGACGTCGTTGCTCCACCCCGGGCTTTTTTAGTCTTGGTTCCCAGTGGCAAAGCTAGAGTAAATTAATTAGAGGGGTTGCATAGATACGGATGTCTAGCAAACTAATAGGTTGCATGGACATGTATCTATGGGTGTATATATATTATGAAGCTTTAACCAACCTCATTCTAATCTAGCACAACGCATTTCTAGCGATGATATGGGGTCCACTTTCTACATGTAATATTGGGTTTTGTTATACGCACAGGCAAGTTTACCATTAAAAAAATAAAAGTTTTCCACTGTAATTCGTGTGCGTCGAGCTTCTTTAGTGAGTCTTTGATTGACTCCCAGCGGCACATAAATATAACCTAATGATAAACTTAGCACAAGCTGATGATATTATTAAATTTGAGGGACAGAATCATGGCATACTCATATAAATGTACCACCTATTTCCATGTGACCTTTTCCTTAAAATAATCAGTAGGGGTCACCTGGCCGTTCCTGTTTTCATAAAAAAAAAACTAGCAATCTCACTCGAAAGTACAACTTGAAGTAGAAATATAAATGTGCCAGTGATGTTCACTAAGTCCCAATGGTAATGTCAGCTTATGAATTATGATTGCTGTTGAGAGGACGTGCTTTCCTAATTAAGTTTAAGATAATGCATGTGTGTGGTGTAGTTGAATTAATGCTTGATTTTTAAATCAAAGGCGTTCACCCGACTTTATTGAAAGCTTAACGAAGGCCATAAGATCGAGTTATGGGGTTACCAGTTTTACATAGACACGCTACTCAAAAGCCAGCAACAAACCTACTGCGATGATATCAACAACCAAAAGCTCTCCTACCGATTGAAGACCTCAGGCGCCCTCAACGCTAGGACCAACCTCTAAACATCCACACTAACCTTAACAAGTTTAACAGAACCGATCCCCACAAGAACAGTTTTGCCAGCAGCATACAAGATCGAAAGCAGAGCAAAGCTAGAATTAATGCTTTATTGCAGCAATATGTAAATTTCTAGACATTTCATATGATAGGCCAACTGCAAGCAATGGAATGCCAGGGTGGAGGGTGGGAATGCCCTCGTCAGATATATCAAAGACAGATAGGCTTGGGTGGTATCTGGAATTCAATTGTAGCAACGCTTCTCACAACAACACTCAAATGTGGCAATACAAAACTTAGTGAAGAAGCCTGATCATATCTAATAGTTTCCTCTTTCCTGAAGGCCTGACTGCAGACATGTGGGGGCTTGAATCAGTGATGTTGGGTTTTCTGACTAGTACGTGAGAAATATTGTTCCGGGGGAGACACGACAGGAGATGATTGACGAGGTATGCTAGTTGCAAGCTATGCTGTGAAGAAAAGCTTGATCTAGAGTGCTTCACAGATGATCTGTCAGAGGCTGGGTGTGAGGTGGTGGTAGGCATGCTCGCTTTGATATGTCCAGAAAAGAGTCTCAAGGCGGTGGAAGAGCTTGAGCATCGGTGGTTAGGCTTCAAATAACCCTTTGGTTCATGATTTTGTTTAGTAATTACTCCCTTCATTTTAAATTATAACTTTGGAAACATCAAAATTGTTAGATTGATAGTAGCTAGCTGCTTCTTTATGTAGTATTTTAGTACCAAGAGAATATGAGGCTGTTCCATGAAACAATTTCAGCTTCCACTCATACGTAAACCAACAAAATATGTGCCTGCTACAGATGAAAGCATGACTGGTTTCGGTGTGCATCAGTCTCTTTGAATATGCGGCAGTATATTTGCAACAATATTCATTAATACTTTTGATTTAACCTGGACCAGTAAAAGTAGCAAGCATCTTCAGCTGTAGTATTTGCAGGGGATAAATTTTGAGGTGAGAATGTAAGAAGCGGTGGCCACTGGGCGACTAAAGTTTTCCACAATGTGAAGGCAAAATGATCATCGGGTTTCTGTAGCCGTGCACGGTTGGAACCGATTATACTCAGATTATTGGTTGCTAGCGTCAAGAATTAGGTTGAGCATCGTGTGTGTAACACCCTAATTTTCAATTTTCAAAAAAAAAATAGTCAAAGTGATTTTTGGGAATAAATATATAGACAAAATAAATATTTTCATAAAAAGGGAGTTGAAACATGGGAGAAACATGCTTGACCATTCATGCTAGTGCATATTTTTGTTGTGGTGAAATTTGAATTTGAATTAAAATTCAAAATCAATTTGAAAATACATTTGAAATGAGGTTTGGAATAAAAAAAAATTTATTTTTCCTTCCCTCCCTCTCCTTCCGGCCAATTTGGCCCGAATGGCCCGCTCGGCCTGCCCTCTTCCCGCGCTCGGCCCGCTGCACCACTTCCCTCCGCTCCGGCCCGCCCTCCTTTGCATGGCCCAGCAAGACCGCAGCGCCGTCCGCGCGCCCGCCGCTCCATCTTGGGCCGCAGGCCGCCGGCCCATCAAGACGCGTCTGTCGTCCGCGCCCGCGCGTCGCCTCTCTCTCGCTGACAGACGGGGCCCGCGTCGCCTTCTTCTCCTCCGACTCGGCCGCGAGCTTGAGCCCGACTCGACCCATGTCATCGCTCGGTCGTTGCACCACCCCGCGCGCGGTCTATTTAAGTAATTAGATCGCGTCCGCAGCCTCCACCCGTAACACTATCCGCCGCCTCTGCCTCGCTTCGCTCGAGCCGCCGACGCCGAAACCCTAGCCACCGCCAATTTTCTGCCGGAGCTCGCAATTCGCTACAATCGACGGACCATCTTCACCATTAACTGGTTGGCAAGCTCCGCCTCGATCCCCTGCGCACGTTGGTGCTATCTTTCGGGTGCAATTTCATCTAAACCGTGACCTCCCCGTGCGCAGTTCGCCGCCGTCCGCCTCTCCGAGCCGCACGCCGTCCTCGCTTCACCTCGGTCTCCATCTTCAACGCAGGTGAGCGCGGCGTGAGCTGCTCGTTCATTTGGTACCAGCCACGGTGTAAATGGTGGCTGAAATCGCTAGTTCCATCTTCTCCAACGAGCTCCGTACGCCGCCGGCGATGGCAGCCGCCGCATCGGTCGTCTTCCCCGGCGAGGCCGATCGCCTCGGTCGATCTGCGCCGCCAGTTTTGAATCACACGGCCAGAAACAGCCCGTACCCCTTCGCGTGGCATTTTTGCAGAAAACCCCTCGGGTTTCTGTTTAATCTATTAAGAATTCTTAGCGCGTTCGGCAGGATACGTTTTCCCCACTGGGAAGCGTAATTTCTGTTTAACAGATCCATAATACGCTTTGTCCACTGGAAAGCGTATTTTCCTCGTAACAGCTTCCAGAATACGTTTTCTTCTCTAGAAAAAGTATTTTTTCTTTTCAGTTCAGAATTCGTTTTCAACTATTTATAGTTTTGCCATTATCTTTAAAAGCTTATAACTTTCACGTTTTAACTCTGATTTGGTCCGTTCAAATTTTGTTAGATTCATAATTTCATAATATACACAGTGGTGCTACTTTTGAAGTATTTTGGAAAATTTATATTTTTAGTCTATATTTAATGTATTTATTTATCTACAGGAAATCTTTGAAAATTCATATCTTCACCGTTATAACTCCGTTTTCGGTAAACTTGACGTCTGTGTGATCGTAGAAGCGAGTAGAATAGTTTTATAAACATTTTATTCTGTTTTGATGAGATTGATGTATTGTTCCTCTAATAATTCTTTGTTTACTTCGTGTATGTATGCTCGATTGGATTGTCTGGTGTTGATTGTTAATGTCGAGTTCAGACGGTGAGGTTTTTGCTGAGCAAGGCTACTTTGAGGATCAGCAAGATCAGCATGACTTTGTGAATCAAGGCAAGTATAACATGGATTATCCTTATTACCTATTCACTATAGATAACAATTCATATGCATGTATCTTTGATGACCTAGAGATTATAACTAGCTTTGATATCCTGATTCCTTGAACCTTTTGGGTTGCATTGGGTAGTTATGATGCTAGTGCTCTAAAGGTCATGATCCTATAACTTGATGTGTGTTATGCTATCAACGAAAACGATGACTTTTAACAAACATGAACTCTTGTCTGTAAGTGATTTATCATGGAGAATCCGTACAGCTGTGAGGGCCATATGGCTCTGGCACTAGTCACTTGTAGGCCCTTTTCTAGCTGGTTAGTGGTCTGGAAGTTGGGGTATAGGACTGCCTCTGTCCTTATGAGTATAGCCGAGAAGGATTATGCCATATTGGAAGGGGGGTTTCTACACACAACGTATTTCCGTATCTTTGATTGGTTAGGAGAACCTATAGGAGGCTTTATATGTTTTGTGGTGGTTTGGAAGTTATAAGTCCACTCAGTTGTAAAACATGACTCACAGTGAAAGTGTACACCTCTGATCAGAGTTTAAATCAATATATTGTCCGTGCCCTTCGGTTAGGGCGGCCTTGACACATTTATAAAAGATAATGGTTCTCAAATTGTTAATGTGTGCATCTTAATGTCGTTATTGCTACACACTGGTTAATATTATTTTGATCATGAGAATATGGGAATTATCACTACCTTGATGCTATGCTTCAATATGATTAAGTTATAAAAGCTAAATGCAGTCGAACAGTGTCAGCTTATTTGAGCCTCATTAACCCATGTTATGCTTGTTGAGTACGGTTGTATACTTACGCTTGCTTTACTTTTAATTTTATAAAATTCCTAATGGGTAACAGATGAAGATTGGAATGAAAGCTATCATGATGAGTACTAGGCTTGATGTTCACCAGTTGACGTGTCCCTATATGGAGCTTCCACAATAAAGATATCCTAGTTATTTATTGTTTATGCGCAATACTCTGTAATAAATATTGGTTCCCTATGTAATAAACAGGGTGATGATACTCTTTATAATTTGTCATCATATATGTGCGACTATTCCTGGGGCGCATATAAGGCTATTTATGCTTCTACTTTTATCCTTAAAAGTGGAGTGTGACAAGTTGGTATCGGAGCCGTGTTGACTGTAGGACGCAAGTCTAGATAGAATGGTCGTTCTTAGTCTCCTTTGCTTCACTAGTTTCATGCTTCATAACTTTAACCTTGTTATTTTCTCAATTTTTATGCTCTTATACTTACTCTATTGAGAAAATTTTGACTCCACTCTAACTCATGTCTAAATCTTGTAGATGCCTCCTTATACCCGTCACGTGACTGCTGCTGCGTATCGTGATCTGTTCACCCACCTAGAGACTAGGGAAGTTGTTCCGCCATCACCAACCCCGGTGCCTACAACACCTCAAGATGAAGAAGAAGAACCAATGGAAGCTTCTAAAGAAGAAGAGCTAAAAGCAGTTCAAGATGATGGTCAATCTCCACCACCGTCTGCTGGTGGTTCTGCTGGAGGAGGTGGACCGCACGCTCCTATGGGATGGACTGTGAATATCTCTCGCGTACCAGAGTGCCACACCAGATCGCATATACGACTCATGAAGCTTCTTCGTGACTATTATGCTGATTGGGACCCCGCTGTGCAGTACACTTGTTTCCAACACACCCATCCGTTAGAAGGTACTTACTGGGAGACAAATGTGTCTATATGTTCCCCAGGAGGGATGTAGAACTCTTACAACATAGAGATGACTTATGAGCATCTTGGTCCTAGCCCAACTCAAGAGGATGGCATTAAAGGTGTTGCTTTTACAGCGTGGATTGCTCTCCGTGGCCATCACTTTGGGAATATGCGAGATGATGAGTTTCGCTATTTGCCTCGCGCTGACCACAGAATGGAGGATGGATGGGGTATGAAGAGTCCTCAAGATTTTCCACCTGAGTAACAGGAATTGGCACACTTTGCGTGTGACATGATGCTCAAGCATCAGCGCATGGTAAGCACGGTGGAGCAGCTGGAGCAGAAGCTTAAGGAGAAGCAAAAATAAATTGATAGGCTCAGAACCATGACTGGACAACCAAAGATTTATGAACGGCTGGACCATGAGCTTTGACCTTAGTTTGAAAACCCTTATGTAATAGGCACGTTATTAGTATCGTGAGTCAAGATAGTCATGTCATTCTAGTGTGTGTGAACCTTGAGTGCTTGATGAATTATGATTATGTAATATGGATGATTTAGATTTTTGTGTGAGTGCTGGAGCTTTGTGGGCATGTCCGCAAGTTCCTTAGTTAAGTATATTAAGGTCAAAGTATGAATAAATTAAGTTTGGGTTGGTTTATCCTGTCTCCATCTTTTCTGTTTTCTAAGCAACCTGTAATATTTTGGTTATATCTCGAAATTAGTTTATCCAATGAGTATGAGATTTTTCTGGGTGAAATTAGATTTATTTATCTAACAATTCCCACAAGAATCATGTTGATATCAGTTCTAAGTTGAAAGTTATGCCTGTCACAATCTATTGTTTAGTGCTGTCTGGAATTTCTAAACAGTTTTTATTATTTGATTAATTTGATGGCTTAGATGACAGAATCTGGTAATATGGTCTGAATGAAAGTTGTAGAGAATTTCCTAATCTTTCCAACCATGTATAGAACATCCCTTTTCAACATCTGGATTTCGAGTTATGACTATTTCTCTGTACTGCTAAAATTAAAGCTCGCCCAGAAATTTTTAGTTTTGCAATCCTTATTATTATATAAGTGATTTGTATCCTAAATCTCTCTAAGCTTTGATTTTTAGTTGGAATACAGATGGCTGCTTGGGGTGGAAGAGGTAACCGTGCTAGAGGCCATGGTGCTGGACATGTTACCAATGAGGAAATGAGAGAGGCACAAATGCAGTTGATGCAGACTATGACCCAGTTTGTGCAGACCATGCAAGCTGGAGGGCTACCACATGCTCAACCACCAAGGGATAAACGTAGGGATTTTATGCAAGGATATCCCCCTATGTTTACTCATACCACTAACCCTCTGGATGCTGAAGATTGGTTGCGTGCTATGGAGAAGCAGTTGAATCTTGCACAGTGCAATGATGCTGAGAAAGTGTTGTATGCTTTGGGGCAACTCCAGGGAGCTGCTCAGACCTGGTGGGAGTCATACCAAGCTGCACATCCTCACAATGCTCCTGCTATTACCTGGGTGCGGTTCAAAGAGGATTTCTTGGCTCACCACGTTCCTGAAGGGTTAAAGGAACAGAAGGCAGAAGAGTTCAGGAATCACAGGATGGGCTCTATGACTATGAGTGAGTATCATGCTAAGTTTGAGGAGTTGGCTCGCTATGCTCCCCATGAAGTTATAAGGGACGTTGATAAGCGGCGTCATTTCCTAAACGGCATATACTATGAGCTCAGGTTGCAACTGAAGGGCAACAAGTATGACACCTTTGAAGAATTGGTGAATAGTGCTATTGTGTTGGATAATGAACGCCTGACACAGGACAAGAAGAGGAAGATGAATGGATAGGGATTTGGGAATAATTCTCGTTTCTACTCTAACTTTCATCAAGGTTTCCAGTAGAGGTTCTAGGGACCAGTCAGCCAGAGATACCAGGGTCAGCATGCTCAGCGCAAGAATGGGAATTACCAGCAGCAAGGGAATCAATGGTCGTCACAGCAATCTGGAAATCAAACTCCATGCCTTACTGCGCCCAACAACATGCCTCTTAAGGGTAGCCCCAATACCCCCCAATTGTGTTATCATTGTGGTGAGCCTGGGCACTATGCTAATCGCTACCCCCGAAAATCAAACCAACACACACCTCAGCAGCAGAATGGTAATCAGAAGTCCTATGCCAATCATGGAAGGGTGAATCATGTGTCCACAGAGACGGCTCAGGAAGCATTAGAAGTTATGCTGGGTACGTTCAACATCAACTCTATCTCTGCTACTGTACTTTTTGATTCTGGAGCTTCGCATTCCTTTGTCTTGCAAGCATTTGTTAGAAATCATAGCATACCAGTTGTAGCCATGAAGAACCAAATGGTAGTAAATTCGTCGGGAGGTGCTATACCAGCTTCTTACTACTGCCCCTTAGCTAAACTCCTCTTAAGGGGGGTAGACTTTTCAGCAAACCCTGTAGTATTGAATGCATCTGGTATTGATTTAATTCTGAGATTGGATTGGATGGAAGCTCACCAAGCTGTGATAAAGTGTAAAGAGAGGGTTGTGGACCTGACTACACCAAAAGGAGATAGAATCAGTGTTGATGTTAGAATGCAAGTGCCACCTACAGCTACCCTAAACTAGCTTGATGACATTGCAGATCCTTAGAATCAGGTGGTGGAGGAATTCCCGGATGTGTTCCCCGATGAATTGCCAGGTATACCACCTGACCGTGATATTGAATTTATTATTGAGTTATTACCTGGCACTGCACCTATAGCTAAGCAACCATATAGAATGGGGGTAAATGAATTAGAAGAACTTAAGAAACAGTTAAAGGAATTAGAAGAGAAAGGTTTCATTCATCCTACTGCACCACCTTGGGGTTCTCCTGTGATTTTTGTTGATAAGAAAGATGGGACTCAATGAATGTGTATTGATTATCGTTCTCTCAATGAGGTTACCATCAAGAACAAGTACCCTTTACCCAGGATTGATGACTTGTTTGATCAGTTAAGAGGTGCTTGTGTGTTCTCCAAGATTGATTTGCACTCTGGTTATCATCAATTGAAGATTCAGAATTCAGATATACCGAAGACGGCATTCACTACCAGATATGGGTTGTATGAGTATACAGTTATGTCTTTTGGGTTAACCAATGCACCTGCCCACTTCATGTACCTGATGAACAAGATGTTTATGGAGTACCTGGATAAGTTTGTTGTGGTTTTCATTGATGATATCTTGGTATTCTCGAAGAACAAGGAAGAACATGCAGAACATTTGACATTAGTCTTGCAGAAGCTTAGAGAGCACAAACTTTATGCTCAGAAGAGCAATTGTGAATTCTGGTTAGAGGAAGTCTCTTTCCTTGGCCATGTCGTTTCTAATGGTGGAATAGCGGTGGATCCAAGTAAGGTGAAAGATGTGTTGGATTGGAAGCTGCCTACAGATGTTAGTGAGATTCACAGTTTTCTTGGATTGGCTGGTTATTATAGGAGATTCATTGAAGGATTCTCGAAGATTGCTAAGCCATTGACAGCATTACTAGAGAAGAATGCCAAGTTTGTGTGGTCCAACAAGTGTCAAGCTAGTTTTGAAGAATTCAAGAAGAGATTGACAACAGCTCCAGTGTTGGTTTTGCTAGATCTAAGCAAGAAGTTCTCAATCTATTGTGATGCATCTCAATTGGGATTGGGGTGTGTTCTTATGCAAGAAGGTAGAGTTGTTGCTATGCTTCAAGGCAATTGAGGAAACATGAGCTTAATTATCCTACTCATGATCTAGAACTAGCAGCTGTGGTGCATGCTTTGAAGATATGGCGACACTATCTGATTGGGCACAAGACTAATATTTTCACTGATCACAAGAGTTTGAAGTACATCTTTACCCAGTCTGACTTGAACATGAGACAATGTCGTTGGTTGGAACTGTTGAATGATTATGATTTTGATATGTATTGCCATCCTAGGAAGGCAAATGTCGTGGCTGATGCACTTAGCAGAAAGAAGCACGTTATTGAGCTTCGGACAACACCTGAAGCTGATGAGTTGTGTGCATAGTTTGCTCATTTGAACCTCGCTATTGTCACTAATGCCATGGAGATAGAGGTGACACCAACCTTAGAAGAAGAGATTCGCAAGGGCCAGTTAGAAGATGAGGATCTAAAGTATATAGCCAAGAAGTTAGCAGAAGGGAAAGCACCTGGATTCCACATTGATGAAGAGGGTACCCTATGGTATGGTAACCGGATATGTGTTCCGGAGGTCAAAGCTCTTCGTCAAACAATTCTGCGTGAGGCACATGAGTCAGCTTATTCTATCCATCCAGGAAGTACTAAGATGTATATGGATCTCAAGGAAAAGTACTGGTGGATTGGTTTGAAGAAGGACGTGGCAGAGTATGTTGCTTTATGTGATACTTGTCAACGGGTGAAAGCAGAACATCAAAGATCTGCTGGTTTATTACAGCCAATGAAGGTACCTGAATGGAAGTGGGAAGAGGTCAGTATGGACTTTATAACAGGTTTACCCTGCACTAAGAGTGGTTATGATTCTATCTGGGTAATAATTGATCGACTGACTAAGGTCGCTCACTTTTTGCCTGTGAAGACCACCTATATTGGACCTCAGTTGGCTACACTGTATTTGGAAAGGATCGTGTGTTTGCATGGTGTTCCAAAGAAGATAGTGTCCGATAGAGGTGCTCAATTCACATCTCATTAACAAAGTTGAACTTTAGTACAGCATATCACCCACAAACTGATGGACAAACTGAGAGGATTAATCAGATTTTGGAGGACATGCTGAGAGCTTGTGCATTGCAGTATGGTACAAGTTGGGATAAGAATTTGTGTTATGCAGAGTTCTCATACAACAACAGTTATCAATAGAGTCTCAAGATGGCACCATTTGGCTCTGTATGGGCATAAGTGCAAGACACCATTGTTTTGGAATCAGACTGGGGAAAGTCAATTGTTTGGGACAGATGTTCTGAGAACCGCAGAAGAATAGGTACGAGTGATTAGGGAGAATCTGAGGATAGCACAATCTCGCCAAAAGAGTTATGCAGATACCCAGAGAAGGGAATTGACATTCAAGGAAGGTGATTAGTGTACTTGAAGGTGTCTCCTATGAGAAGTGTGAAGCGGTTTAACCAAAAAGGAAAGCTAGCACCAAGGTATGTTGGTCCTTTCAAAGTTTTAAAGAGACGTGGTGAAGTGGCTTATCAGTTGGAATTGCCAGAGAGTTTAGCTGGTGTGCATGATGTGTTCCATGTGTCTCAACTTAAGAAGTGTTTGCATGTACCTGAGAAGGAGCACTTAACTTTGGAGGAACTTACGGTTAAGGATGATCTTACGTATGAAGAGTTTCCAGTAAGGATCTTGGATACAGCTGAAAAGGTTATCCGAAGCCGGGTTATTAAGATGTGTAAGGTGCAGTGGAATCGTTACTCTGAGCCTGAGGCAACTTGGGAAACTGAGGATGCATTAAGGGTAGCTTCAACATCCAATCTCGAGGACGAGATTCTCTTAAGGGGGGTAGATTTGTAACACCCAAATTTTCAATTTTCAAAAAAAATAGTCAAAGTGATTTTTGGGAATAAATATATAGGCAAAATAAATGTTTTTATGAAAAGGGAGTTGAAACATGGTAGAAACATGCTTGAGCATTCATGCTGGTGCATATTTTTGTTGTGGTGAAATTTGAATTTGAATTGAAATTCAAAATCAATTTGAAAATGCATTTGAAATGAGGTTTCGAATAAAAGAAAATTTATTTTTCCTTCCCTCCCTCTCCTTCCGGCCAATTTGGCCCGAATGGCCCGCTTGGCCTGCCCTCTTCCCGCGCTCCGCCTGCTGCTCCACTTCCCTCCGCTCCGGCCCGCTCTCCTTTGCATGGCCCAGCAAGACGCAGCGCCGTCCGCGCGCCCGCCGCTCCACTTGGGCCACAGGCCACCGGCCCATCAAGACGCGTCCGTCGTCCGCGCCCGCGCGTCGCCTCTCAATCACTGACAGATGGGGCCTGCGTTGCCTTCTTCTCCTCCGACTCGACCGCGAGCTTGAGCCCGACTCGACCCGCGTCATCGCTCGGTCGTTGCACCACCCCGCGCGCGGTCTATTTAAGCAATTAAATCGCGTCCACAGCCTCCGCCCGTAACCGTATCCGCCGCCTCTGCCTCGCTTCGCTCGAGCCGCCGACGCTGAAACCCTAGTTGCCGCCAATTTTCCGCCAGAGCTCGCAATTCGCTACAACCGACGAACCATCTTCGCCATTAACTGGTTGGCAAGCTCCGCCTCGATCCCCTGCGCACGTTGGTGCTATCTTTCGGGTGCAATTTCATCTAAACCGTGACCTCCCCGTGCGCAGTTCGCCGCCGTTCGCCTCTCCGAGCCGCACGCCGTCCCCGCTTCACCTCAGTCTCCATCTTCAACGCAGGTAAGCGCGGCGTGAGCTGCTTGTTCATTTGGTACCAGCCATAGTGTAAATGGTGGCCGAAATCGCTAGTTCCATCTTCTTCGGCGAGCTCCGTACGCCGCCGGCGATGGCAGCCGCCGCGTCGGTCGTCTTCCCCGGCGAGGCCAATCGCCTCGGTCGATCTACGCCATCAGTTTTGAATCGGACGGCCAGAAACAGCCCGTACCCCTTCGCGTGGCGTTTTTGCAGAAAACCTCTCAGGTTTCTGTTTAATCTATTAAGAATCCTTAGCGCGTTCGGCAGGATACGTTTTCCCCACTGGGAAGCGTAATTTCTGTTTAACAGATCTATAATACGCTTTGTCCACTGGAAAGCGTATTTTCCTTGTAACAGCTTCTAGAATACGTTTTCTTTTCTGGAAAACGTATTTTCCTTTTCAGTTCAGAATTCGTTTTCAACTATTTACAGTTTTGCCATTATCTTTAAAAGCTTATAACTTTCACGTTTTAACTCCGATTTGGTCCATTCAAATTTTATTAGATTTATAATTTCATAATATACGCAGTGGTGCTACTTTTGAAGTATTTTGGAAACTTTATATTTTTAATCTATATTTAATATATTTATTTATCTACAAGAAATCTTTGAAAATTCATATCTTCGTCGTTATAACTCCGTTTTCGGTGAACTTGATGTCTGTGTGATCGTAGAAGTGAGTAGAATAGTTTTATAAACATTTTATTCTATTTTAATGAGATTGATGTGTTGTTCCTCTAATAATTCTTTGTTTGCTTCGTGTATATATGCTCGATTGGATTGTCTGGTGTTGATTGTTAATGTCGAGTTCAGACGGTGAGGTTTTGGCTGAGCAAGGCTACTTTGAGGATCAGCAGGATCAGTAGAACTTTGTGAATCATGGCAAGTATAACATGGATCATCCTTATTACCTATTCACTATAGATAACAATTCATATGCATGTGTCTTTGATGACCTAGAGATTATAACTAGCTTTGATATCCTGATTCCTCAAACCTTTTAGGTTGCATTGGGTAGTTATGATGCTAGTGCTCTAATGGTCATGATCCTATAACTTGATGTGTGTTATGCTATCAATGAAAATGATGACTTTTAACAAACATGGACTCTTGTCTATAAGTGATTTATCATGGAGAATCCGTACAGCTGTGAGGGCTATATGGCTCTGGCTCTAGTCACTTGTAGGCCCTTTTCTACCTGGTTAGTGGTCTGAAAGTTGGGGTATAGGACTGCCTCTGTTCTTATGAGTATAGCCGGGAAGGATTGTGCCATATTAGAAGGGGGTTTCTACACACAACGTATTTCCGTATCTTTGATTGGTTAGGAGAACCTATAGGAGGCTTTATATGTTTTGTGGTGGTTTGGAAGTTATAAGTCCACTCAGTTGTAAAACATGACTCACAGTGAAAGTGTACACCTCTGATCAGAGTTTAAATCAATATATTATCCGTGCCCTTCGGTTAGGGCGGCCTTGACACATTTACAAAAGATAATGGTTCTCAAATTGTTAATGTGTGTATCTTAATGTCGTTATTGCTATACACTGGTTAATGTTATTTTGATCATGAGAATATAGGAATTATCACTACCTTGATGCTATGCTTCAATATGATTAAGTTATAAAAGCTAAATGCAGTCAAACAGTGTCAGCTTATTTGAGCCTCATTAACCCATGTTATGCTTGTTGAGTACGGTTGTGTACTTACGCTTGCTTTACTTTTAATTTTAGAAATTCCGGATGGGTAATAGATGAAGGTTGGAATGAAAGCTATCGTGATGAGTACTAGGCTTGATGTTCATAAGTTGACGTGTCCCTGTGTAGAGTTTCCGCAGTAAAGATATCTTAGTTATTTATTATTTATGCGCAATACTCTGTAATAAATATTGGTTCGCTATGTAATAAACAGGGTGATGATACTCTTTATAATTTATCATCCTATATGTGCGACTGTTCCTGGGGCGCATATAAGGCTATTTATGCATTCTACTTTTATCTTTAAAAGTGGAGTATGACAAGTTGCGCTAGCAATTCTTGCAACCGTATAAGGCACCAAGACATCATGAAAGAACCAGTGGTTATGGTTTCCATGCCATGGTCTACCGTCATGGTACTCATGCCGGACTATTCAGTCCTTTTCTTTTGTTGGCGGCTGGACTATGCAGTCATCCACAATGATCCCAACACGACCTATAATGAGCCTGTTCGTTTGAACTTATCAGCCAAACCAGCCAGCCATTCAACAGTATTTTTCTCTTACAAAAAATCAGCAGCAGCCAGAACCAGCCAGCCAAAAACGACCAAGCGAACAGCGCAAATAATGTCAAGCATCACTAGCAGCCTGATCAAAATTAAAAAACACTACAAAACGACAGAGGATGTCAGATTAGTCATTGGTTGTGAGGTGAGAACCCTGACAAGCGGAAAGAACTGAACCCGATTTGTGGGAGAACCAGGGGCTCCTAGTGCGTAACGGCCTTAGATCCAGCACCTTACTTTGAGTAAGCTATATTAGTAGAAGTCTGAGCTTCAAACTACAAGATAAAAATTGTATATGTAGAGATCCATATATGAATCCTTGCTTATATGGATGCAATTATGCTTAAGGACAAATCGATCTGAATTTGATCAACACAATCCTTCGTGAATTTGTTGAGCCAACACTACATGACATCCTTATTCACACAATCGCACCAGCCCATATGTGCGACACATATGGCATCCCTTATAATGGCTAGATAGAACGAACGGGCAGGTACTAGTATGTATTAGCGCCACACATGAATAGTTCATTAATACTACCAAGGAATAGCAATGCATGCTTGTGGACGATTCTATGCTGACATATGAACAGTTGGCTCAGATCCACTTTGCACGCTGAGCGAACCACACCTACCACTAACCCACTTAAACTTTCGTCCTCGTTTCGCTTAAAAGGATTAACCCGAGGATATGGTAACATGGCTCATAGTGAAAGTATACACCTCTGCACAGAGTTTAATAAACTGGTATACTAGTCGTGCCTACGGACACGGACGGCCCGAAAAACTAAGGGAATTGTATGTTCATTAAATTTGTTTAATTGCAATTCATTATTCAATTACCCTTGATATGTGGTTATTGTATTACACTACCTTTGTTATATTTGCTGAGTTCGACATGTACTTACTTTTACTATTTCTCCCACATCCCAGTGTGTTAGCAAGTGCTGACCAGAAGAAGGATAAGGATGTTGTGGAGTTTTTTTGAAGTTGGTTAGAAGTGCTTGGCATACGGAGCCCCCAGTCAGCCGTCCCTGTCTCAGATGGAGCCTGAAGAAAAGTTTAGCAAACGTTCCACGTTACTCTGATAATTGTAAGCGTTAATATAAGTATATTTTTCACTATATAACATTGTTTTCTGATATTTCTATTCTTTTATCGTATGTGTGGACTTCCTAAGCACACATATAACGATACCTGGTTTTCTTTGGAAACCAGGGTGTGATAGAATTTGAAAACCAGGGTGTGACAATAGTTCATTAATAGATCCCTAGCCCGAAAAGCAATGACAGCAGCCCATCGTATATCGTCCAGCACATCGGCAATTTAGGCAACTTGCTGGAAGAGAATGGTCAGACGATACAAGCTAGCTAGTCATAATATTGATCGATTAGCGTTATACACCATCCAATGCAACAAAAAACACTATCCTAGCCGAACACATTACTGTCGGTGCTCAACCCCTATCACTACCGTAATCTGAACCGGCAGTGAGCACTCGGCAGTGATGTGGGGGGCACATCACTGCCGAAAATTTGGCACCGGTAGTGATGGGCTTTTAGAAAAACAAAAAAAAAGGAATAGCATGCTCCAGCGACTCGTATATGGATCTCTATATAGTGATTTGCTGGCAGTGAGCATGCTCGTTACTGTCGCCACCGTTGTCACCATTATGCTCGGCTACCAGCACCACTCCACTCCATTTCACCCATTAAAATTTCATACAAAGGAGAGGTTCAACACACTCAACCACAAATCAATTCATACATCATGACGGATAAGAATTCAACACATTAGAAATTAGAAGGATTATTGGGAAGGATTCGTACATCACAAATTCAGTACATGACCGATTCAATACCTAATTTAGTACATCTTCTTCCTTGCCTCCGTTGGATCTGGATCCAGCTTCCATAGCCACCACTGGACGAGCTGTTCTCCGGTGATGCAAGAACAAACAAACAAACCAAACCAAAGCATTTGAGTATCAAACTCGACCCTAAGAAACGAAAAACTTGATGAAATCCACCAACCTGGCTTGCTGAGGAGCGGCTACGTCTCCCGCGCTACTCCTGTTCGCCGAGGTGGATTCGGGCCAAGCCGTGTGGCCATGCTCACACTAGGGTGGATCCGCGCCACTAGACCACGGCGGTCTCATGCCTGCACTAGCGTGGATCCTAGGCGCTTCAGATCCAGGCCAACCCCCTTCAACTGTAGATCCCAACCGCCGGCTACTCCTCATCTTCCTGCCCCTCACGCGCATGGATTTGTGGATGCATGAAACGAGAAGATAGGGTGGAGAAGAAGAATTATTGGGGCATGCGTGATTTGTGGATGCATGAATATAGGAGATTGGGTGGAGGAGAAAGAATGAGGAGCTGCACATGCATGATTTGTGGATGCATGGATAGAGGAGATTGGGTGGAGGACAAAGAATGAGGAGTTGTGGTTCAGGAGAAGAACGAAGATTGTGTGGCCAGTGGGGAGACTGGCGAGGGAAGGGATAGGGGTGGCCGGTGGGCACTCACGGACGCGAGAGAGGATTTAACCAAAAACGAATAGAAATTTCGGGTCTGCATATACATATCATTGTCGGGTGTGCTTAATAACCGGCAATGCCAGACATCATTGTCGGGTTTTTATACCAACCGGTAGTGAAGTGGACATTCACTGTCGGCTGTTGGCTTCTCCTCAATTATTTTCTGGTTTTAAAGCCAAGAAACGACTCGGAGGGGTCTTCACCGGCGGTTTACTTAAATCTGGCAATGATGGGACCGGCAGTGATATTCGAAGCTGTAGTAGTGCAACATCAATGTCCATTATAAAAAGTTTGGGCTTTCGATCTGGACCAGGGGAGGAAAATAATGGCAACACAGATTTGACACCGTGCCCCATGGAAACGATTGGTGGGTGGGAGATTGAAGGCAGAGTATGGACCTGCAGATTTTTTTTGTCTCTAATCCCTGAAAAGTATGATATGATGGTTTAAGTTGAGGCACTGCTGGAGATATGTCAGATCAAAAAATAAAGAAACTGCTTAGAAATTAATTGGAGCCAAGAAAGGTACACTTATTACATGAGTTGTTGTTTGGTACTAGGCTTGGAGACTAAAACCATGTCTCAATTATTGGCCTTGCTGTGACTGGCCGTACCACTTCTCCCTTCCTAAACCATTGCTCACCACGCTGTTTCTCTCTCCATCTATTGTTTTTTTTTTTTTTTGAGGAAATTCTCTCCAACTATTGGTGTTCGGGCTTGTCATTCTTGCTATGGAATTTGAGTTCGAAAGTCGAAGTGCCCTCAAATGTCACGAAATGGACCTGGACGTTGGGAGGCACTACACAAATGAAAGCTCGCTTAGGTCTGTCATCTCATCCATCTTCTTCGATCATGTCAACTGCCTGATGGCATACGAGCACGAGATCATCGTATCTCGTGTGCAGTGTGCTAGTGGTATGGTGTGCAGGATGCACGCATTGCAAACCAAACTTGATCAAACAAGCATAGAGTTGGTTGACAGGCTCATGGCCAACTGGGTCAGCAGCTCACAGCATGGGAAGCGCGGTTGAGCAGGCTGTGCCATCCTTTGTCGTCTATACTCTGATGCTTAGTGCAGGAGACCGTGCTGCCTGAGGGTTTCATTCTTAGAGAGAGATGGAGAGAGAGTTGGCCTGTTGTCTAGGTTAACTTGTTTTTCATTTATTAGGATTTCAAAATAGAAAATTGAGCCAGGAACTTGGACCAATTTGGAATGACTGGCTAACTTCATGGTTTAGGTGACCAAATGGTCAGACCAATCTCATATTATTATTTTTTGAAAAAGAAATAATCAGCAGGGATCACCCCCTCCTGTTTTCGTCAAAAAAGAAAGAAAGGCAACCGTAACTCAAAAAAACAATGTAATATAGAAACATAAACCCCTCCCAGTGCGGTGCAGGATACAATTGAATGCTTGATTGCAACATGTGTATAAGAAGACATTGATATGATCGGCTAAATGTGAGCAATGGGGTGCCAGGGTAGAAGGACATCGAAAGAGGAAGGCCACCAGCTGGAGGGTAGAAAACTGCACCCGATAAATCAAAGACTTTGACATAAGGTACATAGGCTTGGGTGGTATCTGGAATTCAGTTGTAGCAAAGCTTCATAGATACAGAAATGTGGCAAAACTCAATGCAGTCAAGCCTCATTTTTGAAGGTTGTTAGTTTCCCACTTCCCGAAAGCCTGTCCATGGACAAGCAGGGCTTTGGGTGCGTAATGGTGGAGCATCTGACTGGTAAGACTGCTCCAGGTGCAGATACAGCAGGAGACGATTCACGAGCTGCGTGAATAGTGGGCTCTGCTTTTCAAAAGCTTCACCTGGAGTGCTTTGCGGATTGATCGGGGGTTGGGCAACCGGTGGTGGCTCTGCTTTTGAAAAGCATCAAGGCGACGGAAGCGCTTGAAAAACCGTGGTTCATTAAGCTTCAAAGCACCTGGGTTCATGATTTTGTTTTAGTTATTACTCAATCCATTTCAAATTGTAATCATCAGAAAAAATCAACTTATTAGGTTGCTACTAGCTGTTTCTTGATGTAGAATTGTAGTACCATGGGGATATGAGCATGAACCAATACAATTTCCAGCTTCAACTCATACATGAACAATACAATTTCAATTGTAGTGGCACACTGTGCGGTCACTCGCCATGATTCCAAACACTCCCTGTGATAATGTCAAGCACCCGTAGCAAATCCAAAATAATAAAAATCACTAATGGAACATCAGATTTGTTGTGAGGATAGAACTCTGAAAAGCAGAAAAGAACTCAAACTGAAGGACCAGATCTATTGGAATCAGGACACAATTTTTGTGTCGCTTCCTTACTTTTAGCGAGGATATCTCTGACGATGATGGCAAAAGCGGTACCTCCAATCTTCTAATAATTCTACTACTACAGTTCATGCATCACCTGGAGCTCACAGCTGTGGAGCAGAAGGCCTAACGCAGCACCGTATGTTTGTTTGCCGGCAACGGAAAAGTTTCATTATTGATAGAGCCACCTACTGGATGATTCTAATATTCTCCGGTTCTTCCTCAGTAAGCTTAGTAAAAGTTAGAGATGCAAATCAAAGTACAGGACAAAAATGTTCAATATAGAGACCCTTATGTAAATCCTTGCTGATATGAGTTCAGCTATAATCTGAGAACTGGGCTCAATATCATGTTGAACTGAGTCACCCAAATTATTCTGAGTTTACTTAGGAAGGCTACCCAAAGTCGAATGGGCTCAATATCATGTTGATCTCAAAACCTGACCTTGAGGTTGGGTCGGTCCAAAGGAACCAAAAGCTCAGGCCGATCATGTTCTGTTCCGTGTGCAGTGTCATCCATATCCTTCAACTATGTCAACTGCACTTCAAGGCCTGCATGCTGGCCTTGCATGTAGATGCAGACCGCCTGCATGCTGGATTGCATTTGAAAATGGAGTAGTTAACAAGGGTAGATGCAGACCGCCTACACTCTCCTACTTGCATGTATGGTGACCTTGAAGGGGACTATATATATAAACAAGGGGTAGAGGCCATAGGTATCAACTATGTCAACACAAGGTTCTCATCCAAGGCTTGTACGGAGCAATTATGAGCGCCCAAGCGAATTAGTCTAGATAAATTATTCTTCCACTCGTGGAAAAAACATACAGTTTAGATCATAATAAACTTTCTGAAGGTGACAAGCTTCAACACTCGGCCTAATGTGAACAGGCCTAGCTGAGTTGGTTAGATGGTTCTACTGCCATTCTCAGGCCCTGAATTTGAGTCCTCATGGGAACAAATTTCAAGCTAGGTTTGAGTTTACTGGTGAGCTCTGCTCCACAGTCATCTTACAAAAAACATTAGGTCTAATGTCTTGGAGATAACACTCGCAGAAAGAAATGTCTTGAAGATAAGATGAAGCAGAAGCCTGGATTGCAGCAGGTGCAAAACCTTTAACGATTCTTTTGACATGGCAGTAACAATATTTCTTTATCCTGCCTTGCAAGTAGGATATAAAACTCACTTCACTATCAATGAAATAGACACAATCTCGTACCCATTTATTTTAAAAAACATTAAAGAAAGAGAAGCAAACTATTATAGTTGCTATCATCTGTCCTTGCAAAAGTATTGGCCATTCACCACCGTGTGGTCTGTGGTAGCTCAGGCGGCTAAGCCCAAATATATAAGGTCCCAGAAGTCCAAAAAATGGATCCACAGAGAGAGAGAAGAAATCGGCGACTAAGCCCAAATATATAAGCTCAACGGCATTTCCTCAGTACTTCAATTCTCACTACTACACAAATTTTGTAGTAGTGTCTGTCTCGTGTCTTCTTTGTGATTGCAAGGAACAAGCATACAATAGTTGTATCCTGAGGAGAAAATGAGAGAGAGGTCAAGTGTGAAAATGGGCTGTAAGAAAAGGTACACACACTACGGGAAACTCGGACTTTACCGAGTGCCCCGAGCTTTGTCGAGTGGCAAAAACAGGGTACTCGGCAAAAACCCTCTTTGCTGAGTGCCAGCTAGAGCACTCGATAAAGATATCTTTACCGAGTGTCTGGTACTCGGCGAAGCCAGACACTCAGCAAAGACCATCTTTGCTGAGTGCTCTACACTCGGCAAAGAAGGGCCCTCGGCAAAAAGTGCCTGGGCTAAACGGCCTCCGTCGCCATCCCCTTTGCCGAGTGCTCTACAGTCAGGCACTCAGCAAAGCGCCACGTGGCTGGCTACTGAGCCCAGGCTGGCCCTCTTTACCGAGTGCCAGGCTGGGCACTCGGCAAATCAGTCACCTTTGCCGAGTGCCAGCCATGGCGCTCGGCAAAATTTTTCTTTTTTCTTTTGAATTTTGAATTCAAACTTTTCTGTAGCCCAAGTATATTATTTACAAGCACATGTTCGGATTTGGGGCCTTTTTATAACATTGTGCTATATTTCATACATTTATTTTATTTACTTGAATTTTCCCACATAATCTAAATTTGAACTGCAGGTGCATGAAATAATAAAACGTAGCCAGTCGAAAAATGATATTCATATTGGAGAGTGTATTTTGAGGCTGTCTCCATAAACTCACCTAAAAGTTTGAACGCCTTGTCCATAAAACATGACCATCCAAGTATGCTAAAAGTGTTTTTTAATTATATAAAATCGAAACAAAGTTCGAAAATCACAAAACTTGTAAAGATGTCATGTTATCGTATGTGGAGGCTATGATAAAAATTTAAAAATATTTGGAGCAAGTTACAACATCAGATGTCTAATGAGATCGCTTCTCCTTTATGCAGCCACAGTCGCAGGTTCGAACCCGACTATTCCAGATGGCCCTTCTCCAGGCCATGGGTGGCTGGTTGGCCCGGTTGTCCCTCAGCCACAGTTCACGTGGCCAGGTGGTGTTCCTCCTGGGCCTACGCAGCACGGGCCCTCCGGGTGGGCAAGCAGCCCTCCTCCGCCTACGCAGCACAGGCACTTCGGGTGGGCGTACCACGGCGCGCCGCAAGTCGGACACTCCACGTGGTCTTCGTGGCCAGCTTCTGGGAGCTCTTCACACTATGGTGGGCACAGGCATGGTGGATCATAGCATGAGGAGCGATGGCCTTTGTGATTGTTATGTTGGACATGTTGGATTTACGACTACTAATGAACGTTGGACTTGTTGGATACATTTATTATGCATGGCATATGATATATACATGGATTTGTGTTATATATGTGAATTTATGTTATATATATATGTGGATTTTTCTCCTGTGATATATATGAAAAAACAAAAAAAATTCCCAGCTTTGCTGAGTGCCTGACACTCGGCAAAGCTGGGCACCAGCTGGCAACCGCATCAGCTTTGCCGACTGCCAGCGCAGGCACTCGATGGCACTCGGCAAAGACTTTGTAAAATAAAAAAATAAAATATCTTTACCGAGTGCCAAGTCAGTACTCGGCAAAGATGCCGTCAGATAAAGGTGGCCGCTTTCTTTGTCGAGTGCTGGTTTGGCACTCAGCAAAGGCTTTACCGAGCGCTTGTGATGTGGCACTCGGCAAAAATATCTTTGCCGAGGCTTTTACCGACACCGCTTCACCGAGTGCCAGCGTGGCAGACACTCGGCAAAGTCTTTGTCGAGTGCATATAAACTTTGCCAAGTGCCTCGGGTACTCGGCAAAGACAGCGGATCCGGTAGAGACGTATGCTTTGACATGGCAATTTGTCTACAGATATGCCAGGCATAGACAAGAGCCGTATAGACTTGGAAGGTATTAGGAATGCATGGTTCACTGAAGGTATTGAACGGAGTATTATTGTAACAAAATGAAGTTCTTCATTTCGTGTCAACTATTGGAAAAGCTTGGTGGCTTCTGTACTAGTTTAATTTATTGTCTGAGGCTTGGTTCATATGGTATCGTTCCTGCTCAAATTTTCATTGATCACCATACAGCAACGATGTCGTACACGTGCGTAGCATGTACAGGAGTGTGGAATCATGCACTCTCATACAGGTCGTGGCGCACATGACAGAGCGAGAGCACAGCTCTCCCAATCCTTTTGTCTTTGATGTTACTAGTCTTTGTGTATAAGCAGAAGATGAATACGCTAAAAACACTGCCGCACAAGCAAAGCACCAAACTAATCATGTTCTTGTTCGTTCTTGAGTTCACCAGGTCATTTGATCTTGGGCGGAGTGAATATGGCTGACATAGCACCTATATGCAATTCGGCCTAACCATTTCAAAAGGGCTTCTTTATGTCTTTGGTGAAACTTAGCCAAAATACTTAGCCGAAATGACCTGCAAAAAATGTTAGCATTAGCCCGCGAGCTGAGAATGCTAATTTTGTGTGCGAAAAAATATCTCTGATTTTATTTCAACTGATCATACATGCATATAAGCAGAATGTGCAAGACAATAGTGGATGCATGATATTGGACTTGTTAAATTAACACTGCTATGTATGATGACTCTGAAATTGGCAAGTTTACAGTGATGTCGGAAACTTAAGCACATCTTATTATATAGTCGTTGTCAATGCTAAGTTATGACCTGTTGCAGTGAATTTCTCTGCTTGACCCCTGCTCCTGCTCACGTCCGGCACGTCGCCATTCTTGCTCTGTGGCAACGCTGCATCAGCTCCTGCATTTGGTTCCATTCTTGTTGTGGCCAGAGGAGGATGGCATAATGTTGGTTAGCTGTTTGGTGAATGTGGTGGCACAACTGCACAAGCCCCGACGTGGTCAATGAGGTGAACCACTAGGGGTTCGTGGTCAGTGACCGTGATCGGCCACTGGCCTCTGTGTTGGTACCAGAGATGGGTAATTTTACAGGTTCCTTCCAACAGGTACCTCTTTGTTTTTGGCATTAGATCAAGACTCATGAGTCGCTATTATTATTTCTAAACACCATAAAATTTCTCGAATTGTAAGGTGCCAGGTCCAGAGGTCCAGAAGACAGAGGGCTATAGCAGAGTGTGCCTTCTTCCTATATGGGCTGCATGCAGCTGAGTATGGTGATTTCTTCACCAGTAAAAACAACAATGCAATCGTTTGAGTTCAATATAGGCTTGGGAAACATCGAGAATGAAACATTTCACGTTTGCTTTGTTTCAGCCATGGCAAGGGGAATGCTAATGTAATCAGGTAGTGCTCTAATGCCACACCAAACAGCACCTCAATTCCGTTCTGTGCACACTTGTCAGATGTGTCCCCAAATTCAGCAACAGACACCTTAGGACTAGCTTTAATTCCGTTCTGTGTTCTTATTAGTCCCAGTTGGTGTGTAGTTCCAGCAAATTAGCATACAATAGTTCAATCCTGACACCTAAGAAGAAAGTGAACAGGATACGCGCTAAGGGGCTGGTCATTGGTGGTGGACAAGCTTTAGCATGACAAATCTTGGAACAGCTTGGTATATGTTATGTCGATCTAGGAGCCCAAAAGAAAGAGATTAGATATCTATGGTGGCTTGTGCTATTATATGAACATTTTGTAATAGACCTGGCGGTTTTTATTCATAATTAAACTAAGACAAGAAAACAAAGGAAGATTTTCCACTGTAATTTGCATGCGTCGAGCTTCTTTGGTGTGTACTTGAATGATATACTTAGCACATGGATGATAAGTTTTCCACTGCCGCGCGTGTAAGGAGCTTCTCGGTGCCTTACCTAGCAATACACTTACCACAACATGGATAATATAACCTGATGATAAACTTAGCACGTCAAGATGGTATACTTAAATTTGAGACATGGAACGACGCCATCCACAGATATATGTAGCACTGGTTTCCAACTTCTCCATTGACTTAAATAAATCAGTAGGAGTGACCCCTCCTATTTTCATAAAAAAATAGCTGGCCAGTCCTCACTCAAAAGTACAACTTGAAGTAGAAATATATATAAATGAGTAAATGTTGTTCACTAAATGTAGTCCCAATGGCATTCTCATCTTAAGAATTATGATTGCTTGTTTGCTGTAGTGAGCACATGCTTCTAATTAAGTTTGATATATGCATGCATGTGTGTGGTGCAGGATGCAGTTGAATGGTTGATTTGGACAAGTATATATAAGAGGACAGGTTGATGTTATAGGCCAAATGCAAGCAATGGGGTGCCACGGTAGGATGACATAGAAAGAGGGTGGAAATGCACTTGGATATATCAGAGACGTTGGCACAAGATAGATAGGCTTGGGTGGTATCTGGAATTCAATTGTACCTAGCAAAAGTCCTCAAAGACTCAAATGTGGCAAAACACAATGTGAGAAGCCTCATGTATATGGTTGTTATTAGTTTCCTTCTTGCCGAAGGCCCATCCCTGGAGCAGCAGGAGATTATTTCTGAGATGTGCGAGTAGCGAGCTCTGCTATGGCCGAGGAAGCTTCATCTGGAGTGCTTCGCTGATATATTGGAGGCCAGGCGTGAGATGTTTGCAGACGTTCTGACTTCGATCTGTCCTGAAAAGTGGCTCGTGCCAGCGGAAGAGCCTGAGCAACCATGCTTCAGCTTCGAAGCACCTTGATTCATGATTTTTATGATTGTTAGTAGCTGCTTTTGCTATAAGATTGTAGTTCCACGGAAGTCTATCAGCATGCTCCATAAAATAATTTCTAGCTTCAACTCATACGTAAACAACAAGAACATGCTACTACAGTCCACTAAAGTGGAAAGCAATGGGGGTGGGGGGTGGGGTTTACCGCCACTGATCCCTCGAAAAAAAAAAAGTGGAAAGCAATGACTAGTTTTGGTACACGTCAGTCTCTTTGAACATGGGACGTTCAACTGCAGTACATTTGCAGTCTTCTAATTAAAAGATAAAATTTTTGATTTAACCAGTCTAGTAAAATTAGAAAAAGCATTTTTTTTGAACGATGAAAAAGCATTTTCAGTTGCAGTGTTTTTTGTGGGGGATATAATCTAGGGTGAGAACGTGACTTGCGGGGGATAGAATCTAGGGTGACAACGTGAAGGCAAAACGGTCATTGGTTCCAGTGCCTGTGATTGGAACCGATTATAATTAGATTCTCATCTGCTAGCCTCTAGAATCACATTGAGCAACTTGTAGTGATGGCAATTCTTGCAACCACGTAAGGCACCAAGACCACTTGAATGAGCTAGGGGTTATGGTTTCTGTACTAGATCTACAGCCGAGGTACCCATGTTGCGCTGTTCAGTTATCCACCGCCATCCCAAACATGCCCTATAATATTTTGTAAAAAACAAACATGTCATATAATAATGTCAAGCCTCACTAGCTGCCAGTGGCAGAACCTGGGGGATTATAGCACGAGCCTCCCTTAATCAGCATTGCTGGATCCACCACTGCTAGCAGCCCAATAAGATTTAAATATTCACTCCATCAAAAAGACAGGACGTCAGATTGGTTGTGAGGAGAGAACTCTGAAAAGCAGAAAGAGCTGAACCAGATCTGTAGGAATTATAGCAAGTTTTTGTGTTGCCTCCTTATTTTTTGGCGTGGGCATATATGACCAAAACATCGAGAGTGAAACATTTCAATTCCTTATACCTGCTAATAGAGTTAGCACAGCCTGGATAAACATGACCTGATGAACTTATCACATCTAGACGATATACTTAAATTTGAGACACGGAACAATGCCATGTCAGATATATGTGCCACCGGTTTCGATCTTCGTCGTTTACTTCAATTAATTAGTAGGTGCCACCGGTTTTGATCTTCGTCGTTTACTTCAATTGATTAGTAGGTGTCACCCCTCCTATTTCCATAAAAAAAATAGCAGGGCAATCCTCACTCCAGAAGTACATCTTGAAGTAGAAATATAAATATGTAAATCATGTCCACTAAATGAGTCCCAATTGTACTATCAGCTTACATATAATGGGAGCATGTGCCTTCTATTAAGTTTGCCATATGCATGCATGTGTGTGGTGCAGGATACAGTTCTATGACTGATTCCAACAGTTGTATACGAAGATTATTGATATATAGGCCAAATGCAAGCAATAGGGTGCCAGGGTAGAAAGACATCGAATGAGGAAGGCCAAAAGCTAGAGAGGTTGGAAAGTTTCCCCGGATATATCAAAGATGTTGACATAATGTACATATAGGCTTGGGCGGTATCCGGAATTGAATTGTAGCATAGCCTCTCAGAGACTCAAATGTGGTGTCACACCCGGTTTTAAGGATAAAACCAGATACATACCATATGTGAGTCTTAAAGGACAAATCTCATATATAGCTACGAATAGTATCAATTACAATACTTTAGATATAACATACACAATATATAAAATATCACCTAATGAGCAATCAGCGGAAAGATGACTTCAAACTCCGGGTGTAGACTTTACTCCATTGGATCCAACTGACTGGTTAATCACAAGCCTAAAACTTCTCCTAAGGTGTGGGGGGAATAGCAAGAGTGAGTCCATGTCGAACTCAACAAGTATAGCATAAGGCAGTATAAACCATAACCTCATGATCAATGTAACATAAATATGTAAAGCATAAAACAGTAAATATGTGCATGTTAACAAATAAGTCATTATCTTAATATAAATGTGTCAGGGCCGCCCTGTCCATGGGTACGGACGATATATCAATTTAAACTCTGTGCAGAGCTGTACACTTTCACTGTGAGTCGTGTTGCCCATATGCCCGGGTTTGTAACTCCCAAAACTCTTCCAAGGAGAGCAGACAGGGTACACTATGAAGCCTTTCAAAGATTCGTCCAACCAATTAGGCTGCCAGATCGTCAGATATAGGAACCCCTCTTCTAATATGGCACATTCCTTCCCGCCTATACCCATAAGAATATAGGCTGTCCTATACCAACTAGGCATCCTAACTAACTAGACAAGGTCATCATACTGAGCTAAAACCAGAGCCATGTAGCCCTCACAGTTGTATGGTAAATCCGTGATAAATCACTTACAGATAAATCTTCAAGTTGCTAAAATGTCATTTTTATCGTTCGTTTGCTTAAACATTAAATAAGCCACATAGATCATAGCCTTAGAAATAAAACCCAAGCTATACTTACCTCGTTCAAAGCTTTCCTGATGAACCTGTTGATTCTAATTATCGAAGAACTCTTGGTCTCCTATTCTAATTGTACTTGTCGATCCTCAGCTCCCGATCTTTAGCACTCATGAACTGCTCTTGTCTATTCGTTGCAAACAAGCAACACAAACAGACAAAGCTAAGAACAAATATCAATTAAAAGAAACATCGAAAAGAGAGTGGTCTATACGGTAGATCTTGTTACTATGATCACGAGAGCGTAAGGGTGACCAACAGAGGAGCTATCGTTATGGTGGCACAACTAACGAGGTTCATCTAGGCTATTCATAGGTTGAAAAAGCGTTGATAGATCATTATTCTAACCCACAAATAAGTTGCATTTTAAAAAGCCTAGAACATGGTAAATGTCACTATGATCACGTAGCTTACGTCGATACGATTCAAAAAGTATAAGTTTGCTAAAAATGGAGTTAAAACATAAAAGTTACGGCTAAAACAAGGTCAGGGGCATAACCGTAAATAAATAGAACTAATTTTGTATTCAAAAATAATTTAAAAACTAAAATAAAACTCATTTTGGACCTTAAACATAAATACCAATGAATTCGGGGTTCAAACTATAAAAACAGCAGTCTGATTGAACTGCGGTCGACTAAATCATAATTATAGAAAAGTCCAGGGACCTTTCTACAAAAACACCAAGGCTGACCGGCCGGTTGACCAGATTGACTGGTCAGCGCTTGCGTGGCCCTGGCGTGGCGTACATGTGGCGCTTGCATGGCTGCCACGTCGGCGGCTGACTGGGTCTGTTGACCCTCGGTTGACCGGTACCCTCGACCTAATCTGGGCCGTCCAGATTGGATCGAGCGGTCAGGGTCGTCCGGCGGGGTCTGGGTCACCGGGGACGGCGGCCGAAACGGTGGTGCGGCAGAGGAGCTCGCTGGAGTTCGCCAGAACGGCGCTCTGGTACTCGGCTGGCTTGGCGGAGGGCACTGGAGAGACGAGCGCGGCTCCGCGGACTCGACCGCGGGGTTAATGATGGCGGAAGACGGTCGGTGGCGGGTCGGCTCGCAGCGGCGCCATTGACCAGCGGCGGATTCTCGGAGGAAGGGCGCTGCGGGGCTCTAGGGTGCAATCCAATCGTACGGTGAGACACACACGTCCACATGAGCGCGAGGCACGGGTCGATTGCAGCGGGCAGTGGCCGAAAACGCAGGGCGTCGTGGCAGCCGCGGTCTACGGCAATGACGGCACGTGGGCACGCGGGCTACAGAGGGAGGAAGAGGAAGGCACCGGCGTGATGCTCACCTTCCCACGATGCTCATGGTGGTGCACTCTTCGATGGGGACGCACTGACTGCGAAGATCGACGGCGGCGCTCGCGAGCTCGAAGGTGGCGGCGATGGCGGCTAGGGTTTCACGGTCTCACGAAACTGAGGCGGCAGCAGGCTAGGGTTCCGAAGGGGCCGACAAGGGCTCGAGGCTAGCCTTATAAAGGCGGCAGGTGAACCTTGGGAGGCGCACTTGCGTGAATCGAGTGGCGGCGGCGCGCATCTGCGCGATTCAGAGCGAAGGGAGGCGGCTGACACGTGGGGCCGAAGGGCGGGGCCCACCTCACAGCGAGGCAGGGCGCAGAGCTGCACGGCGGGGCAGGGCAGGCCACGGCGCGACTGTGCTTGCTAGACTGGCTGTCGGCCCACATAGGAGGAGATGCGTGTAGCGCTGCTGCCGGCCTTGCGGGCTTCTGGCATGTTGGGCCAAGAGGGAAGCGGGCCGCTGCAGCAGGCCTTCGGGCCGGGCGCGGGAACAGGCGGGAGGCCGACCGGGGAGGCCAGCCGGGGAAGCCGGTCGACCGATTGGACTGAAAGGAAGGAGGGGGAAGGAGGGAAAGAAAATAGCTTTTCTTTTATTTGAACTATTTTTCAAACCTATTTTCAAAAGGAATTTGAAACCCAATTCAAACCCAACCAAAACCAAACATCACAAAATAAATTATGCACCAGCATGAATCTACGAACATGCTTCTTGACCTAAGTTTGATTTTAATTTTATAAAAATTATTATTTTGCCTAGGTTTAATGCACACCAAAAATCCAAAATTAAATCAAATTGACTATTTCAAAATTATGCAAATTTTGGGTGTTACAATTCTACCCCCCCTTCAGATGAATCTTGTCCCGAGATTCGATAGATGGTGATTGAAGAGATAGAGACACTCTATCATTGGATCTTCTTCACTTTCTCGCTTAGTTCCGTCATCTAGATAAGGTTTCCACTTTGTCCCTTTCAAACCCATGCTACCCAATCTCACTTACCCGCATTTCAAATGGCCCATATGCCCGGGTTTGCAACTCCCAAAACTCTTCCAAGGAGAGCAGGCAGGGTACACTATGAAGCCTTTCAAAGGTTCGTCCAACCAATTAGGCTACCAGATCGTCAGATATAGGAACCCCCCTTCCAATATGGCACATTCCTTTCCGGCTATACCCATAAGAACAGAGGCTGTCCTATACCAACTAGGCACCCTAACTAACTAGAAAAGGTCCTCATACTGAGCTAAAACTAGAGCCATGTAGCCCTCAAAGTTGTATGGTAAATCCGTGATAAATCACTTACGGATATATCTTCAAGTTGCTAAAATGTTATTTTTATCGTTCATTTGCTTAAACATTAATTAAGCCACATAGATCATAGTCATAGAAATAAAACCCAAACTATACTTGCCTCGTTCAAAGCTTTCCTGATGAACCTGCTGATTCTGGTTATCGAAGAACTCTTGGTCTCGTATTCCATTTGTACTTGTCGGTCCTCAGCTCCCGATCTTTAGCACTCACTACAAGAATTCATGCCTTTTATGATAACAACATTTCATCACGCAAAGTGGAAAAACCATCACAAAAATAAAATTGTGACAAAAACAAACCGTCACACGTGCTGTCATATAATGAGCGTCATAAAAAGTTTTGTGACGGTCTCCAAAAAACCGTCACAAATTGTCCTGACCTTTTGTGATGGTTATTTCTTCGTTGTCATATTATGTTCTTTTTTATGACGACAGAGTCTATCACATATTGTCCGGTCAACGCGTCATGTATTGTTTTCACCCGTCATAGATGGGCACACGAGCAGGCTATTGTTGGACTTCTTGTGACGAAATGTATTCGTCATATATTATTATATGACGGTTGCATGACATCATAATTTCCCTTTGACTAAGTCGTTGCTCCAATTTTTTGTGACGACCGTGAACTATTTTGTGATGGTTGTGTTTCGTCTTTATTGCTCGTTGACCGAGTCATAGCCCCATTATTTTGTGATAGCTTGTGTCGTCATATGTTACCGTGTGCCGTCTGGTCTGACCAGACGTGTCAGGCATTTTGAGACGGCTTCACACTGTCACAAATTGTTCTTGCACTCTATGAGCGTCTTCACTGTTTATACAGAAATTATCCAGATACATATATATATGAACCCACCATCTACAAATACCAGAAGTTAGCATCCATATCATTATCTTCAGAGCTCATGATTCATACACAATGGAGCCAAGCCATCATACACATCACCATTATTCAAACTGTTCTAGGTTCAAATGATACACACAAAGTTCCAGGTTTCATCTTACACAAACTCAAAAACAAGCTCAAATTGTTCCACAAACATTAACACAGTGCACAAAGTTGATCACAGAGAAGTTTGGGTTCCTTCAACACAGCCACACAAGCATTATGAAGCAGAGAGTTGCATCCAGGCGTACCTTTACCTTTGTGAATGTTCGGCACTGCTCGCAACAGCGCATTTGTCTCTTCAAACTTGCCATTGATCGCCTTCACTTCTTCCTGGGTCTCACACAACAAGCTTTGGTTTTCTTCAAGTGCGGCCCGCTGAGCTCGAAGCTGTTCTTGCAACTCTTCCTGCTTCCTAGCAGCTTCCTCTCTTTCTGCCTGGAGGGTTTCCTCAAATTGAGCTTGCATGCGTGCTTTTGATTCAGCTGTTGTGGACCCAGCCGCCTTCGACGCTCTAGTTACACCAAGGTTTGGAAGGAAGGTTGATCTATTACTAATGTGGCTAAGACTTTCAGCAACAATCTTCTCTGGAGACTTTACTGCTTCTCCTTCTTCTTGTACTTTTCCCTTCTCTGCAACCATATGTGCCTACACAGAATATGTGCATCCACTTGATAAGAAGGCAATACAAGAGTGTGCTACCAGGATTGAATTTGAGTACAATAATGTAAGTAAGATTTAGTTTACTTACACATATTTCATCTGTAAGAGGAGTGCGACCATGTTTTGGACTAGTCATGCATTCACCAAAGAAACCAATAGCATCTGGTTCCACGCCATTGTACTTACTCCTCTGTAGCATGTAAAAAATAATTTAAAATGATATCCATGAATGTAGAGAGAGGGGTTGACAAACATCAGATTATCTGTGCATATTAATAGCAAGATCCCCTCTTGTGGGTTTCATCTCTAGCCTACCCCCACTTGCTTGGGAAAAAAGGCTATGTTGTTGTTGTTGTTGTATTAATAGCAAGATCCCAAAATTTGAATGCACTGTACATGCTAGCTAATCTTACAAAACATTGTCCAAACTCATATTGGTCTTAAAAATAATGTCATCCTAGTAATAATTGGAGAATGTATTAACTTGGCAGTTCCAAAGCACATGGTAATTACTATATATGCTACAAATGTTCCATCTTTCAAGGTAATCATATGAAAGGCATAGAATCCATACCAGGCTGTATCGATGGGCAATGTAGGACCTAGATCCAGTCCTTTGGTGCAGCTGCACTTGGGCACAGTTCGTTTTATTCTTCAAACTTCATTCCTGCATGACAAATGCAATAGAGTTTTCATTTACATGCACAGGTTGCATTTCATAGTAAGAAAAGGAGATAATTAAGGCACAGACCTTATTCTTTTTGTCACACCAGTAAGTTACCATGTCGACCCAATCTTCTTTCTTCATCTTAGGTGGAGGTGGTTTGGCCAACATCTGTTCAAGTGTCAGTGACTTGTCATAGTACTTGGTCTTCATATGATACCTCTGCTGCCTTACTCCCCTCTTGACAATATCAGTGCATGCTGCTTTGCTTGGTCCCTCGTTTGCAACATCCACATCCAACCTTGACTGCAACCACACAAAAGATTTCTTAGACAACATTTTTGACATGGTTGTGTACAAAGCTAGTAATGCAACTAACTATTTGGAGTGTCAAATAGTGTTTGACTGCCACTTTATAAAGCACTTTTTGTACTTGTGCCTTCCCCACTTCCTTTTCATAAATCTTCCAGGATGTATAGATAGGCAGCTGGTCTCTAAGGGCAACACCAGTTTTTGATGCCAGCTTAGCTGCCTGAAGTGGCACCTGAGGTCTTTTCCTCCCTGGAGCCACTTGGATAGGTAGCTTGTTCCCTTTTTATCAACTTCTCTAAGCCATGACCCATGGTTTTCTTGCAGACTTCCCTTAGTGGCACTGCATTGCCAAATAATAAGAAAAATGTGTTATTATAGCAGTAACAAATGGAGATATTGCATGGTGAAGGAATGTTAAATAAGAAACAATAACAAACAAGTGTCAGAAGGAACTAACAACTCAATCCAGTTGTAATGTATGTAATCACCAAGTTTAGTGTATCAAATAATATTATTAACAATCAGCAATTTATCTATGATTCTTCAGTGATAATTTTTGACAACAGCATATCACAGCAAAGAAACTAGAGAAAGAAAGCAAGGTTGACCGATGACAACTAGTACAAGCTAGCAGATATTCATACATCAGGTCAATTAACAACTACATTCATCAATTGACAGGGAAAACATGCAGCCAGAAAGGAAAAATAGAATTAGAAGTTACCAGAATGCGTCACAGCCGCGGATTGGGTCCGAGAGAAGTGGCCGGGAGCTGAGGGCAAGCGTCTATCAGCGTGTAGCCAGCGATGGAGTCTGAGATGCCATGGAAGCCACCGGCCGCGGAGGGAGTCTAGGAAGCCGGCGGCTTGAGATATAGCTCCTCCCTCCGACGTTAGAGTGGAGGCGCTCTGAGCTATGGCTCCAGTGGATGTCGTCGGGGCGGACACAGAGGCAGTCCAGGATGTCATCGGCGCTTGCTCAGCACTAGGTTGTGGGGAGGGAGGAGGCCATTCTCAGCGCGAGGTGCGGCGGCATGGTGGACACGACTGGCCTCGGCGTGGTGGATGCGAGAGGCCTCGGTGTGGTGGGTGAAACTGGCTGCGGCGTGGTGGGCGCGAGTGGCGGCGACGGCGGGTGGGAGCGACTGGCGACGGTGACGGCTGGTGGGCACGAATGGCAGCAGCGACGGGTTGACGCTAGGGTTAGCGGAAGGGAGGGGAATGGATTCAGCAAAGGAGAGCGGTGGAATTTGGATTTTTGCCCTTCGCTCAGGCAGGAGGTGAAGTAGGCCCACCTATCGGTGAGAGTAGCGTGTGCGGGAGAGGGGGAGGTGGAGGTGGCAAATTTTGGTCTGGCAAGGTGGGTCCCACGTGTCATTGAGAGGGCGAGGCATATTATGAATTCAAATCATAATTATGGTATACTAAATGAATTCAAATGAAAAAGTGTCAATAACCAAATATGTTCAATAGATTTTCTACAAACCATAGTTTTGTCATTTTTTTATTTGAGTTTGTTTGAAGAGTTTGATTTTTGAATTTGTGAAATTTGAAACTGGATACAAATTTTGCGGTACTAACTTATGTCAAATGGAAATGTCATTTTGTCATGCGAGAAAGCGACTACAACTTTGTTCTCAAATTCTACTCATCTCTCTTATAGTTTATGAAACTATAAGAGAGATGAGTAGAATTTGAGAACAAAGTTGTAGTCGCTTTCTCGCATGACAAAATGGCCTAAATAACAAGTTTAGATCTCAATGAGTTGAGCCACTTTTGTATTCATGATATTTTTGGCCGAATTCATTATGAGGTTCAAATTGAGGTGTTAATCTGCCATATTTAAATCACTTTAACTTACATCTGTGCAAAATTTGTCTCTTTGACACATGACCAAAATCAATGGAATATGTTGATAGATGATGATTTTAGAAATTTTTAGAAAAAAATGAGGAAATTTGGAGAAAGTATGTGGGAGATAAACTACTTACAATATTTATTCAGAGATTTAAAAGCGAAATGATGAGTACAAGATGAACTCGGAGCAACTGAGGCTAACAGTTAGATGGGCCCACATGTCATTGGGACAATGGACCGCATGCACTGAAACGCTAGACCCACATGGCATTGAAACAAAGTGGTACTTAACTGAAAACAGAAGGAGCATTGCGCTGTCACCACTCACCACAGCTGCTTCGGCGTGCGGCAACCCCCATCGCCAGTGACCTGCTCCCTCACTGGTAACCTGCCCCCTGGCCACCTGCTCCCTCCCCGGCCACCTGCTCCCTCTCCGCCCTGCCCCCCTCCAGCACGAGGCTCGCCAGCGGCTCATTTGCGGACCCCATCCAGGTCGAGCAATGACGCCGGCGACCTCTGCTCCCTCGCCGGCTCCTCCCTCTCCGCCCCCCACCTCTACCAGCAAATGCACCGTGCTACCCCCTGCATTTGGCCAGATCGAGCAGGCCGGTACCCCTCGATGGCCAGCCTAGATGGGCCCTAGAGAGCTGCTGCATTTCCAGCCAAGCAAGCTGCAAGCTGCAAGGTGGAGCCTCACCGGCCATTGTAGAAGGTACCAGTGAAGTTGTTTTTTTACAAGGAAGTGAAGTTGTTAAATTTGTATCATTTAACCATTGTGTTAGGTAAATACATGCTGAATTTCAATTTTGTCACACCTAAATTTGCACCTGCAGGTCAATATGCCTAGAAGGTGGATTTATGATAGTGAACCATTTTTGCCATCCTTTTTGGCTGGTGTTGAGCAATTTATGGAGCATGTCAGAAGTAGATATAGTGCAGATGAGAAGATCAAGTGCCCATGCCAAAAATTCTTGAACCAGGTAGAGAAAAGCCAATATGATGTACATGAGGATATTGAGATCAATGGTATGTCTAGGTGCTATACTAGGTGGATTCTCCATGGAGAGGAACCTAATGCTGTTGTACTAGAGGATGATGGTGGAGAACATGCTATTGTACCAGAGGATATGTCATGGGATGGAAATGACCAGGCACCACTTGATGAGGAAGGACAAGCTAAAGATGTCTTAGATGATGGTGAAAGGGGAGTTCAGGGGTTGATTCAAGATTTGTGCGACGCAGCAAACCATGGCGTTGGTGGTGACTTATATAAAGAAATCATTGAAGAGGCAAAGCATGAACTATATCCAGGTTGCACCGAGGAGTCAAGGCTATCTTTTATTATCAAACTACTGCATATCAAAGTGTACAATTGGATATCAACAATTGGGTTCAATGCTATGCTTTAGTTGCTTTCTGGATCTTTGAAGAATGTGCCTGGACTTCCTAAGTCTTATAGAGAGATGAAATCTCTACTTCATAAACTTGGTTTTGGTTATGTTAAGATTGATGTGTGCAAGTATGATTGTGCCTTATTTTGGGACGACCATGAAAAGGATGATCATTGCCCAGTTTGTGGCTTCACTAGATGAAAAGTGAACAAGGAAGGCAAAAAGAAAGTTCCTCACAAGGTCCTTCGATACTTTCCAATAATTCCACGCCTTCAAAGAATTTTTATGACAAAGCAGCGGGCACAATATGCAAGATGGCACAAGGACAAGAGGGTACCAGTTGCAAATGAAATGAGACATCCTGCTGATGGGGAAGCTTGGAAAGATTTTGATGAGACTTTCAAGTCTTTTAAAGATGATCCCCGTAGTTTGAGGTTAGGAATTGCTACTGGTGGATTTAACCCATTTGGTCAGATGAGCAATTCATATAGCATATGGCCTGTGATAGTGGTACCATACAATTTTCCACCATGGATATATATGGACCAATCCAATTTTATGCTTGCTTTACTAATTCCAGGCAAAAGATCACTAGGCAAAGATTTCCATGTTTTCATGCAGCCTTTGATAGCAGACATGATAAAGCTCTAGAAGGGTGTAAAAACTTATGATGCATTTGAGGGCAAAGACTTTGATTTGCATGCAGCAATTCTGTGGGGAATCCATGACTACCCTGCATTAGGCACCATGTCAGGCAGAACCACTATAGGTTACTTCGCATGTGTGCATTGTGATGAGAATCCATGCTCCTGCAGTCTTAGAAACAAAATTGGTTTCATAGACCATAGACATTTCCTACCAGAGGACCATAAATAGAGGACAAACAAATCTTTCAATGGCAAGGATGAAAAAAGAGAGAAGCCAAGGAAATTTAGTGCAGATGAGGTTATGGCAAGGTTGAATGAACTTTCCTATGTTCTAGGCAAGAATCCAGATAAGCAAAGCCAAGAAAACGATGCCATGATGATGGAGGTGGACCAGTATGGCATCTGAAGGTTAGCTTGTATGATTTGGAATACTGGCCAAAATTAAAGCTACAACACAACCTTGATGTTATGCACATAGAGAAAAACATATGTGAAAACATTTTGTCAACTTTACTCAATATTCCAAACAAGACAAAGGACACCATCAATGCTAGATTAGATTTGGAGGACAGAGGTATGAGAAAAGAGCTTCAAATGCTAGATGATAGTGGTAGTTCATCATCAAAGCCAAGAGCTTGCTATGTCCTAAACCCAGAAAACAGGAAGTTCTTGCAATTTGTGAGCAATGTTAAGTTTCCAGATGGCTATGCCTCAAATATATCAAGATGTGTCAATCTGGAGGGAGCAGGAACAATGCATGGGCTAAAAACACACGGTTGTCATATAATGCTGTAACGTATCTTATCAGCTGCCCTTTGTGGTTTGGCGCGCAAAGACGTTTATGAAGTAATTGCTGAATTGGGTAGGTTTTTTAGACAGCTTTGCTCCAAAACTCTAAAGGTTGATGCACTACACAAGATGAAGGAAGATATTGTGCTGATCCTTTGCAAGCTAGAGAAGATTTATCCTCCAGCATTCTTCGATGTTATGGATCACCTAGCTATCCACTTACCTGATGAGGCACTACTTAGGGGACCAGTACAGTATGGGTGGATGTATCCCATTGAAAGAAGGTTGGGCACATTTAAGCGTTTCATCCGCAATCAATCAAGGCCTGAAGGATGTACTGCAGAGGCATATACTGCCTATGAGTGTATGACCTAGTGCTCAACCTATTTCAATGACATCATTACTAGGTTCAGTAGACGTGAAAGAAACTTAGATGCTGAAGACAACATCTCACCCAATGGTTTGTCTATTTTTGGTCATCGTATTAACCCGTTGGGAACTTCAAAACTTCACTACCAAGACAAAGACTATGAATCCATGGTTTGGTTTGTACTAAATAACTGCGAAGAGGTTGATGAATACAAAGAGTAAGTAATTCTAGTCATTTCATCACCCATCTTTGTTCAATACTGCTATCAGAAAATAACTAATTATTATCTTCTTCCTTTGCAGCATGTATAGGGCAGAATTAGAACAACAAGGGGTGAATGATGTTGACAAAGTGATGTCAATACAATTGGCTGCATGGTTCGAGGATCATGTGTGTGCAACTTCTATAACATGACTTAGTAATTTATGATAAAGTACATTTTGAAACTCACTTATTCTGTATATGTTTTCAACCTGCAGATTACTAGAAAGAAGTACCAAGACACAACACCTATTGATGAAGACATGTACTCACTAGCATGCCGGCCAATACAAAGAGTGCGTTCATACACAGTTTGTATAATCAATGGGGTACGGTACCACACTTTGGCTCATGATGAACACAAGAAGACACAGAACTCCACCATCAAAAGTGCAGGTACTCACGGTGATGACACAATAGACTTCTATGGGACAATCAAAGACATTATTGAGTTGAGTTACAGTAGGAACAGCAATGGTTGTAGAACTGTTGTCTTATTACGGTGTGAATGGTACCATCTAGAGGGAAGGGCATGCCGGATGAAAGATGATGGTTTCTTCAAGAGCATAAACATCCATGGCCGATGGTACAAGAATGATTCTTTCATTATGGCGACAGATGCTCCACAAGTTTTTTTCTTGGAAGATACAAAGTTTGGTCCAAGTTGGCGAGTGCTCCAAGAATTTGGCCACTAACATATATTTGATGTTGAAGAGTCTGACACAAATAAACCAATTCAAGAACAGATACAGATGAGATGTCAAGAGGAGCATATTTCATCAAGAGAAGGTGCAGTAGGAGACATTGATCTAGATTTGGATTTGTTGCACATGGAAAATGAACAAGGCAGCCCTATCAGTAGAGACCTCATAGAGAGCCTTTGACAACAGAGACATAAACCTCAAGTTGATGAAGAAAATGGCCAAGATGAAGATGAAGATGATACCTATCTTGAGTACCATAATCCCCATATTCCAAAAGTTGATGAAGAAAATGGCCAAGTAGACAGTGATGATGACTGATTTTGTTGTATTTGAATCATGCTACTACATGTGTTTGTGATTGTAAGACCTTATATTTGTGAACATTGATCTTTAATATTTGTAAAACCTTATATTTGTTAACATTATATTTGTGGTTTAGTTTTTAGTGAATACTTGATGCATGATGCAAGTTTCAGTGCCCATAATTCATCAACATGATGCAAATATATAGTCCCCAGATTCATGACACATGATAATGTCATGTAATGCCCAAAATCTATCATGAAATGTACATAAACCATCACACAATGCATTCTGCCAGAGGTTCATCACTCACAAATGACAGAGTAACCAATTGGCCAAGATAAACAACATACATGACTGATCACTAGATTGTTCATACATCATAACCAAAAGTGCCCTTCATTTGCAACATGAAGCAGCAATACAACAGCCTTGAACACAAAGGCCCATACTTCACTACCATTGCGCTATTTGAACACAAAAGCTCCAACCATGAAGATGGCCAACACCAAGAACAATGTTACATTCACACATCCACACACAAGACAGATGTAGCTTCCTATCCCTCCCATGTTCTTGCCAAACATTTCTTTCACCTTGTTCAGATTTTGCTCTAAGCTATCCATTTTGCCAACCAGCTCTGGAGCTTTAGTTGTCGAAGTTGCTTTAGCAGCCGAGGCAGCTGGTACTAGATAACCATTATCTCTAAGGTACACCACATATTGTTCCTCAAACTAATAACTGAAACATTTCCCCTGCATCCACATGCAAACAAAGCCTATCAAATTTGGGCAACCAAGAATGAAATTTGGCCAATGCAAATTTAACCACTTCATTGACCGGTCTGTAGTTCTTCTTGGGACACTTGAAGTATCTCTTCCCACGGTTAGCATCAGAGTATGTGGTAATGGCAGTAAATACCCTCACATCCTTGCAATCTGGGCAGAATATCAATGGCAGTCTGCTGTCATCATCGATTGGCGCCTCCAGATCAACAACGGTGGGCTCTATGCCTACAGCAACAATAGCTAGCGGTCTCGGTTCCAGGGAATTTGAACGCTGATTCCGAGCAGATGAAGACGCGGCCTGCAACATCAACACTAGAAGAGAAACCAGGCATTAAACATCAATTGGGGAAGATGAGCTCACACCTCGCCCACCAAGCTCTGCCTGCACGCACGCCGTACTCAGCCACCCAGCTCTCCGCTCAGCTAGCCTCTCACCGCGGTAAAACATAGCCTCATACCGAGCATGAGCACCTGGGGAGAGGGGGAGAGGGGGAGAGGGGTAGAGCTTGATGCGCACCTGGGGAGAGGGGCAGAGCCCGCCGCATCGTCCGTCGGTCGAAAGGGGAAGCTGCCTTGGCACAGTCACCGCCGCGCTTTGCCATGCTCCGTCGGTCGCCCCTCACTGCCGATAGATAGTTTCAGTTGGGGAAAATGAAAGAGGTACGGATTTTGGGTCCATCGGAACCGGGTATATGGCCATTGGGGATGGAAGTTTTTGTGACACGGCTCGAAAAAAAGAATACAAAAAAATAATCAAAAAATGCAAAAAATTGCCTACAACAGGGCTCAAATAGAGGACCTCAGGCTCAGCAGGCTCAAGACTTAACCATTGCACTAGGATAGTGAATTCATTAGAGTATTGTGCTTTAATTAATAAGTACTATAAACGGTCATCAAAAATGGCAAAAATTCACCGCCACTCAACCGGGCCCACTGTCAGTTGGCTGGCGCTTCACCTACCACTCCATTTACCTCACCCTCCCATCCCCTTCACATTCACCTACCCCTCCCGGCCCCTTCACATTCATCGCTCCCCTTCACATTCGCTCAGATCTAGTTCACTTTCACCGCCTTCATTCACCACCGCCGCTGCAATCGCCCACGCCACCACCGCAAGCACCCACTATCGCGATGACGAAGCATGCAATAAGGCACTCCCTTAAGGACCCGCTCACCAGTAGGTGGGCCCCTTCCTCCTCGGCGCAGCCTCCGGCGACGAAGGTAGCCATACCGACGAGGAAGAAGGCGTCTACGGCGCAGGCGACGAGGAAGGCATAAGTCCTAGCACGGGCTATGAGGGCGAAGGCCGCGCCGTCGGCCAAGAAGAAGCCCGCAGTGGGTGCCACGAAGAAGCCCACAGCGGCAGCCATGAAGAAGCCCGCGGCGGCGGCCACAAAGAAGTCCGTGCCGGCGGCCAGGAAGAAGCCCGCGGCGGTGGCCAAGAAGCAGTCCGTGCCGGCGGCGGGGAAGAAGAAGGTTGTGCCAGCTCCCAGGAAGAAGGCCACGGTGGCGACGGCCAAGAAGGCCCCCTCTCCCCCTTCATCGTCAGAGAGCGGGCCCGTGATTGAGCTCTGCCGCGAGTGCTACTATGGAGAACCTTCCTTTTGTAAGAACTTTCTACGCGGCGATCCCAACTATACTGGCGGCGGTCTCAGTGCACCGTTCGACCCCATCCTCAGGTCGTCGTCGTCGTCCAGCTCCTTCCTCGGCTCGTCGTCCAGCTCCAACATCATCTCCACCAGCGAAGAGGTATAATCTTTGTTCTTGACCCTGGTTAGTCTGCTCATTGTCTCAGCATAGAGGTACACTACTCAACTCTATCATGAAGTAATGTTGTTGATGCTCGAAACTGTGATGATCTTGTACATTGCCTATATGATGCAACAAACATATCTAAGGTGGATGTTTTTGTGATCATCTTTTTTTGCAACCATTCCCAATGCAACCGATTGGCTTTGGCCAATATATATGGAGGGCTAGGAATGGGCGATATCCTATAATTTACTACCTAGCTATGATGATGCTTATGATGACTGCCAATGATGTTTTAATACATGCTACAAAGCTGAGGCCTATTTGTTTTCATACATGTTGCTTTTCTTATATATATCTGAGGCCTGTTGATTTATTTTCACCTTTGGAAATGAAACTAGGCCTAACAATGCTATTTTGCATACAAGTGTATGAAGATGCTATTGTGAGGTTTTGTTTCGTTTACAAAGGCCATGTATCTAGGCCAAAGATGATATTGTGAGGTTTTCTTTCTGCACATGGTACTTCACTTGTTATGTTTTGTGCCAATGATGAATGCAATGGCAGGGACTAGAAAGGAATGTAGTTGATCATCTTTGGCTTGTGAGGAACTGGACACCTGCCAAGAGTTTCTATTGTTTCTTTTTTTATGTAGTTCATCGAATCATCAAGGAATTTGCATGCCTCAGTAATGTATTGCACTTCCTGATGGCCGAGGCTACAAGTTTCTTGATGATTTCATGGCCTACATGAGTTCGAGTGTACTAATTTTAGTTGAGGATTATGCTGTTCTATGTGTCCTTATGCTCCAAGCCAAAGTATTATGAGAAAAAGCCATATTTCTGAGGCCAAGCCCATTCTGTTATCCACTCTTGCTTGAGATTCAACATTGATTGATTTATAGTTTCTTTAGTTCTGTAATTTGATGTTCCACATGTGTGTGTTTCACTGGTATTCCACATTGTGTTATATATTTCCTGTTGTTTCCTCAAAAGTACTATAACAGTGTATGTTTGCTGCAGTACCATGTGACCAACATGATGATGACGCGACCAGCGCTCATAAGCGCAATCAAAAGCGTCACTAGACCCCTTTAGCAGAACATCACCAGTCTGGGTTGGAAGATTGACAACCTCACTAACCTGGTCAAGGATAAGAAGGTTGATGAAGCTCTACAGAAACTTGAGGCACTGCAAGTGAAGATAGACATGTATGAGAAGCTGTTGAAGGACGTTGGCCCAGCAAAGAAGACAGACTGAAGATGTTTAGATGTGGTAGTTAAGATTTTTGGAAGCCCAAGTGTCCATTGATCTTGTTTACCTAGATGTGCCATTGTTGACTTTTGGTAGCCCAAAGGGGCATTGTTTCTGTGTAAGATGATGAATGACACTTAGTAGGCTATATATCGATGTGGGGATGTGGGAATGAAACTTTCTGTGGTACCTTTTAAGGTTTTCTAGCCTGAACTGCATGCACTTTGGTTTATATATTATATTATCTCTTCTATGCACTTCTTGAGTTTCTAATGTTCAAACAAATATATGTTATGAAATTTGTTGTCCATAGGCAATGATTATGATTTTAGAGAGTATATGTTATGAAATTTGTTGCCCACATATATCACAATGGTCAATGCTTGGTCCACCTGCAGGGGTTTGGACTGGTCAATTTTTCAAGTAACTAAATGTGACAACGCTAAATAGTCATAAAAAGACACGTCCTTGCGTCACAAAAAAGAAATCCACAACCGTCAACGAGGATACACAATTTATGACGAAAAATGCAACCTTTATGTGACAAAAAATTTAAGTCGTCACAAAAAACTTGCTCTCCTCTATTTGTGACGACACAAATTTTTCCGTCATATTATGGTACATTATATGATGAAATAGGGCACCGTCACGAAGAATTTTGTCATAAAAAGTAGGATTTCTTGTAGTGACTCATGAACTGCTCTTCGTCTATTCGTTGCAAACAAGCAACACAAACAGACAAAGCTAAGAACAAACATCAATCAAAAGAAACACTGAAAAGAGAGCGGTCTATACGGTAGAGCTTGTTACTACGATCATGAGAGCGTAAGGGTGACCAACAGAGGAGCTATCGTTATGGTGGCACAACTAACGAGGTTCATCTAGGCTATTCGTGGGTTGGAAAGGCGTTGATAGATTATTATTCTAACCCACAAATAAGTCACATTTTGAAAAGCCTAGAATATGGTAAATGTCACTATGATCGCATAGCTTACGTCGATACGATTCCAAAAAGTATAAGTTTGCTAAAAACAGAGTTAAAACATGAAAGTTACGGCTAAAACAAGGTCAGGGGCATAACCATAAATAAACAGAACTAATTTTGTATTTAAAAATAATTTAAAAACTAAAATAAAACTCATTTTGGACCTTAAACATAAATACCGATGAATTTGGGGTTCAAACTATAAAAACAGCAGTCTGATTGAACTACGGTGGATTAAATCATAATTATAGAAAAGTCTAGGGACCTTTCTGCAAAAATGCCAACGCTGACCGGCCGGTTGACCAGATTGACTGGTCAGCGCTTGCGTGGCGCTGGCGTGGCGTACACGTGGCGCTTACGTGGCTGCCACATCGGCGGCTGACTGGGTCTGTTGACCCTCGGTTGACCCGTACCCTCAACCTAATCTAGGCCGTCCAGATTGGATCAAGCGGTCAGGGTCGGCCGGCGGGGTCTGGGTCGCCGGGGACGGCGGCCGAAAAGGCGGTGCGGCAGAGGAGCTCGCCGGAGTTTGCCAGAACGGCGCTCTGGTACTCGGCTGGCTTGGCAGAGGGCACTGGAGAGACGAGCGCGGCTCTGCGGACTCGACCGCAGGGTTAATGACGGCAGAAGACGGCCGGTGGCGGGTCGGCTCGCGGCGGCGCCATTGACCGGCGGCGGATTCTCGGCAGAAGGGCGCTGCGGGGCTCTAGGGTGCAATCCAATTGCACGGCGAGACACACACGTCCACACGAGCGCGAGGCGCGGGTCGATTGCAGCGGACGGCGGCCGAAAATGCAGGGCGTCGCGGCGACGGCGGTCTACGACGATGACGGCACGCGGGCACGTGGGCCAGAGAGGGAGGAAGAGGAAGGCACCGGCATGATGCTCACCTTCCCGCGATGCTCGTGGTGGTGCACTCTTCGATGGGGACGCACTGACCGCGAAGATCGACGGTGGCGCTCGCGAGCTCGAAGGTGGCGGCGATGGCGGCTAGGGTTTCCAGGGTTCTGAAGGGGCCGACGAGGGCTCGGGGCTGGCCTTATAAAGGCGGCAGGTGAACCTTGGGAGACGCGCTTGGGCGAATCGAGCGGCGGCGACGTGCGTCCGCGCGATTCGGAGCGGAGGGAGGCGGCTGACGCATGGGGCCGAAGGACGGGGCCCACCTGGCAGCGAGGCAGGGCGCAGAGCTACGCGGCGGGGCACCTGGCAGCGAGGCAGGGCGCATGTGCTTGCTAGGCCGGCTGTCGGCCCACGAAGGAGGAGACGCACGTGCAGCGCTGCTGCCGGCCTTGCGGGCTTCTGGCCTGTTGGGCCAAGAGGGAAGCGGGCCGCTGCAGCAGGCCTTCGGGCCGGGCGTGGGAAAAGGCGGGAGGCCGGCCGGGGAAGCCGGGAGACTGATTGGGCCGAAAGGAAGGAGGGGGAAGGAGGGAAAGAAAATAGCTTTTCTTTTATTTGAACTATTTTTCAAACCTATTTTGAAAAGGAATTTGAAACCTAATTCAAACCCAACCAAAATCGAACATCACAAAATAAATTATGCACCAGTATAAATGTACAAACATGCTTCTTGACCTAAGTTTGATTTCAATTTTATAAAAAAATATTATTTTGCCTAGGTTAAATGCACACCAAAAATACAAAATTAAATCAAATTGACTATTTCAAAATTATGCAAATTTTGGGGTGTTACATGTGGCCAAGCGCAATGCAGTGAAGCCTCATGTATAAGGCTGTTAGTTTCCTACTTCCAGAAGGCCCAGCCATGAACATGTCGGGTTTTGGGTGTGTACTGGCAGAGCTTGTGACTGGTTACACTGTTCAAGAGAGAGATACAGCAGGAGTATATCGACGGGCTGTGCGAGTTATGGCCTCTGTTGTGGGGGAGCTTCATCATAAGTGCTTCGCAGATTGATCGGAGGCTAGGCAAGAAGAAGTTTTCGGAGGAATTTTTTTCTTCGATCTATCCAGTAAGGAGACAAATGGCGGCAGAAGCACTTGAGCAACTGTGGTTAAGCTTCAAAGCACCCTGGTTCATGATTTTGTTTAGTTATTACTCAATATTTCAAATTCTGCTACTCCAGTGAACGCTGAGCGGAAGGCCTAATGCAACACGCAATTATATGTTTTCCGGCAACGGAAAAGTTTCACTATTGATAGTGCCACCTATTGGATCATGCTCAGTAGAATGCCCTACTGGCTCAGCTAATAAGATTTTGATAAGCTCCAGTGTTTTTAACCCAATGCATCGCCCGGAGCCAACAAAGATCAAAGCGGCTGGTGGACACTATTAGTTTTTTTTTTTTTTGAGAATTTGAATGAAACTGTTGTTGCACATCACCCAAAGTTGAACTGGGCTCATTATCAGGCCAATCTCGAAACAGACCTCTCAATTTCCTTGTTTGGTGCCATCCTTATTCTTCTGGGCTTCAAATCATATCAAACTGCACTTCAAGGTCAGCATGCACGCCTGTTAATTGGTATTTGGGTGCATATATATGTAAATGGAGTAGAATAGATGCAGGGGATTAGGCCCATTGGAATGACAAGGTTATACAGCCGACCTACCATTTCCAACTCATGCTTCCAGTCGAGCAACGAGTATCAGTGAACAATGGTCCAGTACTGGGGAGCCACAGTACTGCCGTGACGAATAGGCTGAAACGGGCGGCCATGCTCAGTGGTGTCGTGCCGCATGGAGGCACACACAGAACACGAGATCATCATCGTATCTCGTGTGCTGGTGGCATGGTGTGCGGGATGCACGCATAGCAAACCAGACTTGGACAAATGTAAGCATGTTCATGCCACCAGTGTCTTACCTTGCATATGACATGTACGCTGGAGCAATGATCATCACTTTTTTTTTTTTTGGAGTAATGCCACAATCTGACAGTCAGTGGAAGCCTCATGGGCCATGGAGTGGTGCGACACGGCCTAATTCCCACCTAGTCATGGCCTTATTATAATGTTTTTGATAAGTCGATGGAAGAGGAGGAGATCCCCTCACCCATGTTTCATCCATTCAGATTGGCCTCAAAAGGCCTGATAGCTAAAATACAGTCTTCAGATTGGCCTCAAAAGGCCTGACATTCAGGAGAAGATCTCCTCACCCATGTTTCATTCATTCAGATTGGTTTGGGTTTTACATGGCACTAGCTGACCTGACACCAGATATCTGCTCTTGGGAGCCTGCCCCCCACCCCACAACAGCATAGGAGTATAAAGGGCCCAAAATGCTTAGCTGGGATGTGACTCGGGTGTTGAAGGTCTACAAGTTTCTGAACTTGCCAATTTGGTGCTGTTGTGATACCGACTGCATTCGAGAAACTACCTGCAGATGCACTAGTGAGAATACCTTCCTTCACCCGGTTCGTTCCACACTGAATTTGGAGGTGCTTTGTTTGGCCTTATTATATTAGCTGCAGTGCGCTCGAACTAGGGATGTGACTCGGGGGGGTTTTTTGGGAGTGAGTTGGCCGGGTGTCTAGGCGGTCTTGTTTTTTTATTTAGGCTTTCTAAGAGAAAATGGAGTTATGAACTTGGACCAATTTGCAATGACCAGCCAACTTCATGAGTTAAGGTGACTGAATGTTCATACCTGTCTCATATTATTTTTTTTAAAAAAAAATTGATCAGTAGGACCAACATCTCCTGTCTTCATCAAAACAAAAGTTATGCAATCCTCACTCAAAAGTACAACATGAAGTAGAACCATAAATCTGTCAATGTACTCACTAAATGAGTCCTGTCAGCTTATCAATTATGATTGCACGTTTGTTGTCCAGGGTACGTGCTTTGTTAATTAAGTTTGAGATATGCATGCATGTGGGTGGTGCAGGATACAATTAAATGTTTGATTAGAACAAGCATATAAGAAGACGATTGATATGATAGGCCAAATGCAAGAGCAACGGGGTGCTAGTGTAGATGGACAGTGAAAAGAAGGCCACCAGCTGGAGGGTGGAAGTGTCCATAAAAGAAAGTTTTCCACTATAATTTGTGTGCGCCGAGCTTCTTTGGTGATTCCTTGAAGACTCCTTGCTGTACATAAATATAACCTCATGATAAACATAGCACAACCTGATGATATGCTTAAATTTGATGCACAGAATGATGCCATACTCATATAAATATACCACCGTGATGGTTTACTTAAATTAATCAACTATGGGTCACCCCTCCTGTTTTCATAAACAAAATAACATTGCAATCCTCACTCAAAAGTACAACTTGAAGTAGAAACATGAATGTGTCAATGATACAGTCAGCTTATGAACTACAAATTACGAATGCACATTTGCTATATAAATAAGCACATGCTTTCTTAATTAGGTTTGAGATATGCATGCGTGTGGTGCAGGATACAGGGATTGGGACAGTTATATAAGAGGGCAATGCAAGCAGTGGCGTGCCATGTTAGAAGGACATTGAAAGAAGAAGGCCGCCAGCTGGAGGGAGGAAATGCCCTTGGATATATCAAAGACGTTAATATTAGCTAGATAGGCTTGGGCGGCATCTGGAACTCAATTGTAGCAAAGCTCCTGTAATGGACTCAAATGTGGCAAAACACAACGTACTGAACCCTCATGTATATGCTTGTTAGTTTCCTCCTTCCCAAAGACCCAAAGACCCAGCTTGACTGCTGAGACTCTTCCGGACAGAGACCCCGTAGCAGCGTGGAGCTCTGCTGCGTGGTTGCTTTATTTGGAGTGTTTCGTGGATCTATCAGAAGGCTAGACGTGAGGTGTTGGCAGCTGTTCTGGCTTCGATCTGTACTGAAAAGTGGTTCACGGCTGCGGAAGCGCTTGAGCAACTATGCTTTAGCTTCAAAGCACCTTTTGATTCATGATTTTGTTATGAATGCTAGTAGCTGTTTTTGTTGTAGGATTGTAGTTCCACCAAGAGCATGTTCCATGAAATAATTTGTAGCTTCAACTCATGTGAACCAACAAGAATATTGTGTCTCTGCTATAGTCCAATAAAGAAGAAAGCAATGACTGCTTTTGGTGCACACCAGTCTCTCTGAACATGGGATGTTCAACTGCAGTACATTTCCAAAAGTTTTCAGTAATCAATAAAAGTTAAAACTTTTGATTTAACTAGGTCTAGTAAAATTAGCAAGCATTTTCAGTTGCAGTTTTGTGTGGGATAAAATCTAGGGTGAGAATGCAAGAAGCGGTGGCCGGTTGGTTACTAAAAGGTGGTCCACAACGTGTAGGCAAAATGGTCATCAGGTTTTGTGCCTGTGTTTGGAACTGATTATAATTATATTCTCATCTGTGGGAGCACCAAACCAATACCACCACGGATATTATCTGTGCGAGCACAAAACCAATACCACCACGGATAGCAATTCCACATGCTCGTGCACAACATACAAAAGTGAAACAGATTTTGTACCGACATGAAGAGGTCATTAATAATAGATCCCGAGCCCCAACAGAAATTACAACAGCAGGTATTGTGCTATCAAATGCAACAACCCGGCATTATATTCAGTGTCCATTACATATACTGTATTATCGAAGAATTAAAACTACTGAAATTAATCAGAGACAAGGCAGCTACACTTATTGTACTAGCCGTGCCACTCCTCCCTCCCTAAACCATATATATAGCTCACCAGTCACCACGCTGCTTCTCTTTCCAACTTTATATTGGTGGTCGAGCTTGTCGTTCTTGTGATGGGATTAAAACGAGAGAACAGCTGGTACAGGCCTACAAGGTCAGGAACGAGCTTGAGAGGACAAGGACATTTGAACTTGAGAGGCATCTGGAATACACAATGTCTGCTTTGGCCATGAGCTTCTTTCATGCCGCAGTCCAACACAAGTCCACCAGCTTTCCCACGCGCATGCTGCTGTAATGTTACTCTGCACTACTTGCTGTGTAGAAGTATCATACGACTTGCTCGCAAAAAAAAAAAAAAAAAAAAAGAAGTATCATACGACTGCTGTGTTGGCAAACAACACAGGCAGGCACACCCAATTTTCAGTAGCCAGCTAGCATAGCCAGATCTCAGCAGGAAGAAGATGAACACACGGTGAGAAATATTTTTCTCAAAGGTCGGATCCAAATCCTCTAATATGTACAAAACAGAACAAGGTCTGAATTACAAAACTCGTGGAATGAAAACGCCACTTAGCCTAGCAGTTATCCACTATGATCCGAAAAACCAGGAAAATACAGATCGAACGCGCATACCAAATTTTATTAGCTTCGTGCTCAGGCTCACCCAGCGCGCTGCTAAACCACCTGACAGGAACTAAGAGGTGAGAGAACCAGAGCAGAGTGCCCTCTTTCTAGTAGTAGCTGCATGCAAGTGACGGCGGTGATTTCTTCACCAGTAAAAAGTGAAATCACTATGATTTCCGTCTTGTGTGTTTTTGTATGATTGCACCAAGGAAGCATTCGATAGTTGTATCATGAGATTAAAAATAGAGTAAAATGCATGGATAGGCCACTAATTCGTGACCTTGTATTGATTTGGACCATCAACTTTAAAAGTGTATTTTTTTCTAAAAACTACAGAAATAGTTTATATAGAGTCCATCCCTCTTCGTTTCACGTTTATATGTACAGAAACTTCCCTGTATCTATTTTTTTCACAAGTTTTTTCTTCACCGGCAACCGCGAGGTCTTCGGCGACACAGCTGGGCTCTACAAATATCACTATACCACAGCTAATCTATAGCGTCCGACAACGGTCGCTAAAATTTAATAAAAACGTCAAACCATCGAACCCTGTAACTTGATAACAGATCATCGGTTACTATTTTTACTTGTGCCGATGGAACATCGGTCGCTACACATTTTGAGCCGTTTACCTCAAACGATCGGTCGCTATAAACCAATAGCCCATTTTCATCTCTAGCGCGCTCAGCCCAGTCCACTCCAGTAAGGCGGCCCACCAGTCTGCGTGTAACCCCAAAACCCTATCCCCAGCCTTGCCCACCTGAGGAAGCAGCCGCCACACACTATCCCACCCAGCCGCCGCATCTCACTGGCCTCTTCACCACACGCATCGCACCCAGCGCCACCGCATCTCCGGTCCGCCGCCCCAGCTGCCGTCCAGGCCGTCGCGGCCGTCGTACAGGCCGCCGTCCCCGATTCTCGCTCAACGGTGTCGACGTACTCACCGGAACCGCCGCGTCCATCGGTGTTGACGTACTCGCCGGAGCCGCCGCATCCATCGTCCCCGCCCGGGCCGTCGTCTCAGCCACCGTCCCCTCCGAGCGTCCTCGAGCAGGTACTGGTCCCCTTCCCTTCCATCCCCGTCCACTGCTCCCTTCCCTTCCAATCCCCTCTCTGTCTTGCTCTAGATCGAGGAGATTGAAATCGATAAGATAAGGTCAAGCAGGATGTGATTTATGAGATTAATACCTACAAGTCGCAGGCCCCTCCTCTCGGCAACACTATTTTGTTGCCACTAGTATCTGGATGCTCACGATTTTTTTCTAATTTGGACTTCTGCAGTTTTGCGATTTGCTCCTACCTTGTACGCAGGATGCTGCCATCAAATTTGACAGCCATTTTGGTGAAGATGTCAGATCCCTTGTGAGCCTCCTTCTCCCTGTTGACTTATTTAACTAATCTGGATCTAGTTAGCAATATGTTGATTTGAGATGGACGAACCCCCCAATACTATGTTCTAGAGAAACAACCTGTCATCTCTGTCCTAACTTCGTTAAGTCACATGATGATTTCTGAATTTTTTTTGTCTATCTTGACTTATTACTGCAGAGCTATGCTGCAGATTCACTCTGTTTTGAGGGAGTATGGGATTGTGTGCAATATATATTTTCTATAGACTGATAAAGTATTTCCTATTATTGTTTTTTAGATTATTAACTCTTTCTACCATGTGGCTTTGAAGAGAATGTTGTTGGCTGTTTTGTTAGGGTCAAGAGTGGGAAAAAGGTGCTCACAGCTATGAAATACCTAAAAAAGCATACCTGCTTGGACATGTAACAGGTATGGATCACTTGTAATCGTTCTTTCTTACTCCCTCCGTCCCTTTTTAATTGTCTCTTGCTTTTCCCAAGAAACAATTGCCGGCAATTATATATCAAAAAATATTAATATTTATACTACATAATTAGTATCATTAGAAAGATCTTTGAATCTAGTTTTTTAACAAATTTATTTGGAGATACAAATATTGTACATATTTTCTACAAATCGAATCAAACTTGTGGCACGCATACCAACGACGACAATCAAATAGGGACGGAGGGAGTAGGTTTGATGGTCATGTTTGTTTTGGAAAAGGAAGCGACTTTCTCACTTGATGTTGGATAAATCAGTAGTAGCCATCAAAAAGTCTAAAAAAGAATACAAGATAAATGATACATGTACAAGTATTCTCTTATGTGTTACTCGTTTGTTGGATGATGTCAATATATTAATGCATCTTAGATGAGGACTTCAGAAGTACTATGTTTATAACCCATTAGCATTTTAATGCTATTATGTTAGTTGTTGCTGATGGAAAATTAAATTTAGTGCTACATTTATTCTGAAGTAGCTTGTTATTACTAAGAAGTTTGTGCAACATTGGCTCACTAATTCATTATTTAGCTTTTCTGGTTTAATTCACATGAAAATCATTCTTTCAAACCGCAGCCATTTAGTTTTGTTGTAAGCTGCAGCCAAGTGCTGGATGCTCATCTTTGCTGATGTGCGTGCTCTCTCCAAGCTGCTGTTCGGTGCAAACCAGCACCCTCTGTAGTGCATGCTTGGCTATTTTTCTCAATGATGCCATGAACTATTTTTCTCTAAGAAGCTGTCTGGTTTGCTGTTGTGTTAGGATAACTTATACTCTTTAAATTTCCACCATGCTACCATGTCAATGGCCCTTTAAAAAATGTTTTTAAGCAATAAATCTGAATAAAACTTAGTGCTTTGTCATTAGAAATCTCATGTAATCATTGGAACACTATGGTGTTGCCTGAGATAGCTGGTAACACAATCTTCCTTTTTCCTGATATGTTAATGCATTGTGCAATGTTTATCGCATTGGATCTTAGCTGAAAACCAGAATGTTTATATTGGATTGAATGTGGATTTCAGGCACGTAGTTCTGGGAGGTGCAGTAAGCAGCATGGTTGATGGTGTCCACAAGCGATTAGAAGTCCTCATATCATGGAAGAGGGACTAAAAGGCGTGGTGCACAGATGTGTTCCTGGTTTGTAGCTTTTGGGTTGCTATGGTGTACATGCTTAGCCTTCTCTATAGTGAACTCTTTAGAAGAGCATGGGCTGTGTATTAGGTGACTTGTAGATTAACCAAGGTACAATTGTACAAATGTTGACTTCATTGAAATATATAAGATGTTTATACACTTGTGTGATTGATGTGTAATGCGAACTTGTATGCATGTGAAACAAGCCTAAAGCTATACGGTTAGTGTGAAAATTAAAACTATACGGTTAGTGTGAAAATTATTATATAATCATATCTGTTCATGGCAATAGATTATTGATCGCTAAAAAGTTTTATACCCTCAAATCATTAGTCGCTAAAACAAGTGACAGATTATCGGTCGCTATAGTATTTGTGTCCAGCTATCGGTCGTTAGACCCCATTGGACGCTACAAACTTATAGCGACGCCACTTACGGCGACTAATACATCAGTCGATATAATGTTATAGCGTCCGATGATTTGCCGCTATAGCGGCTTATAGCGACCCTTTTACTGACCCTACAGATTGGCTATGGTATGGTGTATAAACATGAAACGAAGGGGTATGGACTCTATATGAATCACTTCTCAAGTTTTTTTAAAAAAAATGCACTTTCAAAGTTGATGGCCCAAATCGACACACACTCACAAGTTAGTGTCGTATCCATATATTTTACTCTTAAAAAAATGAGTGAGAGCACGTCTGTACAAGGGTTAAAGAGCCTTGAGAAATGAGGAAAACAAGCTTTGGCATGTCAATTTGTCAAAGGATAAGCGAGGTGTACATTACACGAGCAATGGCACCACAAATGGGACCGATTTTGACAAGTGTCAACGCCAAAACTCCATTGCAGGGTTCTATTTAATGGAACATAGCTAGCTCTAGTTTTTTGTCCAATTACAATGGTGTGAAGAACGAAAGGAGCTTCTGATCATGAATTATTTCTGAAGTATTTAACGATAAAAATGAACTCCTTACAAAATCATAAATAATGTGCCTTTCAAAATCATGTCAAATGACGAAATCCAGATTGATGGTACACTTGTACTACATTGATTCACGCTTCTATATTCTTGAGACGGAAAACAAGTTTGCCAGACTCTATGTAGCTAGGAAATAAATTATACTTAATATGACAAAAACTGAATTTAATGTTTTTAACATTCCCAATATATGCCACTTCTCTGCATTGGCCATGTGGGCATTATATTGTTTTTCATTAATTGTACTGAATGAACAATATTTATTTTTATCTATGAGCTAAATGGAGAAGCCCTATAAGTCTTGCTGGAGTCCTCAGAAACAATGTAGGTGATGGGCTACAGAAGCAGCCCTCTTCGTTCAAGTATTTATTTTCAGCCGTCTAGTTTATAATAATTAGCCTAATCAAATAGTGTGGCTTGAACCAAGGATGTGATGTTTTCAGTGTGCAGGCAGCCTATGGGCTTGTGAGGCATCAGGAGTTTCTGAATTACAGCTTTGGCCAGCTCATTAAGAGAAATGAGGGAGATACGAGATGTACAAACTGCAACAGTGAGTGAAGTTAATCATGGGCATCATCCTATTCAATCTTCTGATGTTGCCGGAGGGGGATGGTACAGTGTTGGCGGTTATGGTGGATGCGGTGACACGAGCCGGCGTGGTCAGTGTAGTGATGCAGTTGGGCGGCACCAGTACCAGAGACTGCGCAAGGAGCTGGGCATGCCGACCATGTGCCTCGGCTGTACAACTTAGTGACGATGGTATTCTAAGACGAGATGGGAACATGGACTCACATACTAAAGTCGAAAGTTATGTATGTGTACTCTCTTGGTAGATTTAGTTTATTTTAGTAGGCTTCCCTCGTCTCATACCAAAGGCAGGGAAGTACTACATGTAACATCTCTGGTGTTATATTAACTAAAACCTGTCATTTATTATATGCACCGTAAAGTATTTATGATTAGGTCAACCTTGATGTGCATTAACTAAAACAAGTTTATATTTTATAGGTTGATTGTGTTTCTAGAATGTGTTGTCACATGAAATAATAAAACCCTACTTTCAAATGTCATCCCAAATGCTTAGTTTATATTCTATGTACTTGAGGTGTAAACCGTGTTTACACTAGTGTCAAGCATAGTGTATAAATTTAAGTCCAACCCCAAAAATAATTTCTACATTTGAAGTTAAATTTGGATTTCAAAGCTTATTCCCAAGTCTTGCAATTCAAATTTAAATTCAAATTGGAAAGCTATAAAATATTTTTTAAAAGTCAACTTGGTCAACCAAGGGTGTCATTGGATCATTGACCTAAAAATATCCTTGGATGATGTATGTGATCACTAATAACCAACCCATTGAATTAGAAACCAAATCGAGTTTGAATTCGGTTTTAAAAACCCTTTATTTCAAAACCTAGTTTTATCCCTTTTTCTGTAATTCAAAATATATAAGGAATTTGGGGATACAATAAAAAATAGTTTGTAGACCTTGACAAGAGATACAAAGTTGGTATATAAAGTTTTTCAAGTTTCCACAAAGAATTTCAAATAAATTTGAAAATATAGTTTTATAGCATTTGTCCCCTTTTGATTTTAAAACCATAATTCAAAAATTATGCATAATTTGGGAAAACTTTGTATATTAAAAAGGTTTGGTCTAAAAATTTAAACATTTCATAGTTTTGAAGATTTTCAAATCTTATTGAAAAATCAAAAGTAATTTCAAATGTTTGTTTCTATGGTTTTATTCTCCTTTTGAATTTGAATTCATATTTCAAAATCCAAATAGAATTTGAGGATGCCAGTTAAATGAAAAGTGTAGCTCTTGAAAAGTTATGCAAATGATATTTTTGAAGATTTTGAGGTTCTTATATAAATTTTGGAGTAATTTGTAATTTCAAACGAATGGCATTTCTGTAATTTGCTTGAACAGCACCGAGACCTAACGTCGGCCGCCATCGCCGGCTTCTCAAGCCGCGCCGCCGTCCACCGCCGCACATGCCATGGCCGCCAGCGTGCTCCTGGACGCGCGAAGCTTCGTCGTCGTCGTGTCGCCCGTCCATACCTCGCCCCTGCCCTATAAATAGGTCGGCCGCCGCCATTTTTCTTCTTCTTTTCTCCCTGCCGCTGCCGCCTACGACCTTGCTCCGCCGCCCAAATTCGCCACCGTCGCTCCATCTCTGACGGCTTCATCTTGCCTAAAGCTCCACCTTGACCTTGCGCTTCTTATGAGCCAGTTCGTGCCCGCTCTCGCCGTCTAAGCTGCCCGCACGATGTCGTCTTCCTCGCGACCGGTCGCTGAGCCGCCGCGAGCTTCCTCGCCGTACACCGTCGCCAAGGTGGAAAATATATTTCCTTTAACACTCTCATCATGCTCTCCATGCTATCCTGCTCCTCATGCGCACCGTGGTTCGCTCTCTGGCACACAGGACACGCCGTGACGCCGTCCTTGCCACCGGAGCGCCGCCGCCGCCATCAGCGCCGTCGTCCACAGCTCGACTCAGCCACTCCGAGCCTTCATCAGCGTGCGCACTAGACCCATGGTGAGCTCTTGCATCTGTTGGTGCCCTCAATTTCTTTTATTCCACGCCGTAATCGTCGGTCACCGAGGTCGCGCCACCGCGCGCGTAGCCATTTGAGCTAGGGGCCAGGAATAGCTTCATTTTCTGTCCCAACGCGTTCGAGTTGATGTCCTGCACCTGCCTATGCACTCGCCGTCGCCGGAAATCGCTCCGGTGAGCTTTGTCGCCGCGCCTGAGCTCCGCCGTGCCGCCATGGCCGCCGGCGTGGGTGTCGCTGTCGCTCCACTGCCACGTTAGCTAGCTCAGTTTGCTCGCCGTGTCGAGGTGATCGTGTAGGTGCCAACCCCGTGGTCGGAGACCTCGCCTCCGGCGAGATAGCCGCCAGTCAAGCATGGTCGCCGTCGGGTCAACGCGGGAGAGAAAAAGGATTTTCTTTTTCTTTTTCCAGAAAATAATTTAAATGATGTTTTCTTTAGAAATTCATAATAATTCGTGTATAGCTCCAAAAATTCTAAAAATTTTTGTGTATGTTCTTTATGAAGTCATCTACCTAGAAAAAATATGAAATGCTAAATTTGAGTAATTTTTTCATAAGTTAAAATTAGCTCTTTTAATTAAAAAATGGACCTTCAATGATTTTTAATAAATAAAATAATTGGCTTTTAATTCTGAAATTTGTTTTGCCATCTAATTAGACCAAGAGATTTTAAAAATAAAATTTTGAGCTCAATTAGATAAATTTAATTTTTATGCCTTTATTTTATGCTTTTAAATAATTAATTAATCCCGTTTAATTAAGGTTAGTCATTATAGAACTTGTTTGACTTTGGGATTGATTGATGACCATGGGTCATTAACCCTAAAGACCTTTGGCACTTTAATTAATTGTTTACGCTTACCTAGATCATGTCATTAGGGCTTAATTAACGTTATTTCATGTGTTTAATAACTTTCATAAATAACGTAGTTAACCCTAATGAACTTAGTAAGTATGTTTTGGTTGGCTTGCAACTTTATCGTGAAGGAAAGTTATACTCAAGCCATTAATCTGATCATGTATCCATCGAGCATCATGTTTACCATTCCATCATGTTGAATCATATCATTGTATCGTATAGTTTTCGTTAACAGAGAGTTTAACGTTGTCACACCAGATCCCAAAGAAGAGCAGACTCAGGAGATTGGAATTGATCCAGAGCCCGAGACCATCTACCCCGAATACCAAGGCAAGCCCCGGATGCATTCAAACCCTATTCTATTTTGTAAAAGTTTTACCGCTTCAGTTATGATATGTTGCATTAAGTAATAGGAGTTGAGTAAAAACCCACCAACTGTATTACCTGTCTTACTTCCATATTCCTTGTTACCTGTTTCAGAAGATGCGTAGTAATGCTTAGCCTTGCTTAATTAATTCAGTGTTTAAAAGTAAAAGAATGAAAAAGATGAGTTTGGCTTTATCTGTTGAAATCATGATGATAGTTAATAAATCGAGTCCGGATGGCTAACTTGCATTGGGAACGGAGTCCCTCTGTAGTGTTTCTGTCTGTTGATGCCCTAGGTCCCGTGTCGATGGTGAACTGGTGATATCGAGAAACTAGAAATCCACATACATGAAGTGTCATACAGTGGGCCAAAGTCCCACGTATGTCATGGAGTGACTTATAGTGGGCCAGATCCCCACGTATGTCATAGTGTGTTATATTGTGGGTTTAAGTTCCCATGTATATCGGTACACTGAGTCGAAGTGCTCACACGTATCATGTGGTGATATATGGCTGCGGTTGTTATCCCGGTATATCGGTTCATCTGGTATGCTTAGGAGTTAGAGTCTCCTATATATCAGTGACCTAGGTCCCAGCTGGGTATATGAAAATGGATTCGAATCGCCGTTGCTTCTCGGAGAAGAAGACTCGATCGGTGTTCATTATCGTAGTAACAACTTGAATGATGATTAAGGTTTAAGAAGAAGGTTGGTTGGTAATTTTGATCTTAAGCAAGACAGCTTTTCTTTCTTTTAAGCTTTTCTGCAAAATTTCTTATCTTCTGCAAGCTTTACCTTGTCCTTCTAGCCTGCATTTCCTGAGTCTTCACCCTTCTTTTTCGTCGGGTCAGTCTTGTTGAGTACTTTTGTACTCAGGGTTTGTTGAACCCTTGTTGCAGGTGAGCCTCATGGACAGAAATGCTTCGCATCCTGCTGCATGACAGTCGTCGAGGAAAGTGACGACGAATAGGATATCTCGCTCTTGGGCAGAGCATATAATCAAGGTTGATGTAATAAGTTATATTGTTATTCTACTGCTATATGGTTTGTAATAATCCAACTTATGGTTTGTAAATGGTTTGTAAATTTATGTTATTATAATCCTTTCGCTCTTTTACTCCGATGTATATTATTTGTATAAAACTGTTGTAATACTGCAATGTCTCTTTGTAATGATTGATCCTGCTCGGAGAATCGTAGATGATTCGGGATTTATCCGACAGACCTTTTAAGTTTTATGGAACACATTTATGATTATTTGAAATCTATTTAGACAATAATTATGCATGCGGGCCATAGAATTTAGGAGGTTCTGCCACACTAGAGCGTCAAAAACCAGAGAGCAATACTAGCATCCTACTTCGGATAGCATATAAGAGATTTTCCATCATGGACATCGTACGTGACAAGAACAATGGGACTATGGATTTTTCATCAGACATTGACTGTAGGATTAGGGGGGCACCAGGATCGAGTTTGTAGTCACTTCGACACTTCAACCAAAAACAATAAAGATAGAAACTGCAAATGTGGATGCAGGGAATTCCTTAGTACAAGCGGGTTTTGACTCTCTGTCGGATCCAAGCACATGCCAACGACTAGGGAGAAAGTGTAAATCAAAATGTCCAAGCCGCAAATTTATAGCAATGTAAAAGGAAACAAGAGTATCAACGACATGTTAATCCTTCCCTGTTTTTCAAGACAACATCGACCAAGTGTGGTTGCCAGCTGCTTCCTTCGCCGCGTGATCGCATTGCCTGTCCTGCGCCTCCTTGCGATCTACTGCTTTTTCCCATCTTCTCATCAAATTGCTGAAGTTTCTTCAACGATAGAACATGCACCAGTTGGCTTTGATCCTACGTGTTGAAACCAGGCAATATCCTAGCTTAAATTTAATTATGCCACCGAGGCGAGAGAACCTAGAACGCACACATACACACACAAACTCAACTCAGCTCAACTCTCTGTTATGCAACTCTTTGTTTGGATCACATACATGATTGCCATGCTACCAATTTCCACGCCACGTTGCCCAAGGTGGGCGGTAATGTCGTGCCAACCCTGCATATTTTTGCATTCAAATGAAAACACAACTCCACGCCACAGTGACCGCAAGAGGAGGATGCGATGGTATTCTAAGACGATGTGTCTCAGCCGTGTGATCGACTTGGTGGTGATGGTATTCTAAAATGAGATGGGAGCATGGGATTCACACAGAGGCAAAAAGTTATGTGTGTGCTAATTACTTTGTTAGAATAATTCAGAGCGAGGACAAAAGTGCAGATGTATCCCCTCCAATAAATTTTGAATTAGTTCCTGACCCAACAAATCTTAAGTTTTGAGCTACAAGTTATGTTCATCCTAATAGGTACCCCGCTCTTTTTTTTACCATTATTAGATCGAGACTAAGAAATCGTTGTTATTACATTCATGTACTGAAAATTTTCTATTAAATTTAAGGCAAGGAACGATTCAGTTTCCATGTAACCATTACATACATTACTTGAATTACTCAAAAGTAGGGCAATCCTCACTCAAAAGTACAACTTGAAATAGAAACAGAAATGTGTGTATGTGCGACGAGCATCCAATTTTATGACCATGTAACAGGCATTGCTATAATGATGCCCACTGAATGGAATCACGCAAAAGTACTGTCACTCTGTCATCCTAGGAGATATGCATGTCTGTAGTGCTGGACAATAATATACAGTTGAATGCTTGATTGGAACAGGTACTCCTATATTAGAAGACGATTAATAGGTAGGTCACATTTGCAATGGGGTGCCAGGGTAAAACTTCAATAGAGAGGAAGAAGAGCTGGAGGGTAGAAATGCCATTGGAAATCGAAGTCGTTGAAATAAGGTATAGATAGGCTTGGGTGGTATCTGGAATTCAGTTGTTACATAGCTTTTCAGACATGGCATAGGCGGTAGGCCTAATGTCTCATTCCTGCTCAAACTTTGATCACTGGACAGTTAGCGTTGACTCAGATTGGCTTCTTCCCTCCCAAGCACATCATGGTGAGTGGTGTCTGCAAGTCACGAGGCACATACTGGTGTGTGGGATGGTGCACCCAAGGTCGTGGCGCACACGGTAGAGGGCGAGAGCACACCTCAGTCACTCCTCTGTTTACAGTGTTTTGATTCCTGGTGTCTAAGCAGAAGCTGAATATAATAAAAACACAGTCGCACTTGCAAAGCACCAAAATACCCATGTTCTTATTTTGTTCTTGAGTTCACGGGGTCATTTGATCTTGGGCAGAGTGATTCTAGCTGACAGAGCACCACTATGCAATTTGGCCTTACCATTATTTCAAGGACTTCTTTATGTCTTTGGTGAAACTTGGCCAAAATGCTTAAGAACAATACATACAACCTGCAAAACATGTTGGCACGCGTACTAAATTTGCAGAGAAAATAAGCATTAGGCCCCAAGCATGCCAATTTTGTTTCTGAAAAATAAATCTCTCTCATTTCAATGCAACAGATTAGAGGATGAAAACCTGCTGTGTTACACACATAAACAAAATGTGTTTGCATGACAATGGTGAATACATGATATCAGACTTGTTAAATTAACACTACTATGCATGAGAACCCTGGAATTGGCAAGTTTACAGTGATATCAGAATCTTTGGAAAATCACATTATCCGTCATTGTCATTGTGGATGCTAAATTGTGCACTGGTGCAGTGAATTTCTCTGGTTGACTCCTGCATCAGCTCCCGTCCAGCAATCACAGGAGGTGGGCACCAGCCTGTGTTGGTGGCCGTGCAATCCGATAATGGTAATGTTGTAAGATGAGATGAAAGGGATTGGCCATGATATGAAGAGTTACATGCATATGTGCTAATTACTCTCGCAGAATAATTAAAGGTTCCACCTAATAGGTACCTCCCTGTTTTCGGCACTAACCCAGACTAATGAATGGATATCTTTTATTTGTATACACCACATAAATTTTCTCAATATATAAGATACCAGGTCCAGAAGTCCAGAACATAGGGTGGAGACAGGCAGAGGGCTAGAAGAGGGCCTTCTTCCTAGGGGTCCATGCAGCTGAGTACGCTTCACCAGTAAAAACAAAAGTGCAAAGTAGAGTGCCTGCTTCCTTTGACTTTGATGTAGGAATGAGAAACATCGAGAGTGAAAACATCACCATTCCTTTACTTGGTCCAAGCTATGACGAAAAAAGAGACACCAGATATATATGGTGGCTTCTGTACTAGTATATTGTCACAGGCTTGGTTTCTATGATAATCATAAGCTTGAAGATGGTGTCCTATAATGTGAATGGTAGTGTTTAGTTTTTCTTTGTGATAAGTTGCTAACACTTTGCATAAATATAATTGTAGGTTTTTTTTGAGGAAAAAAAACTATGTTGCTGAATTCCAATGATCTGCTAGGTTTATGTTAAAGGGTCATTATTTCTCTATGAACGTTTGCAATAGACTTGGTAGTTTTATTCTTAATTACAATAACAAAAGGAAACTTTTCCACTGCAATTTGCATGAGTCATGCTTCTATGGTGACTCCTTGAATCATAGACTTAACAGATGAATGATAATTCCACTTGTAACAACCCGAAAATTCGAACTACAAAATTTTTCGACAAAACCTC
>CM041640.1:24540055-24754830 GCA_023333625.1 Bothriochloa decipiens | reverse complement strand
AACTTTGGTTGTGGTGGAGCGAAGTGCGCTGTGAGTTTGAGAATCCTTTCTTGTGCTATGGTTCTTATGTTGGTGCCGGCTGCATATGCATTAGCCAAAAGGGTTAATTTACTTGCGCTATTGTTATCTTTTTGTTGGTGCCCGCAGCATGTTTCAACCACGAGATGATAGTCGATTTTCATGATTTGTAGTGGTATACATCCTTACAATCTACAAATGCACAGTCATATAGTATATATAGGTAATGGCCATGATGCGTATTTGCCTAGAAGGCACAGCTTAATACCTAGTGTGACTATTTGAGTTGTAATGACCCCACGCTGCTGCGAAGTGCATGTTCTCAACTTAAATTCAGGAATACATTATTCCAAAATTAGATAGATGTGACTATAAAAGGCAACATTGAGGCCCAAGGGCGTGCTATGCAGGAGAGGGTAGTGGGTTAGACATGGGACGAGCCGGCGAGGGGGGTAAAGATGGGAATTACTCAGGCTGTATAGGTTAGGATTGACAGGCATTGGGAAGTCCATTATATCTACACTGTTGCTTCATACCAGTTTTCCAAGACAACGTTGGTGAGGGGTCCAAGAATTCTGCAATAACCAAGAAGTGAACATTTCTTCTGGAGTCGAAAATGATCATACGACAAGTTGAATTGGCCTTACTACCTGCGGATGCCTCCTAATCAGCGAAATCAGCAATCAGGAGTGGATCCAACATGGAGGCAGCAGGTGCTCTCATGCGCGAAGCGCCCCCTCCCTGTACACCCTTTGAGCCAATGGAGCTCTCCATAACGCCCTCACAATTTTTATGTTCAAGAAAGGTGTTGTTGATCACAGCACTTTGGAATACTGTGCACAGTGGATTATGCGTAGCGGATTCTAGCCATCGAATCCAGCAATAGAAACAAACAAACTACTGTGCATAGTGGATTATGTTTATCCTGACATGACCAGCGATCGGAGCTCTCTGCAAAAATATTGGGCCTGTTCGGCTGGTCCTTTGGTGGACTGAAATTTTCTGCCGGCTGCTTTCGATTGGTTTGGCTAAACAGTAGATTCATCCCAAATCAGCTGGAATTCTGCCAGCCGAACAGGCCCAATATTGGCTAATTTAATGAATACTCTCTTCCTGTTTCAGTTCCATGTCTTTTTTAACCTCTTTTTAGTGTGAAACATTGCAAGTTATCAACCAACTTTTACAAATGTCAAAAGACTTCACTTCTAAATGTGTTCGCTCGTGGGGATGAGAAATTGTTAACATTTTTCTTCAACATCTGCAATGGGGGGCAACAAATTTGTTATAATCTAATAATTCTGGAGCAGGTAAAGATCAACTGCAGAAGTGCAAGGGAAAGTTTTGCATATCTGCACACCAAATATAGAGGCCCATCTGCCAAAGTAGTTCAGGCAGCTATCACACATTTACACTTTGTTTACTGCCTTTTGAACTGCAGAACTCCCACAGAAAAGGTATTATTTACCTACAGAGCTAATAGCGACTGAATTTGACCTTGTACGAAAAAATAGGCCCAGCTTATCGCAATTTTGCCGCGGGAGGAAATTTGCAGTTAGAAAAACGGTGGATAACTACAACGCAGCACTCGCTGCTTTCTGGCAGTGGCATGAGTGGACTTGGTAAAATTCATAACTGCAGAATACAAGTTAAAGGTACATCTATAGATCTTAACTTAGAAGGACACTGATTATGATATGGATTATCCGAAAACAAGATAAAAAATTAGATCGAATTATGTTTGTTCTAGGTTTTCTTTAAATTTGTTCTAGATCCAAATCAAGCTCAAACAACCCGACAAAGCCATGTTACTCTGGTAGTGGTCAAAGTGCACTGTAAGTATGTGAATCATTTCTTGCATTTGGTGTTCTATTGATGGTGCATGCTGGTAGCATGCTTCATGCACTGTAGTCAATTTTCAAATTTTTTTGGTATATATGTGGACTAGGAACAAGTAAACTGCAGTTAACACACTGCATGATTAATACAACATGGATTCCTTACAAGAATGATTGATTTTCATGGTGAAGTAGTATTATGTGACATTTCGATCGGTCCGCTCTGCTTTCTGCTAGTTTGCCAAATGTGTATTTTTCCCTATCCTAGCTATTCGAAGTTGAAGCCGAGGCATACATATGCAAAGTGCCTAGAGTGAGCTAACAATATGCCGCAAATGAACCCAGTCCTACAATATACAGACACTGCCAATCTGCCATGATGAGTAGCTGGATCGGAGTCCAATATGTATTGCACTATATGTATTGCACTATATGAGTTGGTGATGACTGACTTCAGAGTGCCTGTTCTTTTATTAAACTTGGGACAACACGATTCGATGATTAAATATGACATACTGCGACTATAAAAGGCAAGAACGAGACCCAAAGGGAGTTCTAAGCAGTAGAGGGTGAGCACAAGAGAAGAGGAGACAAAGACAGGAATGGCCGAGGCTTAATATCTCAAGCCATATAGGATTGGGAGGCATGAGGAACTGAAATGTATCCTCGCTCCTGCTTCATAAGTAGAGAGTGGTTTAAATTCGTGTATCAGGCAAGAAAAGAGCCCTTCAATATCTATGTGTGCCTGTGAGCTAAAAATAATTATGGACTGGCAGGCATGGTGAATCAGGTTCTATGCATTCAACCAGAGAACCAAACATAAAAGTTAAAATTCTTGATCTCAACGTGACCACTGTTGAGCTCTCTGCAAGAATGATATCAATTTGAAGATAATTCTTTCCTCATGTTTGAGTTCCAAAACTTATCATTTGTTTAAAAAATTTGTTGTTTTGGTTTGAAACAATATAAGTTGACAAACCACTTTTACTTTTTCTGAAAGACTTTACTTTCCATTCCTAATCCTATGTTATACTGTGGGCACTAGCAGTTATTACTGGCATTTTGTGCAACCCAAACTTCCTTAGGCCTCGTTTGGTTCTTCATAATTGGTTCATGCCCATGAACAATTCCGGGCTAGGATTAAGTGGATCCGCTTCCTGCACTCATTCCAGGCCCAGGTTTAATTCCCCAGCTAGTTTCCTTCCGGACCTATGTGTTGGGGGCTGGACAGGACGTTGCCACCCTGCCTCCGCCAATCGACCCATCCGAATGGCCACGGCCGATATCAACCGAATCACATTCAGCTAATTGTCTTTCGGCTGTGATGGAGCTAGTTCGGCCAGGCTTAAGTAGGTTCGGTTGCTGTGACGAAGCATACTCGGTTGCTGTGACGAAGCAGATGGGTAGATGCCAAGATGGAGGAAGGAACGCATCGACTGGAGCCAGGTGGCAGGGCCCAACTGATCGGTTGGTGTGGAGATCAGAAGCACCAAGGGCTCAAAGATGACGCCGCCCTCGTTGTCGGGAGAATATTTTCAGAATAAATAGTAGTTGTAAGGGTAGATTCATCATGAAAAACCTCATGGCATGTATAAATAGTGCCCCCAAGGGGGTAGTAAAGGGTTTGGACCCGTGCGATTTAGCTAGAACAGTTGGAACCTGATATAGTTACATGATCTCCGGTTCCTATTGTCATTCGTGTGTTGATATTTGTTTAGTGTTTAGACTCGGGGCTTGGGAGTTCCAACCTTAGGCCTGGAATCAACACTTTGAGGGTCCGGCTTCATTCCGGGCCAAGGAGGAAAAAGGCCCAGATTGACCAAGTTTTGTTCCAGGCCGAATCTAACTGAATTGTCAATCCGAATGGATCATGACATGTTTTTGGCTGTTCCTATTGAAACAAACTAGGCCTTAGAAGTCAAAACGGTTTATAAGGTCTGCAGTAATGACAGCCACAAACCTACGAGTGACTTTGAAGTGGAAAAAAACAGAATATAAAGTTTATCGTTGGAAATGTGGGTGCTTAGGGTTTTCAGACTGAATTTACTTCACAAATTCAGTTAATTCTCTTCTTCTATATCGAACAATAGGAATTCCCTATCCTCTAGAAGGTTCATCTGAAAGAAGAACAAGGCCATGCTTTAATTTAGTGACCTAATTTCTACCGGTTTTCCCCAAAAAAACATTATTCTCTAGTTAGTGTCAATCTATTGTTATACAAATGTCAACGGAACCTAACTTGGCCGGAATGTACCAACCAAATCACGCTCGCAATATCTAACTTCAAGTCTTAAAGAATTGAAGAGTACTATAATGGCGTAATGCAATTGGTATTGGTGCTTACTAATAAATGGACTACAAATTAAAGACTACATCAATGTTACTACAGAATGCATGTGCTTTCTTCAACTTGTGACTGTGAGGTCCAGTTGATTATTTAGGATTATGATTTATGAATGGTCGCGCATGGCAAATATTAAGCAAAGTGGGTAGACTAGGGCAGAGCGGTATAGGCCTTAAAAAACGAGGCAAGCCGTGAGCAAATTGCTATGGAAATGCTTGCATTTCAAGTATGGACAATGTAGGATTGGATGGTATCAAGAATTCAGCTATATCAGTACTACAGCTTGTAACGGATGTATCAAGAGAAAGTGTGAGTTTTCACATCTTGTTGCCTCATATATGAGGTGATTGGTTCTTCCATCACAGTATCAGCTGCTTGGCAAAGGAAACCGGCGAACTACTTAGACCTCAAGTATGCAAGGAGATCTTCAATGTGAAGTTCTCCAATAGAGTATTGTCTTTCTTTTAAGACTTCCAGTTTCAGCATTGGATTAGCTAGTTACTTGTTCACGAATAACTAACTAGTTTATGTGTGTTAAAAACGAATACTTTCGTATGTTGAACTGTTAGGCTATTGCCGATTTTGTTACAGCACAATGTTCCTAGCTAATACCTCAAATTAGTACGATCAATGAGCTAGAGAGCAGTGAAAACTATTAAGAGTGACTTTCTATTCCACTAAAACATCAAAACTCTAATCACGTAGAGACAAGAATATTATGAACTTAACAGTTGTCTTTATTAAAAAAAGTAACAGTCGAAAAAGGAGAAAGAAAAAAGACATCATTCAATTTCAGTGTGCTCCTCTGGCTGGAAGAACCCATATGAACAAGCAGCAGGTACAGTAATGGATAGCATAATAACTAGAAACCACTTTACATTTGCAAATTCAGTACTAAGAGAGCTCCTCTTTTCCTGCCAAAATTTGTAAGTCGTCCAGCCATCCAGCTATTACATCGTGAACTTCGAAGGCGCAACAGGGCATCAGTGCTCCAGGTGGAAGGCACATTCATGTAGTATGCGGATTGCTCGCATCGAGCTTCTCGTTGATATGAACCATTAGATCTTTGACAGTGAGAGATGACAATATGACATGAAAAGCAACTTCCTATTCTACTAAAACATTTTCCAGCCTCAAGTCATATATATGAACAGGAATATAAACTGGCTGACAACCATTTGTCAGTGCATCTCCAACGACTCTGAAGCGAGAGTATAAATATTACCACATGAACTGCAGAAGTATTACAGAACGGGTGTTCTCTATCTATAGACACAGAAATTGTGAATTTGACTGCGTACTGAAAACCTAACAGGCCAAGCTTATTGCAATTTTTCCATGGGAAGAAATTTGGGAAAGTAAAAGTTATTGATTAGCCCTCCCCACCCCACCCCCCCCCCCCCGCGTAATGATGGGAAAATTTTCTATTTCCTGTAATTTTACGTTGACAATGAACTGATTCCTGTGAAATTATGTGTTCTAAAAGGAACCAAAGTATTAAAGAATTTCAAATACCAAGTTTGGAGATATCGGAAGCTCATTGTTCAACAGCTGCGATACATCAAAGTGATGAGAGTGTGCTGTACAACTTGTGTTGGGTGTTAGGTTGCGTTTTATTTAATAGGGGCATGCCTATATATATGGTGCTAAAACGCATGAATTGCTTTATTATCAATAAAGCAGGGGAAACCAATTCTTCAAAATAAAAAAGAATCTTAGGTACAATCCGAACTAAGAAAACAACAAGATCAAAACTTAGCTCGAACTATCTTTGTTGGGGATCGACCCTAGAGCTGCCGTGTGTTCTTACCTCCGACTCGAGTTCTAATCAGTAAACCAGATGGTTTCTATCTCTGTGTGCAGGATGTGGCAAAACGACGAGGCCCCGCTAAAGCCTCGCCAGTGTCAAGATGCGGAGGCCTAGTGAGGACGTCTCGTGGCGAGCGGAGGTCCTCTGACGCCGAGCAGACGTGATGACCTCCGATGAGAACCCCGGCTCCTGTGGAGGTCGACGCGGAGGTATCGGTGACACAAGAAGAAGGCGCGTCGGGATGACGAGTTGGGCCGGGCTGAAGCGTTGCGACGGCGGTCAAGTGGTTGTAGGCCATCAAAGTAAGAACTATTTGGCCGTGGCCCATTAGCCCTAGCAGACTAGTTAGGGACAAAACTGCCCTCAAGGGGTCCACATGTAATAGGGTCGCCTGTTATGGTTCCAAAGCTCCCATTAGGGGTACATTTGTACTTTTAGTTTTGGATTGTGCAGCCACTATAAAAGGCGCTGACCCCCTATGTAATAAGGGCACTTGTCCTCTGGTAGCTGCAGTGCCACCTACCCTAGGGCCCACCTTGTAATTTTTCCCAATTCTGTTATAGTGAATCAATTCCAATCTAGTCGTTTCACTGTTTCCTAAATCTGCTGGGACCGTGTTCCAACAGTTGACGTCCACCTTTTGTGTCTGGTCGAAGATAACACCCGCAGATGCCACCAAGGACAAGAACCTCCATGAGGAAATGTACCGCCACCGAGGCGGGGGTACAAAACCCTCCTCTCGAGGGAGGCCAAGAAGAAACACTCGAAGCACCTATGCCTCCAGAAGGGAAGACGAAGGTGGCAACGAGAACAACAACAACGAGCAAGGAGGGGATCCCCCAGAACAACCTCAGCCCGTCCAAGACCAAGAGAATGAGCTAACCAGGCTAAGAGCTGAAATGCAGCGCATAGAAGCCGAAAGGAATAGATTAAGGGCAGAGCAAGCCGCCACCTAAAGAACGATGCAATAATCACGTCAAGCGGAAGAGATCAGGCAGCAGATGGCCATCCTGCAAGTGGAGATCCAAAGCATGCAACCTCCAGTAGACAACCTCACAAACACCACTCAGCCACCCAGAGCCAACCAACATCCTGCTGCAGACACGCAACCAATACACAGCGCAATGCTACCACAACCCACAACATCAAGAATCTTCGATCCCAAATCACCATTGTCCGAAGGCCTGCAAAGCGCACCATGGCCTCAGACCTACAAGCCTGTGTCTTTGCCAAGATTCAACGACAAGACAGATCCAAGGCAGTTCATAATGAGTTTTGAGGCGGCGGTAGCCTTCGCAGGAAGCAATGACCATGTAATGGCAAAGTCATTTGTAATAGCAGTAGAGGGAGACGCCCTGGCATGGAACTCAATGTTAAAGCCAAGCACGGTATATTCGTGGGAGAACCTATGTGACCAGATATTGGCAAAGTTCACGGGATATACGACTGAGTCATTAACGTCATCGGACTTGTTCAGCAACAAGCACCTCAAAGGAGAACCCCTTAGAGACTACTACCAAAGATTCTTGCACCTCCACGCCAAAGCACCTGACGTCCCAGACGGAGTAGCCATAGAAGCAGCAATCAAAGGACTCTAAATTGGGCCATTTTCTAGCCAGTTGGCATGAAAAAAGCCAACCACAATTACTCAACTGCATGGAGAATTTGAGAAGCATTGCAGATCGGACAATGACCTTCGCAAGAGAATAGAAGAAGCAGACAATCAAAGGAAGCAGTTCTCAGGTAGCGGCAACAAAAAGGACAACAAACCTCAACAAAGGCAAAATTATCAGAACTAGCAGAAGCAAGTTTTCAATGTTCAGAATAGCCAGCCTCAGCAGCATAATGACAAGAAAGAAGAAGGTAACCTAGAATAGAGAAATCAAAATGGGCAGAGTTACAGCAAAAACAGCAGGTCCAAGAATTGTAACAAGAGGCAGAAGCCAAAGAAACCTTACTGTCTCTTCCATAGAGAAGACAAAGGTCATGTCACAAGAGAGTGCCCGGAGGCCCTTGAAATGATAGAAAGAATGAAAAGAAAACAGTCACAGCAACAACCTCAACAACAAAGTACCAGAGAAGTAAATCACATGTATGGACAGCAGTGGCATCAGCAATACAACCCAAGTTTTCTGGGATACAGTCTAGGACTACTCCCATAACATAGCTTAGCACAACAGTATTATCTAGCATCACTACTTGCCTGGAGACCAATGCATCAGCAAACAGGGTAGTGCCCAAGCCACACAGCTAGCAGAGAAGAGAGTAGCCTAACTTACATCAGCCCAAGACCACTGCATATCATGTTTATCGAAACACCACAGGTGCAGTTACCTCCGATGGGTCAGCAAAGGCAATATGAGGCCTTGCCAACACCTCTGCAACATAGTCAATCATCATCGATCACTCCAAAGGCGAAGCCTCTGATTGAGAACCAGATGAATGCACACTCTGCCTTACTGATAGTTGAAATGATACTACTGATAGCTGGAGGCTTAGCTCTAGAATTTGAAACTAAAAAGTAGAAAAAGGATCACCTCCACTTGGTAATCGACATAGAAGTATAGGGTGCATTTAGGTCAACAGAATGGTCCAAAGTACCAATCTGGTTCATAGAACAGGACCTCTAGGTAGAAAGCTATCCACACGCGCATGCCATGGTAATCAAGGCAAACATAGCAGCGTGGGAGATAAGCAGAATACTCGTGGATTCTGGGAGCTCGGCAGACATCATTTTGCCAATGTGTTTGATCAGATGAAACTTAGCAGAAGCCAGTTAAACAACCACCAGACACACCACTGATCGGCTTTGGCGGAAGAAAGATTGATGCACTAGGAAAAATATCATTGCTAGTGTCATTCAATGATAGAGACTTTGCTAGAATAGAGTATATCACCTCTGATGTGGTAGACCTCTACCACCCATATAAATCTTGGAAGAGGATTTGCAAACAAATTCAGTGTGGCAATACACATGGGATACCTCTGCATGAAGATGCCAGCACTGCATGGGATCATAACGATGCGAGGCAGTCAGAAAGAAGCAAGGAACATTGAAAGAGCAATTTATAAGGCACACAGGAACATAAACACTGTGGCCATAGAAGAGCCTCCAGACATGCCAGGGGAAAGACAGGTATGGTAGACCAGGAAGACATAGTGACAGTGTCGTTAGAAGAAGCTGTCCTAAACAGAAAAGTGGTCATAGGAGCAAATCTATCGGAGGTAGAAAGAAGAGACCTGTTAGAGCTGTTAGCAAAAGACAAAGATATATTCACTTGGTCAGCCTCAGATTTACAAGGCATCAATAGAGATGTAATTAAGCACATAATTAACTTGAACCCAAATGTAAAGCCCAAGAAGCAAAAACAAAAGAAAATGTCAGAAGAACGCACCCTCACAGCCAAAGCGGAGGTTCAGAGGTTACTGGATGCCAAAGTTATCAGAGAAGTCAAGTATTTAGAATGGTTAGCAAATGTTGTCCTAGTACCAAAGAAAAATGGCAAAATGAGGATGTTTATAGATTTCACAAACCTGATCAAGGCCTACAAAAAAGACCCCTTTCCCTACCAAGAATTGACTCATCAGTCGACAAAGCAGCAGAGTGCAAGTGTTTCTCACTACTAGATTGTTTCTCAAGGTATCACCAGATATGGCTAAGAAAATTAAAGAAGATGAGGAGAAGACAAGTTTCACAACACCTTTTGACACATATTGTTTCATCCGAATGTCGGAGGGCCTCAAAAATGCAGGATCAACATTCTCAAGAATGATTCGGGTGGTCCTAGAGCCACAGCCGTGGAGAAATATCATAGCTTATGTTGATGACTTAGCAGTGGTAAGCAAAGAAACCGAAGATCACCTGGAGGACCTGAAAGAGACATTCGTTAATCTCAGAGAAGCAGGGTTAAAATTGAACCCAGAGAAATGTATCTTCGGAGTAAGTAGAGGAAAAATGCTTGGGTATATCATTGGCCCAGAAGGGCTGAGAGTAAACTCAGACAAGAAAAAAGCAGTGCTAGCAATGTCAGAGCCAACCAGCAAGAAAGAAGTCCAAAGGCTGATAGGCAGAATAGCAGCACTCAATAGATTTATCTCGAAGTCAGCAGAATGAAGTTTGCTATTCTTCAAAGCACTCAACGCCTCAGATAAATTTGAATGGGGTAGAGAGCAATAGGAGGCATTCCAGCAACTGAAAAACTACATGACAAGGGACCTGATGGTCATAGCACCTGACGCAGATGCAATACTGTTACTATATGTTGCAGCATCTGTGAGCGCAATTAGTGCAGTACTGGTCCAGGAGAAAGAAATGAATGACAAACAAGTGCAACAACCACTGTATTACATATCAGAAGTGTTGCAGGGAGCAAAGCTGAACTACTCAGAAATTTAGAAGATAGCTTATCTAGTTGTTACAACATCAAGAAAACTCAAACACTACCTCCAAAATCATGAAATCCTAGTACCAACAGCACAACTGTTAGTAGACATCCTGGGTAACAAAGAGGCCTCGGGAAGAATTAGCAAGTGGGCACTAGAGATCTCTCAGTTTGACATCAAATTTATCGCAAGAAAGTCAATCAAATCACAGACGCTGGTAGACTTTTTGGCAGAATGGACATCTCCGCCCACACAGAGGAGAAAGTGAAGGCTTCAATATGGACATTGTACCTAGATGGGGCATGGGGTCTCCAGGGAGCAAGGGCCTCCACAGTATTGATATTCCCATCAGGAGCAAAAACAAAATATGCAGCTAGGCTATGTTTCAAAGCCACAAACAATGTAGCAGAATATGAAGGTGTGATCCTCGGGCTCAACAAGGCGAAAGCACTAGGTGCAAAGCACATCATCATCAAAACAGATTCACAAGTAGTCATAGGACAAGTAGAAAAAAAATACATTGCAAGAGACCAAGAACTGGCCAGATATCTAGAAGTGATCAAAGGTGTAGAAAATAGGTTCAAAGGATTCACATTAAAATATATCCCAAGGGGGATAACACAGAAGCAGATGAGTTAGCGAAGGCAGCAGCTAATCAAGCGGAGGTACCTAAGGGCACAGTCTACCAAGAATTAGCCCAGCTAGCAACCGCAAAGATAAACAAAGCTTTCACGGAGGTATTTTTAGTATCCACGGAGGCTGGAGAAAAGCAATAATCGATCAGATCAATATGGTCCATGCCACAACAGATGAGACGATGGCCACTAGATTGGCAGTACGGGCAAGAAACTACAAAGTGATCGACACGGTACTGTTGGCATTTCTTAACGCAGTCACCAAAATAGGTAAGATACCTATCTTGCAACCACGCCAGAAATGCCTGTTGTTGGCGACTCTTAGCAACGCTACTAGAATTGTAGTCTAGCAATTATGTAAGATGTGCCTAGGTGATAGATTGTAACCTTTTAGAGATGATATCTGCAAGTGCACAGATCTATCGTTGTAGCATTTCACCTGGAAATAGTTTAGGGTATCGTTATTTATATTTTCTCGTAAGAGGCGGGGGTACAAATACCTCTAGCACAGATATGTTATGACTTCATATTGTTGAAATATGGCCCATAGCTATGCAAGGGGTTAAACAATATGATTTGTACATAGTGGACACACATAGAGCAACCTCAAGGATAAAGGTAAAATAAAGAATAAAAGAATAACCTAAGCAGAGCAGGTATATCTTATACATTTGCATAGAATAAGTTAGTGTCACATGATAAACAGGTTAAGATACGAGTCAAAGTCAAGAGCAACAGGGAGATCCCGGCAGCTGATCTATCAGCTGATGGGGACATTTACGAACTCCTACACAACATATGAACGTGGGGGATTATGAAGGATGAACAGGGCTGTCACCACCTGCCGCCTACCCCTGAACCGTGGCATGGCGTCATCATGTCCGCATACTCAGGAACTACCTATATCCCCCTAGGACTCCCACCCTACGGATGAACGAGCTAGGATATAAGCAAACCCGAAGGAACAATGAACCGTTACTCTATTCCTATCATCTTCTCTAAGTTTGTAAATCATATGAACAATGAAGAACATGTATAAGCATGATGAACAACTCTCATATGGACTATAGTCTAGTTCATATTCATCGAATATATCATGCTCAAGACTATACTCTAGTTCATATGCAAGAATGTATATAAGAATAGGGAACTTGAATAAGGAAGAACTCTTCATAGTATATTACCAAGAGAGTAGCACTTCTTCCTAGGAGACAAGCCCTCCAAGTAACTCAACCTTGCTCTAAAATATTCTAAGTAGCTAAGCCTAAAGAACAAGTGTAGAGAGTGAGGTAGTGCTCCAAATGAGTGTGTGTTGTGGGGGGTGCTCCTCCTCTCCTTTTGTAGCAGGTGGAAGGCGGTTCGGGGGTAGGATTGGAAATCCAAGCAGTGCACCGTCCTTCCCTGCATTGATTATACCGACACTAGCTGGCTAGGCCTGAACCACCTCAAGGTGCACCGGCCGGCCCACTCGTGGGTCGGTTCGCGCCCAGCCTCGGTCGGTGGCTTCTGGCTAGGGCCTGGACTGCTATGTCATGGTCGATTTGGCCAGTGCACACTTTGGTTGGGTTGACTTCCTTTGGGTTGGCAAATACATCTTCTAGAAAGCGCCTTTTTATTACAATTATTCCCTGTACTTGGTGTATTTCCTACATAGTGACAAATCTTCCAATACATGTGGAATTCTGTTAGTAGTAAAGGTATATGTGTGTAAAAATATATAATTCTTCCCTTTTTGGTTCTATATTGGAGGTATAAAATCATCATTTAAGACCGCCAACAGGTACTGTAAAAAAAGGGATAGTCCAGCCACTGCTCAAATGCATTACAAAAACCAAAGGCAGAAATCTTTTGCAAGACATACATTCAGGGATGTGTGGGTTGCATATCGGACCAAGAGAGCTATCAGGCAAAGCAATTAGGTAGGGATTCTATTGGCCTACTCACATAAAGGACGCACTGCATATAGTCAGAACGTGTTAGGCATGCCAAAGTTTTGCACCACACCAATCTGCTCCAGGGGGCAACTCAACTCATACCTCCGGTCTAGCCATTGCAAAGGTGGGGAATGGATCTTGTTGGCCCATTACCACCAACACAAGGTGGAAGGAAGTACGCAGTGGTAGTAGTTGAATACTTGACAAGATGGATAGAGGCAAAGCCATTGGCAACGATCACCTCCGAAACAGTGAAAAAGTTCTTTTGGCAAAACATAATTTGTAGATTTGGGGTACCCAAAACACTCATAGTTGACAACGGAAAGCAGTTCAATTCTAAAAAATTCAAAGAATTCTACAAAAGCATTGGAACCCAGCTAGCCTTTGCCTCTGTTTACCACCCAAAAAGTAACGGAGCAATGGAGACATCAAACAGAATCATATTCTCAGCAATCTCAAAGATACTATTAGACCACAAAAAGGGGAAATGGGTCGATGAGCTGCCCAAAGTGATATGGTCTCACAACACAAATGTATCAAGGGTCACCGGGTTCACCCCATTCAAGCTACTCTACGGAGAAGAAGCAATGATGCCAGAGGAAATAAAATACCAAAACCTACGCGTGATCAAGGAAACACTGGCAAAAGATGAATAATACAGCAAAGAAATGACTAAGGCATACAATCTCAAAGCAGCGGACAACATCGAGAAGTATCAAGAACAAACCAATAAATAGAGAGATGGAAAAGTTGTCACCAAAAGCATCACAGATGGCAACTGGGTAATGAGGCGGAGGCCAAACGCACAGCCTATGAAAGTTGTAGCCAAAATGGGAAGGACCATACATAGCCAAGCAAGCAGGAAAGAAAGGGTCATTCTATCTCCAAGACCAAGAAGGAAGAATGATGACTCACTCCTGGAACATTGACAACCTAAGAAAATACTACACATAGCATGTAGGGGCCACCGTGAAAATATATGCGGGGTCCATAGTTTTTTAGATTCCGCAATTTACATTTCCGCAAAAAACCGGCTTGCACTCTTTTCCTCACACAGGGGCTCTAAATCGGAGGTGAGGTTTTTAATGAGGCAAGACCGTTTATAATCAACCTCTGAATCTATAAAGAGGAACCCTAAGAAAAATATCAAAACAGTCAAAAGCAGCCAGCAACGTGGCTGCAATATACGACAATCATAACTATAGTAGAAGTAACGACCTCCGCATATTCCACAATGTCAAGCGGAGACCTGAAATTGTCATCATGAGGAAACAACAAAATCTTCGCATAATGCAGAATTGCAGGCGAAGACAACAAAATTCAAAACTGCAAATCTTTATTCATCAATATTGGTAATTACAGCATACATGTTGCAACAAGACTGTGTAAGATAAGCGTGCAATACACGTAAACTACACTAGGTGACCGCTCCAGTTCGCTAATTTGTATCATCGAGGTATGCAACCTCCACAAGAATCACCAATACCTTAGCCTGCAAAAGAGCAAAGAGCGAGCCAGGCAGAGGTCTCCATAGAGACAAATGATCTTGTCCCTCGAGAAAAGCAGGTGCTGGTGCAACATAGCTTGGTTCATTCATGAGACATACTCCACCACCATCTAGCTGCACACCACCCTGCGCCTCCAGAAATGACACCAAAAGAATCAAGTGCAATAGTTGCTGAGTACAAGAAAGAGCTGGAAGGCGTCTGAGCCACAGTAGCACCTGATACACCCCGACACCCTCTAGTTGTATAATGGCATGAGCCTTCCATCGGCAGGTGACAGCTGCATAGCACATCCAATTAGCAATCACAGGGAGAGACTCCACAGCAGGCTGCCACCTCCGATGGTACAAAATAAAACCCGGTAGTGTATTGTTGATAAACAGAGAGACCCAACAACCAAGCAATTAGCAAAAGATTAACTAATGTGGCCCTGTGATTAGGAGTTCTCACACAGTACCCTCAAAACTACTCTTCTACATTAGTCATTGGCAGAACACTAGCCATGATGTCATCCAAATAACATGAGAAAGCAAAAGACCTTTTATAGGGAGCCGCCTAGTAGCATTAAAGCAATGGCAGTGACCAGAAATAAACAACTCATTTACGACGTCAGTATTTGAATTAGTGCATTTCAACAAACAAAGTACAAAATTAGAAGAAATTAATGACAAAGATATTGGGTACCCAATAATTAAACCCAGACATGGCAATATAAAAGGAGGCCTGGTTCACCGCCTCCCTCGCATTCAATGAATCCACTACTCACAGCACGCTTAGAAGCCAAAGGCAAGAAAGGCCTCGTGGCCACCAATGGAAGCCGATGTGGCCTTGCATCCAGTGCAATAGTCCAAGGCACCGTGTAAGAAATCATAAGAAAGCTAGCACAGTAGCAAAACCAGAGACCACCAGGATCACCGGTACCACGCCCTCAAAGCCAATATGCAGTGCAAGCCAATCAGGATCATTGATAAGACGGAGGCAAGGGGGATACTGTGTAAGAACTCATAACATCCCCTATCTCTGCCAAACTCGACTACGGTCCAATGCCGTGACCCAAGCATCATATATAGTGAGAACGCAAACATCGCTCTGGAGGCTACGAGTCTAAGCACAGCAAGGTGAGTGTCACCAACAACAAAATCAAACCCTGTTGTCATTAAAAAGTTGTGGCTATATGCTCATCTTGTAACAAAAAAACTCTCAAGTTCTTAAGAATAAAATACACAATGACTTGTTACACCCTTGAAGGGAAAAGAAATGAAATCGGAGGCAAAACCACAACTTGGCGTCTAGGCCTCCGATAGAAATATAATCCTCCGCTAAAAAGCAGAGGTCAAACTAAGGAATCACGCAAACAAAAGATAAATCTCACAACGGGCCTCTGTGAAGGTCAAAAATTTTACAAAGGCTTAGTCGGCCTACGGCTTGCAAGAGACCTAGTAAAACTAGAGAGCTTTTTTTAAACCGTATTGAACAAAATCGAACATGTCATCCACAGAGCCCGCAGGAAACGCCAGCTTCCAATAATCCCACAACTCGCCACTAATGTAAACATCATCACGCATAAAGGTAATAGGATTGACCTCTAGCACAGGCCCCAAACTGTAGACCTGCGCAGGATGATACGACCATTAATAATTTACATGTCCAAATATATTTTTACACATGCCCATCGGCAGAAGTCAGCAAAAGATCGATCTACTCTGAGCTAGAAACAAGCTTAGTCCTTAACCCCCTCTTCGGTAGTCACGTTCTGAGCCTCCGGCTGCGCCTGCGGTTGAATTTCGGAGGTCCCAGCATCAGTGCCCGCAGCTTTCGGCTGTGACTCAGAAGTACCAGCACTACAAGTTTTTGACCCTATTGCCACTTGATGTCATTTGCATCACCATGAATTGTGTTGCAAAAGGGGCGTGTTTTGTAACATTTGTCCAAAAGTGTGGCAATAGGTGGACTGTGTTGCCACAAAAATAGTGCATTGCAATTTTTGTTTTCACCGTTGCAAGAGGTGAGGCTTATAGCAAATCTTTTCGGAAACATGTTGCTATTGATTAATAATATTGCCACGATGACACTTAGTTTCATTAGTATTGATTGGTGTTGCAATTGTATGGTTCTCTTGCAACCAAACAAAACATTGTTGCTATTGCTTGGAGTTATTACCACAGCTGTGTTAGGTTGTAATATTTGTCACCACCATTGCAATAGGTAAACCGTGTATTACAACTAAATTTCTAAGGTGATATAATAGTTTATTGTTATTGCCACAGATTTTGTGGGTCGTAATATTTCTCATGACCATTGCAATAGGTAGTTGGTTATTGCAACTAAATATCTAAAGCGATGCAATAGTATGTTGATATTGCCACATGTGTGTTTGGTTGCTATAATTTCTAGTGTCATTGTAATATGCTGCTGTAGAAAACACCTCTGATTAGTAGGCTTTCAGTACAACAAAAGGGCTCAGCCCTGCAAACAAAACGAGTCATCTTAACCAACAGTGGCTTATAATCTGTGTTATACAGCAGTATGTTTGGTTGTAATATATGATGTACAACACTTTTATTCATTGCCTTTGGGTGCACAATAGCCTAGAGAACATGCTAGCGCTCCTGACCAAGCACTTGCTAGAGATGCTAATCACCCAAGTCCCACTGCCAATGCCCTGTAGAACATGGGAACGCTAGAACCCATACATCGCCACCATCACCCTAAAGATCGAAACGCACAATAACAAAAGTTCAATAAATATATCACATACACAGTACTTACAAATCACAAGCCGCAGGCCTAAAAGTTTGCTAGGTTCACATCCTCGCTGTCCAGAACATGTCTTACTATGCATATACTAAATTACCCGCAATATACATAACATCATCACGGTCTCACTAAGCTAAAATAATATTACTTTACTAGCATCTAGATTCTGACGTTCAAAGCCTTGGAGTGCAACAGCCAGCAAGCCATCTTGTCGTCACAAAAATGAGAACTACATCATAGTCACATAACAGATGCTGTAGGGGCATAGAGCAGCAGACATCTAGCCATCTGGATATCTCCAAAATGGAACCGCATAGTCACAGAAGTATAGGACAAAAGAAGGTCCACCAGGCAAGCCAAAAGAAGGTTCATCAAGCGAGCTTTCAGCAAGCCATCTCCAAGCTTTAGGAGTGCATGTCAATGATGTCACTGTCCTCTTCACTTCCCTCGACACCCCGGTCCTCCAAAATCTGGTTCTCAGCCTAAAAAAAGTACTGCAGATCAGCATACACCAGCAGTTTAGTTTCAGCTCTTTATATGAATCGATGTATTCTTTAACACCTAGTTCTAGAATTGGCAACCTGATATACTTGTGCTGCTGCAAAATAGAAAATGATTAGTACAAAGATATATTTGCCCTGCAGCCTTGCATTGATGCATTGAACAGTATTGTTTCCATGAGTGCCAATAGCATGATAGAACCATAACCAATTCCAGTATACTGTAAGAGGACTAATTAGTAGTAATCAACTAATAATTATCTGCCATTAAAACAAAATTATTAGTAATTATCTGTTAAAATGCAGGCCAACCAAGGTACCAAGGAAACCACAGGTCCCTGCCGAACCAACCTTGTGGTAAAGAAATGAAATGACTCCACAGATTGAAGAAACATCACATCAGGTAATTTCATATTGCAACTTGTTTACAACCTTCATAAATTAGTGCACCATGCGAGTCCTAATATTTTTCTTTAATTTATTGAGTTGCAGACTAACAACCCACTAGTAAATCAGAAAACACAACATATAGCTTCGACACTTGCATGTACCTCTGTGCACCACTACAGGTAGTCTTAAGCGAAATCATTCCTAAAACGAAGAAGGGAATGCTGCACCGAAACATATTTCTGTGAAACAATTGATTTGCTTTGGCTAAGAGACAATAAGCAAAACAAATTTAATGTACAGGCCGATAATATAGAGGTGACTTTTTTACCTTCATATTCCCTAATCCCTATGTCAATTACATATGCTTATATGATCATGTGATTTGCACAACTGCACTACTACTACCACCACCACCACTACTACAAAAAAGCAATGCCTGCAATGTCACTGTGCTGAAAAACTGAAGCTCACGCCAAATGTCAGCATGAACATAGAGCTTGAGTGGAGCACTCGAGTGATGGGATGGTCCAAATCTAACGGAGCCAAGCCAAGCTTTAGTGTTGTCTAGGCATTTTAGATGTTGCTATTTAAGAACAAATGTGTTGAGTATCTTTATTCTGGGATGGTTTGATATCGGATCGTTTAATTTTAGACATGAACAAATTAAACAAATATTTTGGCTTAGAGAAATACGTTTGTTGATGTCTATTGAGTTTCTAATTCTTTAATGGCGTTGTAACAAAAGTGTTGTAAAAGTGTTCGAATGCACCATACCAAAAGTGTTGTAAAATAGGCTGCCATACTATGGCAGCAAACAATCCACGTAGCAACAAAGGCTGCACCCTATAGCCGTGATAATGCGAGATCTTATTGCCACACTCATCATGTGATGCAATAGAAGTTGTACTTTATAGCAACCACTTCTTGGTGTTGTGACATAGGTCTTGTTGCCACACTCGATGTGTGATGCAATACAAGATGCACCTTATAGCAACCAAACCTCGGGCGTGGCAACTGCACATGTTGCCATAACTTCTTAGTGTTGCGACATGATCCTTGTTGCCATACATGTTAAGCATTACAGTACATTGTCTTGCAACACACGTTCATCGTTGCTAGCGCACCATTTGCAACAACATGAGCAAGTTGCATTGCAAGATCTAGCAACAACCAAGACGTTGCATTAGTTGTTGTTGCCACACCTACGACCGTAGCAAAAAGTTATGTTGCAACGTCTAGGCGTTGCAAATCCAAAACGCATTGTGCAATGCTTCTCAGAAAAGAGTTGTCCAAAGATTTAAGCACGCAAGCGCTTGCAACGCCTTGCAATGAAAAAAAGTGTTGCTATTCCTGCTATTGCAACTATTTTGGGTATATTGCAACACTTTTTGGGTGTTGAAATAACGTAAAAAATTAGTAGTGCAGGCCCCATAAATCCCTTAGCCTGAGCGGAAACACCACCTGAAGTTGTATGGGTCTGGCCTTTTTAGGACCATACTTCAGTTCCAATAACAAGAAAAAATATAAGCAATACACACAACGCCGCTTGGCAAAAATAGGAGAAGGGAAAATGGGTGATACCACTTCTCGGCTCGTCTCTGCCATACCCACGGCTTTAGACTGGCCAAACTTAGCCCAAAAAGAGGTCATGAAGTTGTACGCAGTATTCTTGACAGGACGGTCTGTTGGACCAAGCTCATCAGGGGCAGATACATCCTTGAATACATAATTGCCCAAGCCTCTACAATCCCCGGAGATGAAGAACTTGCAAACATGAGTGGCTAAAGCCTTGGCACTAAAATCAAAGGCCCCGGTCAGGAATTCAAGCAGCTTGCTAAGATTGGACTTGATCCAGGAGAAAATCCCAGATGTTGAGCTCTCAGGGGCCAGGGGAGGTACGATGCCACTAAAAGCACGAAGAGCGGAGACATAAGACTCCACCACTTCTAGCCCAACCGTCCTCATAAAGTTTAACTCCTTTTCAAAGTTCTCCGCCTTCACCCTAAAAGCCTCCGCAGACCTCCGCTCAGCATCTATCTCCTCGCGAAGGCACTCAGAAACCCCAACAGCCTTATTTGCCCTCTCAGTAGCAAGAGTCTCTGACTTCTGGGCGGCATCAACAGACTCTCTCAAACTAGCAGCTTGAACCTCAAGATCTGCCAGTTGCTTCTCTAGTTTAGAGGCCTTCTTTGTTATCTTTTCCTTCTTGAGAGTCTGGGACTCGACCTCCACCTTCAGCGCCAATATAGCATCGTTCCTCCTCGCCAACTCACCAGTGTTGCAAGCCTCAACAGCTATGGACATAGCATGGCCCTACAAAAACAAAAACATCATGTCACCAAACGAAACAAACTCATAATAACTAGAGCAAAAAGATCAAGCTTACAATCACGTGATGCTCAGTCTAAGCGCGTAGCAAAACATTGTAAGGCAGCTTACTAAACCGATGATGTATGTCTCCTTCAAAAACAAAAGAACGAACATAAGTGAAAAAGAGCAATCACAGAAACACCCGACAAAATAACTCAGAAACAAAAAAGTACCTCCGATAGCATCGTTCAGATGACTGAGACTGTTTGCCCAGCCAAGAAGAATGCATATATCCGGGTCTACACCATTGACAGACGGAACAGATCCAGATGTACCAGCATGCAGTGGAGGCTGCGATGATGTACCAACATCCTGGGCAGCGTCACCTACGGGGATAGGACCTCCGGCAGCCGGCGCTGTCATCGGTGGAGTTCTTGCAGCAACATGAGCTATCAAAAACAAAAAGAACATTTTGATTGTAGATAAAAACCAGAAGCCCAAAAAATTTCACTATCAACCACCCCACGCTCTCCGAGCAAGGCAACCTCCGCCTCCGTAGCCTTCCCGGTAGCGGCCTTCAGTGCCAGGAGGTCAAAATGAGTCATGCTCTAAGAAAAAGGTTTACTTGGGCTTAAAACATAGACGTCAGAAACCTCCTCCACAATCCCCTCTCGACCCGGGGCCTCCGGTGACTTTAAGACATCATCATCGCCAGCCTCCTCTTTTGTCTCAGCGTCTTCAGAGCTCGAAGCTCAAGGTATGCATTAGGCATTGCCTTCGCAATAGCCCTGGATAGCTCAGGCGCATCAGCGGAACGGGGTGGAAAAGGTAAAGGCACATAACTGGTAGGCGGAGGTGAAGGCTGAGGCGGATCAGCCACCAGAGGAGAACGAGAAAGCGGGTCAGCAATGGGAGACGGAGAACGCTCTGCTTGATCTTGCGTATCATCAGTAGTGAGCGTAGTAACCTCCGACCCTGCCACAACAACTTCTTCATCATAAAGACCCTCAAAAGCGTCCTCCACCTTTGCACTTTCAGCGGAGGCCTCCCGCTGCTCCGCGCGTAACAGCACCACCTTTCCTCTTCTTGCCCTCTGCCTTGGATGTAGCAGCAGCAGAGACAACCAAAGCCTTCTTGTTAGTTTTCCTCACAATCATCTCAGGTACCTCACGCTCCGTGTAGTGTACACCGAGCTCCTCGAAGACCCAATTAAGACTGGGAATGATGCCAGCCTCTGACCTCTGGGCAAGGTATTCATCCTCTCCGTATTATGGATGAAATCAGCAGCACTTTGACCCTCAGGCAGACGAAGACCAAAGTGTGATCAAAGAATTTCACCCACAACACCAAATACTGTCAAGTCCAATTTCTATAGAGTAAGCTTCTTCCTATCCTTCCCCCAGCCAAGGGCCAGAAATGGGAGGCTATGATTTCCTCCACAAGATCCCTGCCACCATAATAATGGCAAGCGCTAGCAAAAGCCCTCGCGTAGGACTCCCTCTTTTCAGAAACATTTGGCTGTGGCTTCACACCGGTGTATGGATCCATCTGGGTCATCATGGAGGCTAGAGGAAACTGCATGACCTTCCTACCATCTTCCTCAGTCTGGGTAACACCCATAGTCTGCACATAAAACTAATAATCCATCCAGTCGACAGGCTCCCATTTTCCCCTCTAGCACCAAGAGATTGCAAGCTTCTCATTGTTCTTGTCTGTGTTCCTCTTGGCCATAAAAGTGCAGGCCGCAAACTGAGCCTGCTTATCTCTGATAATCTTGGGCTGCTTCTATAACTCGTAGTGTTCCACAAAGGTCTTCATGCTGAACTCCCCACCATATGACTCAACAGCCCAGACAAACTTTGATAGATTCAAGAAAGCATGAGTCAGCTGATGAATCTGTACATTGAACCACTCGAGCACAGCACACAGAAAACCATGAGAAGGAAATCGGAGGCCGCACGTGAAAAAAATCTCTGTAAACCACAACTTCATCCTTACCGGGCAATGGAACAATCTCCTTACCCAGAGGCCTCGCGTGACCAACAGGAATGCATTTGCGTTGCTCGAGCTCCGTGATCATCTCTTGCATCATCAAACTATGACTGAAGTCGTAGGTGACCTCCGCATCAGGCGCAAGACTCTTCAGAGGCATCAGATCGCTTGGGGAAGCCTCAACGTCTGAAAGCGACACTGCAAGATCTTGAGCCTCCGTGGTCGCCAGCATGCACTCCTCAAACAACTCTAAGAATCCTCTAATTTTGACCCCTTGAAAACGGGAATACGAACCAGAGAACAGGCGGTGACACGCGCAGCGGGGGCGTTTGGGTGCCACGGGAGCAGGATACGAAGGCAAAGCGTAGCGAAGGCAGAAGCGTGCAGTGGAAAGGCAATCGCAAGTGAAATGAGAGGGGTACGGGTCATTTTCACCGCACCCCATTTTTATAGGCGACGAAGCGATGCCTTGACTTCTGCCCCAACGGTCGCGTCGATCAGCGGATCGGACAGCCCAGATCAAACCAATTCAAAACCAACGACTAAAATCAAAATCCGTGCAACAGTAAAAAATCCAACATCTGGTCCAACGGCCACTGGGCTAGGGTCGGAGGTAAGAACAGCCTCCATAGCGAAAGGCATGTTGATGGCTAAGACCTGCCTCCGCTGGACCTAACCCTCAAGGGGAGAATGTTGGGGATCGACCCCAGAGCCGCTATGTGTTCTTACGTCCGACTCGAGTTCTAATCAGTAAATAAGATGGTTTCTATCTCTTTGTGTAGGATGTGGCAAAACAACGAGGCCCCGAAGGCAGCGCCTCCACCGCTAAAGCCTCGCCAGTGTGATGGTGAGGGCATCAAGATGCGGAGGGCTGGTGAGGACATCTCATGGTGAGCGGAGGTCCTCTGAAATCGAGCGAATGTGATGAGCTCTGACAAGAACCTATCGATGGGGAATACCAGAGGTTCCCCAAGAAGATGGAATGCGGACGGAGGATCGAAGAACCCGCTGCCCGATTCAAGTACAATACGAAGTAACACAACATGAGAACTACCATATCCTAGATAAGTTATAATAGGAAAGAGTACAAAACTCTTAGTTTAGGACTCATCCCTAGAATCCAACTAGGAATCATAGAGCCCATAGCCAGCCTTGCCCCATATAAGGTTGCTACGGGCACCCCTTGTAAAAAGCGCGAAGTACACAAAAACGCGCAATCCCTCATACTCATCAATACAACGCAACAGGCTCACGCCGACTGGACGTAAAGGTCTTTACTCGACAAAAGTTGAGGGCCTGAACTAGTATAAAATTGTCTATCTCTTCAAGCTTGTTGCCACAACCGTCGAGTTCCACAGTCTGCCAAGCTCCTCCGAACAAAAACACCTTGCCAGGTACCCCGGTGGTGGGCTATCAGTGATTAAACATCGACAGCTGTCACAACAAGTAGGGGCTTTCGGCGGATTATACACCGAGAGTTCAGCAGACCTCACCTTCAAGATGAGTTTCTCAACGGGAACAACCTTCGTCTTCGGTTCTGTCGATGTTTTATCACCGATAACCCACCACCGGGATACCCGCAGGGTGTTTTTGTTCAGAGAAACTTGGCAGACTGTGAAACTCAGTGGTTGTGGCAACAAGATTGATGAGACAGACAATTTTATACTGGTTCAGGCCCTCGACTTGCGTCGAGTAAAAACCATTATGTCACACCCCAAAATTTCTATTTTGGGATGTGAACCGAAAACACTAAATAAACTAAAGGATTTATTAATTTTCTAAAATTGGTCAAGATTTAATTCATTTATTATCACTATAAAATGACAAAAAGTGTGGGTTTATAAAACTTTTATGAAGTTAATAAAATTGTTTTGGTGTGGTGTGCCATGCTTTGTCATGCTTGTGTGTGAAAATGAATTTCTAAAATTTGAGCAAGTCACGGCTAGGTTGTTTTCGAGTTTAAAAAGTAAAGCCTTCGAAACCCCTTTTCAAAATATGTTCAAAGTTTGGATTTGAAAAGAACTTATAAAATGGTTTTATCTTGCCAAAAGGCCTCTCATGTTTAGCTTTCAAAATGGTTTTGGAAAATGGTTTAGAAATTACCTTTGTATTCAAAGACATAATGTTCTTCTTTTCCTTCGATCGTTCTAGCCTTTGTTTTAGTTATCCGCCACCCTGTAGCTCGCTCTAGCAACCCTAGGCCAGCTCCTACCTAGTTTTGGCCAGCCATGGCCACAACTAGCCTCCCCTGGCCACCTCTAGCCACATCTGGCTAGTTCTGGCCAGCCACAGCCACCTTTGGCTCGCCCAGGCCAGCAAAGGCCAACTCTGGCCGGCCACAGCAAGCAGCAGCATGGCCAGCAGTGGCCAAACTAGGCCACCAATGGCCTTCTGACCAACAAAGCGGCCCAGCTAGGCCAGCAGCAGCGCAGTTAGCCCAGCAGGCCAAGCCTAGCATGCACACAGGCCTACAGCCTAGCTCTTCGACCTGCACAGCCGACGCCCGCGTGGGCCGGCCAACAGCGCAACGCATTGCCGCGGCCCGCGTCCCCGCCCTGTGTCACTGACAGATGGCCCCACGCCCCGGTCCCACACGTCAGTGCCCCCGCGACGTCCTGCGTCGCTTAGTCATCCTCTGTCACGTTCGTCTCGCGCACTGCGTGCACGTGCACGCGCACAACACGCCCATGCCCCGACCCGTGCCCTTGTGCCCTACAGCCGCCTCACGCCGAGCTTGCCGCTGGCATCAATGGTGCCGCTGTTGCCTAGACCTCGCTTACGGCCATGTCCACCGCCGTGTTGCCCATGGCTGAGTTCGCAGGGCCATGCCCTGCTTTCCCGTGCCCTCCGCTTTGCCAGCCGAGCCCTAGAGCGCCATTTCGGCCAAGTCTGGCAAGCTCCGACGAGCCACCGAGTGTAGCTCATGAGTGCTGAAGATCGGGAGCTAAGGACCAACAAGTGCAGCTAGAGCTAGAGACCAGAAGATAGAACAAGTAAAGTCTACCGATCAGCTAGACTTTACTCCTATGAATGTTTAATTCATATTTATTTTCATGCATGTGTCCTAAATCACCGAACCATAGGACCAACTAGACACATTATCCAGATATCACCCATGGGGTTTGTAGACAGGTTGCAGGTCAGCTAGTGCTCTGCTCACCTTACCTTTCATGATTAATAAGTTTATTAAAACTTGCGTCTTAATAAAGATGTTGGAGCCATGGGCTCTTGGCTTCGGCCATTGGAGAAGTTGATGCTGTTCGCATCGTTGGTTGGTGGTGAATGACGGGGAAAACGGATGCTAGTGGGACTCGTGTTGACGAGGGTATCCGTATCTCCTCCCCCTTGAGGTCCTATTCGTGGAGCGGCAACCTAGGGCTTTTGTACATCTCCAGGCTAATGGGCACTGGCTTGGTCTATTAGCAGGACCATCATGGGCAGATGGGTGGCTTACCAACGGGTGCTATTGCCATGGTGAGAAGTGTGTTACAATTTCTAGAATGGGAGTTCTGGTGGATCTGTAGTTCGGGGCATCGGCTACGAGTACGTCTCTCATGTGCTTGGGACATCGCTGATTGAGTTACCGCTGCCTATGACCCTATGAAAAGCCTTGTTGTGACCTCTGCCGACCTATCTTGGTAATGGGCTAAGGTTGGCCGCCTCGAGCATAAAGAGTAATCACAACCTAGAGTGAAAGTGTACACCTTTGTGTAGAGTTAAAATCGGTATATGGTCCATGCTCATGGTCATGAGCGGCCCATATTCTCACATGACTTAGCCTAATGGAATAAATTATTAAATCATGGTGATGTTGTTTGAGGATGTGGCTACCTCTGTTTTTGAACGGGATGGCAATCCAGTGTTGCTTGAGATGGCAATCTCAAGGTTAATATTTTTTTATTGGATATGTACCTATATCTTGGATACTAATTGAATCTTAATTGCTACTAGAACTTTAATTAAGGGTTGGGTCTTGTCCACCAAGATGATAGTAATTAGGCTGTTAATCTAAAAATGTTATATGTTGTATAATTAAAATGCTACCACAGTTTTACCATTCAGCCTTACTAGCTATGCATGTCATTACCTTTCGCCTGTACTTGCTGAGTTCGACATGGACTCACCCTTGCTATAGTTTGTAGTAAGGTGCTATATAATACATTGTTATCTGATATTTCCATTTTTTATATGTGTGGACTTTTGGGGCGCACATACGATGGCCTCTGGTCTTCCTTTGGGAACCAAGGTGTTATAAGATGGTATTAGAGAAATGTTGACTGTAGGAAGTATGCCATGATAGCACCGGTCCATTTCTAAAGCTTATTTTGCTACAAAACTATTTTACTATCCCTTGGTACTTGATTCTGACTACTATCTTCATCCTTGTCTTGTATCCTCTCCTTGAATAGCTTCCTTTGAGCTATAAATTTCTTATCCCCCTGGATTTTAATTTTTGTTGGTTTACTAAAAGTTTTCTAACCTTGTCTTATTCAAAATTTATGATAGTCCTTTATCATCTACAATCTGCCCTTTAGGATGGCCACCATTGATGAAGAAGCACACATAGAATCAACAGTGCAATGTTGGTTTGTTTTGCTTGTTGTGATGTTTGTATGCCATTTTCGTTCTCTTGTTCTGAAGTAGACTCTGAAGGTGAACTTTTGGGAAGTGTAGGTTTATCCTTGTTAAGTGGGGTAGAGTCCTCTCTTATCCTATCTATCCCCTACTACTGATCCCGCTTTTCATTAAATCTTTATCTACCATGATATCATGCTTTATATCCATATCCACTTGCTCATTCTATCTTTGCCCAACATCAGATGATGAATCCAAGTGGTGATGCAAGTGGAAAGGATGATATCAATGAACAGAATTAGCAAACAACTTCGGCAACTCCAATGGGCAATGAACAAATGATTGCTTGGCAGACTCAGATTTTTGAGATGACAGCTATTCAGATGACTAAGCTCCAGAATCTACTATCTATGCAAGCCTTACTTATCAAAGGTGACATAGAAGGAGCTCTCACCAAGTGTCAAGAAGACCCAACCATGCTACCCTCATCCTCGACCAACAAGTTGAAGTCAAAAACCATGTCTGATCATACATCAGGTGGAGTGGAATCACAGAAGGATTATCAATCCATTAATTTAGGAAAGTCCCCAATCAGATTGGGGGAAGGATGAATGAAAAGAAAAGTAGGAGAAGTCGAGAAGAATATTCAATACAAGGGAGACAACATTAATGAAGCACCTGGAGTTCTAGAGCAGTGTCAGTGTTGTAGACGCTATGGATTGCCCTGCCTTCAGAAGCAAGCAAGTGAAGGAAAAGTTGAAGCATCTCAGGATCCTCAAACACAATGGAACAAGAAAAGGATAGCAATCTCACAAGGGCCATTGTTGAGAGGCAAGACAGACTTGAGTTCTACCTCACAACTTGGCTTAGTGTCGATCCCCCAATAGATACATCCCCATGTCAGAGAGCTAGACACCCTTCCAGTCTCACATTTCTTGCCAGAGGTATGTCTAGATGGATGGACTATCACGTATATAGAGTTTCAACCTCAAAAGAGGAAGCAGATTGAGAAGCAATCCAGTGAACAAACTCTAACGAAGAAGAACCTTCAGAATCAACCAATCAGTAGCATCTTAACTACTCAGGGCTTATCTGTTTAAGAAAGACAACATCAGGAGGACATCATTGAGAAAACGGATAGCAAGGCCTGTTACCATTGTCATGAAGAGGGACATGTTATGAGACAAAGTCCAGAGAAATACCCATTGACGTATGGAAGCAACAAAGAGAAGCAAAGTCACAAGATTGGTAGATTTGATAACATGGAATTGAGAGATGCTCTCAAAGCTAAAAAATGTCTTTGGATCAATTTGGGTAAACCTAATTCCTGCCACTATATTGTTTGACAGAGGCTCTACACGTTCTTTCCTCTCAAGCAAGTATGTTGCTGATCATAAGATGTCTACGTTAGTAATGCAGAAGCCCATGCTAGTTAATACTCCAAGAAGGGAGATAAGAGCAACCCACATGTGTCCAAAAGTGAATCTCAACTTAAAGGGTGCAAGCTTTGAGGTAGACCTTATAGTTTTTGATTCACTGGAGATTGACATCGTCCTCGGTATGGAATGGTTTTCAGCATGTCATGGAGTGATTAACCAATCCCAGCATACGATGTCTCTAAGAACCCCATCAGGAGAAAGGATTGTGTATGAAGGTACTCAGCTCTGTCCCAAGCAAAGGGAAGATACAACAAAATAATTAGATCAATGAAGATGCTATCCGAAAATGATGAAGATCACATGTAAAAGTAGAGTCACCGCAACCCTAAGGCAGTTGTAGAATCTAGAGTGGAAGCCTAGATGGATTTCAGGTGGCCAGAAGAAATCTGAAGCACTCAAGGTCACATGAGGAGTCTGCTATGTTCTTTGGTTTAGCATACATTTTTTTGGTATATGGTATTTTTGTTTGAGAGTTGGATGATAATATGAGGAACTAAGGACAATGTTCATGGTCACCGGACTAAAATCCTCTCGTCTTGAAAGGTGTACCAGAATCAAGAACAGAAGCATGGTTAGATTTGAGTTAGTCTATGCTAAAGTCCAAAGCACACGAGATAGCATATGAAGTCAGCTACATGTTTCATTCTATTGTGTCCTGTTTTCAATCTAGTTGTAACTTCTATGTAAAAGGGATAACTGTTCCATCGGACCCTATTTCTTTTAAGCTGCAAGGATGGATTGTGATGTCTTTATTAGTTTGTTACACATGACAAGATGTCTCATCAATCACCACAACCATTTACTAAAAAACATTGTCCCGTATTCTCTCATCTATTTCTTTGGACCAGAATTAGGTTGTGTGATGTTCAGAATGGTAAATTGACAAAGGAAATCTCTAGGAGATGATTTGGATTAAGTTGATGCTTTTGCACACATTTTTGGAAGTAATAGGTACTTTTGTTAAAGTGGGGTAGCATTTGCTACTATCACCAATTATTGCGCCTCAAGTTTCAGGGTGTGAAGAGCTAAAGGTTAAGCCGTATCTTTCTTTTGACCATTCTTGACCTTCTCATTGACCTACGACCCTTAACCTTCAACTTACGGAATTGGAGTCAATGATATGCAAAGGCTTGAAGATCAATCTTTACCCACTATGGTTAATCTTTTCTAATTCCATATCCTCTCATCTTCCATCTCGTAGAAGTTAACAAAGGAATTGCGAGCACCATAAGATCCATCTGTACTATTTATATCATCTTTTGAGTCCAGCTCTTGCATTCCATGATGCATGAATTTAAGAGTCAGTCAAGCTCCTCTTGTTCAACATGCCTCGTCCTCAATCTTCATCTTCTTGCAATCAACCTTGAAGATAATTACCTTTCATGGATCATCAAGGTTTGTCTACGCACTTCTTAACGTGAAGACAAATCAATCTCAACCATCATGTTCCCCAAACCTCATGATCATCTTTTTTTTCATCTTGCATGTGATGCTTAATCATGCAAGATTCATACCTGTGTCATGGGAGATATCAATTGGTAGCAAAATTGTTAATGATGTCTTGATTAATAACTGACGGTGCCATGTTTAACCGAGAACCTCCGGTGGGTGCACACACTTGGTTGTGCTCATTAAGCGCTAGTAACATGATTGTTAATCATGATCCATTATGTAAGCTACATTGAAGTGTTATCTCATCATGGACCTTTCCTTTGGTCATCTTACTACATCATTTTGAATAATTGATCCTTGTCTTCTGGATCTATTATGTATTAATCCTTAGGCCTATGTCATATAATTCTTGGAGGGTAGGCACATGAAGAACAACCTTTGTTTTTTGTGTGACTGTTCTCTCTTTTATGGTTGAACTTTATGAATCTAAAACTCCTTCCTGGTATGTCACCACAAGACCCAAGGATCTTGATCTTTTAGTCGACCTATGTTGACTTTCAAAGCTTTTCATTGAACTCCACAAATCTTAGATTCAAGGTAGTGGAAATTCTCAAAGGAACGATGATTGTTCTCTCTCCACCCTCTTAGAGTGTTAAAGAGAGAAGTTCTGCATCATTCTACTTGGGAATGATGTTATCCATCGTCTTGTATCCATATCATAATGTAGGAATAATCTTTGATTCATTAACCTTTTCTTGTTTTGGAGATGGAATCAATCTGGAGAACTGACCTTCAATTTCTATATCGACCCTTGGGAAAATCCATAAATCTATGTACCATGTCTTATCAAAGTTTTTGAATCAACCTAGACTATTTGTGTTGTCTCTATCCCAAGTCTCTTCGAATCTCAGGACGAGATTCATGTTAAGTGGGGTAGCTTTGTCACACCCCAAAATTTCTATTTTGGGATGTGAACTGAAAACACTAAATAAACTAAAGGTTTATTAATTTTCTAAAATTGGTCAAGATTTAATTCATTTATTATCACTATAAAATGACAAAAAGTGTGGCTTTATAAAACTTTTATGAAGTTAATAAAGGTGTGTTGGTGTGGTGTGCCATGCTTTGTCGTGCTTGTGTGTGAAAATGAGTTTCTAAAATTCGAGCAAGTCACAACTAGGTACTTTTCGAGTTTGAAAAGTAAAGCCTTCGAAACCCCTTTTCAAAATATGTTCAAAGTTTGGATTTGAAAAGAACTTATAAAATGGTTTTATTTTGCCTAAAGGCCTCTCATGTTTAGCTTTCAAAACGGTTTTGGAAAATGGCTAGCCATAGCCACACCTAGCCTCCCCTGGCCACCTCTAGCCTCATCTAGCCAGTTCTGGCCAGCCACAGCCACCTTTGGCTCGCCCAGGCCGGCAATGGCCAACTCTGGCTGGCCACAGCAAGTAGCAGCTTGGCCACCAGTGGTCAAACTAGGCCACCAGTGGCCTTGTGACCAGCGAAGCATCCCAGCTAGGCCAGCAGCAGCGCAGCTAGCCCAGCAGGGCGAGCCTAGCGTGCAAACAGGCCCACGACCCAGCTCTTTGACCTGCACAACCAACGCCCATGTGGGCCGGCCCAATAGCGCAGCGTAGTGCCGCGGCCCTCGTCCCCGCCCTGTGTCACCGATAGATGGGCCCCACACGTCGGCCCCATACGTCAGCGCCCCCACGTCGTCCCCTAGCTCCGCATCGTGCGGGAGCTGCCATCGCCGTCAATCCAGCCCTGCACGCCCCACGAGGATGCCCGCCGCCTATAGAGGCCTCGGCCTTGGGCACCGCGCTCCCCTTCGAAACCCTAGGGCAGCAGCCACCACCCTAGCCATAACCCTAGGCGTGCGCCGCCATAGCCACCACCTCCGAGCTCGCCCCCGCGCCGTTGATCTCCGTTGTCGTCGTGTCCCCGCCGGTGAGATTGCCACCACGAGCTTCATGGGAACGTGAGGATCATGCTGATGCCCCTCTTGCTCTCCCTCTCTATCTCTAGCGCCCGTGTGTCCTCGCCGAGGTAGCGCCATCGCCGTCGTCCACCGCTGTGATGTCTTGCGTTGCTTAGTCATCCTCTGTCATGTTCATCTCATGCATGCCCATGCCCTGGCCAGTGTCCTCACGCCCTGCAGTCTCCTCGTGCCGAGCTCACCACCGGCATCAACGGTGCCACTGTCGCCTAGACCCCGCCTACGGCCAACTCCCGCCACCGTGTTGCCCGCGGCTGAGTTCACAGGGCCATGTTCTGCTTTCCCGTTCCTCCGCTTCGCCAGCCGAGCCCCAGAGCGCCATCCAGCAAGCTTCGATGAGCCGCCGCCGGCCTACCTGCCATCTCTGGCGACCTAAGTCCCGCCGACCAACCGTGACCACCCAATCCGATCTAGACGGCCTAGATTAGATCGGGCGTACCGGTCAACTATAGGTCAACCGGGCCCCCGTTTGCCGATGTGGCAGCCACGCTGGCGCCACGTGTGCACCACATCAGCGCCACACAAGCGATGACCAGGTCAACCTGGTCAAGCCACGGTCAGCCCTGCCACTTTTGCAGAAAAGCCCTTGTCTTTCACTGTATTTACGGATTAGCCTACCGCAGTTCAAATGAAGCCTTGACTTTTGCAGTTAGAACCCTAAAGTCATCGATATTTATGTTTCAGGTCCAAACTAAGTTTTATTTCAGTTTTAAAGTATTTTTAAAATATGATTTATAGCTCTTATTTACAGTTTTACCCCTGACCTTGTTTTAGCCATAACTTGCCCGTCTTAACTCCGTTTTAGCCCATTCTTATCGCGTTAGGTTTGTAACATTGTAAGCTACGTGATCACAGTGACGTTTACTATGTTCTAGGCTTTTGAAAATGCAACTTAATAGTTAGTTGTTTAATGATCTATCAATGCCTTTCCAAGACGCGAATAGCCTAGATCAACCTCGTTAGTTGTGCCCTCACAATGATAGCTCCTTTATTGGTTGTCCTTATGCTCCCAAGATCGTAGTAACCAGCTCTACCGTGTAGATCACTCTTTCTTCAGTGTTTCTTTTGTACGATGTTTGTTCTTAGTTTTGTCTATTTGTTTTGCTTGTTTGCTGCGATTAGACAAAGAGCAGTTCGTGAGTGCTGAAGATCAGGAGTTGAGGACCGACAAGTGCAGCTAGAGCTGTAGTCTAGAAGGTAGAACAAGTAAAGTCTATCGAGCAGCTAGACTTTGGATTTAAGGAAAGTGCAGGCACCTTTTGATCATATTGCTCCTATGAATGTTTAATTCATATTTACTTTCATGCATGTGTCCTAAATCATCGAACCATAGGACCAACTAGCCACATTATCCAGATATCACCCATGGGGTTTGTAGATAGGTTGTAGGTTAGCTAGTGCTCTGCTCACCTTATCTTTCATGATTAATAAGTTTATTAAAACTTGCTTCTTAATAAAGATGTTGGAGCCATGGGCTCTTGGCTTCGGCCGTTGGAGAAGTTGATGCTGTTCGCATCATAGGTTGGCAGTGAATGACGAGGGAAATGGATGCTAGTGGGACTCATGTTGACGAGGTATCCGTATCTCCTCCCCTTGAGGTCCTGTTCGTGGAGCGACAACGTGGGACTTCGGTACATCTCCAGGCTAATGGGCACTGGCTTGGTCAATTAGCAGGACCATCATGGGCAGATGGGTGGCTTACCGACGGGTGCTATTGCCATGGCGAGAAGTGTGTTACAATTTCTAGCATGGGAGTTTTGGTGGATCTGTAGTTCAGGGCATCGGCTACGAGTACGTCTCTCATGTGCTTGGGACATCGTTGATCAAGTTACCGCTGCCTATGACCCTATGAAAAGCCTCGTTGTGACCTCTGCTGGCCTATCTTGGTAATGGGCTAAGGTTGGCCGCCTCGAGCATAAAGAGTAATCATAACCTAGAGTGAAAGTGTACACCTCTGTGTAAAGTTAAAATCGGTATATCGTCCATGTTCATGGTCATGAGCGGCTCATATCCTCACATGACTTAGCCTAATGGAATAAATTGTTAAATCATGGTGATGTTGTTTGAGGATGTGGCTACCTCTATTTCTGAACGGGATGGCAATCCAGTGTTGCTTGAGATGGCAATCTCAAGGTTAATATTTTTTATTGGATGTGTACCTATATCTTGGATACTAATTGAATCTTAATTGCTACTTGAACTTTAATTAAGGGTTGGGTCTTGTCCACCAAGATGATAGTAATTAGGCTGTTAATCTAAAAATGTTATATGTTGTATAATTAAAATGCTACCACAGTTTTACCATTCAGCCTTACTAGCTATGCATGTCATGGCCTTTCGCCTGTACTTGCTGAGTTCGACATGGATTCACCCTTGCTATAGTTTGTAGTAAGGTGCTATATAATACATTGTTATCTGAAATTTCCATTTTTTATATGTGTGGACTTTTGGGGCGCACATACGATGGCCTCTGGTCTTCCTTTGGGAACCAAGGTGTTATAAGATGGTATTAGAGAAATGTTGACTGTATGAAGTATGCCATGATAGCACTGGATGATTTCTAAAGCTTATTTTGCTACAAAACTATTTTACTATCCCTTGGTACTTGATTCTGACCACTATCTTCATCCTTGTCTTGTATCCTCTCCTTGAATAGCTTCCTTTGAGCTATAAATTTCTTATCCCCTTGGATTTTAATTTTTGTTGGTTTACTAAAAGTTCTCTGACCTTGTCTTATTCAAAATTTATGATAGTCCTTTATCATCTACAATCTGCCCTTTAGGATGGCCACCATTGATGAAGAAGCACACATAGAATTGATAGTGCAATGTTGGTTTGTTTTGCTTGTTGTGATGTTTGTATGCCATTTCCGTTCTCTTGTTCCAAAGTAGACTCTAAAGGTGAACTTTTGGGAAGTGTAGGTTTATCCTTGTTAAGTGGGGTAGAGTCCTCTCTTATCCTATCTATCCCCTACTACTGATCCCGCTTTTCATTAAATCTTTATCTACCATGATATCATGCTTTATATCCATATCCACTTGCTCATTCTACCTTTGCCCAACATCAGATGATGAATCCAAGTGGTGATGCAAGTGGAAAGGATGATATCAATGAACAGAATCAGCAAACAACTTCGGCAACTCCAATGGGCCATGCATGGCATTACCTTCCGCCTGTACTTGCTGAGTTCAACATGGACTCACCCTTGCTATAGTTTGTAGTAAGGTGCTATCCGGAAGAAGGATAAGATTGTTGAGCATTAGAAGTGTTTGGCGTACGGAGCCCTCAGTCAACTATCCCTGAGAAAAATGGAGTTCTAAAGAGAAGTTGTAGCCATCATTCCGCAATACTCTGATGTTTGTAAGTGTTGATATAAGTTTGTTTCCACTATATAATACATTGTCATCTGATATTTCATTTTTGTTATATGTGTGGACTTCTGGGCACACATATGACGGCCTCTAGTCATCATTTGGGAACAAGGTGTTATACATTACGTCCAGTCGGTGTGAGCCTATTGTGTTGTATTTATGAGTATGAGGGATTGTGTGTTGCTATGTACCTAGTGCCTTTTACAAGGGGTGCCCGCAGCAGTCTTATATGGGGCGAGGCTGGCTGTGGGCTCTATGATTCCTAGTCAGATTCTAGGAATGAGTCCTAAACTAAGAGTTTTGTACTCTTTCCTATTACAACCCATCTAGGATATGGTAGTTCTCACGTTGTGTTACTCCGTGTTGTACTCGAGTCAGACGGCGAGTTCTTCGATCCTCTGTCCGTATTCCTTCTTCTTGGGGAACCTCCGGTATCCCCCATCGACAAGCCCTCAAGCGTTCTAGGATTTGGAACTCGAAAGCCAAGGTCTTTCGAGGCAAAATCTTGAAATGCTCTTCCTTCTGGTAGCTTCTATCTTGGTTCTTTGGTGAGTGCAATTTTTTGGAAAAATTGCACTCACTGAGTCCAGTCACCGAGCCTCTTGTTTTTGGCACAAAAAGCTAGAGGATCTAGTTTGTAGCTTCTTTCTCTTGGTCGTCTTTGTCTTTTCACGGAGTACAAATTTTGAGAAATTTGCACTCAGTGAGTGCAGCCCCTGAGCCTCTTGCTTTATGGAACAAAAAGCTAGAGGGTCTTGGTAAAAATTTGAAAAGGTGCCTTGGTGCGGAGTACTCCTGCAGCCCCCGAGCCTTTTCTGGGTTCTTTTCAACATGAAAGAACTCAGGAAAGGATTTTTTAGTGCCTTGCTGATGCTGTTCTTTATTGATGTACTGTTGGTTGTTGGATGTCTTCATTGCTTTTGTACTTTTCCTAAAGTATGTTTCTGGATATGCCTTCTCTGTTCTTTAGTGACTTTTAATGTTCATCTGTCAGCTTTGCAGGCACTCTTGATAGCTTCAGTCTGCATGCCTACTTCCTTGTTGGCTGTGAGGGGTTCACGCGTGCTTGTTCAGTCACTTCAAGGTTTTGTCTTCTTCACATGACTGTCCTTGCTTTTTGTTCTCCTTTCTTCTATAGACTTGGTCTTCATACACCCATCTTTGCCTATAAATATTGCTTGCTGGTGGCTGTTACTTCCTTGTTCACTTCTAGTCTTCTTGTTTTCCTTCTTCCTTCCTGGTGCTCTTGTATTCTTCTTAAGCTGTTGCTTCCTTCTTCTATAGCTATGGAGTTAGTGGCGAGCGAGCTTGACGAGCCCTCAGGCTTGTTCTGTAAATTCTTTTAGCGAATGGTGTAGGACTTGTGATAGGGGCTAGTAGCAGGCTAGTCTCCGAGTGGACTCACTTTGTCGAAGATGTCGGGGTGAATGTTGTAGGGCTTGTGATGTACTTGGCGCTGTCTCCGCTGCCTCATCTTCTAGTGCCCTTCACCCTTCCTCCTTGTTACCTTTTACTTGGTGGTTCATGAGTTGTTTAGGTTGTTCACCCTTCTTATGGTGTGGACCGGCCTCTGCTTTCTTCTCTGCTGTGTCATTTTAGCATTGCAGCGTAGGTTAGCTCGTGTTGGGTGATTTATCTGAGTTCTTCGGGAGCCGTGGAGAGTCATGACGTGGCTATTACTCCTGTGCGCTTGGTGCTCCTACCATTCTCAGTGACTTCATAAATGAATTTGTTGTGGCGATTTCATTTATAGAGTTGACCTCCTGCTTGTCGGCATCGAATCTTGGTACAGGTTCAACAACTTCAGATTCTATTGGGTTCTTTGTTGATATTTGTGGTCGACCAGGACTGTCTTGATGCTCTCACAAATTCCACCAGGCTCCTGGTTGCTTCACAGTAGATGGATTTCTGTATTTGTGGAAAAATCTTTTGTTCTTTGTTGGAGCTTTGTATCCTCTTGTAACTTGTTGTAACACCAACATCTTCTTGATCAGCGAAATAAAGAGAGATAGTTGTTTGTTCTTGTCTCTGTCTGTTGTGCATGTTGTTTGATGTATAAGGTGATGTTGTATACAGTCTTCAATGTCTTTGGTTACCTCTAGACCGTGTTGGGATCTTCTAAGCTTTCTCCAAATGTATGCAGGTTCTTCTATTGTTTTTGTGAGATCTTTGGTATCTTCTAAGTTCTTTTCAGTCTGATGGTTATGTATGCCTGTGCTTTGTCTGGGCTATCTGAGAATGTTATCCTGCCTGGGTTCCTTGTTTTCTAGTTACCTTTTATGGTAAAAGTATCCATTCCAATCTCCCTTGTTTTTCTGCCCGTTGAAGTATTACCATTGACATTATTTCCATTGGTGCTTATCCATTGTTGCTGTTGTCTGGTTTAGGCAACCTTTGGCTCGTTAGGCCCATTTACATGAACCAATCCTTATAAATGCTTCGTCATTTTATTCTTCTCCTGTGCTCTTGAGCCTTTGTCCTTCGTATAGTAAAATTCTCAATATCTCTGTTCTTCTTGCCGTTTCCGCCGCGCGTGGAACCCTAATTTTTTTTGCTTTCTACTGCATTCTATGGTTCCATCGGTCAATCCACAAGTTTCATGGCCGGCACGTGATCCCAGAGCAAGGTCAAGTCCGTCGAGGTAGGTTTTGTGTGAAAAAGTCTCTTTTTTGCTCTTGATTGCTCTTTTCTTTGATCGTGTGTCTTTGTGCAGCGAACTTGGCCGGCGCCAACAACGATGAAGGCGGATCTTGATCTGTTGATTGAGCATGGCTTGCTTCGAGGGCAAGAACTTTCTGGTTATGTCCTTCTAGGTTGTGATTTGATCCCTACTCCTTCTCCTGATCAGATGATCTTTTTCGTCACGTTCATCGCTATGGGACTCTGTTTTTCGCCTTTGGACTTTCTAATGGAATTCCTTCATTCTTTGGCCTTCATCTCTATCACCTTCCCCTAATGGGGTTCTTTATTTGTCTACCTTTGTGTATTGGTGTGAGGCTTATCTTGGGGTTCCCCCAACCTTCTTCTCTTTCGGCACTTCTTTCGCCTGAAGCAGGATTTGAAAGCGGCACATTTTGGTTGATGTTCGATCTAGATTGGTCAGGGGATGGCTGCTGATTTTTCTCCCTAAGTTTCTTTAACAAGAAATTTTTGGCTAACAAGTGGTTCTACGTCCCCAAGCCTTCTCCTTACTTTTCTTCTCATCTTTCTGTCTCCCCAAAAGATATTGGTCTATGGGCTCAAAAACCTTCAGATGCCGAGCTCTTGGTGATCAATCCTCTTCTTGTTCGTCTTAGCTATGTCAAGGCGCAGGGTCTTACTGGTCTTGGCATTGTTGCTGGGTTCTTTCGTCGTTTTGTGCAACCTCTGATGCAGCGGGAGCATCTTGGATTTGAGTACACTGGGGGTTTTGACTCATCTCGGATTAAGGCCGAGGTTGTGCTCAGTGATGATGATTTGTTTCTTTGATTGAATGACATTCTTGGTGATGTCCCTTGTGTCCCTCCTTGTCTCTAGGAGTACTCTACTGCCAATCCACCTCCTGCATTAAGTACTTTTCTTGTGTGAATTTGGCTTGTGTGAGTTCTTTCTTCTTTGTTCAGCTGTTGTATTTCTTTTTAGGGCTTTGGTTATGATTTCATCTTCCAGTTCCTTGCTACTGAGGAGGCCAATCCTGTTGATACTGCTGCTGAAACTACTCCTGCATCTGCTTCTCACAAACGGTCTATTCTTCCTGGTCTTTCTTGTGGCATCTATGAGGGTGGTTTTGAATCCGTGTCATATAAGCCACACCCAAAGATTGTTGAGATGATTCTTGATGTCAGGTGAAAGTCATCATCCCGTCATCCGATGATTACTGCTCAGGGGGTGAGTCCTGCTGCATTGAGTTCTATTCAACCCACAGGTAATATTATTATAGGTGAGGTTGATTCTGAGTTCTTTCTTCTGGATGCTTCTTCCTTTGCTTATCATATTTGTTTGCTTCTTGCAGAGGGTGCTAATGTGCTTCTTTCTGAGAATGAGGAGGATGAGGAGGCGCAGACTCCTCTTGTTCATAAACCATAAGTTTTCTTTAACTTATGCCTTCTTCTTTGTTTAGTTTTGTTGCTTGCTAATGCCTCTTTTGCTTTTTTGCATCGGGACGGAGGGTTCTAGGACTTCCTCTTCTCTCTCCCCTTCTCTTGCTGCCCACATGTCATCTATGGTGCAATCTCTTACTGCTGTTCCCCTACCTATCATCCCTAGCGAGGGTGTGGGTTCTTTCAAGTTTCCACCGAGGTAATTTGTCTTGGGTATCTTCTGAATTGGTTTCTGCTCATGTTTTTGTTTTTACTTCTCATGCCTTATTCTTGTAGGCCTGGTGCTGCGGATTCGTTAGGTTCTTCTTCTGGCATGGGCCCTGGCTGAGCCCTCGAGGATGAGCCTAAGGCTCGGAGTTCTTCTGCTGGTAGGTTCCTTGCAACTTCTTCTGGATTTTCTTACTTCTTTCTTTGTTTGAAGGTTCCTGATATGTTTGTATTGGCTTCTTGTAGATGTTATCTTGTAGATTAGTCAAACGGCCAATGTTGGAGCGGGGTTTGGTCCCACCTTGCAGGCGGCTCCTTTGGTGACGCTAGCTGAGTCGGGTCATGATCTTCCTCTTGCTGAGCCGGTGACTCCTAGAGTTACTGTTGCTGGAGGAGGTGATAGAGTTGTTGCTGATCCACTGCTGCTCACTTTGCCACCGTCATGTTCTTCTGGTCCAGTGGATCCTGAGATGAGCCGTCCACACCGTCTGGCGGCTCTGAAGGCTTGCTTCGAGGAGTTCTCTACAAAGTTTGGTGGCACGATTGAAGTACGGGTTCTTTCTTAGTCTTGAGAGCATGCTATTTTTAATCTGTCATCTTTTTTGATTCTTGTCTTTTTTGCTTTTAGTCTCTTTGGTAGGATTAGGATCTTCTCTTTGGCCCTGTTGAGGCTGCGGCGACTGCGTCTAGCTTTACCGATCTTGAGCGGGTTCGTAAGGAGCTTGCTCAGGTTCAGGTGGAACTGGACCATGAACGTGAGCAGCGTTAAGCTGCTGAGGTGACTCATCAGGCTCAGTTGGCTGATGAAATGCATCATCCGGAGGAGGCATTGAAGGTCGCTGCTGATGAGGTCCAGACTTTGAAGGCCCAGGTTGCAGGTATTTTTCCTTCGACTGAGTTGTTTATTTTTGATTGGTCTGCTGCTGAGTTCTGTCTTCGGCTTGATGACTTGATTTCTTCTTTATAGAGTTCTAGTGTAAGCAGCCTCAGTGGCATCAAGACTTGGAGGATATGAAAGAAACCCTTAGGACCTCTGAGAACAAAGCCAAGTTGGTAAGATAGATGCATTCTCATTGCGAGGATGCTGAGCGAAAGCTTGCCTTGGCTCGCCAGTTTCGGTGTGATGCTGATCAAGATGTTTTTTAGGCCCTAAAGACTATTTAGGAGTTGAAGGGCCAGTTGGATGTGGCCAATGCCAGGTTCCAGTCACTGTGGAGGGCTATGACCTATCTCCTGTCTTTCATTGGACTGGAGGAGGATCAGCCCCAGTATGCTGATGTGGTGAGCTACGCACCTCTGATTCCATCGCGGTTCTTCAACTTCATGAAGCATAGCTTTTGGAGGTGTGTGAGCAACATCTTATGCCACGTCTGGGTTCTCACTCCGGAGGCTTAGTTGGAGAAGTTGGTTGATCCCAATCCGTCACGGGAGTTCATGCTTCAGGTTGGAGAGCAGGAGGTTGCCCTTGCTCCTCTTGTTGATCAAGTCGTAGATAGGATAAACTTGGGTGCTGATCCTACTGCTCGTGCTCCTTGAGCACCTTTCTTGTAAAAAAACTCCTTGGTCACGGTGGGTTGAACTTTCGGGGCTATTGCGGCCCTTTTTGAACAGAATTTTGTTACGCGGGCTTCATCTCAACGTTATTTTGATGATCTCTTGCTGTGCAGGATTTGTCCCGACTTTAGTAGATTCGATGAATTCTTGTTGTGTGGGTTTTGTCCTGACTTTTGAATAATCTTTGATGAGTCCTTTGATGTGCGGGCTTCGTCCTGACTTTAAGTAGTTTCGACGAGTTATGCAGGCTTCCTCCTAACTTTGAGTAGTTTCAACGGGTTGTGCTTGCTTTCATCCTGAATTTGAGTAGTTTTGATGAGTTGTGTGGGCTTTGTCCCAACTTTGGATTGCTTCTTGCTCCCCGCCGGTAGTGTAGTGGCTATCATTGAGCCATTGTTGTTTCGAGGTTTTTGTTGCATCATGTCGTAGCATAGTTGATGTCTGAGCCTGAACCCGCAAGGTGTGCATGAGTTTAGTTAGTAAGTTGTGCTCTGCATCTTATCGTAGGCAAGGGTGGGGAGTCAAAGATCCTAGACCAACATGGTGTGCCCTGATCCTGCTATTGTAGGGGAAGGTTTTGACTCCTGAACCAGCACTATGTGCCCGGGTTCAACTGTATTCTCATTTCGCAGTAAGGAAGAACTTTCTAATCGTGAATCCGACATGAGAGCTCGTATTCACCCCAGAAAGGCCCAAGTGGACCGACACGCGGTGCCCTGATCCAACTCGGTGCTCTGCGCACAGGGTAGGCAAGGTGGGGAGCCAAGATCCTAGACCAAAATGAGGTGCCCTGATCCCACTGTTGTGAATAGGTTTGGTCTCCCGAACTAGCACTAGGTGCCATGGTTCAACTGCGTTCACAATTTGTAGTACTCTCTGATCATGAAATGACACAAGTTCCCTAAATCACCCTAGAGAGGCCCGATCTTGGACCGACACGAAGTGCCCTAATCCAGCCCAGAGCCATGAACCGGGCTGCTAGCTTGTCTATGGAGCGGTACTAAGACTCTTGTCCATGCAGGCATGCTATGAGATCACGCCATAGCATGATATCTTGAAGAGGCATTGAGTGCCTGATGGTATTGTTGTTGCAAACGAAAAGAGCGAGTTGTTCTGAAGGTCAAAAAATTCTTATGTTGTCATCTCGGGTTCTTTTACAGGACTTTTCCACTTAGTTGTAAAATCTTTGAAGTTGGCTGATGTGCCATGTGTTCTTCAGTGGCATTTCTTCGTCCGTCATAAGCTCATATGTGCCTGGTCCAATTGCTCTACTTACTTTGAAAGGTCCCTCCCAAGGGCTTAGTAATTTGTGCATTCCATCTTTCTTTTGAATGAGTCGAAGAACTGAGTCTCCTGGTTTAAGGGTCCGGGGTTGTGTGCTCTTGTCGTAGTGTCTTCTAGTCCTTGTTGATATCTGGTGTTCTGTAAAATTGCACACTCTCGGACTTCTTCTAGTGAATCAAGTTCCAAGCATCCTGTTTCTTTGGCTTCTCCTTCTTCGTATTGCTCGATCTTTGGTGATGTCCAGATTAAGTCAGCTGGAGGTATTGCTTCTGATCCGTAGATGAGAAAGAACAGTGAGTATTCAGTTGATCTGCTAATTTGGATTCTGAGGCCCCAAACCACTTTTGGTATTTCATCAATCCACTTAGCTCCGTAGTCCACTAGTTCTTTGTATAGTCTTGGCTTCAGTCCTTGTAAAATTAACCCGTTTGCTCTTTTAACTTGTCTGTTTGCTTAAGGGTGGCAACTGATGCAAAATCAATGTTGATTCCGCAATCTGTCGCCCAAGATGTAAACTCCTTCGTGGTGAACGATGATCCTAGGTCTGTGATGATCCTGTTGGGTACTCCAAATTGGAACATGATGCTTTGTATGAACTCGACAGCTTTGTCAGCATTGTATTTGACCAAGGGTTTGTATTCTATCCACTTGGTAAACTTGTTGATTGCGATGAAGATTTACTCGAATCCTCCGGATGATCTTTTAGTGGATGAACTTGATCCAATCCCCAATAGGAGAAGGGCCAAGAGGATGGTATGCATATCAGGTTGTGTGCTGGGATGTGTTGTTGTCTTGCAAACATTTGGCACTTCTAGCATTTCCTAATGAAGTCTTCTACGTCTTTCATTGTCGTAGGCCAATAATACCCCATTCTAAAAAGCTTTTTCCTACCAAGGTTCTTGATGCCGCATGATTGCCGCAGCAACCTGTGTGTATTTCTTTGATGATGTTTCTTCCTCTCTCTCTTGGTACACATTTGAGTAGAACTCCTGATGAAGTAGCTCTTCTGTATAGCTTGTCTCCTACTAGTACATAGTTCTTGCTTCTACGTATTAGTTGGGTTCTTTGTGTCTTGTCTTCTAGTAGTGTTTTGTCTTTGATGTAATCTATGAACTGTTGCCTCTAGTCTTCATAGGTTATCATAACTTGTCTTGACACAGGGTCTTGGTCAATCTCCATTGGGTCATCTTTGGTAGATCTAGGTTGTTGTTCTTCACCTGGTTGTTTGATACATATTTGCTTTAATTCTTCTAGAAGATTTCTGGTGGTACCTTTGCTCTGTCTGAGCCTAGGTTGGCTAAAGTATTAGCTGCTACATTTGAATCTCTTAGAATGTGGTGGATCTCTAATCCTTGGAAATTTTTCTCTAACTTTCTGACTTCTGCATAGTAAGCGCCCATGTTTTCTTTTGTGCAATCCCATTCTTTGTTGACTTGGTTGATGACAACTATTGAATCACTGTAGACTAGCAACCTTTTTATTGCTAAAGAGTTGGCCACTCTTAACCCATGTATGAGTGCTTCATATTCTGCTTCATTGTTGGTGGCCTGCCATAGAATTTGTAGGACGTACTTGAGTTGTTTTCCTTCTGGTGATATGAATAATATCCCTGCTCCTGCACCTCCTAATCTGAGTGATCCATCAAAATACATCCTCTAATGATCTGTGATGGGTTTGAGTTCTTTTAGAGTTGTTTCCGTCCATTCAGCTAGGAAGTCGCTACATGCTTGGGATTTGATAGCCTTTTTAGACTGAAATTCCAGGTTCAATGCTCTGAGTTCTACTGCCCATTTGGATACTTCTTTTACTGTCTTTGTTTCCTAGAATGTCTACCAAAGAAAATTCTATGATGATTGTGATCTTATGTTCTTGAAAGTAGTGTCTGAGCTTTCTTGATGAAATCAAGATTGCATAGAGTAATTTCTGTATGTGAGGGTATCTGAATTTTGACTCCATTAGTACTTCACTGATGTAGTAGACTGGCCTTTGTACTTTGTAAACATGACTGGGTTTTTCTCTTTCAGCAACAATTGTTGTGCTTACGACGTTCTTTGTAGCCGAGATGTATAATAGCATGTCTTCTTTCTTGGTTGGTGGCACCAGAATAGGTGATGAGGCTAGGTACGGTTTAAGTTTCTGAAAGGCTTCATCTGCTTCTTCTATCCACTCAAATTTTCCTGTCTTTTTTAGTTGTTTGAAAAATGGAATGCCTTTTTCTCCTAGGCGTGATATGAATTTGTTGAGAGCTGCCATAAAGCCTGTCAGCTTCTGGACGTCTTTTATCTTCCTTGTTGGTTCCATATCTAGAATTGCCTTGATTTGTTTTGTGCTTGCTTCAATTCCTCTATTGCTGACTAGAAAATTGAGTAGTTGACCAGCTGGTACTCCGAAAACACAATTGTTCGGGTTAAGCTTCCACCTCCACTTCTTGAGGTTTGTAAAAGTTTCTTGTAGGTCTTCTATCAATGTGTCTGGTTCATTTGCAACAACAAGACCATCAGGCACTTAATGCCTCTTCAAGATATCGTGCTATGGGGTGATCTCATAGCGTGTCTGCATGGACTAGAGTCTTAGTACCGCTCCATGGAACGGCTAGCAGCCTGATGCATAGCTCTGGGCTGGATCAAGGCACTCCATGTCGGTCTAGGATCGGGCCTCTCTAGGGTGATTCAAGGCACTTGTGTCATTTCATGATTAGAGAGTACTACAAATTGAGAATGCAGATGAACCATGGCACCTAGTGCTGGTTCAGGAGACCAAACCTATTCGCAACAGCGGGATCAGGGCACCTCGTGTCAGTCCAGGATCTTGGCTCCCCACCTTGCCTGCCCTGTGCACAAAGCGCCGAGTTGGATTAGGGCACCGTGTGTCGGTCCACTTGGGCCTTTCTAGGGTGAATACAAGCTCTCATGCCGGATTCACGATCAGAAAGTTCTTCCTTACTGCAAAATGAGAATGCAGTTGAACCCGGGCACATAGTGCTGGTTTGGGGTCAAAACCTTTCGCTACAACAGTGGGATTAGGGCACAACGTGTTGGTCTAGGATCTTGGACTCCCCACCCTTGCCTGTGATATGATACAGAACACAACTTACTGGACTGAACTCATGCACACCTTGCGGGTTCAGGCTTAGACATCAACTATGCTATGGCATGATGCAACAAAAACCTTGAAACAACTATGGCTCAAGAGCAGCCACTACACTACCAGTGGGTAGTTTCAATCAGCAAAACAACTACAGCTCAGGAGTAGCCATTACATTACCAACGGGTAGTTTAAAGCAACAAGAACAACTCCGGCTCAACGATAGCCACTACACAACCGGCGGGTCGCAAGAAGTAATCCAAAGTCGAGACAAAGCTCGCACAACTGATCAAAACTACTCAAAGTCGGGACGAAGCCAAACTACTCAAAGTCGGGATGAAGCCCGCACATCAAAGGACTCATCAAAGATTATTCAAAAGTCGGGACAAAACCCGCATAGCAAGAATTCATCAAATCTACTAAAGTTGGGACAAAGCCCACACAGCAGGAGATCATCAAAATAACGTCAAGATGAAGCCCACCGATGACCAAGGAGTTTTTTAACAAGAAAGGCACTCAAGGTGCAGAAGCAGCAGGATCAGCACCCAAGTTTATCCTATCTATGACTTGATCTACAAGCGGAGCAAGGGCAGCCTCCTACTCTCCAACCTGAAGCATGAACTATAGCGATGGATTGGGATCAACCAACTTCTCCAACTAAGCCTCAGGAACAAGAACCCGGATGTGGCATAAGATGTTGCTCACACACCTCTGGAAGCTATCCTTCATGAAGATGAAGAACTGCGATGGAATCAGAGGTGCATAGCTCACCACATCAGCATACAGGGGCTGATCCTCCTCTAGTCCAATGAAAGACAGGAGATAGGTCATAGCCCCCCACAGTGACTGGAACCTATCATTGGCCACATCCAACTGGCCCTTCAACTCCTGAATAGTCTTCAGGGCCTGAAAAATATCTCGATTAGCATCACGCCAGAACTGGCGAGCCAAGGCAAGCTTTCGCTCAGCTTCCTCACAATGAGAATGCATCTCTCTTACCAACTCAGCTTTGTTCTTAGAGATCCTAAGGGTTTCTATCATATCCTTCGAGTCTTGATGCCACTAAAGCTGCTTACGATCAAACTCTACAAAGAAGAAATCAAGTCAATAAGCCAAAGACAGAACTCGGTAGCAGACCAATCAAAAATAAACAACTCAGCAGAAGAAAAAAATAACTGCAACCTAGTCCTTCAAAATCTAGACCTCATCAGCAGCGACCTTCAACGCCTCCTCCCGACGACACAGTTCATCAGCCAACTAAGCCTGATGAGTCACCTCAGTAGCCTGACACCTGAACCTGAGCAAGCTCCTTATGAACCCGCTGAAGATCAGCGAAGCTAGACGTAGTCGCCACAGCCTGAGCAGGGCCAAAGAGAAGATCCTGATCCTGCCAAAGAAACTAAAAGAGAAAAAGACAAGAATCAGAAAAGATAATAGATCAAAAACAGCATGCTCTCAAGACAAAGAAAGAACCTGTACTTCAACCATGCTGCCAAACTTAGCAGAGAACTCCTCGAAGCAACCCTTCAGAGTCACCAGACGGTGAGGACGGCTCATCTCAGGATCCACCGTTCCAGAAGAACTTGATTGTGGCAAAGCGAGAAGTAGTGGATCAGCAACAACTCTATCACCTCCTCTAGCAACAGTAACTCTAGAAGTCATCAGCTCTGCATGAGGAAGCTCATGACCCGACTCAGCTGGCGTCGCCAAAGGAGCCACCTGCAAGGTAGGACCAGACCCCGCATCAACTTTGGCCCTCTTGACAACCTGCAAGATAGCATCTACAAGAAGCCAATACAAGCATATCAGGAACCTTCAAACAAAGAAAGAAGTAAGAAAATCCAGAAGAAGTTGTAAGGAACCTACTAGCAGAAGATCTTCGAGCCTTAGGCTCATCCTCGAGGGCTTTGCCAGGGCCCGTGCCAGAAGAAGAACCTGGTGAATCAACAACATAGGCCTACAAAAGAAGGAATAAGAACTAAAAAAGACAAGAGCAGAAGTCAACTCAAGAGATGCCTAATAAAATTACCTCGATGGAAGCTTGATAGAACCCACACCCCTCCTAGGCATGATAGGCAGGGGAACAGTGGCAAGAGACTGCACCACAGAAGAAATGTGGGCAGCAAGAGAAGGAGAAAGAGAAGAAGTCTCACAACCCTCCGTTCGCTTGCAAAGATTAAAAGGAAGCATCAGCAAGCAAAACAACTAAACAAAGTGGAAGGCAGATGTTAAAGAGAACTTATGGCTTACGAATAAGAGGTGTCTACGCCTCCTCCTCACCCTCATTCTTAGATAGAAGCATATTAGCGCCCTCTGCAAGAAGCAAACAAATATGATAAGGAAAGGAAGAAGCATCCAGAAGAAAGAATTTGACATCCATCTCACCTATAATGATATTACCTGTGACCTGAAGAGAACTTGATGCAGCAGGACTCACCAACTGAGCAGCAGTCACTGGAGGATGGGATGATGACCTTCATCTGACATCAAGAATCATCTCAACAATCTTTGGGTGTGGCTTATATGACACAGATTCAAAACCACCCTCATAGATGCCACAAGAAAGACCAGGAAGAACAGTCTGTTTGCGAAAAGTAGAAGCAGGAGCAGGTTGAGGAGCAACCCTAGCAGGATTAACTTCCTCGATGGAAGGAAGATGAATAACAAAGCTATGACCAAATCCCTAAAAAAGAGCAACAACTAGATCATCAGCACCAGTGAATAAAAGAACTCACATATAACAAGAAGCAATCAATCAATCATTTACCACAGGCGGCGGGTTCTCAGAATTATATTCCTCAACTCGAGGAGGAATACAAGGCATTCAAGTAAGAACAAGCTTAAACGCACCGATAGCTCCTCATCATTCAGCTTTACCCCAGCCTTGATCTGGGAAGAATCATCAACCCCGATATATTCAAAACCAAGGTGCTTCCTTTGCATTAGAGGTTGCACAAAACGAGAAAAGAACCTGGCAACGATACCGAGTCCAGTGAGGCCTTACGCTTTCACATAAAGAAGGCATGCAAGAAGAGGATCGATGGCCGAAAGCTCAACATCAGAGAGCTTTTTGGACCAAAGATTAGTGTCATTGGGGAAGACAGAGAGATCTGAAGAGAAAAATGCTTAAGGTTTGGGGACATAGAACCACTTGTCCGCCCAAACCATCTTGTCAAAAAATAAAGGTTAAAAAGAGTTGTACCCATCCCTAGGCGGAGCTGGATTGTACAGCAGCCAAAAGGCACTATTTTTGAATCCTGCTTCAGGTGGAAGAATTGTCAAAAGAGAAGAAGGTTGGGGGGAATCCCAAGATACACCTCACACAAATGCGCGAAGGCGGACAAATAAAGAACCCCATTAGGGGAAAGGTGATAGAGCTGAAGGCCAAAGAATTGAAGGAATTCCATAAGAAAGTCCGAAGGCGAAAAATAGAGTCCTGCAGCGACGAACGTGACGAACAAGATCGTCTGATCAGGAGAAGGAGTATGGATCAAATGTCAACCCAGAAGGACATACCTAGAAAGCGCTTGCTCTTGAAGCAAGCCGTGCTCAATCAACAGATCAAGATCCGCCTCCGTCGTCATTGGCGCCGGCCAAGTCTGCTACACGAAGACACACGATCAAAGAAAAGAGCAATCAAGAGAAAAAAGAGACTTTTTCACACAAAACCTACCTTGACGGACTTGACCTTGCTCTAGGATTGCATGCTAGCCATGAAACTTACGGATTGACCGACGGAACCACAGAATGCAACAGAATGCAGCAAAAGCTAGGGTTGCACGCGTGGCGGAAATGGCAAGAAGAACAGAGAGATTGGGAATTTTACTGCATGGAGGACAAAGGCTCAAGAGCATGGGAGAAGAATAAAACGTCGAAGCATTTATAAGGATCGGTTCACCTAAATGGGCCTAACGGGCCAAAGGTTGCTTAAACTAGACAACAACAACAACAATGGATAAGCACCAACGGTAATAATTTCAACGGTAATACTTCGATGGGTAGAAGACTCAGGGAAGATCGAAATGGATACTTTTAAAGGTAACCAAAAAGCAAGGAACATGGGCAGGACAACATTCTCAAATAGCCCGGACAAAGCACAGGCGTACACAACCATCAGACAGAAAAGAACTCAAAAGATACCAAAGATCTCTCAAAAAACAATAGAAGAACTCGCATACATTTGGACAAAGCTCAGAAGATCCCAACATGGTCTAGAGGTAAACAAAGACATTGAGGATCGTATACAATGTCACCTTATACATCAAACAATGTGCACAACAGACGGAGACAAGAACAAACAACTATCTCTCTTTGTTTCACTGATCAAGAAGATGTTGGTGTTACAACAAGTTACAAGAGGATACAAAACTCTAACAAAGAATAAAAGATTTTTCCACAAATATAGAAATCCATCTATGGTGAAGCAATCAGGAGCCTGGTGGAATTCGCGAGAGCATCAAGATAGTCCTGGTCGACCGCAAATATCAACAAAGAACACAGTAGAATATGAAGTTGTTGAACCTCTACCAAAATTCGATGCCGACAAGCAGGAGGGCAACTCTAGAAATGAAATCGCCACAGTATTTTGTTTATGAAGTCACTGAGAATGGCAGGAGCACCAAGCACAGGGAGTAACAGCCACGTCTTCACTCTCCATGGCTCCCGAAGAAGTCGGATAAATCTGCCAACACGAGCTGTAATGCCAAAATGACACAGCAGAGAAGAAAGCAGAGGTCGGTCCACACCACAAGAAGGGTAAACAACCTAAACAACTTGTGAACCACCAAGTAAAAGGAAACAAGGAGGAAGGGTGAAGGGCAGTGGAAAACAAGGCAGTGGAGAAAGCGCCAAGTACATCACAAGCCGTACAACATTCGCCCGACACCTTCGACAATGTGATTCCACCCGAAGACTAGCCTGCTACTAGCCCCTATCATAAGTCCTACACAATTCACTAAAAGAATTTATAGAACAAGCCCGGGGGCTCCTTAAGCTCGCTTGCCACTAACTCCATAGCTATAGAAGATGGAAGCAATAGCTCAAGAAGAATACAAGAGCACCAGGAAGGAAGAAGGAACACAAGAAGACTAGAAGTGAACAAGGAAGTAACGACCACCAATAAGCGATATTTGTAGGCAAAGATGGGCGTATGAAGACTAAGTCTATAGAGGAAAGGAGAACCAAAAGCAAGAACAGTCATGTGAAAAAGACAGAACCTTGAAGTGACTGAACAAGCATGCGTGAACCCCTCATAGCCAATAAGGAAGCAGGCATGCAGACTAAAGCCATCAAGAGTGCCTGCAAGGCTGACGGACGAACAATAAAAGTCACTACAGAATAGAGAAGGCATATTGTTGGTATTTATTAAGTGCAACGAAAATATGAAAGTTATCCGCAAGCGCACTGATAATATACCGATTAGCACTTCACCAGGATGACCCAGTTTTTAAATATCGAACCCAAAGGAACGGAAGGAAGGATCTTGATCTATGCTTAATCCCTAAGCACATTCAAGGATGAGACACTTAGAAGGTTGAGGGAGATTAGTAGGGCTGTCTAGTTCTACTTTTAGAAAGTATTGCTCTTATCAGTCTGCTATGGGATTACAATGGAAGACCACAAACAGAGTATGAATCTAACATGTAACCAAATCTCCTGCAAGTCCTATATTCGGGGAGTGGACTACAGAGGACTCAACGAAGCTATCACCTTTGCGGTCTACCACATGGCCTAGAATACAGGGGGCATTCCACAAGAAATTGAAACTAAACACCACACTTACAAATGACAACTCCTCTAATCCTAGAGCTACCAAGATCAAAGTACTCAAAGAGTTGTGAAAATAGAAGAACAATAAGAAAAATTACTCATAGACTCATAGAAGTTGATGACCATAGAAATCTCTGATCCAAGCTCTTTGAAGAACTTGAATCCGTAGGTACAAGGCGTAGAGGAGCACCGACACGCCCGGGGCTTCCTCCAGATCTTCTACCTCTCTCTCTCTTCTAGTTCTAGTTTAAGACTAGAGCTAAACCTAACTAGAGGTGTACTAGCCTTCTTCTTGATTGCTAAGCTCTAGAGAGGATGTCCATTCAAGGGACCCCTCTCCTAAGATCTACTCTGGAGATGAATAATGATTTTTTACATGGGTAGATGTCTCTAGGGAGGGTCTACCCATGCTTACATAGTCTGGTGGGATGAACCACAGCCCTTGGATCAAACTGACTTAAAACAATAGTCAAGATGCACCGTGGAGGTCGGTTGGAGATCGAACTCTGAAGGAGACCACCAGCTGGGACCCACCTAGGCAGGCCGGCACCACATGGCAGGCCGGTCAGCTTGGCCCAGTGCCAGGTGACCTCCTTTGCTCTGGTGTCCTCTAGAACCTTCCTGTCAATTCTTGTGGAAATCCGACTTGATTTGATTCAGTTCCTTGACTCCTGCTCTTCCTCAGCTGTTTCTGATCCAATCCCTAAAAAATAACAATTCACCAAAACTATGGAAATTATTAAGTTAGTCCATAAAATTCTTGCTTGGTGATGATTCCGGTGTCTTCTAGAAAGTTCATAGCGTATCCAAAGTGGACTCTTTCGTCGGGACTCCAAATATAGTAGGTGATATGTCCGTTTCGATTGTCTCGATGAGCTCTTCTCAATGGTATGCTCTAATTCTTTATTTGAAATACTTTTCTATGATAAAATAAGGAAAATCCTGCAATCAATTGGAAACACCAATACTTGTGGAACTTGTTAGTTTCCAAACCCTACAACTATGCTTTATGACCTTTTTCAGATGTTCTTAAGCAATAATTGATAGGTATATTTCAACATTAATGAGTGTCAACACATATCCAACAGCATACTTCAAGACATGTACAAATGCAATGAAGACACCCAACAACCAACGGTACATCAATAAAGAACAGCATCAGCAAGGCACTCCAAAACCCTTTCCCGAATTCTTTTATGTTGAAAAGAACCCGGAAAAGGCTCGGGGGCTGCAGGAGTACCCCGCACCGAAGGCACCTTTTCAAATTTTTTACCAAGACCCTCCAGCTTTTTGTTCCATAAAGCAAGAGGCTCGGGGGCTGCACTCACTGAGTGAAAATTTTTCAAAATTTGCACTCCGTGAAAAGACAATTACGATGACTAGGAGAAAGAAGCTATAAACTAGACCCTCCAGCTTTTTGTGTCAAAAAACAAGAGGCTCGGGGGCTGCAGTCAAAAAATTGCACTCACCAAAGAACGAAGACAGAAGCTACCAGAAGGAAGAGCATCCCAAGATTTCACCTCAAAAGAACCCGGCTTTCGAGTTTTAAATCCTAGGACGCTCGGGGGCTTGTCGATGGGGGATACCGGAGGTTCCCCAAGAAGGCGGAATATGGATGGAAGATTGAAGAACCCGCTGTCCAATTCGATTACAACACAAAGTAACACAACATGAGAACTACCATATCCTAGATGGGTTGTAATAGGAAAAAGTACGAAACTCTTAGTTTAGGACTCGTTCCTAGAATCCGACTACGAATCATAGAGACCGCAGCCAGCCTCGCCCCATATAAGGCTGCTGCGGGTACCCCTTGTAAAAAGCGTGAAGTACTGTTGACACCATTTTTTTGACACGTGCCAATATAAGCCGAAAACTTTGCCGATCGGCAAGGGAGTGGTTGTTCTCCAGTATTGCTTCTGAGTTGCCGATGGATGGTTACCGATAAAGGACATGTTGATCTCGTACATTGACGATGAAGCCAGAAGGTTGTTACCGATGGAGAGAGAGGCATGGTTGCCGATGGAAAGCAGAGCTGTAGAACGTGGAAAGCAGAGCTGAATCATTATCGATGGGTCTTGCCGATGGAATCTACAGAGATGAGGAGCGTGCTGATAGAGGTTTCATCATAAAGCAATGGATAAGGAGACTGGTAATATTTATGCCAATATTTTAATAGTTTACTTTTGAGTCCGACCTTGGTACGAGTCATTATTTTTTAGAAATAGGACTTGTTTAGGTAATACTTTGTCGTGTCTGTTTAGGACTCATAGTACCAGGGTATAAATATGTACCGAGAGGCAATGTAAAAAGTATAATCAATCAAATACAACAAATCTATTATTTTATCTACTTTTCAAGCAATCTACTTTTTGACGACTTCATCACCAGTACCTTTTTCCTTTTCAATGAGTTCTTTCAAGAATCGACGAGCTGCATCAACTTGATCTCCAGTGACCTTGCAGGTTCCGCGTCTACCGAGCACGATTCAGGCTTTGACGTCCGGGCGTATCGCTGTTGTCTCGTCTGATCTGTTCAACAGTTATTGAGTATCATCTGAGCTTTGATGTCCGGGCGTATACCCGTCGTCTCGTTCGGGTTTTATTCAAATTTATCATCCTTGTCGATTAACAGGTCAACTCGACTGGCACGCCTTGATATCGAACTTGGGTATTAGCCCGGTGTGTTTGCAGATCCAACGCCTTTTTGCATCAACACATCTTTTGGCACACTCGGTGGGACCCATACTAAAATCATCATGAAGAATATTACTGATATCACTCCAGAAAACATCATCGAGATATCAGAATCAGATCTCAAGGAGGATGAGAGGTAAGCCATGGAAAAAGCTATGGAGGATTACAGGCAGCTCTGCTTGAAGTCTTTCAGCATGAATAGGGGAGGAGAAGTCATCCAGAAGCAAGATCTGTCGTTGCCTCGGTAGGAAACCTTTGACTCCAACCCTGGTAAATTACAGGAGATGGTTAATTCTGCATTAAATCAAGCTTTGATCAACCACTCCACCGTGCTGTCCAATACTATTTACAATGCTGTTGTGCAAACATTAAGAGAAGGACAAGCACCAGGGTATGTCGGGCCGGCATATCATCAGCCGGGATCGGCATCTGTCAGGACTCCATCGGCAATTCCAGCCGTTGAGAGTATGGAAGCGCCTACTCTTTCAGCTATATCAGGACCATCCATCATTGAAGCCACGCCGATAGGATTAGATCTAACATCTCAGGAGAGGCCTAGTACTCAGTTGAGCACAGATCTATCGGCATCGGCAATGTCAGGTCCTTCAGGTCAACATAGTCAAACTGCTGCTAATTGGTGGGGATACGGTATGCCTCCAGGTCCATCTACTGCCAATTCTGGACTGCCTCAAGTGCATGGTGTAGCAGGGAAGGGTCCGATGACATCAGCTACTCCAATTCGGCCGGTGGCTCAAGTGCCGCATTATTCTACTGTACCTCCTGCTATACAGCCATCATCAATGGGATTCTACGCGCCTCCGCAACAGATATCTTATGCGAATCTATTGACCAATCCTCCACCAGTTCAACAGAGAGCTTCCACTGCAGAGCAGCCCATAGTACCATTCATATCTCAGTCTAGATTACCTGCAATTCAGGGCAATTATGCTGGCTATCATCCATCTATACAAGAGCATTAATTGTCTACAAGCTATCAGCCATCGGCAAGTCAGATGCCGATGAGTTACAATCTCAATTGGTCAGGGCAAGCGCCGATTCAGCAACCTGCTATTCAGCCAAGTTACCAAGCAATAGGGACTCAACGGTATAGTCCACAGATAACTTTCTAGGAACAAGCATCGGCAAAATAGCCGATGAACTTTACTCTGCAGATTGGTGCCGTGAATATGCCGATTTATCCAAGCCAAGTGCCATAGGGGTATGTAGAAGCATATCAGCCAACACTTCCAGTAGAGATCCAGCCAGTGCATCAGCAAGATCAGGATGCACTCTTGACCGATAAGATTGTAGAAGTGATGAAAGAACAATTTGGGATTCAGCCCAAGATCGATACTTACTCTTATCGGACTCCATACCCTTCATCTTATGATTCAATTCCTTTCCTGAATTGGTACAAGGTGCCAGATTTCACTAAGTTTTCTGGGCAAGATAATACGTCAACGATGGAGCACATTAACCGATTCATCATCCAGTGCGGGGAAGCAGCAAACAGGGATGAGCTAAGGATCCGATTATTCTCGTCCTCTTTGTCTGGATCAGCATTCACGTGGTTCATCTCATTACCACCAAATTCTATTCTTACTTGGACCAATCTGGAAAGACAATTTCATAAATACTTCTTTGCTGGTGTCCATGAAAAGAAGCTTATCGATTTAATGAAATTAAGACAGCGAAGTGATGAATCGGTAGAGAGTTTTGTGCAAAGGGTACGAGACATGAAGAACAAGTCCTACATCCTAGTGCTTGATGACCGCCAGTTAGCTGGTTTGGCTTTCCAGGGCTTGTTGCCGCATCTCAGGGACAAATACGATGCTCAGGAGTTTGAAAGTTTAAGTCATATTGTGCAGAGGGTCTCTGATCAAAGTGCTCAAGCTCCAGAACATAGAAAGAGCTAGAACAAGAAGGTGTCCTTCATAGAGGCAAATGAATCAGATTCAGATGAAGAACCAACTATCGGCCTGGCTGAGTGGGTAAAAGGTAAAAAACCTTTATCTTGTCCTTTTGGTCAGAAAGAGCCAGAGAAATTCATGTTTGACATCACAAAGGCCGATAGAATATTTGATCTGCTACTTCAAGAGGGCCAAATCAAGCTATCACCCAATCATGTGATTCCATCGGCAGATGAACTGAAGAAAATTAGGTACTGCAAATGGCATAATGCAACTTCGCACAGTACCAATGACTGTAAGGTTTTCAGACAGCAGTTGCAATCGGCAATTGAATCTGGGAGGATCAAGTTTGACAACTCTAAAGCTCAGAGGACGATGAAGATTGATCAACATCCTTTCCCAGCAAACATAGTGGAGGCCGTAAACAAGACCAAAGTATTGACATCGATAAGCGCTAAGAGGAGAGCATCGGTGGATCCTAGAAATCAAGCAACTACCGATGACTTGAAGGGGAAAGAAATAGTTGAAGAAAGCAGTAGTTCAAGAAGGCCTCCTAGACCAGCTCCGTATAGAATTCCAAGTAACCGCTATCGGCATCGGCAAGAGGAGTTGCGTTGGGAAGCGTGGCATCGGCACAAAGACCATTGGAGATGCCCTTTCTTCATCTATTGTTGGGAAGAAGGTATTAAATTGCCCACTGTTGATAGTTGCCCCGAGTGCAATGGTTATGATCGAACTGATCTGGCAGAAAGAAGGCCGCGCTATAGTGATCGGAGCAAATACATCGGCAAGCCGATCAGAGAGAGGGCCTCAGTACATGATCAGCTGGGGGGCAGGACCGGTGTACATGAAAGGCTGGGCAGGTGTGCTAACTGTTTGCTGATGAATCAAAAGGAGTTTGAGGAGATGACCAATGCAGGAGTCCCTGACGAAACAATACTCTGTAGGGATCCCAAGACAAATTGCCCAGGTTCAAGTGCAAAAATTTACCAGCCTGTCTGGAAGATGAAGCTTCCTCAATGGTGCCCTAAAGGTCTAACGAGGACTCAAAAGAGGAAGATGCAATGTGAGCACAAAGAGGAAAGTTCCCGTGGAGCAAAAACCAAGTATGACGGCTAAAGCGTAAAAGTGAAGGTCCATCGGCAGACATCAACATGGTTTTCTTATTGCCGATGAGATTCATAGCACTTGCCAATAAAAATATATATATGTATAGATAAAGTGCTTGTTCAAAAAGAATGTATCGACACTATGTTAGTGTGAAGTTTTACAAATTACCGATACATCACATTGCCGATGAAAAAGGGGGTTTACAAGTTCAACAACGAATGGATAGTTGATATCGCACACAGGCGAATTTGGTCAGCTTCCTCCAGTATCTTTGCATCTTCATCGGCACTGCCTTCAACTGGCCTGATCTTCTTCTTGAGCGCCAGCGTCTTGAGAACTTGGTTGTCCCGTTCTTGCTGAAGAGTCTTGACAGCTTCGGGCATTTAGGCCTTCTCATGATTTGCTGCGTCCAAGGCTCCTTCAACCTGTCTCAGCTCCGCTAGCAGGGCTTCTCTTCTTACCGATAGCTGAGCAATCTTGTCCTCCAGATCTGCACAAGAGGCTTCTAGCTTACCGATGTCTTTGTGCTTCTCATTGGCAAATTGCTTATGCTTCATCATGTCCTCCTGGAGTTTTGCCTGAGTGGCTCTATCGGCAATTCGCTGGGCAGCCCTCTGATACTGCAACTGCTGACTCTCCAAATGCGCAGCTTGGAAGAGTGCTTCCTCAACATCGGCAGGAATCTGACCTCTAATTCCTTTAAAAGTTGCTCTTGTAGAGTCAGAATCCTGGATCAGTAAAGAAGTCTCCTGTTGCAGTAAGGATAATAGTGTCTCCAGCTTTGACTTGGTTTCAGGTGATAGAACTCCAAGGTTTGGAGCAGAGCTTTCTTCAGAATCTTCATCATCGGGAATAATCCCACTAATAGAGAAGGAAAATAGACTATCGGGGGAATCTTGCTCCTAAAAAGGAAAGGTGATGTCAGCAGAAGAGCCCAAAGTGTTACAGGTTATCTAAGGGAGTTAACTCACCTATTTCAAGGCAATTTCTCGCCTTTGGCTCGGAGAAACAACCTCAGGTACAATTACCGATGACGTTTCTTGTGTTGGTACCTCAATTGGTTGCTGCTACGACGCCGATGCCGATGAAGATCCTTGTATGGGTGCAATGGCCGATGGAAGAGCAGTTGCCGATGAAGAAGTCTGCACAAATACGTCAGGCGATATCGGGTGAGGCGAGGACGCCGACGGAGATGGTGTAAGTCTTGCCCGCTTGGATTGTGATTCTTCGCCCGATGAAGCCTTACGCTTGTGCTGTAAGATATCGACATCGGACGGCTAGGGGGCATCGGCAATGGATGGCTGAGGAATCGGTACACTTGGGACAGTTGCCGATGCAATTACTCGGTGCTGCAAGAGAGACAGATGAGTAAAGGTGCCGATCCAATAATCAAGGTTTGAATAAAGAATACCTCTAGAGAATCATCAAGGACAACAAGGTGGGGCGATGAAGGTGCTGCAGATAGAGACGAAGGGCGAATTACCGATGAAGGTTCTAGTGGTGTAGAACTCACGCCCTGAAATGTGAAATCGGTAAATCACAGCAATCGGCATCTGCAAGAGAATGAGGTGGTTACCTGAGATGTCTGTGCCAAAAATGTGACCGACTTGGTGCTCTTCTTGGTACGACCACGGCCCACTGGAGCATCTAGCGAGGGAGCTTTATGGCCGATGATGGATACCGGGGAGATCGGTTGCAACCGTATGACTTTGTCGCTCTTACTTAATGTTGGAACTGGGTCATCAACCTATTAAAAAGGGGTTAGTTGCCGATGAATCAAAGGGAAGGTAAAAGAAGTGCAGAATCCCTTACCGCATCTTTCCATTCTTGCCATTCTTGCCACCATAATTTGAAGGATTCGGTTACGAAGGAGGTCGGTACCCAATTGGTCAGATCAACATCAGATATATCGGCATCAAGAAGGAGAGTAACAATCTTGTGCCAATCCACACGAGTTGCAATAGTCTCTCTCGGTTTAATCACATCGACAAAATAGAGGTTGATGGGCAGTTATCCAAAAGCTAGTTGTCTTGCTGCTGCCGATGGATAATAGAACTCGTATGTGGGATTAATGTTCTTCCCGCTTCCAAATATGTTGATCGGGATGGCACGAGGAGTGATTATTGCACTAAGAATGTCGGCATCCTGGTTCAGGGCCTCATCGGTAAGGTTAAAGGAAAGAGGGAATCTTGCTGCTTCATCAACATACGGGACCCAGGCCTGAAGCTCAGAAGGGATGCCGATATAGAATCTGTGGAAGAGATTACCGATCTGGATTCTGTTTCCCTCTGCCCCTGGTAATACTGCCAGTGCTTCTTCAAAGTTGATAGGGGGCGCGTTGCCGATTCTTCTTCCCCGAGTTGATAATCTTCAGGAAGACTTCGAGGGAATTGCTGGGCGAACAGATCAATGTGGAAATATTTGTGCATATGAGCATTCAACCACATATTGATGAACCACCAAGGGCCCCCTAGGTTGCCGATGGATTTGCCTTGCAGCAGCCTTTGTGATACTTGGTGGAGGAGATGGTAGACTGAGCCAAGAAGGTATCGGCCCAGTGGGAGTCTAACGCCACTAGCCAACAGCTCCGCTGTAGGAAGATGCATGTTGGTCGGTCTAACTGTTCTGCCGCAGAAAATAAATTTCTCAAGCCACATATTCAAAAAGGCTGAATGTTCCCTGTGACTGACTGAACCAGATTTCTTATACTCGCTGATATAACCAGTCCAGCCACCAATATTCCTGGTAGTTAGCCGATGCTCCGGTTTTCGCTGGAACAGTGAGTTGTCATCAGCAGATGAGATGTCCAAGCCAGTGAGCATGTACACATCGGCAAGGGTTGAAGAAGTTGGCCCATGTTTGAAGATAAAGGCATTCAGGGTATCAGACCAGAAATAGGAGGCAGCAATTAACAATGACTCATTCCTCTCCATATCGGCAATAGATATTCTGATACACTGTTCTAATTTACGTTCCGCCCAATATAGCTCCATTGGTCTGGTGACTCTCAAATACCAATCTTTCCATCCCTTGGTGGTTTTTGGCCAGGATCAGAAGGTATCAGTCCAGAATTCCAAGTCAAAATTTTGAGCTCTAAAGGGGATTCGATTGGTTTCTGCGTTTATGATGTCGGTTGGGTCTGGATTTCCCATTGGGCCTACGCAGATAAAGTGATTCTGATGCGTTGGAATAAGAAGATTGTTGCAAAGTTCCTGAGATTAAATTGGGAATAAGGAAGAGTCATGAATTACGTAGAAAAGGAGAAACGAAATGTCAGAGGACGGGCAAAAGAAGAAGACTAACCTTGGGGACGTCAAAATAGATAGCCATGGCCGCGACGAAGAGGGAGAAGATAAAGAATGCTAATGGAGGCTAAGGATCACCGTCAAGAGTGCCGATGATCGAGTTCGTCGAAGGATCGCCTGTTGATGTCGCAGCTGGAGAGAGAAAAGCTAGGGTTTGAATCGCAGATGAAAAATGGGCCACGGCGGAGAAAGCATTATATGGGCCTGTTGGTACAGGATCTCCACTATCGCGCGCGCAACTCTCGAGGAGAAGTTCAAGCGGTTTGGGCAATTATGACCTGGAGGAAATTTCGGCGCATAAAGTATTTTACACTCTGAAATTGGGGGCATGTGTTGACACCGTTTTTTGACACGTGCCAATATAAGCCGAAAACTTTGCCGATCGGCAAGGGAGTCGTTGTTCTCTAGTATTGCTTCTGAGTTGCCGATGGATGGTTACCGATAAAGGACATGTTGATCTCGTACATTGCCGATGAAGCCAGAAGGTTGTTACCGATGGAGAGAGAGGCATGGTTGCCGATGGAAAGCAGAGCTGTAGAACATGGAAAGCAGAGCTGAATCATTATCGATGGGTCTTGCCGATGGAATCTACAGAGATGAGGAGCGTGCCGATAGAGGTTTCATCGTAAAGCAATGGATAAGGAGACTGGTAATATTTATGCCAATATTTTAATAGTTTACTTTTGAGTTCGACCTTGGTACGAGTCATTATTTTTTAGAAATAGGACTTGTTTAGGTAATACTTTGTCGTGTCTGTTTAGAACTCATAGTACCAGGGTATAAATATGTACCGAGAGGCAATGTAAAAAGTATAATCAATCAAATACAACAAATCTATTATTTTTATCTACTTTTCAAGCAATCTACTTTTCGATGACTTCATCACCAGTACCTTTTTCCTTTTCAACGAGTTCTTTCAAGAATCCACGGGCTGCATCTACTTGATCTCCGGCGACCTTGTAGGTTCCGCGTCTACCGAGCACGATTCAGGATTTGACGTCCGGGCGTATCGCTGTCGTCTCGTCTGATCTGTTCAACAGTTATCGAGTATCATCTGAGCTTTGATGCCCGGGCGTATCGCCGTCGTCTCGTTCGGGTTTTATCCAAATTTATCATCCTTGTCGATTAACAGGTCAAATCGACTGGCACGCCTTGATATCGAACTTGGGTATTAGCCCGGTGTGTTTGCAGATCCAACGCCTTTTTGCATCAACAAGTACACAGCAACACACAATCCCTCATACTCATCAATATAACGCAATAGGCTCACGCCTACTGGACGTAAAGGTCTTTACTCGATGCAAGTCAAGGGCCCGAACCAGTATAAAATCGTCTGTCTTGTCAAGCTTGTTGCCACAACCATCAAGTTCTGCAGTCTGCCAAGCTCCTCCGAACAAAAACACTCTGCCGTGTACCCTGGTGGTGGGATATCGGTGATAAAATATCGACAGAACCCCGGCTCCAGCGGAGGTCGAAGCGGAGGTATGGGTGACCCAAGAAGAAGGCCCGTCGGGATGACGAGTTGGGCCGAGCTAAAGCATTGCGACGACGGTCAAGCGGTAGTGGGCCATCAAAGTAAGAACTATTGGGCCATGGCCCATTAGCCCTAGCAGACTAGGCAGTGACAGAACTGCCCTCAAGGGGTCCACATGTAATACGGTCACCTGTTAGGGTTCCAAAGCTCCCATTGGGGGTGCACTTGTACTTTTAGTTTTGGGTTATGCAGCCACTATAAAAAGGCGTTGACCCCCTGTGTAATAAAGGCAGTTGTCCTCTGGTAGCAGCAGTGCCACCTACCCTGGGGCCCACCTTGTAATTTTTCCTAATTCTATTTACAGTGAATCGATTCCAATCTAGTTGTTTCACTGTTTCCTAAATCTGCTGGGACCGTGTTCCAATAATCTTAGCTTTAGGTTTTTGTTAAATCCATGCTGAATATGAGTTAAGTTCAAATAGTTTCTCAAAGCCATGTCACTTTAGCAGTGCTAGAAGCACATTGTGAAAAAAACAACAGGATAAAACTTAGATCGAACTATCTTGGTTTTAGGTTAATTCACTCTAAATATGAATTAGTTCAAATAGCCGGTCAAAGCCATGTGACTTTAGTAGTACTGGAAGCACACTGTAAGGACATGTACAACACATCTCGTTTGCTCGTCTACAAGGCCTGTTCTTCAGGTTCTTTTCCTTTTACCAATTTGGGCCTACCACTGGATTGACTAAACCCAGAGTTGAGGATTTTTGGCCCCTGATCTCCAAGTGTGAAAGAAGACTTGCTAGCATTGCAAACTGTCTTTCTCATGCTGGCCATTTAGAGTTAACAAACTTGGTTTTTCTCTGCAGTCGTGACTTTTCTTTATGTGCAGCTTCAAGATACCAAAAACAGTTGTTAAACAAATAGACCAAGTTTCGCAAGCATTGTCTGTGGCATGGTGCAGATATCAGTAGCTGTAAACCAGCCAAAGCAGCTTGGTAATTGGTATGCACACCTAAGAAAGAAGGGCCCCTTTTGAAGGAGGGGTTGGGTACATTGAATCTTCAGATCATGAATGAAGCACTATTTCTCAACATTGGCACCAATTTTATAACAATGTCGATGTTCCTTGGTTCAAGTTGTTTGGGAATGCTATTATAATCATGACAAGCTACTCAATCATGTTCGCAAGAGGGTTCCTTTTGGTGGCGTCCTTTATTGCAGCTGCTTCATACGTATAAAGGAATGGCATCGGTTACAATCCAAGATGGTGGAACCTGCAATTTTTGGGAAAATGTTTGGAATGGCCAAGTTCCTAAACTTATTTTTCCAGAGCTTTTCTCCTTTGCAGAAAGAGGTACCGTCACCTTTAAGAGGGTTGAGGCACAAGACACTCTTTGGAGTCTTTTTTCAAGTACCCTTTTTAACCACTGCTTTTGCACAACACACTCAACTTCGACTTCTCCTAGATCAAGTTTCTCTTTCGGACTCAGCAGATTTTTGGACATATATTTGGGGCTTTTCTCAATTCTCATCACAAAGGGCTCATAAGCATCTTTTTGGTCACATTGATACACCTCCGGTCTTATAATTGACGTCAGAATATGTATTTGCCCTCTTATAATTGTGTCCTATGTTTTTTGAGGGAAAAATTGTGTCTTATGTTCACTGGATCATGAAGAGACTCTAGAACATCTTTTCTTGCAGCGTCCGTTTTCTAATTCCTGCTGGCTCTATGTGAATGTGAACTGTCCAAACTCTCGGAACCAGATTTCCGATGTTTTTGAAGACTTCAGGCAGCAACTTCATGTTCGTTTTTTCATAGAGATTGTCATCCTCTTCTGTTCAAGCATCTGGACAGTGCGAAGTAAATTCATTTTTGAAGGAATCCATCCCCCTTTAGCGGCAGTGCAGCAAGTTTTCAGTAAGGAATACGCCATGGTTATGCGTCGGGCGTCGGGCGAAGTCACAATACCTTCCTCTTATTGTATCATGGATAGACCCTGTTATAGCTGCTGCTCTCTTTCTTATTTTTCCATTTCCTTCTTTATTTCTTGAGCTCTTCTGTAAGAATTTTGCTTCCTTTAATTTATAAAATTTCCAGTAGGGGGAAATCTCTAATGTTGCCCAAAAAGAATCGGGTGACAATCTCATGGATTTAGGACTGATGATTCCTGCACCAAAATTAAAGTGTGGGTCTCACCACAATAAAATTAAGGAAGAGACTTGCAAGTCGAAACACTAAAACATTCAATATGTTTTAACACTGGGCCACAACTGAGTCAAATCATAGTCACTACACCAAACTGGAATTGCCTTGACGGCCAAAAACTGTCAAGGAAAGGGGTAAAACTGTCAAGGAAATCATCCTTGACTATAAACCGTCAAGCAAACGCACTCAAGGATAGAAGGCAAGGGAAATTAGTTTCCTTGGCGGTTTTGGCACTCAAAGAAATTATCCTTGGAGGCTGGCCGCCAAGGAAACTACGATCAGACTTGACTTGCTAATGTGCCAAGGAAATATTATGACTGTCAAGGTAACTGGTTTGCTTGAGGGTCAGCAACCGTCAAGGAAACTAGTTTGCTTGAGTGTATTCAACCGCCAAGGAAAGTATTTCTCTTCAGGGCCACCAACAGTCAAGGTAATGCATATTTTCTTAACGGTTGAAAATCTTCAAGGAAAACCTTTTCCTTGGAGGCTACCAGCTGACAAGTTAATTCTTATCCTTGAGGGTATAGCTGTGTATCCTTGATTGCAAGAACCGCCAAGAAATCCATGTTTCCTTGACTGTGCTAAACCCTCAAGGTAATCATTGTTTTCCTTGGCTATAAGGCCACCAAGTTAATCATTTCAGCATATACATATATAACCAGCATGGTAATTACAATTATGACATACATTTGTCCATAGAAACCATATACAACAAATATAACCAGGAAGTTATCCATATAAATATTGCAGCCAATTTCCATACTGGCTCATTACAAGAAGTTCATGCCTACAGGCAATACTCAAACAAACAAGTTCATGCCTAGATGGCAATACTCAAGCTAACAAGTTCATGCCTAGATGGCAATACTCTAACAGTCTGCAAATATTACTAGGTCTAGGTGGCAATATAGTATCATTCCTACATGTCAACACCACATGCATATGGAAAGAACTGCCAGCAACTAAACGTTAGCAAAAGGTTAGCTGCACATCAGCCTATTTTGTACCATCTACCAAAAGAATGTCCATGCCTACCACTTGGAGCTATTGGCATTAGTTAGTTGCCCTTGTGCCACTTCCATCTGTAGGCATGTCAATCTCCCATCTGCCTGTACGACCACCTGAAACATGGTCACCTGAAGCATGGTCACTGTAGTGGTCTTCATCACTGATGTCATCCACATACTCTTCAAGGTCATCATCACTGTCTGCTTCAAATATGCCATCAACATCAGAGTCATGGTCATCATCGCTCTCGCTTCCACACCAGGTGTGGTCATCATCATCATCATCTTCTAAATTAGCATTGTTGTCTTCGCCGTCATATCCATGTGATGATCCAGTAGCCTGCAACATACACAATACAGATGCATTTTATTTTTGGACTCTTATGGCAAGCAAAACTGATGTAATAAGATGAAGCATCATTAAATATAAAGTGCTATGATCTTTCAATTCACATTATTTGGAGCAAACAATGTATCACCTTATCTACCAGTTATTAGATAAGACTCAAAGCCATTTCTAATCAACAGGAAGCCACTTGTTCACTGCTGCAACTCAAGTTGGCAGTCTGCCACCAAACAATAATTACTATATAGATAAACATCCTCCAAGCACATTAGATAAATTGTCAAAACAATAATTCATTATATATAACCTGATGACGACGGGCATCAATATTTGCTAGACGTTGTAGCAGATCAGGAGGTGGCTCCGTTCCCATTTTTTCAAACATAGCCTGCAATTGAAAAGCATTCATACACATAAAGATGCATAGAGACATAAATCAAACTGATACATACAAGCAATAGAAAAGTTATCACCATCAGCAGGTCACGATGAACACTATTTTCCTCAAGTAGTAACTCATTATTTTCTTTTAGTTGAACATTTTCTTTCTTCACTTGTTCATATTTATCGGGGCTGATTGGTATAACTCTCCTTGACTTGGCATGCCTTAGAACAGCTGCCTTTTCCACAGCACCATCACCTATTGGAACATGTCCATGGGCCATGCCACGTCCTATTGTGTACAAAGCCTTTCCATCAAGTTGATGTGATGTTTCATCTGGAACTAAGGCCTTGTAGTCATCCTTAAAAAAAGCAAACAAATGTGGCAAATTATTTTAAGTATCATCAATTTTTTTAAAAACATTCAGCAAAAGACAGGAGGTACACATTCATTTTGCAAATAACAAGCATAAGCATTTTGCTATAGATCTCATGGATTATGTCCACTACTTGTACCTAATGAAAATCAGCATAAACATGTAATACTTAAATTGGTTGTAGACACTAGACACTACAGGGGAAATTTCTAGGAAGAAATGATGTATTACCAAGCGTTTTTGTGCTTTTGCACTAGGTATTGGACCACTCCTTCCAGTGCTATCCACCCTTTTCATTCCAGATTTCATTACAGCAAATGTATTTATGGTGCCGCTCTGCTCGGGACTAAAAGTATATTCCTGTAAAACCAAAAAAATACATGAGAAAACTTAGTAGAAGGTCAATTATGTCAGTATGCACGAATCAAGGATTTTGCATACAAGGAATTGCCGTGTCTCTGTAAAATTTTACTACGGTTGTGGTGTGCATGTGCTCCTATAACAATTTACCGTTTGCACGAGCTTGCTGAAATAAACTTGGTGGGAATAGTATTCAACGCGCAGCGCGCACCCAGTTATTCATGAGAAACAAAACTTATTAACTAATGGTGAAAAGAAACTTGAACTAATTTCGGGGTAATGATGAAATGTTATTTTAAACTATGATGGAGTTTGTGATTACCCACTTATGCTTACTGCAATCGACAACAGTGGACATAGGTAGAAGCTTGGAGCCGGTGGGTATGGATGGGGTTGGAATATTTTGTAGGGTTAGTAGTAAATAATTGTGACTGGGATAAAGGAGCGCTCCCTTACTAGGGAGGCAAGTAGAATTGCCTATATATGTAGTAGAGCTAACACAAGATCGATGATATTATTATGCATGTGAGAACCAAGGTATAGTAATAGCTTGGTCAATAGAGTCATATGGTGTTAGGGTTGGGATTCGGGAAGCATAGGGAATTCGTGTGTGCCTAAAATGCACACCGCTAGCATCCACTGCACCTGCCACACATAGTTTTCGTTCTCGAAGACGACAAAGAGATTCAGCAAAGCCACCACATCGCTCCTTGCCACGTACGCCTAACTGTTTGGTCCTCACTTCTGCAAATGTATCGACACCAACAGCTTAGCTTGGACCAGGGCTCCGTTCTCTGTTTCTTCAAAAGCGAACCTCTGTAGCCAACTGCTGCAGCTAGTCCTTGGCAGCCAAAGGCCTTCAGCTATGGAGTATACGCTCGGCCAGCAGCTGTACGCCTACAGCCACAGCATCTGATGCTTCAAGCAGATGTTTAGCTTCTGAACTGAAAGCTGATGGATGTTGAACTTGAATGTCACTGTCCTCATGCTAGTCACCTGCCCTTCCTACTGTATTATTCCTTCGGGTCTAAGCTGCTTCCTCATGAGTCGTGACACAAGGGAACTGCAAAAATTCTCAGCTACAATGTGAGAAGCCTAAACGATGGAGCCAGACAGGATACAGAGCAATGCAGTAATTGCGCGCACCCTGGGCCCCAAGTTTCTAAACAGCTTCATAGCGCTTCCAGCAGTTCAGACGAGGGGAGGTGTTGTCCTACTAGCAGTCTCACATGATCATTACACCATCTCTATAACACATGACGCCCAAAGCAATCACCGCCAAAGCCGATGCTACACAGTGGTGGATTACAGTGGTGTCTGGGCCTAAAACTGTCAATGAAAAGCTTTTGTTCTTGCAAGAACTAATAGATTTAGCTGCTCGAAACAGAGAACACTGGCTCGTACTTGGTGATTTCAACTTAATTTATCAAGTCGATGATAAAAACAACACAAAATTCAGAGATTTCCATTCTATACCCCGATTTCTACCTTCATTCTCTGGCATCCCTCATGTGTGATCACAGTATCACACCCATCTAGTCCTGCAGGGTGAACTACAAAGGGCACCAACCAATTTCTTTCCGCTTCGAGAACTTTTGGGTTCACAGCCTCTCAAGCGCCTTCACACATTAAATTGGCGAGCGTCATGAAAGGAATTAAAAGGTGGAAAAGAAAAAAAAAATTGGAGACACCACATTGCAGCTGGTCATTGTTAAAGATGTCATACTTCGGCTCAAAACCACTAAGGAACATATAACTCACCCATGATGAACTAAACTTGCTCAGACGCCTCAAAGCAATATCCTTGTGTTTGGCCCTCATCGGAAAATCAAGCATCCGACTACTTTCGTATCTCACCAACATCCTCCAAGGTGATGCCAATACCAAGCAGGGACGGAGCCAGCTGTGGGGCGGGTGGGGCTCGAGCCACCCCTACTGCTGCCATGTCCATGGAACGCCCCTCAGCTCCTCTAAGAAATTTCAGCCATGGAAGCTTTGTTTGGAGAAGCTGAAGCTTTATAGGAGGGACTGAAACCTGGGGCGGATCGACCAATATGGAGAGCCATAGCTCACTGCCTGCGAAACTGCGCACTCCCAGCCTCCGCCCTCCATGGCTGGCGGCGACTGAAGAGCACGAGCGCCGAGCAAGCCGCGAACAGGCTGACAGCGGACGGAAGAAGACGAAGCCCATGCGAAGCCTTGTTTTCCTGGAGAGCTGGACTGCACTTGGGCCGGGAGGTAATGCTCCAGGACCAGACGGGTTCATCGGCACCTTCTTCAAACAATGTTGGGATATCATCAAGTTTGATCTCACATAGCTGCCTTCAACCAACTCTACAACTTGAACAAACAGAATTTTGATTTGTTATAAATTCGGCCAGCATCATCCTCATACTGAAAAAAATTAGACACCTCCACAGCGTCACCAAGATTTTCTCCAAGCTCTTGACAAACTGGCACCCCATCTTGACAACTTATTAGCCTCAAGTGTCAGAGCGCTTTCATCTAGCGGTGTACATTGTATCCAAGATAACTTCATGTATGTGCAAAACACGGTCAAGAAACTACTCAAAGCAAACCCTATTCCTCAGACTTGACATCCAAAAGGATATTGACACTCTCAACTAAAGCTACTTATTGGAGGTCTTGCAGGCCCTTGGTTTTGGCCCACGTTGGAGTGGATCTCAATATTGTGTGGAATGGGTTCATCATCAACGAGCTGACATCGTTGTTGTAGCCGTGGGCCATGAAGACCAACGCCTCGGGCCTCGTGGGAGCACGCAGCCGCCACACAAGTGTGAAAGAGCTGTCGCTCGCTAGCATCGGGCGTGGTGGAATCGGAGGGCTCCCTCCGCACCGTGTGCCGCGTAGTACTCCTGCCTTTGTGGCCTGGTGCTCACCCCAGATGTGGACGCCCGGCGCGATACCCTCGTGGCTGCTGTGAAGGATTATGAGGTTGCTATGCTAGGTAGAAAATAAAAATTTTCGACCTTATAAACTAGGATCTACTGCTAGTTATAGGTTACGGGATTACCACTAGACACGCAGGTGTAGCGGAAGACGACTCGATGTAGTCATACGTGTCGCAGCAGGCAGTGCAGTTGCGTGGTCGTCAGTCATCTCAATCCCCTCGCGCGGTTCGTCCCAGTGCTCCAAATGCAGCACCTCCGAGGAATCTCACACGTGCAGGGAAGAAACGATGCGCCTCCGGACTGCTAGGTCCGCGAGGAGCAGAAGACGCGAGCGTGGGGAGGGCGACGACGGCTGCCAAAGGCGTCTGTGTAACCCTGACCGCGCCCCTACACCTTACTTATATAGGCGTCCCCAATGAGCTCATGAGTTGGAGGCCTATTAGTAACCCTAAGCCTTATCTAATTCGGGTTTAACCTGAATTAGGCTTCCAGCCCCTTAAGCGTGCGACCCTATGGGTTCATGCACACATTGATATGGGCCGAGTACTCCTACTCGCCCAATAGTTGACAGCGGCCTCTAGTAAGACATGACAACTCCTTTGTGCACGCAAAGATCATATCAGACGAACCACTACGACCACATAAAAGTTATTCCCTTTGCCACTCGATATATGGTTCAACTCATGAGTTAACACTTAACCCAAGCACGGCCATGCATTTATTGATCCAATCACTTGAGTGATCCAGTGATATCTCACTCGCGTAGAGAGGGGCAAATTCCATCTTGATTGTCTATGTCTCAAAGCATGCTTCCCGACCACCCGAAGACCACCTTTATAACTACCCAGTTACTGAGCAGCGTTTGATAGTCCCTAAGTAGGCCGTTTCACATCTTGAGTACATACCACAATCTTAGGTCTAAGGACATAACGTACATGATGTGAATAGAGACTTTCTCATGTCGGGTCAGTCCAGCCTACATGTCTCACATCTGCCCACATTATTAGTTTGACATCTCCATATCCATGACTTGTGAAACATAGCCATCAACTAATACATGTATTGGTCTAATATTCAAGTGTGTTCTCACAAGAACGCCGACCAGGGACAACTTTAGAATAACCATTCAAGTAATTGAGTTCCACAAACGATTCACATAATCGCCAATAATACAAGTTGTGTGTAATGGATATTCAATGAACACTTTATTAATCATAGATACAATCGGAATATCATTATCTACATGATTAGCTCTAGGGCATATTCTCAACAGTCTCCCACTTACACTAGAGTTAATCTCTTAGATGTCTAATCCCCATAGATCTCATGTGCACCTAATGCTTAGGCTGTGGAAGAGCCTTTGTCAAAGGATCTGCTACATTTAAATCCGTATGTATTTTGCACAATTTGATCTCTTCTCATTTCACAAACTCTCGAATAAGATGAAACTTTCAGAGTACATGTTTGTTCTTCTGGTGATCCCTAAGCTGCTTAGCCTGTGCAATCGCCCCATTATTATCACAATGTAAATTCAATGGGTCCGACGCATTCAGAAACACACCAAGCTCAATGAGGAACCTCCTCAACCAAACACCTTTCTTTGCAGCGCCAGAAGCTGCAATGTACTCGGCTTCTGCTGTAGAATCAGACACCGTCTCCTGCTTGGAACTTTTTTAGCTAACTGCACCACCATTTATTGTGAACATAAAACCTGATTGAGATAGTGAGTCATCCCCATAGGTTTGGAAGCTAGCATCGGTGTAACCATTTACAACGAGCTCCTCCTCACCTCCATAGATTAGGAACACATCCTTAGTCCTTCGTAAGTACTTTAGAATGTTCTTAACAAGCATCCAGTGAGGTTCATCTGGATTAGCTTGGTACCTGCTCGCAACACTTAGAGCATATGAGACATCTGGCCGAGTACATATCATGGCATATATGATGGAACCAACGGCTGAAGCATATGGAACCTTACTCATGCGGTTACGCTCTTCATCTAATGAAGGACACTGCTTGTCACTAAAGCGCATACCATGTGACATAGGTAAAAATCCTTTCTTGGACTGTTCCATGTTGAACCGTTTCAACACCTTGTCAATGTACGTGTCTTGGCTTAATCCTATTAGCCTTCTCGACCTATCTCTATAGATCTTAATTCCCAAGATGTATGTTGCTTCTCCTAAATCCTTCATAGAAAAACTATTATTCAGTGAAGTCTTTATAGATTGCAACATAGGAATATCATTCCCAATCAATAGTATGTCATCCACATACAAGATCAGAAACACAATAGCGCTCCCACTTACCTTCTGGTAAACACAAGGTTCTTCTTCATTCTGACGGAAGCCAAACCCTTTGACTACCTCATCATAATGAATATTCCAACTCCGAGATGCTTGCTTTAACCCATAAATAGATTTCTTAAGCTTGCATATCTTTTTAACATTATTAGGATCAACAAAACCTTCGGGCTATATCATATACATGTCCTCTTCTAAATACCCATTTAGAAAGGCTATTTTAACATCCATCTGCCATATCTCAAAATTGAAATATGTAACAATTGCTAGAATGATCCGAATAGATTTAAGCATCGCTACCGGCGAGAACGTTTCGTCATAGTCAATTCCTTGAACTTGCCGAAAACCTTTTGCAACAAGTCGAGCTTTATAGACGTGAACATTTTGGTCCATATCCTTCTTCTTCTTAAAGATCCATTTGCTCTCTATGGGTCTAACCCCATCAGGCGGGTCAACCAAGTTCCAAACTTGATTGTCTCCCATGGAATCTATCTCGGATCTCATAGCACTTTGCCATTTCTCGGAATTTGGATCCATCATAGCTTCCGCAAATCCGCAGGTTCGTCATCATCTAACAATAATAAATCCCCACACAATGCGTGAAGTCTCGCTGATCTTCGTGGTTGTGGTGGTGTCTCCACTGCCACAGGTGTCTCAACTTGCTCTGCTACATTAGCATCACTCATGGAGTCAGTCCCTACTGGTTCATCTTGAACTTCTTCAAGATACACCTTTTGTCCATTCTTTTCTCTTTTTGAGAAACTCTTTCTCTAAGAAAATACTATTTTGAGTAACAAACACTTTGCCCTCTGACCGGTTATATACATAATACCCTAAAGTTTCCTTCGGATATCCCATGAAAAAGCACTTGTCTGATTTGGGTGTTAGTTTATCTGATATAAGTCGTTTAACATAAACTTCACAACCCCAAATTTTCAAAAAAGACAAACTGGGACTCTTACCAGTCCACATCTCATATTGTGTCTTAACTACAGACTTAGATGGTACCCTATTCAATGTGAAAGCGGCTGTTTCTAGAGCGTATCCTCAAAACGATAAAGGTAGGTCCGACTGGTTCATCATAGACCAAACCATGTCCAACAAGGTCCAATTACGTCACTTAGACACGCCATTTCTCTGAGGCGTTCCGGGTGGCGTAAGCTGTGGAACAATTCCACAACTCTTAAGATGATTGCTAAACTCGTGACTTAGATATTCGCCTCCATGATCAGATCACAAGGCCTTGATCTTCTTGCCATATTGATTCTCTACTTCATTCTAAAATTCTTTAAACTTTTTAAATATTTCAGACTTATGCTTTATTAGGTAGACATATCCATATCTACTAAAGTCACTAGTAAAAGTTATGAAATATTGAAATCTGCCTCTAGCTGTCATGCTCATTGGTCCACATACATCAGTATGTACAAGTTCCAATAAGTCAGATGCCCTCTCAGGAAATCCTTTGAATGGCGCCTTGGCCATCTTGCCTAGCAAGCAAGCCTCACATGTCTCGTATGATTCAAAATCAAATGAAGTTAGAAGACCATCATCATGGAGCCTCTTCATGCGATTCTCACTTATATGACCCAAACGACAATGCCACATATAGGTAGGACTTAACTCATTAAGCCGAGGCCATTTAGCACTAACATTACAGACAGGTGCATCATCAAGATTTAAAATATATAACCCATTCACAATGGATGCAGAAGCCACAAACACATCATTCTTTGAGATCACATAACCATTGTCTTTACTTGTAAATGAATAACCATCCTTCATTAAGCATGAAGGTGACATAATGTTTTGACTTAAACTAGGAACAAAATAATAATTATTTAATTCCAAAATAAATCCTGACGGCAAGGGAAGTTGCATCGTCCTGACGTTCAATGCAGCAACTCTTGCATTATTGCCCATGCAGAAATCAACTTCTCCTTTCTCCACGTTTCTACTTCTTATCGTTCCCAGCATCGTATTGCAAATATGAGCAACCGATCCGGTATCAAATACCCAAGAATTGATATAAGAGTTAGCGAGAAAAATGTCTGTAATATGAACAACAAGGGTACAAGCAGTAGCAGTACCTTTACCGCCGCTATCCTTCTCTAAGGACGCCAAGTACTCCTTGCAGTTTCTTTTCCGGTGACCTTTTCCCTTACAATAAAAGAAATCTAAATTTGCAGATGGTCTAGCCTTGGCAGCAGATGGGTTTGGCTTAGAGATCTCATCTTTAGCCTTGCCCTTCTTCTTCCTCCAAGAATTGTCCTTCCTCTTAAAATGAGGTCGGTTCTAGATCATCAACACTTGGCTACTGCCGGCACCTTTCTTGATGTCGGCCTCTGCTATTTTTAGCATGCCACATAGTTCATTCATGCCCCTCTCCGCTCCATGCATATGGTAGTTCGAGATGAAGTTTCCATAGCTGGCCAGAAGTGATGCAAGAATGAAATCAGTAGCCAACTCTTGGCCAATTGGGAAGCCTAGCTTCTCCAACCTTTGAGTGTAACCAACCATCTTGATTACATGTGGACCAACAGTTGTGCCCTCTGCTAGCTTGGTTTCTACAAGCGCCTTAGAGACATTGAACCTTTCAGTCCGTGTTTGAGTTTGGAACATATCTTCAAGCGCCATGATCATATCGTTCGCTGAATGATTATTGTCGAACTGCATCTGCAGATTAGGTTCCATACAAGCAAACATGAGGCAACTCTCTTCAAGATCCGCATCACATGCTTTCTTGTAAGCGTTTTTCTCAGCAGCAGTTGCATTTTCATCAGGCTCATCTGGTAATGGGGTGTCTAGAATTTCTTCCTTTTTCTCAGCCCTGAGAACAATTCTCAGGTTGCGGATCCAATCCGTGTAATTTGTTCCATTCAACTTATCTTTCTCAATAATTGTACACAAAGAAAATGGTTGATTGTGAGCGGCCATCTACAACAAAAGTAATGCAAAATACTAAGACAATGTATCCATGAAAGAGTAAATTATATCAAAATAAAATCTACTCCCACTAAAATCAATATCCCTCAATTGATACTTAGTGATTCAAGGCCCACAACTAACAAGTCAACTAGTGAGCTTTAGCATCACCGCTAGAAGACATGGTAGATCAGTAAGCAACACTTTGCTAATCATATCACATATGACTCTTGTTGTTGGGTAGCATCTCTATGCTACGCTCAACCTACCCATGCTCCAAGGTCCCTAACTGTTAGGATGACCTTGTTTAAGTAACCAAACCTTCTTGCAGTAAGTATCCGATACGAACCTGCTTAGTCGAGGAAAACCAGTGGCACCCTAATTTCATATACCCACCACTGATTGAAAAATACTTATGACAGTGCAAGGTTTGGGGAATCATTTAACTTAAACATTGCTGAGGGATCGTTCTACTTCACTGCCATATGCAATTAGACAAAAACATAATAGCATGTGAAAGTAGCACATAGTAAGAATGGCATAACACAGACATGACTTGGTATAGCCCATTATTCCTTTGGGGATCTCCACCTCCTTCAATCTATGCATCATGGCGATCTACATCTCCATGATTCGAGTATGCCATCCTTTAGTGATGATTCCGCCAAGACTAGCTACTACTAGCGCAAGTAAAATAAAATTACATAGTCGCAGATAGATCATCATAGATTGACATACAGGCCTTTACATTAATTTTGACAATATATATGTGGCTCCTGCCAATATTGTCCTTATGACATGCAAGCCATGAATTAAATACATACATGCATCACATACACATAAGGGCTATACCAGTCATTAATACCTGCAAAACAAAGTTATCCGAATCCGATGTCTAATCTTGCAACGCAAAAAACTCTATTTTCCAAGCCTTATTTCATAGAGAACCAAATGTAAAATTTCATTCTCTATGATTTTCATTTAGAGTTCGTCTCAATCTGAGTTACGGTTCAAAAGTTACGGCTCTTTTACCGAACATCACTTTTCTCGGCAAACCGGCGCCCGGCAGTAAATTCCTTCTACCACCACCGCGCATCATATGCGCTTGGCACTTGACCTAGGGTTCAATTCGATCAATCGGATTGATCTCTAACTCACCATGACTAGATTTACATGAATCACTTAACTTGGATGGAAAAATTCTGATCGGTACGGGTAGATCGTTTCAAGACCAACACGACAAGATGACGAACCAAGGTTAGAGACTCGTCTACAACCACACATATCACCATATGCACAAAACCAAACCTATAACGAGGCAGTAACGGCTCTGATACCACTGAAGGGTTATGAGGTTGCTACGCTAGCCCGAAAACAAAAATATTTGGCCTCACAAACCAGGATGTACTACTAGTTAGAGGTTACGGGATTACCACTACACGCGCAGGTGCAGCGGAAGATGACTTGATGTAGTCATACATGTTGCAGCAGGCAGTGCAATTGCATGGTTGTCTGTCACCTCAATCCCCTCATGTGGTTCATCCCAGTGCTCCAAATGCAGCACCTCCGAGGAATCCCACACGTGCAGGGAAGAAGCGATGCGCCTCCAGACTGCTAGGTCAACGAGGAGCAGAAGGCGTGAGCATGGGGAGGGCTACGGCAGCTGCCAAAGGCGTGTGTGTAACACAGACCATGCCCCTACCCCTTGCTTATATAGGCGTCCCCAATGATCTCATGAGTTGGAGGCCCATTAGTAACCCTAAGCCTTATCTAATTTGGTCCAACCCAAATTAGGCTTCCAACCCCTTAAGCGTGCGACCCTATGGGTTCACGCACACATTAACATGGGCCGAGTACTCCTACTCACCCAATAGTTGACAGTGGCCTCTAGCAAGGTGTGACAACTCCTATGTGCACACAAAGATCATATCAGATGAACCACTACGACCACATACAAGTATTCCCTTTGCCAGTCGATATATGGTTTAACTCGTGGGTTAACACTTAACCCAAGCATGGCCATGCATTTGTTGATCCAATCACTTGAGTGATCCAGTGATATATCTCTCGCGTAGAGAGCGGCAAATTCCATCTTGATTGTCTATGTCTCAAAGCATGCTTCCCGACCACCCGAAGACCACCTTTATAACTACTCAGTTACGGAGCAGCGTTTGATAGTCCCTAAGTAGGCCATTTCATATCTTGAGTACATACCACAATCTTAGGTCTAAGGACATAACGTACATGATGTGAATAGAGACTTTCTCATGTCGGGTCAGTCCAGCCTACATGTCTCATATGTGCCCACATTATTAGTTTGACATCTCCATGTCCATGACTTGTGAAACATAGCCATCAACTAATACATGTGCTGGTCTAATATTCAAGTGTGTTCTCATAAGAACGCTGACCAGGGACAACTTTAGAATAACCATTCAAGTAATTGAGTTCCACAAACGATTCACATAATCGCCAATAAATACATGTTGTCTATAGTGGATATTCAATGAACACTTTATTATTCATGGATACAATCGGAATATCATCATCTACATGATTAGCTCTAGGGCATATTCCCAACATGCTGCTCGTCTAGCGGTATGGATGGCACGATGATACGAAGCGGGGCAGCGGCTAGGAGAAGGGAGGATGAGTGTAAGGGAAAAAATGACATCAGCAGTGAATGGGGGGAGTCAGCAAGTAGTGGAACTAGACTATGGGATGTGAAAGGAATAGGGATGGCACCCGTCGATTTGGTTGCGGGTGCAGAGAAAACTCAACCCCGGCAAAACCTGCGGGGCAGGGAAAAACCCACCCACAACAAACTTGTGGGTGGATTTCGACACCCGAACCCTGATAAATACCGATATGAATCAGTGAAGGGAATGCCCGATCTTCACGATAGTAGGCCACGAATTGAAGATAACTTGCTATGAACAGCGGAGGATAATTGGCTTTATATCTATCCAAGGTTGGATGCGACCAAGCGACGAGGAGAGAGATACTGAAACTGCGAAGACTTCAACTCGATCTCCGAACGACCGCAAAACCACAATCTAGAATGAATCCACACAAGACGGTGTAGCCGTATAGGAAACCATAAAGCATGAACTAGGGGAACCCAGAGGGATTACTTCACATGTTCAAGAAGAACAAGGAAGAACAATGGTTTGAGTAAGGCACTCAACAGTCTCGGCTGCAATATGATGTAGTTTATCAAAATATCAAAAGGTTTCTAATAGCTTAGAGGCAGGGTATATTTATACTAGGAACATCCCTCCTAGATAGGTATGAAAATGAAATGGAGTTTCTAAAAGAAGGCAATGTGAAAGGTCCCCGCGGAATGGAACCCCGAAGTGGTTTTGCATGACTGTTGGCCTCCAGAGCAGTTTCCAATAAACTGACCATAACTCCTTATTGAGAAGTCCAAATGATGAACCATTTCTTGGGTGTGAAACTAGACTCCAACAACTTTCTAGAAATATATGCCATGCACCATGGAATATTGTATATTGGTACAGTTTTGCACACCTATTTGAACCAACATTCTATCATGACAGACTGTTGACCTTCTGAGCAGTCTGGACTAAGCTGTGTATATCTCAACATTGGCACGTCCAAATGTGGTGAGGTTTGTTGCATTGGAATGTAGACTTGATGAGCTTTGTACTCACATACCTCCAAAGCTTCAAGGAGTTGAGATTTGTGACTGCTTCTTTCTATTGGTCCATCTTGAGTGCTGGTCTGATCCTTGTGGTCCGATTCTTCCTCCTCTTCATGTATATTCCTAAGTACAACCAAAGTAGAGCACTTAGGTAGTATAACATTCTTTGAAGTATCAAAATTATGACCAATAAGGAAAGAATTCACCTGCTCTTGTAGTTTCTTAGCACGGCTTCTTGTAAGTGGACCTTGATTTGTAGCACTTGGACTTGAACTAGCATGCATGGTTGGGATGTCCTCATCATCTCCCCCTCTTGAAAAGGAGTCATCCTCGACTCTTCCAATCCAAAGAATAGAGATAGATCGGTGACATTGAAACTTGTACTTACACCATAAGTACTTGGAAGATCAATTTCATATGCATTGTCATTGATCTTGCGAAGCACTTTGAAAGGAGCATCAGCTCGGGGCTGCAACTTGCTCCTGCGTTGTTTAGGAAAGCGATTCTTACGCAAATGCACCCAAATCAAGTCTCCAGGTTCAAATAACATCTTCTTGCGATGCTTGTTGGCGTGCTTCTCATACATCTTGATCATCTTTTTAATGTTTACTCTAGCTTGATCATGAAGCTTCTTAACAAATTCAGCTCGTTTGCTTGCATCAAAGTTCTCATGTTCCTGCATAGGTAAAGGCAAAAGATTGATGGGAGCAGCAGGATTGAAACCATATACAATTTTGAATGGACAAAATTTTGTGGTTGAGTGTACCACCCTATTGTATGCAAACTCCACATGTGGCAAGCTTTCTTCCCATAGCTTCAAGTTTTTCTTTAGGACAGCTCACAACAGTGTTGATAATGTACGGTTCAAAACTTCAGTTTGCCCATCAGTTTGAGGATGACACGTAGTGGAGAATAGTAGCCTTGTTCCAAGTTTTCCCCACAAGGTATGCCAAAAGTAGCTCAAAAATTTGGTGTCACGATCAAAAACAATGGTACGTGGCACTCCATGTAGACGCACAATTTCCCTAAAAAACAATTCAGCAATGTGTGAAATATCGTCGCTCTAATGAAAAGGAATAAAGTGTGCCATTTTGCTAAATCGATCAACCACAACAAAGATTGAATCCCTCCCCCTCTTGGTTTATGGTAAACCAAGAACAAAGTCCATAGAAATATCCTCCCAAGGTACACTAGGAATAGGCAGAGGAGTGTATAAACCATGAGGGTTCAAACGGGACTTAGCTTTGTGGTAGGTTTCGCAGCAAAGAACATGTCTCTTCACATCTCTTCTAAACTTAGGCCAAAAGAAGTGATCAGCAAATACTTGTTCTGATTTCTTTGCACCAAAATGGCCCATAAGTCCGCCTGCATGAGCTTCCTGTAAAAGCAAAATGCAAACAGAACAATCTAGAATGCAGAGTTTATTAGCTTGAAACAAAAACCCATCATGCAAATGGAATTTTTCCCATCCCTTGCCACCACAACACTTGGAATATGGTTCAGCAAAATATGAATCGGTGCCATATAAATCTTTATACTTTCCAAACCAAGAATTTTAGCATCAAGTTGTGAAAGTAAAATATGATGACGAGACAAAGCGTCAGCCACAACATTGTCCTTCCCTTTCTTGTACTTAACAATGTATGGAAAAGACTCAATGAATTCACTCCATTTTGCATGCCTTCGGTTCAGTTTCAGTTGTCCTTTAAGGTGTTTCAAAGATTCATGGTCTGAATGTATCACAAATTCTTTAGGTAGAAGGTAGTGTTGCCAAGTTTCCAAACTCCAAACAAGAGCATATATATCATAAACTGAATAATTCAGAATTGGACCACTTAGCTTTTCACTGAAGTATGCAATTGGCCTCTTTTCTTGCATAAGCACACCTCCAATCCCTACACCACTTGCATCACACTCAATTTCAAATGTCTTACCGAAATCTAGAAGTGCGAGGACTGGGGCTGTTGTTAACTTCATTTTTAGTTCTTCAAATGCCTTCTCTTGTGCTTCACCCCATTTAAAAGGAACTTCTTTCTTTGTCAGCTCATTGATTGGAGCAGCTATGGTGCTGAAATCTTTCACAAATCGCCAGTAGAAACCAGCAAGCCTGAGGAAGCTCCTAACTTAACTCACATTTTGTGGAGGTACCCACTCATGAACAGCTTTGATCTTTTCCTCATCCACCTCCACACCTTGGCCTGAAACAACAAAGCCAAGAAACACTACCTTGTCGGTGCAAAAGGTGCACTTGTCAAGGTTAGCACATAATTTTTGCTCACGTAGGACAGCAAGCACACTTTGGATATGTTCAACATGTTCATCAAGGGATTTTCTATAAATTAATATATCATCAAAGTAAACCACAACAAACTTGCCAATAAAAGCTCTAAGCACATGATTCATCAATCTCATGAAGGTACTAGGCGCATTAGTCAATCCAAAAGGCATTACCAACCATTCATACAAACCTAATTTTGTTTTAAAAGCTGTTTTCCACTCGTCTCCTTCTCGCATTCTTATTTGGTGATATCCGCTTCTCAAGTCAATTTATGTAAAAATGATAGCACCACTAAGTTCAACAAGCATGTCATCAAATCTTGGAATGGGATGTCTATACCTTACTGTGATGTTATTGATAGCTCTACAATCAACACACATTCTCCAGGATCCATCTTTCTTGGGAACTAAAAGAATAGGAACAACACAAGGTGAAAGACTTTCTTGCACGTACCCCTTTTTGATCAACTCTTCCACTTGTCACTGAATTTCTTTTGTCTCCTACTGGTTGGTGCGATATGCAGCTCGGTTTGGAAGTGAGGCACCAGGAACAAGGTCAATTTGATGTTCAATCCCCCTCTTAGGTGGCAGCCCTGGTGGCACTTTGTCTGGAAACACATCCTCATAATCCTGTAACACATTAACACTCGGCAAAGTAGAGGATAAGTCGTTAGTGGAAAGAAAATTGTCCTTGTACAGGAGTACAAAGAACATAGCATTGGGTTCACTCAATTCTTTTAAATCCCCCTTCCTAGCCATCATAACTAGTCCCTCTTTTCCCATTGTCTTGGTTCTTTGCAACTGTGGGGTTTTATTTGGCTTTGGAAACACTCCCTCACTATTTTTGTGGGTCTCTCGCAAGTGGTTCTCGCTCGCTCACTGATTTCTTTTTAGATCATCCTTCAAAATCTCCTTTGGTGTCAAAGGGAGCAAAGAGATCTGCTCTCCTTTGTACATAAAGGTCAGCTTGTTTGCTCTTCCAAAAATCTGAACATCACGATCATATAGCCATGGTCTTCCTAGCAGCAGTTGGCATGCTTGCATAGGTACCACATCACACTCCACATGATCATTATACCTCCCAATAGAGAAAGGAACTGTCACAATATTGTTCACACGTAGCGCACCACAATCATTAGGATGACACCGTTGTTTGAGCCCCAATCTGTCAACCAACTCTTAACTTGCAATATTGTTGCAACTTCCACTATCAACAATGATTATACACAACTTCTCTTTGATCATGCCTCTAGTATGAAAGAGATTGTGTCGCTGCCCATTCTCTTCTTTTGCAGTAGAAACATTGAGCACTCGAAGAGAAATAAAGCAATTATTATCACCTTCATTAGGTTGGATCTCATTATCATCACCGCTTTCTTTTTCTTCATCATATCTTGGACTAACTTCTTCTTGATCACTTTCAGATTCCCATTCTCCATGCTCATTCACAATCATGGTCCTCCTACATGGACATTGGGCTGCAACATGTCCACGACCATGGCACTTGTGGCACACTATTTCTCTGCTACGTGTAGAGGATGCAGCGGCTGAAGCAACAATTGTGGCTGCTGCACTTGCAACAGGTCGTTGCTTCTTTGCAGGGGATGATGCAGTAGAAACTGCCATCTTCAAAGGAGCAGTCGATGGAGAGGGTCTAGCTGTAGCTCCGTGGGATCGACCCCCACCAAAAGAAGTACCAGACTGATGCTTGCACCATGGGGTTGCTATGGAAGTACTGCCATAAGATCTTCCATGTTTCTCTTGCTGAATTTTTCTTTCAATGCGCTCAGCTTGATCAACAAGGTCTTGCAAAGTATAATGTGGAAACATCTCAACAAAATCAGAGATTTCTTCATTAAGACCACCCAAAAATCTTGCCATTTTTTATTCTGGATCTTCTCTAATTTCAGCCCGCACTAACAGCAGTTCCAACTCCTTATAATACTCATCAACTATTTTTCTTCCTTACTTCAATGCTTGCAACCTATTGCGAAGGTCACGCTGATAGCTTGAGGGTACAAATTGCCTCCTCATTACTCTCTTCATCTCACCCCATGTATTGATATAATCATGTCCCAACTCAACTTGATTCTCTTGTACTTGATTCCACCAAGTCAGAGCATAACCAGAGAACTCAACTGAAGCAAGATTCACATGCCTCTGATCAGAAAGATTATGAACTCTAAAAATTTGATCACACTGCTCAGCCCACTCAAGATATGCCTTCCTAGTGAATTTAGTTATGCTTAACTTGATACGAGCGATGTTGTCCGGGTCATCTCTATCATGATGGCCATGATGATACTCTCTATCTCCAAGATCAGCACGCCGACGATGATCTCGGCGCTGCTCAAACAGCCCATCATTTGAAAAGGGATTTTCATTATCATCAAACCCCTCTTCATGATCAAAGTCATCAGATTCTTCATCATCAAAATGCACACAGCGGTCATGACCACACCCGTGAGCTCATCCACCATTCCGGCCTTGATGAACAGCCCGCCTACCAACACCACGACCATATCTGAAACGGTCATGAATGCCATGTCCCGCATCAAAATTTTCACCACCAGATTCATCATGTTGATGGCGAGGTGCCCTCCGTCCATGTACAGGCATGCATTCATCAAGCATCCTCCTCATGGCCTCCAAGAGTGAGTCGCCCATTTGGCACAACTCAGCCCATGCAATAGGAGGTTCTTCTCCTCCATGATGACCACCATGAATACTCGAATTGGATCCTACCATGTTAGCACTTTTGCAGGAAAAGTGGAATAGGTAAATTTGTGGAATCTCACACCTCACCTCTTACTTACCAATGTTCTTTCCTGTTCTTGAGGACAGTGAGTGTGCTAGTGTAGCAGCTCAATGGAAGTGATTCTGAGGTCGCTAGGATTACAAGTCGAACGTCCCAGTTTTAGTTTTTCGGTGGAGCTATAGGTGGCTATTCAAGGGAGGCTACGGTACTGCAACCCAAGTGGTTTGATGTACTCAAAAGATATGAAGTTGCTGCGACGGTGATTGCCACCAACTTGAATATACAAACTGAAAATTTCAGCAAACAACCACAACAAAACCCCTTCAACTTGTTTGCTCTTCTCTTGTTTTTCTTTTTTTCTTTCTTTCTTTTTTAACTCAATTCTTTCTTCTCTGAATTTTTTCTGAATTTTTTTAATACAAATAGGGGTGTGAATAACGGATGAGACACATATATATGGATAGTGACTAGCAACTTGATGAACACAACAAACACAAAGATAACAGTACCGCTAAAGGCTATAGGATTTTTGTGGCTTTTTAGTGGACTCTAGGTGATGAACAAAAACAGTAGTATATGATGGATAAAACAAAGGTAAATATGTGGATGATGGTAAGACCTACCATGACAACCAATGCTCTAATACCATATGATAAATACCAATATGAATCAGTGAAAGGGATGCTCGATCTCCATGACAGTAGGCCACGAATCAAAGATAAGTTGCTGCGAATAGCGGAGGATAACTGGCTTTATACCTATCCAAGGTTGGATGTGACCAAGCGACGGGGAGAGAGACACCGAAACTGTAAAGACTTCAACTCGATCTCCGAACCACCACAAAACCACAATTCGGAACTAATCCACACAAGACGGTGCAGCCGTACTGGAGACCATAAAGCATGAACTAGGGGAACCCAGAGGGATCACTTCACAAGTCCAAGAAGAAGATGGAAGAACAATGGTTTGAGTAAGGCAATCAGCAGTCTCGGCTGCAATATGATGTAGTTTATCAAAATGATCAAAAGGTTTCTAATAGCTTAGAGGCAGGGGATATTTATACTAGGAACATCCCTCCTAGATAGGTATGAAAATGAAATGGAGTTTCTGAAAGAAGGCAATGTGAAAGGTCCCCACGGAATGAAATCCCGAAGTGGTTTCGCATGACTGTTGGCCTCCAGAGTAGTTTCTAATAAACTAACCATAACTCCTTATTGGGAAGTCCAAATGATGAACCGTTTCTTGGGTGTGAAACTAGACTCCAAGAGATTTCTAGAAATGTATGCCATGCACCATGGAACATTGTATATTGGTATAGTTTTGCACGCCTATTTGAACCAACATTCTGTCATGACAGACTGTTGACCTTCTGAGCAGTCTAGACTAAGCTGTGTATATCTCAACATTGGCACATCTAAATGTGGTGAGGTTTGTTGCATTGGAAAGTAGACTTGATGAGATTTCCAAAATATACTCACCGACCTCCAAAGCTTCAAGGAGTTGAGAGTTGTGACTGCTTCTTTGTGCTGGTCCATCTTGAGTGCTGGTCTGATCCTTGTGGTCCGATTCTTCCTCCTCTTCATGTATATTCCTAAGTACAACCAGAGTAGAGCACTTAGGTAGTATAACATTCTTAGAAGTATCAAAATTATGATCAATAAGTAAAGAATTCACCTGCTCTTGTTGTTTCTTGGCACGGCTTCTTGTAAGTGGACCTTGATTTGTAGCATTTCGACTTGAACTAGCATGCATGGTTGGGATGTCCTCATCACACCCACACCAGCAGGGTTTCAGGCGGGTATTGGGTGCCCACAGATCTGGCAACATACAACATAAAAAATAAGAGTCACTGTGGCTCGGGCCTGGTGTTGGCAGCCACTCACCGTGGCTGCGCGCTTTGTGGAGACGAGCAGAGCTCAGGGAGCAGCGGGGAGGAGGAGGCGATTGGCGGGCGATGAGGGAAGGGCGAGCGGCAAGCTGGTAAGGGGAGAGCGAGCTCGCGGTGTGTCACCGGTGCCGAGAGATGTGGGAGTACGATGCCTAGGCCAGGCCTGTGCAACGGCTGAGGGAGTGATGAGTGAGGGGGAATGGGTGATTGAGTTAGGGTTTCTAGGATCTGGACTATATTTATTTATCGAGCTGGGTTGGGCCTTCGCCTTGGCTATCGGCTGGGTTGGGATTTTTTTATTTTGGGTGGGGTTTTGTTTTTATTTCAGGTGGGTACAGGTTCACCTGCACGTGACATCCCAGACCTGCATTTGCACTGTGGGTAAAAATTTGGACCCCAACCCGCATCCACCAGGTCAAAACCCCACGGGTACCCATTGGAATTTCCATCTCTAAAAAGTGTTGCGATTGATGTAAAGAACGAGACAAAGATGTATGATGAGAACTTGATGTTTCATTCATTGATCATAGGTTACAATATATAGGGGTAGTAAATGAGAAATTACAGATGAAACTCTGTCGCTACGGAACCACGACTCTCATCTGTGGAGAGGAGTCGCGTCCCCCCAAGTTACAATATCCACGGGGAAGCACTCATGGGGAGTCCTTCGAGTAGAAATCTTCCGTACTCGGGAATATCGTACTTACGAGGGCGAACTTCCTTCCATGCTGTGTGAGAGGATCCGAAGGAGAATTCAATGTACAATGAGATTATCGCTTTGGGAAATATCTTTCCCACGAGATATTTTTAACACTCCCTCTTGATCGAATTCGTCCTTGAGATCAATGTATGGTACTATTTCTTTACATAGTCGACAAGGCCGCAAGGGCACCATAAGGATCAAGGGGCTGTTGAGCCACGAGATCGCCCACACGTCTGCGCTACGGTACCTCCACTCACTCCCCCACACCAAGGGGTGTAATCACACGCTAAGAAGACTTAGTAAAAGCACAAGATTTTGAAAAATCAATGTCTAATGATCCTGTATGCTTCTATGCAAGTCCTTACATAGTCGACAAGGCTACGAGGACACCCTAAGGCTGAGGGGCCGTCGAGTCACAAGATCGCCTATGCCTCTGGGCTACGGTACCTCCACTCACACCCCACACCAAAGGGCGCAACTGTGTGCCAAGATGACTGCATAAAAACTCAACTCAGTAGAAAAGGAACGATAGATTTGAACTCAAAAGCATTTGAAATGCATATAAACTTCATGTTTTAAAGCCGTCGAGGCCACATCAACACAAGTCAAAATCTAACCTATTACGTGGGCCTTCTTGCCCAGATTGGCTCACAGGCCAGCTTCTTCTTCTTCATCAATACCTAGAGGAAGGACCTCGGGCTCGAACAACTTCGCCAGTCGATCGTCGGGCTCCTCAGCAGCTTCGATCAAGGCCCTGCGCCTCTCCTTGTTCTTGATGTCAGTCTTGGTAGGGTCATAGACAAAGCCATGGGAGATCACCCCCATGTCGTAGCTGAAGCCAGAGCAGACAACCGCCATCGTCCGCTTCATACTGACATGGAGCGCGTTCCGGACATGCTCCCTCGTGACTCAACTGAGCTTGTACAACCGGTTGGTGAGGGAGGCCCCGCGCACTTCATCCTCGACCTCTATTTCAGGATCAACACCGAAGTCATTGCAGACCAAGTTGATCGTGGTGTGAAGTGTGTTGGTCAACCTCGCCTTGGCCCAGTGGGCGTCTTGGAGCATCTTCGTGTTGTCTCAAGCCTTGATCAACTCCTCGTTGAGATCTGGAATATAAGACAGGGGTCAGCCATGATGAGCAAGATGGCAAAGGCAAAAATACAAAAGCTAAAGAGGAAGGCTCACCGGTGGCATGAGTATCAAGGGCCGTGTACCCATCCTTCAGCTTGGCGTACTCCTTCTTGGCCACTCCTAGGGTGGGGACCATCTCCGTCTTCTCCACCCGTAGGTCCTTGATCGCCTGCCCAACCAGCGCGATGGCCTCCTCCTTCTTCTAGAGGGTCTCCTTCAGTGTAGCGACCTCGGCGGACAGGGCCTGGGCACGGCGCCGCTCCTCCCCAGCTGAGAGTACTAGCCGACATCTACCTTGAGCCCCTTGATATGCTCCTAGGAGTCCCTGATCTCCCTCTCGAGCCCCTAAATGCGCTCGGCCACCAGGGAGAGGTCCTCGAGGGCCTTCTGCCTCTCCCCTCAGGCCTTGGTGGCATCCTCCTTTGCCTCGAGCCGTCGAGGCATCCTCCTTGGCTTTCTCCGCCTCCTCCCGGGCCCTGGCTAGGTCATCCTTCATCTTCACCATCTCAGCCCGGGCAGCCTCGAGCTGGTCTCGTAGCTCAGGGACCTGCCCCCATCCACCTTGCATCATGTGGATGAACTAGGACTTGGCCAGGGAGCGCATCCTAAGGTCCTAAAAATGAAACAGCATAAAAGACTAAGAATCCAGGAGGAAAACTACCTAGTCCCAATATAACAAGGAGCAGGTTATGTACCGCAAGGGCTCAGGGCATGTCCTCAATGGCGACATCGACGGCCAGCCGCAAGGCGTTCTGCAGCCATGCCCGGAACTCCTGGATGTTTTCTAAGCGCTCGACCTCCACCGGGTCATCCATCTCGAAGAGGGGTGCATCGGGATTTGTCGGGTCTTAGAGCCGAAGTGCCTCCTGACCCTAGCAGGGAAGGTCTCCTTTGACCCTCCCCCGAACGGCCATCGTGATGCGGTCTGCCATCTCGGCCGAGCCACCATGATGGACCACCTGGTCAGCTAAGGTGGGGAACGATGACTCGATCTCCCTCTCAGCTCCTGATGACTCAACTTCCCCGGCCTTGCACTTCCCCTGGGCGATATAGCCAGAGGTGCGCAGGCCGAGGCCGTATAAGGATCCTCAGATGACTGATGCCCTAACAGGTGGTGGGCGAGGCATCAGTGCCATCACAACCACCCGTGCGATGGGCTGCCCAACCTTCCTCCACATCGAGACGTCCTCGGCCGCTAGCTCCTCCGGCTGGCTCCAGGTTGGCAGCCCCGGCCGCCAATCCTCCTACCCTGCATTCGGTGGGGCTTCCACCTCCTTCTCCTGCTACTATTGACGCGACAGGCTTCCTTCTCCTTCTACGGTAGGCTCGAGGCTGCCGGCTCCTCCTGCTGTAGTTACGGCGGTGAGACCGCGGTCGACACCTCTTCCTGCCACTACGGCAGGACTGAAGATGTCGTCGCCTGCTCTCCTTGCTACTGCTGCTGCTCCTCCTGCTGCTGCTGCTGCTACTCGTGCTGATGCTGCTGCTGCTTCTACGGCTGGCCCGATGCCTGCCGCTCGCCCTCCTGCTGCTTCTACTGTCACTCCTGCTTCTGCCGCTCCTCCAGCTCATGCAGCCCTTGTGTCCATGTCGGCCATGGCTGCTACTGCTGGGGAACCTCCGCCATCTTCTCCGCATCACGGCCAGAGGGATCCGCCCCCTCATCCTCAATGGTGATCGGGGCCTCCTCCGTCGACCCTGGCTCCCGGCCACAGGCTATGTCCCCGAGCCTGGCTGCGGGCTACGTCCATCCTTGCCATGGTCCCCAAGGTGCTCAAGCCTGCAATGGAAGCAGCGCCCGTTAGCCTACCTCGAGTCATAGCGGCGCGGGCCTTCGCCACTTAGGCAGCCACCGCCGCTGTCTGGGACATCGAAGTAGCACCTGGTGTCGACGCCGTCACCCTCGCTGCGGCGTCAATCTTGAGCCACTTGGCAGGGGAGAGAGCCACCATCTCTGGCGCACGCTTGACCCTGGAGCACACACAACCAAGAGACGCTAAGAACCCCTAAAAGCCAAAAAAGGTAAAGGAAGCCCCAAGATACCAAAAACTTACCCCACGAGGATGAGAAGAGCCCTCCTTCCCACTTTGACCTGCTCCGCGCGTTGAGTGTCGAGGACCTGGTCTGAGGCGGCGGCATGCCGGACCCACCCCGTGAAGGGCCGGTGGCATCCTGCCGCGTGTGCGACGCGATGAGGACCTCCCCCGAGTCAAGGGGTCACTCATCCTCTACTCCTCAGGCTGCTCCAAGGCCCTCGCTTCTCAACCTTCAATAGGCACCGAGGCCACCCTCTAGGCCTGAGAGGATGACCCCGCCTCGACCATTTCCTACGCGAAGCGGGTGTCATCTCAGGCCATACGGGGCACCAAGGGGTCAAGAAATGCCTACATGCCTTCGTCATCGCTGCCCTCGTCCTCCTCCTCCTCTTCCAAGGGAGATTCCTCTTCAGGAACCCCTCACGCCTCTGCTTCGCCCAGCGCTGCTCATGCGCCAGGCGCTCGAGGCTCTTCCTCTTTCACACCTTCTTTTCTTGATCCTTACTCTTCTTCTGTTGTTGGGCAGTGAATCATCTCACCTAGCGATCAGTGTCATGCTCCTTGATCGGGGGCGTCAACACCCTAAAATCTATGCCCCCTGTACACAAGCCCACGATAGAGAACATGGGGATGAGTCGAGGAAGAAAGGAATTCGAGGGAGATATTACAACATACTCACCAGATGGATGTGATCGTCGTCAGGAAGCATCGGGATGTTGTTCACATCCTCCAGGGTGAAGGCGTTGGCGACCGCTCCCCTCACCCACCTCGCGATGTCCTCAAGGGACAGCACCTCGATCGACATCAGGCACACCTCGAGTGATGCACCGGGCACCATCTGGTCCAAGTACAGTGGGCGCCGCATCAGTAGGAGAACCCTCCATCTATGGAACACCAAGATGATGATCCCGGTGTTCAGCCCCAGCTCGTGCAGTCCTCAGCGCATCAAGGAGAGGATTCAGCCTCGCTTGACAATCCTTCGCCACGCCGTGCGGCCAGTGTTCCGGGCGCTTCGCAATGATGCGCCTGGTGTAGGGAGGCAGCAGGCCACCATCATTTTGGAGGTAGAACCACCCGGCGTGCCACCCACTGTGGTTGGAAATCAACCCCGTCGAGATGAATAGGTCCGCCCTCTTCAACGGTAGGTTGCAGCAGCCGACGCGGATGATGCTCCTCACCCCCTGTGACACTGGCTTTGTGAAGTGCTCGCCCTTGAAGAGATGGTGCCACAACTCCCAGTGTGGCTTCATCCCCATTTATCCCTCGTAGATGGTGGCATATATCGCTGCATTGGAGATGGTGTTGGGGGAGAATTGCTGGAGCTCCACCTCATAGTAGTTGGTCAGAGCCCGCATGAATCGGCTCGGAGGCGACCCAAGCCCCATCCTCTTCGGCTCCAGTTCCTTCCTCAACGGCACCATCCACTACGGCCGATCAGCCGAGACGACAAGGCGAAGGAGCCCGTCATCCACCAGCTCCCATTTTGTCATGGCCGACGGGAGCCAGTCCTCTGGAGGAAGAAGTTCCGGGGCCATGGCGACAGTGCGGATCTGCACACCGGATGGACGGGAGGGAACATCCCCAATCTCTCTTTTTTCTCTCTTGTGCTAACAAACAGGGAGACTCTACTCTCCGGTGGCGGTGGCAACAAAACCGGGAAGACAAGATGGGGAACGGGCAGAAACCTACCCCCTAAACTTATAGGTAGGCAGGTAAAACCCCGCATTTAATGCCTGCACCTAACCGCTCCCTTGATTTATGGGTACAGGGACACACGTCGAATTCTTGGTCTCTAGCCATTGTCGCCGCCCCCCACGACTGCACCGTTATGACTCCTACCTTAAAAGGTGTGCCCAGCGGATGAGAGGAGTTATTCGCAGATAATTCCTTCCACAGTTAGGAACGTGGGCCTCAGCACCACAAAAATCTCAAGGGAGCGAAGGCTGGCCCTCGATTTGGATTCTACAGCCGCCCTCGAGTATCCGAGTTAGGGATGACTAGGGGACAGCTGACACGAGTCCCTTGTTTGAGAACAAACTCTCGAAGCCCCTTCAGACATATTCAAGGCGAAACAAAAGGGCAACTATGAATCCCCTCGGAGGGAGGCATCGAGCCATCAAACCCTATCAAATGGGTTTGGAATCCATGTGTCCATTTGTTAGCTTCAATGAGAGCGCCTTCGTGGCCACCTGTCGACCCCTATCGAATGGGGCACGAGCTCTCACTTGAATTTCCTAATAACAGCTCACCAGAGGACGCCAGAGCTCGCCCAAACGAGGGTAGCATGACGCTCCTCACCCCTTCTCCCATCGAAAAGGAGCGTGAGGATCGAAATAAAAAGATGAGCTTGGTCCTAATTGACCTCGACAAAAGAGGCTCGGGGGCTCGCTCACAACCTGGTGGCCTCAATGAAGGAGAAACCAACCACCCGGGGGATCGACAACGTACGAAAACCCTCAACAAAAGAGTGGCAAACGCGCTAGGGGCTAGAAGACTTGAGCCTCCCCCCGATTACACTACTAAAAAGCACCCGGAGGAGTTTTTCTACTCCTTCATGGCCTCGAGGGCCACACCCGAGGGACTCCAGTTCATTTATGCCTGGTCACCCAACCACCACAGAGTGGGCCTCAACGAGAAAAGCTCATACATGCCTGGGGGCTTAACCACTGGAGCACCCCTCGACAAAAAGCGCCTAAAGTCCTCAGAGGAGTATCTACTCCTCCAAGGCTATGACTCTAGTTCATGAGCCTCTGCGTTAGTGCCAGCACTCACGCTGAGACTCAGGGGCTACTATCAGGTACCTGGATAAGGGATACCCTAAACCTCAATCCAGGAGAATTAGTCCCGAACAATTAAACCCAAATCACCAAAAAAGCCAGCAACCAGTTTGAGGGACAAGGGTCTACCAGGGTACATCGAGCCATGCTGGGCTGGCTCACGAGCAGCATCATCCAAGACAAGACTGTCCCCTAATCGATGGGGGCCCTCGAATGACAAATGTTCGCCCATGCGGACAACCCCCCGTCAAAGTGATGGAGCACATCTTGTTGGGAATATGCCCTAGAGCTAATCCTGAGATGATGGTATTCCGATTGTATCCATGATTAATAAAGTGTTCATTGAATATCCATTATAGACAACTTGTATTGATTGGCAATTATGTGAATTGTTTGTGGAACTCAATTACTTGAATGGTTATTCTAAAGTTGTCCCTGGTCGGCGTTCTTGTGAGAACACACTTGAATATTAGACCAGCACATGTATTAGTTGATGGCTATGTTTCACAAGTCATGGACATGGAGATGTCAAACTAATAATGTGGGCACATGTGAGACATGTAGGCTGTACTGACCCGACATGAGAAAGTCTCTATTCATGTCATATACGTTATGTCCTTAGACCTAAGATTGTGGTACGTACTCAAGATGTGAAACGGCCTACTTAGGGACTGTCAAATGCTACTTCGTAACTGGGTAGTTATAAGTTGGCCTTTGGGTGGTTGGGAAGCATGCTATGAGACATAGACAATCAAGATGGAATTTGCCCCTCTCTACTCGAGAGAGATATCACTGGATCACTCAAGTGATTGGATCAACAAATGCATGGCCGTGTTTGGGTTAAGTGTTAACGCACGAGTTGAACCATATATCAAGTGGCAAAGGAAATAACTTGTATATGGTCGTAGTGTTTCGTCTGATATGATCTTTGCATGCACGTAGGAGTTGTCACACCTTGCTAGAGGCCGCTTTCAACTATTGGGCGAGTAGGAGTACTCGGCCCATGTCAATGTGTGCGTGAACCCATAGGGTCGCACACTTAAGGGGCTAGAAGCCTAGTTTAGGTTGGACCCAAATTAGACAAGGCTTAGGGTTACTAATGGACCTCCAACTCGTGAGCTCATTGGGGACGCCTATATAAGCATGGGGTAGGGTGCGCCCTCCCCATGCTCACACCTTTAACAGCCGCCGTCGCCCTCCCCATGCTCGCGCCTTCTGTTTCTCGTGGACCTAGCAGTCCGGAGGCGCATTGCTTCTTCCCTGTACGTGTGGGATACCTTAGAGGTGTTGCATCTGGAGCACTAGGACGAACCATAAGAGGGGATTGACGTGACAGACGACGACGCAACTACACTACCTGCTACGACGCGTACGACTACATCGAGTCATCTTCCGCTGCATTCGCGTGTCTAGTGATAATCCCTGACCTGTAACTAGCTGTAGATCCTAGTTTATGAGATAGAAAAGTTTTGTTTTCTGGCTAGCGTAGCACCCTCATAACCCTTCAGTGGTATCGGAGCCGTAGCTACTCGTTATAGGTTCAGTTGATGGCATATAGATGATATGTAGAGATAGTAGATGCAATCTGCTAGGCTTGGTTGCACAGTTTGATTAGATCAATTGTGAAACGGGGTGGTAGATGGAAACTCAATCTGTTTTCATGCTCTTGATGTGTGGCCGTGTAACGATCTACTCATACCAGTCAGTTTAATCCACCATCTGAGTTAAGTGATACACGTAAGACCATACATGTTGGGCATAGATCAATGAGATTCATCTAGTGAAAATAGAGGGACTCCAAATGGTTCGGATTCAGGTTGATGAGATCAATCTGATGAGATTTTCATAGCGATTCCATAGATGTGATCTATGTAATGAAAATAGAGGGACCGTCATTGCTACCTGTCATAGCGTATAGAATCGTTCTACACCTAACTTGTTTTTGCAGGGTATGTTGTGAATTGGTATGGCCCATGTGTATGTGTGTAATTCTTTCATGGCCTACGTGTCATGTAAGCAATACGGCTGGAGCCATATGTGTTGCCATTGATGTATTGGCCTGTGCGCCATCTTGTGTTTATGCGACTATGTAATTAGTATAGTCTGCGATAAGATAGTTCTTGGAGGTGGCACACATGGGTCGTGGAGATGGAGATCACCATGATGGGAAAGATGATGGAGATGGAGATCACCATTCATTAAAGGGCCATACCATGTCACTATGTGTGAATCTGATTCTCATTATTTGTTCTACTTTCACATGCTATTATGTTTTGTCTACATGAGTGTGGTAGTAAAGTAGAACGATCCCTCAGCAATGTTTAAGTTAAATGCTTCCCCAAACCTTGCACTGTCATAAGTCTTGTACAATCGGTGGTGGGTCTATGAAATTAGGGTTCCACTGGTTTTCCTCGACAAGGAAGGTTCGTATCAGATACTTACTGCAAGAAGATTTGGTTACTTGAACAAGGTCATCCTAACGATTAGGGATCTTGAAGCATGGAAAGGTTGAGTGCTTGGCATAGGGATGCTAGCCCAACAACAAGAGTCATATGAGATATGATTAGCAAGGTGTTGCTTACCGATCTACCATATCGACCAGCGGTGATGCTAAAGCTCACTGTCGGGATGTTAGTTGTGGGTCTTGAATCACTAAGTATCAATTGAGGGATATTGATTTTAGTGGGAGTATATTCTATTTGATATAGTTTACTCCTTCATGGATACATTGTCTTAGTATTTTGCATTACTTTTGTTGTAGATGGCCGTTCGTAATCAACCATTTTCTTTGCGTATAATTCTTGAGAAAGATAAGTTGAATGGAACAAATTACGTGGATTGGATCCGTAACCTGAGAATTGTTCTCAGGGCTGAGAAAAAGGAAGATATTCTAGGCACCCCATTACCAGATGAGCCTGGTGAAAATGCACCTGCTGCTGAAAGAGCCGCTTACAAGAAAGCATGCGATGCTGATCTTGAAGTGAGTTGTCTTATGCTTGCTTGTATGAAACCTGATCTACAGATGCATTTCGATAACAATCACTCAGTGAACGATATGATCATGGCTCTTGAGGAGATGTTTCGCACGCAGGCCAGGACTGAAAGGTTCAACGTCTCTAAGGTGCTTGTGGCAACCAAGCTTGCAGAGGGCGCAGCAGTAGGACCACACGTAATTAAGATGGTTGGTTACACTCAAAGGTTGGAGAAGCTAGGCTTTCCAATTGGCCAAGAGTTGGCCACTAATTTTATTCTCTCATCTCTTTCGCCCAGCTATGGAAACTTCATCTCAAACTACCATATGCATGGAGCGGAGAGAGGCTTGAGTGAACTATGTGGTATGCTGAAAACAGCAGAAGCTGACATCAAGAAAGGTGCCAACAGTAGCCAAGTGTTGGCAGTCCAGAACAGACCTCAGTTTAAGAGGTGGGGCAAGAAGAAGGGCAAGGCTAGAGATGAGATCTCTAAGCCAAACCCATCTACCACTAAAGCTGGACCATCTGCAAATTCAGACTGCTTTTATTGCAAGGGGAAAGGTCACTGGAAAAGGAATTTAAAGGAGTACTTGGCGTCCTTAGAGAAGGATGACGACGATAAAGGTATTACTGCTACTTATACCTTGTCGTTCATGTTACAGACATTTTTCTCGCTAATTCATATATTAATTCCTGGGTATTTGATACTGGATCGGTTGCTCATATTTGCAATACGATGAAGGGAATGATAAGAAGTAGAAGCATGGAAAAGGGAGAGGTTGACTTCCGTGTGGGCAACAATGCAAGAGTTGCTGCGTTGACCGTCGGGACGATGCAACTTCACCTGCCATCAGGATTTATCATGGAATTGAAGAATTGTTATTTTTTTCCTAGCTTAAGTCAAAACATTATATCTCCTTCATGTTTGATGAAGGATGTTATTCTTTTGCGAGTAAAGACAATGGTTGTATGATCTCCAAGAATGACATGTTTGTGGCTTTTGTATCCATTGTGAATGGATTATTTATTTTAAATCTTGATGATGCACCTATCTGTAATGTTACTGCCAAACGGCCTCGGCTTAATGAGTTAAGTCCTACCTATATGTGGCCTTGTCACTTGGGTCATATATGTGAGAATCGCATGAAGAGGCTCCATGATGATGGTCTTCTAACTTCATTTGATTTTGAATCATACGAGACATGTGAGGCTTGCCTGCTAGGCAAGATGACCAAGGCGCCATTCAAAGGATTTCCTGAGAGGGCGTCTGACTTGTTGGAAGTTGTACATACTGATGTATGTGGACCAATGAGCACGACAGCTAGAGGAGGATTTCAATACTTTATAACTTTTACTGATGACTTTAGTAGATATGGATATTGCTACCTAATGAAGCATAAGTTTAAAACATTTGAAAAGTTCAAAGAATTTCAAAATGAAGTAGAGAATCAACGTGGCAAGAAGATCAAGGCCTTGCGATCTGATCGTGGAGGCGAATATCTAAGTCACGAGTTTAGCATTCATCTTAAGAGTTGTGGAATTGTTCCACAGCTTACGCCACCCAGAGCGCCTCAGAGAAATGGTGTGTCTGAGCGACGTAATTGGACCTTGTTGGACATGGTTCGGTCTATGATGAGCCAGTCGGACCTACCTTTATCATTTTGGGGATACGCTCTAGAAACAGCTGCTTTCACATTGAATAGGGTACCATCTAAGCCCGTAGTTAAGACACCATATGAGATGTGGACTGGTAAGAGTACCAGTTTGCCTTTTCTGAAAATTTTGGGGTTGTGAAGTTTATGTCAAACGACTTATATCAGATAAACTAACACCCAAATCGGACAAGTGCTTTTTTGTGGGATATCCAAAGGAAACTTTAGGGTATTATGTCTATAACCGGACAGAGGGCAAAGTGTTTGTTACTCAAAATGGTGTTTTCTTAGAGAAAGAGTTTCTCAAAATAGAAAAGAATGGACAAAAGGTGTATCTTGAAGAAGTTCAAGATGAGCCAGTAGGGACTGACTCTACGAGTGATGCTATTGTAGCAGAGCAAGTTGAGACACCGCCACAACCACAAAGATTAGCAAGACTTCGCGCATTGTGTGGGGATTTGTTATTGTTAGATGATGACGAACCCATGGATTATGCGGAAGCTATGATGGATCTAGATTCTGAGAAATGGCAAAGTGCCATGAGATCTAAGATAAATTCCATGGGAGACAATCAAGTTTGGAACTTGGTTGACCCGCCTGATGGGGTTAGACCCAATGAGTGCAAATGGATCTTCAAGAAGAAGAAGGATATGGACGGAAATGTTCATGTCTATAAAGCTCGGCTTGTCTCAAAGGGTTTTCGGCAAGTTCAAGGGGTTGACTACGACGAGACATTCTCGCCAGTAGCGATGCTTAAATCTGTCCGGATCATTCTAGCAATTGCTACATATTTCGATTACGAGATATGGCAGATGGATGTTAAAATAGCCTTGCTAAATGGGTATTTAGAAGAGGACGTGTATATGATACAGCCGAAGGTTTTGTTGATCCTAATAATGCTGGAAAGATATGCAACCTTAAGAAATCTATTTATGGGTTAAACCATGCATCTTGAAGTTGGAATCTTCATTTTGATGAGGTTGTCAAAGGGTTTGGCTTATCAGAGTGAAGAAGAACCTTGTGTTTACAAGAAGGAAAGTGGGAGCGCTGTTGTGTTTTCGATCTTGTATGTGGATGACATACTATTGATTGGGAATAATATTCCTATGTTGCAATCTGTAAAGACTTCACTGAATAATAGTTTTTCTATGAAGGATTTAGGAGAAGCAACATACATCTTGGGCATTAATATCTATAGAGATAGGTCGAGAAGGCTGATAGGATTAAGCCAGAGTACTTACATTGAAAAGATGTTGAAGAGGTTCAACATGGAACAGTCCAAGAAAGGGTTCTTGCCTGTGTCACATGGTGTGCGCTACAGTGATAAGCAGTGTCCTTCCACTGATGCTGAGCGCAACCGCATGAGTAAGGTTCCATACGCTTCGGCAGTTAGTTCCATCATGTACGCCATGATATGTACTCGTCCAGATGTAGCCTATGCTCTAAGTGTTGCGAGCAGGTATCAAGCCAATCCTGGTGAGAGTCACTAGATGTTGGTTAAAAACATTCTTAAGTACTTACGAAGGACTAAGGATGTGTTCCTAATCTATGGAGGTGAGGAGGATCTCGTTGTAAACGGTTACACCGATGCTAGCTTCCAAACTGATGGGGATGATTCAGTATCTCAATTAGGTTTTGTGTTCACAATAAATGGTGGTGCAGTTAGCTGAAAAAGTTCCAAGCAGGAGATGGTGTCTGATTCTACAATAGAAGCCGAGTACATTGTAGCTTCTGGCACTGCAAAGGAAGGTGTCTGATTGAGGAGGTTCCTCATTGATCTTGGTGTGTTTCCGAATGCGTTGGGCCCATTGAATTTACATTGTGATAACAATGGGGCAATTACATAGGCTAAGCAGCCTAGGGATCACCAGAAGAACAAACATGTACTCCGAAAGTTTCATCTCATTTGAGAGTTTGTGAAATGAGAAGAGATCAAACTATGCAAAATACATACGCATTTGAATATAGCAGATCCTTTGACAATGGCTCTTCCATAGCCTAAGCATGAGGCGCACATGAGGTCTATGGGGATTAGACATCTAAGAGATTAACTCTAGTGCAAATGGGAGACTGTTGGGAATATGCCCTAGAGCTAATCATGAGATGATGATATTTTGATTGTATCCATGATTAATAAAGTGTTCATTGAATATCCATTATAGACAACTTGTATTGATTGGCAATTATGTGAATTGTTTGTGGAACTCAATTATTTGAATGGTTATTCTAAAGTTATCCCTAGTCGGCATTCTTGCGAGAACACACTTGAATATTAGACCAGCACATGTATTAGTTGATGGCTATGTTTCACAAGTCATGGACATGGAGATGTCAAACTAATAATGTGGGCACATGTGAGACATGTAGGCTGGACTGACCTGACATGAGAAAGTCTCTATTCACGTCATATATGTTATGTTCTTAGACCTGAGATTATGGTATGTACTCAAGATGTGAAACGTCCTACTTAGGGACTATCAAATGCTACTCCGTAACTGGGTAGTTATAAAGTTGGTCTTTGGGTGATCGGGAAGCATGCTATGAGACATAGACAATCAAGATGGAATTTGCCCCTCTCTACTCGAGAGAGATATCACTGGATCACTCAAGTGATTGGATCAACAAATGCATGGCCATGTTTGGGTTAAGTGTTAACCCACGAGTTGAACCATATATCGAGTGGCAAAGGGAATAACTTGTATATGGTCGTAGTGGTTCGTCTGATATGATCTTTGCATGCACGTAGGAGTTGTCACGCCTTGCTAGAAGCCGCTGTCAACTATTGGGCGAGTAGGAGTACTCGGCCCATGTCAATGTGTGCGTGAATCCATAGGGTCGCACACTTAAGGGGCTGGAAGCCTAATTCGGGTTGGACCCGAATTGGACAAGGCTTAGGGTTACTAATGGGCCTCCAACTCGTGAGCTCATTGGGGACGCCTATATAAGCAAGGGGTAGGGCGCGCGGTGAGGGTTGGACGCCTTTGACAGCCGTCGTCGCCCTCCACACACTCGCGCCTTCTGTTCCTCATAGACCTAGCAGTCCAGAGGCACATCACTTCTTCCTTGTACGTGTGGGATACCTCAGAGGTGCTGCATCTGGAGCACTGGGACGAACCGCAAGAGGGGATTGACATGACGGACGACCACGCAACTGCACTGCCTGCTGCGACGCATATGACTACATCAAGTCATCTTCTACTGCAGCCGTGCGTCTAGTGGTAATCCCGTGACCTATAACTAGTAGTAGATCCTGGTTTATGGGCCAGAAAAGTTTTGTTTTCTAGCTAGCGTAGCACCCTCATAACCCTTCACATCTTGGGCGGTTGACCCCCTTCGGGTGACGGATCACCGCGCGGGTGGACGACCCCCCATCGATTGCCACTCCCACTTCAGTTCACCAACCTCCTATACGGGATCCAAGGCATTTAATGCCCCACCAACTCTTGCCTAACCTCATGGCTACAGCATAGTAACAGTGATCAGGTACAGCGGTCAAATCCTCCCTTTACCGCCCATACCCAGGAAATCGCTTGTTCGTACTATGCTGCGATGCCATACTAAGCTCTGTACGCTGACGGGCGCCCCCTCGAAGCACGTTTACCAATATCCGTACGTCATTTCTTGGGGCTTGGCCTTATCCATTCGGGCCTCGACCCGCCTCGGTCACCCCTCAAGTCAAACCTCGATACCTTCGGTCAGCGCTCCAACAACTCCCGACGCGACGTCTACAGGGATCCGCATGCCCCCGCAGGGGCACGGGTCTTTCACCGACCACCTGCGGGCATCATTGTGACATGCATGAAGGACAGTTATTGACTCCAAGCACATCGCTACAGGGCAAGCCATGCCTGGTGCACGCCTCTACAGGGGCCACGACGCGATCGGCATCACCCCCTTGACGTCATCACTACGACAGCTATAGGATTCCTGTACGCCTAAGCCTCCCCTTGGCCTATAAAAGGGGTCGCCAGGAGGAGAGGAAAGAGGATGACATTCCAACAATGATTGGACAACACTTAGAGAAACTTGAACACCCTAGCAACAGGGCTTAGGTATAGTGCTCCTAGGCATAGGCTTTGCTCGCCACCCCGAGTTTGTATACACTCGCTTGTATCACCCTTGTACAAGCACTTCGGTGCAAGATAATACAAACTATCTCCCCCGCTAGATGTGGGGCCTTCTTTGCCTGAACTAGGATAAAAATTATGTGTTCTTCTTGCATCACCATCTAGATTAGGGAGCACGCAGCACGTAGTTACTCGTTGGTGCTAGGCCCCCGGGTCAAGATAGTCACACTAACTATACCTGATAATCTGACATTTGTCTACTAAAATGCTATGGTGACACTTCTACAAGATAAGTCGATTGCCCTTAGACCTCTAAAATCATTCTGGACTTTTACAATCTCGTGTCCTTGGTGGCATTGATGACTATATCGGCTTTAACCCTCTTGAACTTGCTCACTAAAAGATACTTTTAGAGCCAACTGCTCGAGCTAGCTGTAGATCTTCATCATTGATAGAGGTGAAGTCTCCATGAAACTACTTTCCAGAGAAGCATTCAAAACATTCCAAATCCCAATAGACATGATTGACAGAAGAAACATTGATTGAATCATCAGCAAGCACAATCTCGATATCATTGTCTACCCACTAAATCACATGTTGGTGCATCGTTGAAGGCACACAACAATTGGCACAAATCTAGTCCCTTCCAAGAAGCAAAATGTAGAATCCTTTTCCATTGATGACAAAGAAGGTAGTGATCAAAGTTTTACTGCCAATTGTTAGTTGAATACTTACTGCCCCCCGGGCATCAGAAATCTAGTCTTCAAAATCTCTTAATTACACACCTGTCTTGATCAAACTTTCATAGGTTTGGCCCAGCTTTTTGAATGTTGATAAAGGCATAAGATTAACTTTAGCACCTCCATCCACAAGCATTCGACTCATTTATTTACCATTAACATGCCCCTTGATGTACAAAGCCTTCAAATGCCTATGACGGATGGGTTTGTCAAACACAACTTGTGAAGTGAGTGTTGAGTAAGCAATTATTTCTTCACTTTCAACTTTATTAGAGCAAATTTCTTGACTTCTTGATATTTTGAACTCAGTAAAAAAAATACACTGCATACCAATAGAAGTCGATTTGGCTGAATTGGCTGTTTGCTTGGCTTTCCAAACCTGTGCCCTCTTAGCCTTCTTAGCTTTCTCTAGCTTGATCTCAGTCTCTCTCAAGCGCTAAACTCTTCTAGTATGACTCCTACAAAGACCTCTAGGACACCATTGGTTTTCTTGCCAAACATGCTACACTTCTTCAACATCTTCATCATATCCATCGCAGCGATCATGAATTTTGCATTTATTAATGCGCCAATCCTCCATAGGCTATCCAAGTATTTCATGAACGCACCGATGGTTGGTTTGAGATTGTCGATACTCCCTGTACTGGTCATTGCATTTAGGGTAGTTTCTCTTGGTTGGCAACCTCAAGCCTTCATTCCAACAATGCCTGAAGAAAGGACAATTCCAATGTGATTCAGCTTGTTCTCTTTCATACCTTTCCTCTTCAAGCATCCTTTGATGTTCTTGTTCTTCATGCCACCTTCTGTGATCCTTCTCCTACTGTCTCCGCCACTTGTTAAGAAGAATGCGAGCTGTTATACATGGCCTCCTCTCAGCCATTATAGATGACTTAGGCTGGTCAAATCGGCTATTTCGCTTCTCGTGCCTCCTCTTGATTTCTCGATACTCTTCGGTAGTCAACTGGAGTCTTGTGTCTACTGTTCCTGATTCCTTCGCTTTAGCAGAAGTCAGCACCTTAGCTTTTCCTTTTGGAAGCACAACATCAGCCATAGCAGTAGGAAAAGGTGGATCATCGATTTTCATCTTATTGGCAGCATTAAAAGTCAACTTTCCTGCCTCAATGGCTCTCTAGATTTTCTTCCTGAACATATTACCCTCATTGGTGGAGTGAGTGGTAGAGTTGTGGACTTTGCAATACTTCTTACCCTTCACCTCTTTAGGACTTAGTAGCTTCTCATATAACACCTTGATCTGACCCTTACTGAAAGATTTTATCAGCCTTGGAGGTGTCAAAATCATAGGTCACTTGCGTTCTGCCCCAAGGATGATTGATGACAAATTTCTTATTGAGGTTCCACTCAATGGCGTCAATTTCCTCTTCATCTTCATCTAGGCCATACTCAACCAAAGATCTATAATAATCAGCTACATTAGCTGATTTCTGAAAATGACTCTGTTGATGTGTCGGTTGTACATGTTCAGATAATGCGGCCACCCTATGTGCCAGTGCTCCAAGTTTATCAAAGCTCATGCCAACAAGCTTTTCCTTCAGATATGGTTGCATCCCCTAGATAGACAATTTAACCAACTAGCAGTCAGATGGTTCAATGAAAAAGCATAAGCTCTTTGTTTGCCAAAATCTCTATAGGAAATTTAGACCGGACTCATTGCTCTTCATTCTCACATTGGTCAATCATCAATGTCCTTCTCAACAGTCTCATTGAAGAAATAAGCATGGAATTTGCTTTCCAGATCATCCCAAGTCATGATAGAGTTTCTTAGCAAAGATGAGTACCAAGTAAATGTTGGTCCTGATAATGACAAAGCAAAGAAACTGACCTTGTGAATTGCTTATGTGCTCCATTGTGCTAGCATTTTCTTCTCCGGTGAACTTGGAAAACTCTGGGATCCTATAATGATGTGGAAACTCCAGACGGTTGTGCCATTCAGATTATGGCATGCTGTAAGATCTAGAATGATTCCTCTTCATGCCAAACTGCTTCTCCATCACCTGAGCAAGCTTACTGACTAGTTGGTCATTAAGATCAGCAGGTCCCCTCATGTTTGGACAAGAAGGCATTCCCCAATGATTATAGCTTGAAACATTTGCAAACCAGCTGGTGGCTCTTCATTGCTTCCTTGGGCTTGATTGACTCCTCCCTCTAAGGCTTGATTCACATGATAATTCATGCGCCTTCTAATCCTGTCAACAGATGGACAATTTTTTGAGCCGAAGGTGGTACATTTGGAGATGTACTAAAATGGGTGGAGCACCACTAGTCAGCTATTGTGCATGAGGAGCAGCACTGCCATTTGCACCTCCATTGGAAGTTGATGGATTATCTATTTTGGGAGGATTCCGCATGCCACCACCAGAACCTACTGCTTAAATAAGCAGGTCCAAACTGATCTATAGGGAAACCAGCAAAGATGTCCTTCATGATGTTGCCAAATATATTCAAGAAGTATGCCTGATGATTTGTTATAGCTTCATGAATCATCTTATTCAACTGATCCAACATAAACTTCTTGTCTGCTTCGTCTCCTAGATCCGTTCTCCTAGCATTAAGATTCTAGGCATTTGAGTCTTCAGCACCACCTTGTCATGCACTCATCCAAACCATGTCAAACACTTCTGCTTCAGTTATTCTGTAGCTTGTTCAATTATTTGCCTCTGCTCTCGAGAGAGTTCATCCATCATGACATCAAGGATGTTGTTAACGTTGAGATCAGATACATTTGATGGAGCCATGGTTGATGATTGTGGTCCCACCAGGCGTGCCAAAAAGTGTGTTGACACAAAAATGTGGCTTCTCAGGTCAACGGTATCTCACAAGCAAAGTAAACTGGAGCGAGAGTGCTTCTCCGATCCCTGCGACTTCACCATCAACTACCAGTTCGATCGAATCCGAGGCGTGCCAGTCAATTTGACCCTACAATTGACGAGGAAAAGAGTCAAATTATGGAACCTGCCAGTGTGGTGCCAGACAGTTCCTCATGTATGCCTAAATAGCCGATCCGATCAGGGCGTTGACTAGAGAGTCAACATCCAACATGCTTTTATAAATGAAATAGTGAACAAACATACATGAATTAAAGCAATTGATCATGACAAGACATGAATGAGCAAGATGAGAATATATATAAATCATTCATAAATCATGCGTTAACATTTAGAAAAGTAAGGGAAAAGCTAGATCAGCTATCTCAATAAGCAGTTGAAGCACAATACCTTTTGCCAATCCAAATTAACCAATACGATACATAAGGATCCTACACACGTTGTAATAATCTAGATTAAAACTAAAAGATCTACTAGACTTGTCAAATTTGAAATCTAAAGACCAAGTCACGCCCAATAAACCCTGAAAGACTTAATTTGAAATCTTCAGACCAAGTCATGCCCAACAAGCTTAATGAATCAACTACCATTTAAACAGATACATGCACGTGGTGTTATGGGTGAAGCTCTTGGCAAATTGGCTAAAATAGCTAATCCCGACATGAGAACGAACTAGGTGCACAAACAGCCCTAAAAGCAAAGCCTACTAACCAATGGTGTCTGAATCCAGATACTATCTTAGTGAGATTGGTAACTTAATCCGCTGCAGCCACTAAAACCCCCCAGAAGAGATTAACAAGCTTTACCATAAAACAATCTATACCCTAGAACGTGCCACATGTCACGACCAAGATTGATAAGATCTAGCTAATCCAAGCACATGACCAATCATCAAAACATGAGAATGAACATGATGAGCATTGATGACAAATGAATCTAAGAAGATATAAGCCAAATCTACCAATCTTGATTGGGCAATGATGTTGATACAAATAAATAAACAATGTAAAACAATCAACATCGGTAACTTAATGAATCTACTAGGTTGTCAAGCCTAATAGAGCCGATAACTAGCCATGTTAACGCATCGCAAGAGGTCGGTCAAAGCCAATGTAGCCTTATCAAATGAAAACACAATCCATGCCAGTACTTACAGAAAACCAAAGGTCGGTGGATGCCGTTGCAGCCTAGTCGTGAAGAACTCGCCAAGACCTACGCTACTCCTAGTTCTAAGGGTTTTGGCCAGAGCTAAAAGATTATTGTATTAATTGTCAAGAGAGATTACAAGGTGCCGGGGCTTACATATTTATACCCTTGGCTTTCACCAAGTCCTAACTTGACACGACTTGCAAAATAAGGAAATAAATTAGAAAACTACCAAAACTTGATAACTTGGGCCCTACTACTCCATCCTATAGTCACGTGCCATCAATGCGCCATCTCTCGTCAAGTTGGATCAGAGTCGACGTGGCTCATGATTTCTCCAGGTAGCTGATTCTGGTTAGTCCATCCGCCCCGATTTAGCCGATTCTCCAACAAACAGCTATTACCAGCATTTAACCGATTCCCGGCAGAGTCTTCTTCAAGAAGCCTTACCTGTGTGCTTGCCAGTCTAAATTTTGGTGCAAATAGTGTGGCTGCGTCTATTAGAACAATGAAGTACCTGAACGGCCCATACAAAGGTTGAATGGGACCACATATGTCTGGTTCTGCACGGACAGTGGTTAATTCGGCGTGAAGTGTCCCTTGGCTGGATCGGTAAATTTGAGCAGTATTACTCTGTAGGCCAAATGTGAACTAATTGTACTTTTGATGCCACACATCCTATAGCTTGGGTTCTTTTCTGGAAGGAGGGACATCTGCATCACATGGTCACACAAGATCCGGCCGTCTGAATCTGGTATACTCAGATAATCATGGATTCCTGGATTCCGACGTGGGCACGTCACGCGTGCCTCAATCCCTATTTTGTAAGAAGTTTCCTCCAACTACAACACCTCTTTGAACCCCAATCCGAACAAAGTGAGCGAGCCCTTATAGTTTCTACAGGTCGTAGTTGACGCTGTCTGCACGTTTCTTTCTCATCACAATTTTGTGCGCAAGTCCGAACGTCCGATGCCATGCCGGGTGGATTGAGGGTAATGTCTGGTGGCCCTGGTTCAGCAAGACTGGTGGTTAATTCATCGTGAAGTGTCCCATTTTTTCTTCAGGCTACAAAATCAGATGGCAGGGAGGTGTTTCTCCGTGGACGTCATATACATGGCAGGGAGCATTTTCTCTGTGAGAGTCACGTTGGTTCCATTGCCCCTTTATTTATTTATTACGACTACCCCCACCTGTCGATGCATCATATTCTCCCGTCTGGTGAACCCTCTCTCGCCGCTAGAGCTTCCTAGAAACCAACCTTCATCATGAGTTCCGACGAAGAGCCTTCGAGGAAGCATGCAAGGGGCGACAATGCCAGCAATCCAGACACCGTCAGTCCATGGCAAACCATTCTGCCGGAGGTATGCAACAACATCTTGAAATTATCAAACAATGACTTTGTCACCACCATGCGCTTCCCGGCAGTCTACTAGGGTTGGGAGAATGCTGCAAAGGAGGGATCACCCTTCCCCCTACCGTAGTTAGGCGCTCTGACATTGATCACGTCAGGCCCTGAAGGCATAGAGGAAGCCGACGAGATGGAGCAGGGGGCCTTTAGCCTGCATGACGTCACCATTGACAACTCCTACTACGGCGAGGCAAGGGTTTGAAAAATAGGTTCTAGGTCGGTGGCAAGGACCATTGGTTAGTGACCATGGACCTGTAGTGTAGCATCGAGCTCTTCAATCTGATAGCTGGCCGAACACATCCCATTTCTATCCTTTGAGACCATCCCAGGCGTCCAAGTGCTAGTCATTCCAAGGACACGTCCCGGTGTCTCCTGACATGTACCATGGTTCGAAAGGTATAGGCCACAGGTCTAGATGAGAAAGATCACACTAGAGTGGAGTAAGTCGCCATCACAGTCGCAACCGAGAGGCTACCTGGTCGTCGCTCTATCCTCCTCTTGGATATACGGGAATCTGATTGCTTTTACATCCAAGGAAGGCCATCAGCAGTGGACACCATTGAGAGATCTATCAAGCAGAATAATGAATCATGAAAGGTACGTGGCCATTGTCATACACAAGAGGGAAGTGTTTGCCATGACAGCTTCTGCCAAAATCTGATCCTAGAAGATTGAACATGGCGGCGTTGCCGCCGAGGGCACAATTGTTGCGTCACCAGAGAGCCTTGTCATCGGCGACACCATTGACCGCAGAACATTTTTTTACCTTGCCTGGACCAGCAGCGGCGACCTCCAGCTAGTCAGTGTGTGCGGTCGCAGATATGAACATTGTCTGTCTCGAAACCCGGCAAGGGTGGTGGAAACGTAGTTCGACTTCATGCCAAAGCGCGTCATCCTCCACGAGCGCGATGACGGTGCTGGTGTGTGGCGCCAGGTAACACACCTCGGCAGGGATCGCGCCTTGTTTGTAGGCCCAAACTAACCTTCCTACATTGACGTCTCTAAGTTTGTCAAAAATGGGGATGACTCCGGAGCTCGTTCTTATCTCCAGGGCAATCGTGTATACCTCATGGACCCAATAAACCTTGACTGGGAATCTGTTGAGGTCGCTATGTGCTCCAAACAGAGCACCAACCAAGCCGGAGCACGCCACTACGATCATATAATGGAGCATATAGTTGCCAATGTGGTTTTGTCCTATAGCGGCTCACCCTAGAGATGGGGAGGAACCCGAGGAATAGAAGCTCCCAAGAGAGTCAGTATGGTATATATGTCTATCTAATCAATTTCCTAGTGGTGTCTCTCTATGTAAAACTTGTCTTACTTGTAATAATTTCTAAATATATATTTGTAGTGAAGCAGCGTGTGCGAAGGACATCACTCTGAAGTCTGGGGCTCAGAAAATGCTAAAATGAGCGACGTGATCTTCTGTTTGTTAAGAAAGGGGGTGTGCCCTATCAATGGTGGGCCTTGACATATCCAAGAAGTTTGTTTCGTATGCATGACTGTCATTTAGTCTCGTGAATTTGTTTAGTCAAAATGTTTTGCAGTGTCCTATATGTTTAAGTAATGGTGCAGTTTCCTATGTGTTTAAGTCATGTTGTGATACTACACAGAAAATTAAAGTGGTATGTATCTATTCATTATACTGGATTATGAGAATCACACTCGATCGGTTCTTCTAAGAGAAGTGTACCGCATAAAGATTGCATCCACTCAATATCAACGATTCGCATGCAAGCATCCATGGTTCTTCTATTTGTGTTTTATTTGTTGTACACGTAAGGAAGTCCGGCACCGTGCAGGGTGCTCAGGTCAGAAAGTCTGACCATTGTAGTATCAGACATGTATCACGCTATATGGGGTTACCAAAAAATTGGAAATAAGGGAAACAAATAAAATTAAGCACACGTCGCACATAGTTTCATCACTGAATCCCTATTGGAAACAAATAGACATGAACTAAAACAACAAGAAACTATATATAATAACTTATTTTGCAAACAAGACAAATATGGTACATTTGTGGAGGGTTAGCAGTATTACTCCATATAAATTGGGTCAAATGTGAAATAATGTTACTTTTGCTGGCACGTATCCTGTAGCTTGCGTTCTTTTGTGGAAGGAGGGACTGATTCATAGGATCACGCAAGGTCCGGCTGTTTGAATTCTAGTCTACTATGATAATCATGAATTCTAGGATTTCGGTGCAAGCACGTCGCACGTGCCTAGCAATGGCAGCCTGTTGCTTCAGGGATGTCGCATTGCATCGCTGCCCGTCGCATTGATTGTGACAAGGCAAAGCCACCCAACCACTCCAGGGTGCGAACTACTACAACAGCACAGATGTTGGCGGTCCTTAACAATGATTTTATACCACCAATAATAACCCAAAAAGGGGAGAACTATATGCTTCTACACACATATACATTTATTATTGACTAGATTCCACTTGTATAGGAGAATTATCACTTTGTAGGACACATAGCCAATTACAAGAGGAGTTATAAGGAAATGATACAATTTGGGAAGGCACAAAACTCCACATCAAGGAAAAGGATAAAAAGGCCCAACATCGGAACAAACCAGGGCCAGTCCACCATGCACCCAAGGCCTGGCTCACGCACGAACCCAAGAAGTGGAAGCCCAAAACCCAATCCAACTCCAACTCGGGCTACATGAGTAGGCCCGAGTAATTTGGCCATAACTCACTCATCCCGACTCCGTTCTGGGCAATCCACTAGGCGTTAGAAAGCTAACGATGAGGCCCACGCACCTGCAAAGGATGAGGCCCAGCTGAGCCAAAAACCTGGCGCACACCAGGGGAGGGGCGTGTGCCCCAATCTTGCGTGATCTTGAGCCTAGCTTTGTTTGGAAGGTGCAATGGCGGTTCCTAAAGGTGGTTTCAGGGTGTTTCCTAATTTACCAGCGCCGAACCGTCCTAGTGGAGGTATAAATATATGGGAGGAGGCACTCTCTCACATGCACCACACAAGAAGTGCCTTTCTCCCTCACTTGTATTCTCTTTAGTAGTTTTAGGATGTAGTAATAGTAGCTTAGTTGGAGCAAGGCAAGCTTCATTGGAGAGCTTGAACCTTTGGGAGCAATCTTGGTATGAATTTCAGAGTTCCCTTTTGTAGAGCTTCATTGGAGAGCTTGTTCTTATTCTATCAATATAGCTTTGTTATGAAATTAGAGCTAAGTTCTTATGCGCATAGAACTTTATGCTAAATCTATCATACATACATGTTTAGACCAAGAGCTATGTTGAGGTGATGGGTTCTTTTCTATTTTGGTCTCGGTCAAAGTTGGTTTGCGGGATCATCGTCCATCCTTGTAGCAGGTGCTCTGGTAGAAGGACCCTAGGAACGGGTAAGCCTTGATATCATGCTAGAGTCATGGTTGAGGCTACCTTCAGTTGCACTTTTCTCATACGGTTGAGGTCATAGACGGCGGGGAGTGACATTGTCCCGTCCATCCTTTGTAATCCCCCACGTCAGGGTTTGGTGTAGAGCTGTACACCGGTATTGCTTGGTAGACCAGGTGCACTCCAGTGCCCTAAGAAGATCAGCAGCTGCCAGGCTATCTTACCTTAGAATCTCTGACCCTATATAACAAGCATATATTTGTACGATCCTACTTTCTTAACATAGCTATCAGGAATGCCTGCTTCAATTTAGGTTGTTCTTTATTCTTTATTTTATCTTTATCCTTGAGTTTGGCTCGAGTGTGTGTGTCAGTTATCAATCTATCTGTCATGTTTACCCCTGTCATGAACATTGGTCTATTATGCACTCATGTTATCTTGACCATGTCCCTCTTATAAATCATGCCTTCCTTTGGGAAAATATAAATAACGATACCCTAAATACTTCTGGGTGAAATGCTACAACGGTATTTCCATGCGCTTGTGGACTTGTTTTGTAAATGTTGCAGGATACCTACTGGCATTTCTAATAACATTACCATGGACTTTGCATTTTTGGTAATGATGCTAAGAAACACCAACAAAAGATAGCTTGTAGCATCTGTTGTAGCCATCTCTATGAAGCCATTGTTGTAGCCACCTCTAAGTAGCTGCAGCATCTGCAAAACCACGCAGGAGAAATTGCTTTACGTGAGCTGGAGTCCACAATGGTGCCACTATTTTGGTTAGACCGCACTGTACAGCTTGCTGACTAGAAGGTCCGGCCATTTAACGGATTCACTTACACGGATAGTATTGATGAAGGACGTGTGGTGGCCATGGACAAACGCACGCGCGTTGGTGGTGTTCCTGTGTGGCATGCAGTATGGATGAGCTTCCAGTGTTGTTGCTTGGTGAGATTACAAGACGCGATGCCAAGACAACAGAGCATCTGATCGATGACCTCGCGTGTGTCGTGCAAGACGATGAAAGTGGTGTGTGGCAAGGCCATCATGGGATGAAGCATGGCACTGGATCGGGTGGTGTCGTGGGGGTGTCCGTAGGCGCCATACTACAACTCACGCGAGTATCGCGTGAACCTCATCATTAGGCTCATTATCTGTGCTGAATGCCATAGCAATTCATCTGCTTGCAAACCGATAGCAATGAATCAATCACCTTCCTTCTGCCTCCAGACTTGCAGCGATCATCCAGTCTCACCGCATCCTAATGCAGAACAGAGCAGCCATATGTTTTGAAATGCGATTGCGGTTGTAAGAAAGTCTGGCCCGTGCAATTTTGATCATGTCTCACAGTATCCTCCATAGTAGTTTCCTTAAAGAGGTGAAAAGCAGCTGCATATGATCAGGCCAATTTGCAGCGTAACAAGGAGAGGGCAGAGACGGTGAAGAAACACGCACAGACGGTTAAGAAACACGTACAACCAGTTTGTGACACCGACAATGATGGCTACGAGCATCACTGCTAATGCCTACTAATGACTATGCTTTTGGTCAATCTATAGTAGTGACACAACAGAGTTTAACTGACCTAATACAAAGTTTTTTTGACAACAGACCTAATACAAAGTTGAGATAAAATAGTACAACAAAACAATTGTCTCCAGTGAACAATGAAAACATCACAACTATTTTAGAAACAGAGAACAAGGGCATATCTCCAATTCCATAGATACTAAATGTTCACACCATCTGATCATTTGTTGAAAAGAACTGCACAAACATGGACTTCGGATGGAAATTGCTCAAAAGCATTGAGGCACTTTAATATCAAATCACAAATGTTCACTCAACCAAGTCCCTAGGAGTTGAAGACTGAGAGTTGTGCTTGATACGCATGACATACTCATGGAGATTTTTGACCTCCTCCCGTTTCTCTCTATAGTTATTCTAAAGCTCTAGTAGCTTTTTTCAAACTCCTCGGTTCTAGAACTAGACCGTTCTATCATGCTTAGCAATTCATTCACTTTTTCAGAAAGTGTAGCAGAATATTTCTGTTTAGCTACAAGCAGTTCGCAAAGCAGTCTCTCCTGCTAAATCCAAGCAGTAAATATCAGCTTATAGGCAGTGGAAGAGGACTACAATTGAAAATCCAAGAGATTATGCACAGGACCCTAGAAACAAGGTATCAGATGGAATATTGAATAAGTAGTGCTTGTTCTAGGGGGTTGGCCGCTGCGTCCGTCCTGTTGTTGGGGGCCTCCTCCATTTGTTTAGTGTGTTATATCCCTGTGTTTCCTAAGTAATGAGATTACTGAAGCAGAAAACAATCCAACAAAGATCCATCAGTGAAGCCCACAACTCATCCAAAATGCAAATTTAACAACAATTAAAATTTTCCATGGTACGAGCTTATCTAAATTTAGAGTAGCAACACATAGATATGTACAACTGAAACTAGAATAATAGTCAATGTAGCTGTAGCCATTACAAATTCGGCTAAATGAAGTCCAGCCATTGCATTTATAATACCATTACAAATTTAGCTAAATCAACTCCAACCATCATGTTAGCAATCAATACACGAGCTTAGCTTCAGATGAGTTGAAGGCAGCGACTGTAACTTCACAGGAGTTGTACTTTCTATAAGAAGAACTAGGGATCGAGTGCTAGTGCCTTAGTTTTACAAGTGCAAGTCGTAGTGAGCATCATTGGCATCAGCAGTATTGAGTGCAGCTTAAAGATTAGTGGCACTGATTTGCTACCTCCTAACAAATCCAACATCCATGAGCTATAGGGACTACTAGAACCATTACCGTCCCACATGTATCTAAAATTAAGGGATATGGCGGTATGCATAAAGCGTTCAATCTAAGCAAAATCCCCCAAGTCCTGTAGTAGATCCATGCCAAGGCAAAACCCAAATGAAGAAACAAATAGTGAAAGGAGACCTACAGATCAGATCTGACGCCTTTGCCGTGGCACACAAGCAACACGGATGCCAATGACATCGTGCCCCATCGGGAAAGCCCCGTCGCCAGCCTCCAAATGGACGCCAGAGCCACCACAACACGTTGGGGGTCCTCTGCTGCCACCTCTAGCTCCGCAGCCCAGACTATGCAAGTCCAATGGGCAGATATTTTCCCATTTTCAGGGGATATATATCCAATATATAGGTCAACACATGTTCCACCCTTAGGAGCAGGGACAGCCCAATTACCACACAGCCCATATAAGGACTGTCCCATGGTACACAAAAGAGATATGGCTAGAATTTCCCATGCTACATGAAAGAGAAATGGACGTACTATCCCGTCTCTTGATCCCGCAAGTCCCAAGTCTTGGCTCCCGGCAGTGTCTGCGAACGCCAGAATGTCCGACCGCTACATAATTGAACTCGTAGGAAAAAGCATAATGGGTTTGTCAGTTTTGGTTGTAGTATTATTATGCTAATATAAAAGTTCTAAATTTTTTTTGTTCCAGGTCTAAAAATACTTAGGACTGGTGCTATTGGCATCAGCAGCAATAGGTGCCGCCATGGTGCCCCACTGTCTGCCTTGAGATGGACACCGGATCCACCACAGCACAAAGGGGATCCTTCGCCACGCTGCCGCCGCCTCCGACTCCACCGCCGAAAGTCCAACGGGCAGATATTTTTCCACTTTCAGGGGATCTAACCCAATTATTATTGAATACGATGGTGTAGCGGTGGTGTTTGTTCGACAAGCTAGTGGTCCGCGTAGGTACGCCTTACTGGCATGTCAGCACGGGTCCACCAGCGGACCAGACTGGTACTCATCTTCACCTTGACCAATCGAGGTCACCACCACAAGATCGGCAGTATTTTGTTCGTCAGGACATGCTCACTGGATACAATTGTGATGTTGAACAGTTTAACTTGCTATTATAATGCCTATGCACGTGATCTTTTGTTGAACTTTGTAATACCTTAGTTATTATTATTACATGTTTGTTGTAAACCGTACGCTGTTAGGAGTCCATATCAACAAGTCTCGCCTCTATCTACAGCTTCATGGGTGAGACCAAGCACTTGAATTTCACTGCGAACGCAAGAAAGTCCAACCGCTACATATTTGATCTCGTGGGACAAAGTGTGAAGGTTTGTTTGTTATGAATGTCATAGCAATTAGTCTGCTAGGAAACCAAAAGCATTGCATCAATTGAATACAATCAGGCTCCCACCTTTCAGCGAGGAGCCATTCTCGCTGCATCCTAATGTAGAACAGAGGAGACATTGATCTTCAAATGCAGTGCGCACATAAGAAAGTCCGACTTGTACATTTGGCTGCGTCTGGCAGTACCTTCTATAGTTTATCCTCATTTTAATGTGATCCTTGTTACTGTGTCCTTTACTAGTTTAAGTGACTACTAACTTCATATGATAGAGTATCGACATCTACAACATAAAATGCAAGGAAATACATAGTCATCGATACATCAAGTTCATACAAACAAAACTAATAATTAAAAACAAGTCATTACAATATACAAGAATGAATTTCCTTTTTTACAAGGTACTTTCCTCATCTGGTACACAAAGAGATACGGCTGGAATTTCCCATGGTACAAGAAAGAGAAATGACCGAACTATCCCATATCCCAAGTCGTGACTCCAGGCAGTTCATATCTGCTAACGTAAGAAAGTCCGACCGCTACATAATTGAACACGTAGTACAAAAAATTTAGGATAAGTATATCTCCAGTTATGTATGTTTTAATCTGCCACTGATTTTCTATCATTAGAAAAAGTTCAGTCAGTTTGCTATCATCAGAAATAGTTCAACCAGCTTGCGGGCTCTTTTTGGATATCATTACTATTGTTTTTTTAAACAGGAATACCCATTTCCATTGATAGAGCAACGAAAATACACAGCAAGCTATAGAATTTATAGATAAGCGGCCAGAGATAACAAAGCTTTTAGGAGAAGAAATACCGAGACCTCAACAACTACACATAACAGCTATCAGCGACACCTTACTACGCTCTCCACCCAAAATAGAGAAGTCTAACAAGACTAGCTAGGAGTTTTAGCACTACAGCCAAGTTCAAACAAAGGACATCAAACCAGCTTATTACATGCTCCCAGAAAAGAGTGGGGCACGTAGAAAACCCTATTTTCTCATATCACATCCAGCTTGTCATGGTTCACATTCTCAACACATTTTCTTTTTTCTTCATCCTTGGTTCTGGTCGTCTTCCAGAAGCTCTTGAGCAAGATGTAACATCACATATATATCCACTATACGTGTTTCACATGAGGTGGATGACTGTCCCTTACCAGCGAGGACGGCCCAATTATCACTCGGCCTATTTAAGGACTGTCCCATGGTACACAAAAGAGATAGCGCCAGACTTTCCCATGGTACACAAAAGAGAAATGGTCAGACTATCCTAAGTCCCAAGTGTTGGCTCCTGGCAGTTCATATCTGCTAACGTAGATAGTGTGACCGCTACATAGTTGACCTCGTAGGACAAATAATAATGGGTTTGTTAGTTTTGATTGTCGTATCAATCAGTATGCACCAATACAAAACATCATTCACCTACCTACTAGCTCCCACATTGCAGCGAGCAGCAAATCTTGCTGCATCATTATGCAGAATGGATCGAGGAACCATGGGGTTAAAATGCTATTGCGCACGTATATCTGAAGAAAAGCAGCTTTAACAGCCATTAACATTTTCCATGGTACGAGCTCGTCAAAATTTAGAATAGCAGCACATAGATATATTTAACAAAAACTAGGATAGCAGTTAATGGAGCTGTAACCATTACAATTTCGGGTAAATCAAGTCTAACCATCACGATTACAATACCATTATAAATTCAGCTAAATCAAGTCTAACAATCACACTAACAGTCAGTACATGAGCTCAGCTTCTTCCATATGTTATAGACATAGATAACCACGATGACTATTATAACAATTATGAAGGAGGGTGGAGCAGGTATTGGGTTTTGATGACAAATGTCATCATCAGCAGCCAAGGGCAGATTTGAGTTGTTTGCTCTTGAGTTGAAGGCAACAACTGCATCTTCATAGGAGTTATACTTTTTCTATGAAGCACTAGAGAACCCATGAACTTGGTCCTGACAGTCAGCCCAGCTGCGAAAAACCCCTCGCCTACGGCCGCGGAACACAGCATAGCAGGGTTTCATCTCGAATCTACAGCATGCGTAGCAACAAAGTGCAGCACAAAGATTAGTGTCACTGATTTGTTGCCTCCTAACAAAACCAATAGCCATGTGCTACAGGGACTACCAGAACCATTCCCCATCCCACATCTATCTAAAATTAAGGGATATGGAGGTATGCATCAAAGGTGATATATCTAAGTGAAATCCCCAAGTCCTGTAGTAGATCCATGTTGAGGCAAAATAGAAATGAAGAAATGAATAGTAAAAAGGGGAGAAAGGAGACCTGTGAGTCGGATCTGACGCCTCCACCGTGGCACACAAGCGACGCGGATCAGATCTGATGCCTCCGCCGTGGCACATAAGCGACGCGGACGCTAATGCCACCATGCTCCACCAGAAAAGCCCCGCCACCTGCCTCCAAATGGACGTCGGAGCCACCACAGTACACTGGGGATCCTCCGCTGCCACCTCCGACACCAACGGGAAGATACTTTTCCACTTTCAGGGGATATAATATATCCCATATATATAGATATAAGATAGAAGAGAACATAAAATGTACTTACATTATATAAAGGCTCCAAGGGGACAAGAACACACACAGCCGCTTAGTGTAGTGGTAATGACCTTCATGTCTTAGTGCCAGGTCCCGGGTTCGAATCCTAGAAAGCCCAATGTTTTTGGTGAATTCAACGTCGATCAGAGAATGGTGTACCCACATGTCTGTCAGATAAGGGTGGTCCCAAGTGAACAGAGAAGGATCCCCAGTTGCGGGTCCCAGGTAACTGACGCTCTAGTTCCACGTGTCGGGTGGTGAAGGGTGCCACACGGGCCCATAGGTCGGTCGAAGAAGGGTGGCCCCAGGTGAACAGGGATGGTGCCCTGTAGCGGGTCCCATGTAACTGACACTCTGGTCCCACATGTCAGCCGACAAAGGTTGACCCCACATGAACAGAGATGGGTCCCTCATGGCGGGTCCCACATTGATCCCACACGTCAGATGGAGAACAGTCCTAGACGGCTCCCACATGTCAGTTGAAGAAGGATGACCCCACATGAATGGAGATAGGTCCCCCGTGGTGGGTCCCATCTAACTGACATGCTGATCCCACACGTCGGATGGAAAATGATACCAGACAGGTCCCACATGTCAGTCGTCGAAGGATTATGGGCTAGGTCCCATGTGGTGGGTCCCTTATAACTGACACGCTGATCCCACACGTCGGATGGAGAACGGTCCTAGACGGGTCCCACATGTCAGTCATCGAAGGATGGTGGCCTCAAGGTTCCCCTGGCAGTCAGGTCCCACATGTCGGTCAGTGAAGTGTGGTAGAACGGCGCCCATTCGGAACGGATGAGTAACGGCGGGTCCCATAACGTCGGATGGAGAAGTGTCCGGCTGCCCACGACAAAGGGCAAAGAGGCCCACGACTAACGGCGGATGGGGGTACTAGTGATGCGTGCTAACGGCGGATGGATGTATGAGTGAAGGCGGCTCTCCCACAGGCAAATGGCGCCAGCTCCCATAGCCAAATGGAGTGGCGCGGGTTTCAGTGATGAAGTGTGTTGGTCACAATTCGAGGATATCTGTGAAATCGTCACAAATCCAGTGATGAACAGTGCCGCGAACGCCTCTGTGACGATTCTATCAAGTTTTCTGTGACGATTCCCGTGACCTTTTTACAATACGTCATGGTAAACAAAATCATCACGCAGTTCAATGACCAAAGCGACCAAAACGTTATGGAAACCACTGTTCGATGACCATAACAAAATCATCATAAGAATTTTCATCATGGTAGGTCATATCTCTACTAGTGTTCTCCGTGCCCGCACACCCAATGGCAACAGCGACGGCGACTGCTCCGAGGAAACCCTAGGTTTCGGGCCATGGACATGGGGTGACCGCGTGTTCACAGTGGCCATCCCCTGCCTCGGTGGTGCAGCAATGCAGGCGCGGACATGCCCATCCCCTGATAGTGAGCTCCTCCGCTGCAGTCTCCTCTGGTCCGTTCGATTGTTGTCTTATCCCATGCGAGGAAAGAACATCTCTCTTCCCTGCTCTAATCTGTGGTAGAAGTTGAAGGATTCGGCAGAAAAATATGAATAGGCACTTCTGTTTCATTGCAATGCTAACACACATCGGTATGGCTATATGAATGGATATATTCTCCAACGTTATAGATGCTTATTTTATTTATTCATGTCTATATGAAGTAAATTTGATCTCAGATTTATATGTTCCATGTCTGACAAAATAATTTAGGTTGAACATAATAATATTTTTTCTTACCTAAGTTGAAAAAAATTCTTTTTGTTTTTGGTCATGATTACTCACTGAAACTGGATGTGCAGGCTACAAAGCAGCCCCACTCAATTGGATTTTTTATTTTTGGACAATTTTTTTATGATGTCTGCTAATCATTAACTGATTGTGGGATATGACTAATACCACACTGAGGTCAAGTAGGTCTATATAGCTGCATAAATTTCACAAAATTATGCCTCCTCAATATTCTATTCTTTGACTTATACCTTGCTTTACTTCCTTTTCACTTTTCACAGTTACAGACCACTTACCTATGCGGCACTATAAATTTAGTTGTATGTGGTTTCATAAATATTATATAGTAAGCAGGTGGAATTAGAGCTGATGCTACTGCTACCGACCTACCGTCACCGGATAAGAAAAGTTGACAGGAAGATTTGTCTCCGCATGCGGCCTGGCAAGTTTGACTCGTCAAGTCGTCATTTTGTCAATGTCGCCGCGCCTGTGCAGGCATCTTTGGTGTTGATCGATCACCCCTGCAGCTAGCGATGCTCGCCGGCTATGGCATCCTCGCCGTTGTCCTTGTGCTCATGCTTGCTCAGGTTACCTTCTCCAAGAGTACCGTGTGCGACTACGGCGGCCAAGTCGGCTCCTACGCAGCCAATGGCACCTTCCGGATGAACCTGGACCTTCTCGCCGCGTCGCTCCCCGGCAACACCTCCGCCACGCCGGCGGGCTTCGCGAACGCCACCGTGGGCACGTCGCCCGACCAGGTCTACGCGATGGCGCTGTGCCGAGGCGACCTCAACGCCTCCTCCTGCAGCACCTGCGTGGCCGCGGCGTTCCCAGACGCGGAGCAACGCTGCGCCGGCAACAGGGGCGTCGCCGTGTACGAGGACGCCTGCATCCTCCGCTTCTCCGGCCAGCAGTTCACGGATTTCCTCAGGGAAGACCAGTGGAAGGTCTCCGAAATCCTGTACGTGCTATTCTATTCTTTAATTTGTTTCAAGCATCCATCTCCCAGTAGTCCCTGCTACAGAATGCAACGGACTGATTAAGTGATTATTCATCTCGATACAAGCAGCTGGCAGCCTGAGCAGGATACAGCGACCGTCGAGGTCCCAGCTGACTGGTTCAGCGAAGCCGTCACCAAGATCCTCGCCGCCGTGATCGACCGCGCGGCGGGCAACTCGACGGCCACCAAGAAGTACTTCGCCACGGGCGAAGAGGACTTCGACCCCAAGATCTACGGGCTGGCGCAGTGCTTGCCGATCATGACGCCGGCGCAGTGCAGGGGCTGCCTTGACTCCCTCCTCCGGATCGTGGCAACGCAGTACTCGGCGCAGTGGGTCAGACTTGTTTCAGATTGGTGCAGCCTGATGTACAGCGCGCGGCCGTTCTACGAGGGCACGGCGATGCTCCAGGTCTCAGCACCACCTGCACCGCCCCCATCTGCCAACCCAAAGGCTGGAACAGGTACAAGTCGCCTAGCCACACTTGCATTTTAAGCGCCTGAGCTTCGACGCTGAAATCATTCGTCGTACTTGCTGAAATCTTTACATGGAAACTATGTTGCACTTAATTGAAAAGTTCACTTTTTGTACGCAGGGAAGAAAAGAAGTGAGCCAGGAATCCTTGCAGGCGTCGCATGTAGTGCTGTCGTCCTAGTATTGATCCTATCAGTTTTCGTGCTCGTTCGGCACAGGAGAAGGACTAATAGGCCAGCCGAGAAGGACCACCGTGAGTAGTCCAGAAAGTCTCTTCTTCAACAGTTTGTGAATTATCTGACTGTGTTTCCTGACATACTTCTTGTCATACGGCAACAGCATTAAAGAAAATAACGAGGGCACAATGCATGATTTTCGATTTGCCTGCACTGCAAGAGGCAACTGAAAACTTCTCGGAGAACAACAAGCTCGGAGAAGGTGGTTTTGGTACTGTATACAGGGTAAGTTAGCAGGGAAATTAAGTATTGTGCTTGAGTTTTCAAAAAAAGGAACTTCTCTTCTTGTGGGTATTGTCTGACAAATGACCTGCGCAGGGAATACTCTCAGATGGGCAAGAAATTGCAGTGAAGAAACTTCTGAGAAGAACTGCTGGGCATGGATTGCATCAGCTACACAATGAAGTTCTGGTATTGGCAGAGCTTCAACACAAGAACCTTGTGAGGTTACAGGGGTTCTGCTCTCATCGGGAAGAGACACTTCTTGTTTATGAATATATTAAGAACGGGAGCCTGGACAACTTTCTATTCGGTATTTTCTCTCATTGACATCTTCAGAAGCATATATACCCAGAACTTAATTTCTTGTCACCGTAGAAAAAGGAAAATTTCTGTCCCGACATATATATATTCCTAACAATGAAGTTGTCAATACCAGATGAGTGAATAGAAACGTACGTAGACCAAATACACAAGATATCAAATAAGAATAAAAGGAGAAATGCAAAGATGCCAGTAATAAATGTTCAATGCTTAACCATAATGAATAGAAACCAGTTGTGATACCTAATAAGACATTTTCTGAATTTTATGGGCGGTATATATCATTGAGTTGAGTATTTTGTCCCAATAGATTACAGTAGGGAAATTGCACTAAATTGGGAGCAACGGTACAACATCATTCTTGGAATTGCCAAGGGTATACTGTATCTTCATGAGGACTCCAAAATGAGGATTATCCACCGTGACCTGAAAGCAAACAATATTCTACTTGATGAAGACATGGATCCAAAAATTGCTGATTTTGGACTGGCAAGGCTGCTAGGAGAAGATCATTCACAAACTAAGACAACTAAAGTTGTTGGAACGCTGTAAGCTCATCACTATAGAAACATATGTAACAGCAGCTGATATCTAAAAAAACTGCAACAGATTATTAACTGCTCATTCTCTGCAGCGGTTATATGGCACCCGAGTACGTAATAGATGGAAGTGTGTCAACTAAGATCGATATTTTCAGCTTTGGTGTGTTGGTCCTCGAAATTGTGACTGGGAGAAATAACAGCAGTTCTGAAGATCACGACGCGGTGAATCTCCTTAGCGATGTAAGTTAATTATACTCTCCCCTATTTATCCTTGTCTTTTAAGTGCATTGTATACTGAACTTTGTCATCACTCTTTGGGCAGGTTTGGAATTGTTGGACAAAAGGGACAGTTTCACAAATGGTGGAACGATCCCTCGATGGATACTTTCTTCGACAAGCATTACGATGCATTCACATCGGCTTACTCTGCGTCCAGCCGGACCCTGACGACAGGCCTCGCATATCATCCGTCGTTTTCATGTTAACCAGGGGAAACATGGAGCTTCCGCCACCGGCACAGCCTGCATTCTACTTTGGAAGAGAATCGAATTTACCTTCTCCATCGTGTGGGCAACGCAGCTATGCTTATGATCGACCTAGTATAAGGGACATTTCCGTAAATGAGGTTACACTTACTGAGCCGTATCCTAGATAACCGTGGGGGTATTGGCTTTTTTGATTTGTCAAAATATTTTACAGCTCTTTAATGATGATATATATATATATATATATATATATATACTTGGAACATTTCAATTGCAGGACAATCCAATTGTCAAATTCCTCCGGTGCCTTACGGAATGTCAACGTCAACTCGACAGCACCAAAATCACCCTGCGATCTATGTCTACCCCGCACAAAAAAGTAAATTCCTACAACCCCGCCGCGACAAACAAATAATCACTATGTGGGGTAATATTTCTATTTTTTTAAAGCATGCAAGGAAATCCATGCTCCTTTTTTTCTCGCATGAAAGGCAACCGCACAATTAATCAAGACAGCCTTCGGTCAAACAGACCCCCGCTCCATGATCTTTTTTTCTGCCGAACCAATTTAAACAGTTCACGTCGACCTCGCAGTTTGCCGCCTCCTCTCCTTGCCCCGTGCCGGTGACCTCTCCTTGCTGTCGCCCACGCCGCCGTCGTCTCTCCTTGCCCCGTGTGGTGGACGTCGCCGTTCGTCGATCGTGGCTGCCACACGGCAAGCCAACAATAGGGCGTGTCCACGACGCCGTGCCTCGTCCTATAACGCCGACGTCGCTCCAACCATCCACGTCCACGGCCGCTCTCTTCCCCGCCGACGCCCCTTGGCCCATCCACATCCACGGCCGTTGCCTTCCCCATCTCTAACCACGAGACCGGTCCGAGCTTGGGTCCAAATCGCGCCGACTTGCCTCAGCCACTGCCACCACCAACCGCACCGCCAAAATCCTTTGTGGGAGCCTCGGATCGACGCTGCCATCACCTCGCACTGCCCAGAGGAGGCAGTGTCGCCATTGCATGCCAGGTGCTCAGGTCGACATCGGCGTGTTGTGCGAAGCAACTGAACCCTGTCATTATTTGTGTTCAGATAGGTACAATATTAGCAACGTATTATACTTTGTGGAAATTTGTTGCCAAAAATACACTTCTTGAAAATAAAACAGATCTTGATGCTTATCTTAGTGAGGATTTTGTTGCTTATCTCAGTGAGAAACTTTATCATATTCAGTGCTACCGATTTATAACGCTTATTGGTCCTAAATCAGCATAATGCCTTAGACAAGCTCAGAGTCGTTTGGGCAATTCAATTAATATGTGAATTAGTGAACTTCATATTTATTTGCTTTATGAAATCTTCCATTTGTGTTACCAAACTGACACCTCTCACATGTATTTCGTCATTGGTGAGTTACTCAATTTTGTTTAAATTGTCACCCACAATTTAACACACCTCTGATAGGCATCAAGACTGTCGCGTGCTATCAAGGCGTTTGTTGTCAGCTGCAGTCCTATGGATATTGTCACTCCATTTACAAGTCAATTTTGTGACCGCTGATAATTGTGTGATTTTTTTTTTTGCTTTTGAGTTTTTGATAATGCCCAATGATACATACAGCCAAGAAAAGCTTATTTTAGGCACATGATAAACTGTGGGAACTAAATTTGAGAAAAAAAAAACTTTCCAAATGACTCTAAGACCAGAGCTGATAACAGAACTTCTTTCAAAATTAATCACATTTGTATGGACAAAGGAGTAATGCATTCTGAAACATATAAATTGCTCATCAAGCTAAGCAATTAAAAAAAACTATGTTTGAAGATCTTTGTAATGTTGTTATTTCAAATATCATGGTTGTGGTATCTTTTTAATTAACAATACAACACACATATATATTATCGTAGTATTATGTCTCCCGTTGCAACGCACGGACATTTACCTAGTAGTTGGAAAAAATGCCAGTGCCACTGTCGTTTCGAGTTATTCAATTCGCTCAATGCAATTCTTTTACCACCACTAGCCTTGCAAAATGATTATATTGAGACAAGCTCAAATATTTATGTTGGTCATTGTCCACCTCCACTAACAAGGACAAGGTGGAACTAAGGTGGAACCAGTGGAAAAAGCTCAGAATTGCACGGGTAGGGGATTTGAATCCCTAACCTATCGGTCCGAAGTCATAGCAAATTTCAAGGGATAGTAAAATGTAAAACTCATTAAATAAAATAGACATACATGTGAGCCCCTTCACCGCCGGCACAAGCAATGGACCGGACTGGCGGTGAAGGAGAGCCAGGGAATCACCGCCGGCTCTAGCTCTGGACCAGTGGTGATACCCCCTTCACCGCGAGCAGGAGTCCCACCGTGGCCACCCATCTTGGGGCTCGTGGTGAAAGTTGTGTCTGTAGTACTAGTGTGTCGCAAGTTCGATGCCGTTTCATACACCACTTTGCCATCGACGGCATGGCCGCCTATGCTCATGGTGAGGTTCTATACGTTTTGGTGATTCATTTAGTGCGTGTTTGATTTCTTGGTCCTGCTCAACCTGGGCGGCTGGCCTGGCTATGGCTAGCTCAAGCCAGGCCATAATGATGCAAGTCCATGTGTTTGATTCTTTTGTTCCAATAGAGCCGAGCTCAGTCCAGATCGTGTTTGTTTGCAGAGACCTTGCACTTCCAAGTTCGTAACGTTACCCCCCGCAGCTTCCCTTTCTCTTGTGTTTGGCATTTCGTCGAACACATCGTAGGCTGAACAATGGAACGGCAGCTGAACGGCATGCTGCTGCACACCGGCGCTGGCACCCCTGCCTCACCGCTGCATCACTTGCGTGCCATGGACAGGGCAACACGGTGCCACCTTGAGGCCCTGCGTGGTGGTCGGAGGTGGACCTGGGCATGCTGAACCTTGAGCGCCGCCATCCCGCCTCACGTGCACGCCGCCACGGGCAAGAGCCGGAGCTCTCTGGCGCGCTGGGCAGGCCGTCATGGGCGAGCAGCCGCTCCGCCTCGCATTCACGCCACCGCGTGCAAGAGTAGGCGCTCTGCCTTGCGTGGATGCCGCCGTCGCCTCGTCGAGAACGCCGCGTGTGTGCTGCTCCGGCTGCCCCAGCTTGACGACGCCTCCGCGGTCGCCGTCGACCTCCGTGAGCTCTCCGATGCTCTTCTTGGCCATGATGGCCATGGTTCGCGTGCCACGCGCCAAGGACGTGGACCGCGAGCCGCGCTTCGCCCGCCACGAACGCCAGCGACCACGGCGGCTGGCACGCCGCAGCGAGGCCATCTCTGCCCAGCGGCGGCGGTGGCTGCCTGGTGACCGCGTGGGCCGCGAGGAAGAGAGAGGTTGGTGAGGCGACGGCGGCGCGGAACGGGCCGTGGGCGAGGATCTGGACCCTCACCGGAGGTCGAGGAGGCGGGACGGCTCGCCGAGGCCGATGGGGACTCGCGTTCGAGGACCAGCGTCACCGCCTCGAGGACCATGTCCTCTCCTTCCCCAGGCCGAGGCCGCCATGAACGCCGCCGGCCTCCGCTGCAGCGTCGAGGAGGAGGAGGCCATGGTAGCCGCGTACGCCGACCTGTCCGACAAGAGCAGGCTGCGGGGTCGATGGGGAGCTCGGCGAGGTGCCGCGACGCAGCCGGTGAAGTGAAGAAGAATGGGCTTCGGGAGGTGAAAGGAGCAGCGCTGGAGCACCGGGCGAGCTTGGCTCTCAAAAAACGAACTTGAGGAGCGATGGAGGAGAGAGAAGAGAATTTGCACGCCGGTGACCAGGCTTGGCCACCCCGTTTGGGCAAAAATCAAACACGCCCTTAATATCGCTCCTTGCATGCTTGTGGTGTAGATGTACGTGGAGAGCATCCATGACTAGCCATGAAAACATGCGCACACGGCCATGCACGCGCCTGCTCAACGATCGGTAGCACACCCTCAGCATCCCGGCGGGCCGTGGCTGCAGCGTGATGATCTGTGGATCTGACAATGCGGCAAGCCGGCGCTCTGAACAATGGCGACAGCAAGTTCAAGCCAATAAAGCAATCGTGCCCCGGCGGCGTATACAAAGCATCTTGACAGATCACGGTTCTGCGGCACTCTACGGCCACATCAGATTATAATATATCGGCGGGCGCATACAAACATCGGCTCTGCCATAACGGCAGCCCCGACAGTTGATGGCATGGCATGCAAGGCACCAAGCAACGGTGGCCAACAAAGATTGGCAGCGGCACAGCAAGCATATCCAGCAGTAGAGTGCGCCATGGTGGCCCGGCGGTGTGCACGTCATCTTCGATGAATTACGGCGCCGCGGCGACGGCGGCCCGACAGCCAACAAACCGGCGGTCACGACGTATATCCGGCGAGCAGAACTCGAGCGCGACTGTAGTACTCATCCCGACGATGATGCGTCTAGACGGCTCGGGCGGCGAGCACGTACAGCAGCGGCTTGACAGGGCCCGTTGTCAATACGTCTGCAGTCCGGCCTGCTGTGGCCAGCGACGGCCTTGACATATATACATCTGATCTCCAATAGTTTGTGAGCCGAGCTTCAGAAGCTAGAGTAGCTAAGGTCCATACATGCTTGCTACGGGCCGATGCACATGTCTACGTGTGGCCAAATATATATTTGTGATATATGAATTTTTTGGGTGATATATGAAATAAAGAAACAAAATGATGTGATCTCCTTCACAAGTTCAGCTGGGCTGCCCATGTTGAGGCCAGCAGCATACTACCACCTGTCGCCACTCAGCCCGTGGCATATTACTTCACATCAGCCCATACCAATTCACGGGCATACGTCTGCTATACACAGCGCACAAATTATTCTAAGTCCTCCATGCATGTTAAGGCAATCTATTAATTAGCACCAAGTACATGCGCATACACGCCATCAAAGAAGATGCTACTAGCATTTAACTAAGTGTCATGCCGATGATCTTTGAAGCTTACATAAGGAAAAATCTCATAAGTCTACGTAAGCACAAGTCTACTACCACCACAACACCACCTTTCTGCACCGTCAAGGCCCCTCAACCATGCGAAGTCTCCTTCACTCCCTGATCTACCGAAAGATCTTAAGCTGCGCCTGGGGGGGGGAAGGGGGGGTTGAATAGGCCTCAAAAACTCAAGCTCGGAAAATACTTAAATTCCAGGCGGCACAACCGAAAAATGCACCGAGTGCGGCACAACCGAAAAACACGTGGCACCATCGCACAACCGAAAAATGCAACTAAAAATTACAGTTCGAAATATGAAGCAAGATTCAAGATTCTAGCTGAACCAAAGTCCTTCACATGTATTAGAGACCCAACTTTACCACTTGACCGAGTGCGGAATGTAGCAAGTGAGTAGATCGGACCCAAACCCTAGAATCACCACAACAAGCAAGATATTGCAAGAACAAGCACAATCACAACGAACACAAGGATTTAACCTGGTTCAGCTCACCACCAAGGCTTGCCTACATCCACATTATTGAGGAAAGCTACAAAGGCTTGGGTTCTCAAAACCTCTCCTCGACTTTAAGTTAAGGGGTGTAAGCCCAAGACGAGAGATACTTACTATGTGATTGGGGTGATTACAGACCTCACGGGGCTACCAAAAAAGTGGTAAAGCTCATCGAGCAACCTCTAGCCGGCAGGAGCAAGGGTTCCAAGAGTAACAAACACAATCCGCCAGCCTCCACGTGAACCAAGTGCTCTAAACTATAGATTCAAGGTTAGGGTGCTCTCTTTCGAAGTTTGGAAGCTCAATACCTCAAAGATTTGGAAAGGAATCAAAGGGGAAAGCTTGAGGGCTCAATGGAGAGTGAGAGCAACAGAGAGAGTGCAAAGAGCTGTTCTAGTGCATGGTTGCCATTGAGAGGAAGGAGAGGGGGTGGTTATCCCCAACCCCCAGTGGTCAGAAGAGCTGTTGGCTCTTTTGAGTCGCGGCATGGCCGCAACTGGATGCAACAGTGTCGGGCAGCGACTACCCCACTAGCCAAGGAAATAGGAGTGAAAAGCTGGCTACTTGAGCTATCTTTTGTTTTTTGTGGTTGGATTTGAGCACTTGGTGTCACATTTCAACAGTAAATCATGTCTCCTTTATAGTGCGGCTTTTCCTATACTCAAATTCGAAATATAAAATGAATCCAAATGCTTCTTGAGTCCTTAGCCATGTCCTTTGCAAACAGGGGCTCCACCAAATCGTGAAATGTCCTCCTTATATTTGAACCTGCTTGTCAACTCGATAAATCTCATTAGTCCCCTCATTACATGGTTATTATCACCAAAACCCACAATTATGGCTTGATTGCACTTGCACCTACAAGGATTTTTTCTTTCCGCAACCAATGAGGCTGAATTTTCTTTGTTCATGACCGACGAGGTCGAACACTTGAGACTTTATTATGGGATCTCCATGACGGGACCGGATACTTTTGCTAGGTGCCGGCGAGGCTCTAGCACTTCATCATTCTATTCTTTGTGCTTATGAAACTTGGAGGTGACTCTTATTTTATTTGGAGACGATGACCATCAGCATAGCTTATTCGGTGATGTTCTGATGCCCAACGCTACGGATCTAATTAATGAGAGGCTTTTAGAGGCCACGGGAACAAGAAGACACGCAATCCTCTGGTTGTTAGATGCTACTTGGTGCAATATTGTATAACGCAGGAAATTGTACTTTGTAATTCTAAATGAACGAAAGAAGTGATGTTTTCCCGTACTTGTCCTTTGTGTATTTTGCACATTTACATTATTTTGTATACGAATGTATACCAGCATGGCTGCATAAATTAGATTACATATTATTCCATAGCTTCTAAGGACCTCCTCGAGGGAGCATTCCTTTCTACGAAACACTTCTAATAATCACCTTTTGACCAGTAAACTAAAAAGGTGCGAACACATAGTTGATAAGTACCCATGTTGTTCAGTTTTTATGATGACTGATTATCAACATTTCAACATTTTCATTCTATTTTCCTTGTCTTTTTACCTTGGTTACCCGAACCTGGCACACGAGGTTTGTCGTGCAACGTGTTTCTTGGCTTGTGTTGTACAGGTGCCGAACTCAGAGACGGTGGTCGACGATGAGGTGAAGGCCGAGGAGGACATGTCATGCAAATGGACCAGGAGTGGTGAAGGACTGACGTGAGCCTTGGACCGAGGGACCAGATCACAGGGTGGCCAGCCGTGGTGGCTAACACTTGGGACATCAACAAGTGCAAGAACACGTGGAGTGACCGTGTGGATCGGGTCAAGACAACGGACGTGCAAGTCGAGCGGGCGGCTCAGAAGACTTGGTGCTCGGGCTATCGAGGATGGCGGTGACACGTGTCGAAGTGCAGGGGACATGTACCGGTTACGCTACTCAGGGCTGGGTTTGGTGGTTTGGGCCTCAAAACCATCGGCAACAGGTTTCACGGGTTTAGGCTTCAAAACCCAGATGGAGGTTCCAATGCTAGAAGGATGCCATGTGGCGGCATCACGTAGTTCACGTCGAAGAGAAGCAACAGTTGTGGAAGGCGCGGTGGCTGTCGGATCAATTTATCCTGAGTTAGACCATATTACCCTCAGTGATGTGGTTTGGCTAACTTAGTAGCTAGGGGCATTTTAGGGATGTAAAATAGGGACTATAAGTAGACGATGGCAGCCCCTTCTTTACCTCCTCATTTCTGTAGTTTCTCATTTAGGGTTTCCCTGGCTCTAGTTGCTCTGCTTTGTCAGAGATGTCCATAGCTAAACTCTGTAGTTGTGCTTTGTGTTCATGGGAAGAGCAGGTCCTACTCTACTCGTGACCACAGGGATTTGTCCGGAAGAATCGCTATGTGAGTTCATTGTTTGTTCTTCGCATTCTTCGTTTCCCTTCCCCATTCTTGGTTCAATTTCTTCGTTTGTGCATCATTTCAATCCATTTTTCTTGCCTTGATTGGAGCAATGATGTGAGACGGAGCTTTCCACTGAAGGAAACCCATCAATTCATCACGGCCTCATAGATCGGGGCGATTTTGTGGCTATGTTTCAAGAACTCTTAGAGATAGCTTCCCTACTGCCTTGTGACCATGTGGTTCAATTTTGGTGACAGTTGGTGTTGATTTGGTCGCAAATAGTTCGATTTGGTCGAAGAGCGATTTTGTGGCGCTGCTGTTCTTGCTGTTTCACGACTCGCAGATAGGCCGGGCTTCAACCCCGAAAAGTCTGCCATCGGGGCAGAGGATAGGCGAGCCGCGCGCTCCGCTCTATCCCCAGGCACGGACAGTCTGGCCCCAAGTGGAGGACAGTCTGAGCACAGGTCTGTAGCATGTCCAGAACTACTGCAGCAAGTCGTGTTTATAAATTTTGAATGGCGGACTGTCCATAGTTCAAAGTTTTTGAACGACAAACTATCTCCCCTATAGGTGCGGATTGTATGCATTCCATTTTTCAACGAGTGTCCGGAACCTATTTCCGGAGTCGGTTTTTGCTGTTTTGAACGCCGGACAGTCTGCCCCCTTACCCCAGACAATCCACAATTCATTTTTCAATAGCGTACAATGCGTCTTCCAGTAACTGTGGTTCGTCACTTTGTGCCACTGGACAATCCGCATGGAGACCCTGGACAGTCCGAGCCTGTGTTGATTTGTGTTGTTTTCTCCCGTTCCTTTGAGGATTCATTTTCATCTCTTCTCGAGGGTTCTCAAGTGTGCCTAAGGCTTCGCGTGGGGTATCTTGCTACTGATTAGCATGTGTATTCTTACATCTTGTGTAAGTTTTCTTTTGAGGTTGTGTGAAGAGCCGAGGACCAAAGTTTCAAACGAAATTTGAGGCTCCCATTCATAGCCCCCTGATTGTCGTTTCGGTCCTTCAAAAGGTCTATCATTTACCTTTACTTGAGTTATCCATCATGCCTTTACCGAAGGTATTGTCATAACAAATCTCAAAGCTCCTTTTATCTCTAGGACTAACCTTTAAACACATTTCACATGAAAATTGTTTCTCCATACACGTTTTCAGCGAGCTCAGTGGTCTCTCGTCACCATCAGGTTACTGATCTCGACAACCTCTAGGCAAATAACCATCTCGGGATACTCCTTGATGGTGGACTGCATGGAAGGAAGGTTTTCACAGTTTGTTTTTTCAATCAGATTGTCTAACCTTGATCAAGAAGGTGAATGTTTCTTCTAGCAATAGATCTATTATGGGTTCTATCGGTGAAATCAAATCTCTCGCGTTTTTATTTATGCTGTTCTTCTTCGTAATTCTAATAATAATCATAGTTGCTCATTTGTTAGCTAGATCAGGTAAGCTTTATCCCTATTTGTATTCTGGATTATGCTAACCCTAAAACTTTGTTTCAATGAAGGAGCCAACCTTGAAAAAATAGATATTTTGCCTAAGATACAGATACGTATAGGATCCAATTTCCAATTCTGTAGGGTTCTAGTAATGCGAACACATGGTTTTTCTATAACCATTGTGTAGCATCTTTGTGGTGTGCTGAGTGATTGTCAACATGCCAATAGTTTGGTGTGTGGTTGGTTCGGTGGTTCTTCTAATCACCTGACACAGGGTTATGTGTCAAAACATGTCTTTTGGTTCGTGATGTGCAGGTGTGGAGTCCAGAGGTGGTGGCAATGGTCGGGAGAAGGTCAGGTAGGTGTGCCGTGTCGACGGATCGGTGCAGTGAAGGGCAGACGCGAGGCTTGGACCGACGGACCAGACGACCGGGTGGCCAGCCGCAGTGGCTGACACTTGGGACATCGACAAGCGTAAGTGTACATGGCGGGGGACGCGTACGTGGTACGCTACTCGCGGGCATTTTGGTGGTTTATCCTCAAAATCATCGGCGACGGTTTGGTGGTATTGCCTCAAGACCAGCGGTGGTGGGTTTCTTGGGTTTGCGCCTCAAAACCCGCGCGGAGGTCCCGATGTGGACGGATGGCATGTGGCGGCATCAGAGAGATTGCATGGAAGCAAGGCTACTGGTGAGAAGGTGCGGTGGCCGTCAGATGAAGAGAACCCAAGGGTTAGACCATTATCCTTCTGAAGCTAAATGGTTCAACTTAATGTATCCAAGAGCAAACTAGGAATATGTAATAAGCCCAGGCTAATAAACAAGGATGAAGGGGCACCCATCCCCTTACCCTTCTCATTTGCAGTTTTTCATTCTAGGATTTCCTAGTCTGTAGTTTCTCTATCTATGTCAGTGAAGTCCACTGCAACTCTAGTGTTTATTCATGAGAAGAGCACCCCCGTAGTGTGCTCGTGCCCTCTAGGCTTTTGGATTCATGGATATCCTGTGATTTATCTTGTGTTCTTGGTTGTTCATCCTGAGATCTCTCTTCCCCGCTATTCCCGTGGTTGATTTATTAGATTTTGCACCGTTTGACTCAACTTTTCTTGTGTTGATTCGTACTATGATGTGAGAGGATTAATCCCACCGAAGGATTTGAGCTAATTCCTCACCAGTGCATAGATCGGGGCAAGTTTGTGTTTTGGCTAGTTTAGGTGTTTTTGTTACCCCTTCTTGATTTTTCGTGATTCTCTTCGAATTGAACCATGACCCTTTGAGGTAGCACCCCAGCTGCATGATCAACAAGTATACCAAATTATGTTGCAGTTGGTTTTGACTCGAGAGAGATGTGGTCTATTCTTGGTGAGAGGCGATTTTCGGGTGAGTTTCTGGACTGGCGCGGACAGTCCGGGCAAGCTACCGCATACAGTCCAACCGTCGCATTTGGTTCGAGTCTGTTCGACTTCTTTATTGATGTGGCTTTTGTCATTTACCACGGACAGTCCGGGATCTCACCTGCGGATAGTCCGATGACACAGGGTCGAGCCAGTGGCCTCCATGGCTAGTCTGTTGAGTAGGCGCGGACAATCCGCACGTGTATACATCGGACAGTCTGGGTTTATTCCAGATCAGATACAAGCTCTCGACTTCCTGTTCACTTTTGGAACGTTAAATCCGCGGAAATTCTGGCCCTTAAAGCTCGGACAGTCCAACGTTGGTTTGCTTCTGCAGTCCAGAGTGTGTTCCAGGAGTTTGGTTTTGAGTTTTTGAACCACGGACAGTCCGGTGTACAAACCACGGAGTCCGACGGTCAGTTGATTTTTCTGTCCAGAAAACCTATTCCAGAAGTTCGAGTTTCTGAGTTTCGCCTTCGGACAGTCCGGTCCGTACACGCGGACAGTCGGCAGTTCAAACTAGGGTACTGTCTGTACCCACGGACAGTCCACGCCTGGAGACCCGGACAGTCCGAGGTAGAGATCTTCTGAGTGTCCAGAACCATATCTGTTATGTCTGTTTTTCTGTTCTTGACCCGTGGACAGTTTGGGGTCTGTGAGGCGGACAGTCCGCCCTTGTGCAGAGAGGTTGAGTTCTTGCGGTTCGTGCTCATTCGGTGTTTGATCGTTCTTGGAGTTTTTTTCTTGGTTTTTATGCTAACCCGTTGTATTCCTAGGGAACATCCACCCTCTCAACGGGGTCGTGGTCATCATCGGTTTGTGTGTTTGCTTCTTGAGATGTCTGTCAAGTCGAGGATCTAAAGTTTTGAAATAAATTTTAAGGCTCACATTCACCCCCCACTGGTCGTCAATCCCGGTCCTTCGAGTAATTAAGAATGAAATTGACAGGGGACACAGGTGTTCCAAAATTTTATGAACAATTCACGGTTCATTCCGATAAAATAGAAAAACAATTATTTAATAAGAAACAAAAAGCAATCCCCAGACTGGAAAATTTACGAGCTTCTTTATTATTATTAGAACCTATGCGATCAGCACTTAAGTTGTTGAGCATTAGGGGGACATTGGCTAATGCATTGGGACTAACCTGGATCCATTATGCCTGACTAGCAATTTGTTGGAAACATATATACCTATGGCCCAGGCACATAGTGCATTCAGTCACATGTTGATTTAGACATTGATTATCGTGGACTGCATGCTGTAGTGGACAGAACAAGACGTGCACTGGCTGAGACTTATATATCACCGTAAAAAATGACGGAAATGGCATAGCGTGCGTGGCTTCACCTGTCGTCGTCTGCACTTTCTTTCCGGCCACACGAGTGGACAAACCACGGAAAACACAGCAACAAATTTGGCCGCGGATCTGCTAGCTACCAAGTGGTTCTCATAGAAAGCAATGAAGCTAGGCAGCTGGTCGAGCTTGTTGTACGTGGTGGATTGATTTTCTGGAGTCCGCACCCACCTGTAGAATGTGGAATCGCCAAAGGCCACATAGTAGTGAAGAAAATCTAGCAAAGTGGGTTTGGCGGATAATCCATTGGACCGGTCAACTGGCACTTCCAAATGTAGGTCAAGTCAATGTGACTTTGACCTATAAGGGATTAGATTAGAACATGCATGCGCGTCAATTCGCAATTGGAAATGCACCTTCAACTAAGGACACGAAGCGCTTCGCATACGACCAAAACGCACTTCGGAATGAGTGTTGTGCTATAGGGATTTTAACTTTCTCATTAGGAGTCTAATTGAGGCTCACGAGTACCTTTTTTTAAAAAAGGGAATAGATATTAATATTCCAGCCTCTTATTGACCAATGCATATAGCCATTCAGAATTACAAAGCGCACGACCATGAAGAATCGGTGAAAGTTCCCGGAGCCACACAGCAAACAAAACTAAGCCAGTTCGTTTAGACATAAGAGAGTCTATTACTAAAACACCATCCATGTGAAGCAAAGATTTCCATAGCTAAGACTTGAAGCGCACGACATCCCAAGTTTACTTGGGGTCTTTTTTCCTCTTTTTGCAGCAATGCTCACGAACGAATCCAGCGTGTTCCTCTGAAGACGACCTGCAAAGAAGAATAAATTCGTGCCGCAGCAACACTCACGAACAAATCCAGTGTGTTCCTATGAAGACGATCTACAAAGACGAATAAACTTGTGCCTTGTAAGAAATTACGCCATTTCTGTTTAGCCAAATTTCCCAGCAAAATGCACATGCTCCTACCAAAGCATGGTATCTTAGTTTTCTATCCACCCCTTGTAACCAAGCACTAAACATGTGGCTGATATTTATAGGTGGAGAGATGTTGAAAGCAACCTGAACCAATCTCCACAAAAACATAGCGTTTCGGCAATCAAAAAACAGATGTTGTTTTGTTTCATTTAAGTTGCAGAAATAGCACCTTAAGACATCCTTTCTATCGCCTTTCTGCTAGATTGTCCTTGGTAAGGTCACTGCGTTAATCATGTGCCACATAAATATTTTATTTTTGAGGGCTATTTTCAGCTTCCAGACAATGTGGTTGTGTGATACAACATTAGCCACAGCCATTGACCGGATTGAGAAAAGGCCACTTTCATTTAGGGGCCAAATAAACATATTGTTGTGATCACTTGGTTGAATGGCACCAACTCTTAAGACAATATGATGCCATGCGGCCAAGTTATTTCCAAATAACGATCGCCTAAACAATACATTCAAAGGAGTTGATCTAAAGATCTTCTAAGCTCTGTGCTTTTCTTTCTAACAAATATTATAAAGGCCAGGGTACTCACCTTTAAAAGCGAGATCCTCCAGCCAAACATCTTCCCAAAATCTTACTTGCCGAGACCCGTTGCCCAGTTTGAATTTGCCCATTTTCAAAAAGTCTGGCTTAATTTTCATAGTCCAGACCAAAATTGATAGAAAGCTTATCAAAAACATCACTATCACGTTGGAGAGACGTGTTGTTCTGTGGCGGGTGATGCAACACGTGCCTTTTATTTGGTCTTGGCTTTGTAATCTCCCTTGGGACCCCAACCCAAGTATTTGTGTGGCCCACTGGCCGTAATCTCCTTATATTGAGTGGTTGTCACCCCAATTAGCATCGTATTTTACTTAGATTTTTGTCTTTGAACAGTTGTTCATCGGTTTAGTTGTGTTCATTCTTATTCTTGCTTGTGTTATTCATAGTTGCAGGCACGGATTAACATTCGTGGTAAGATCAATCGAATGTCGTATAGATGATAACCAGAAGAGAAGTGATTTTGTCGTTAGAGGGGTTTGGGTCTTGCTGATTCGAAGCAGGATCGTGAGTGTCCTCTACCAAACTGATAGTTATCATTACCTGATGGAAGATTGAGCACCCCGTTCCTATAACATCTCTAAGTCTTCAATCTATAGCCGCAGGTAGCTGGCCAATTCAAGGTACACTATATTTTGTTTTCATTTCATAATATTGATCATCTGTGTTGAGCACGTACAATTAGAGAACTTAAAACTAACAAGACAATAAAGATAACAATAACACGTATCTATCAGTTCGTACTAAGAAAAGAGGCTTCGATCCACTAAAAATCAGTATATACGTAAAGTTACGAGCAAGAGGAGTTCTTCCGTCCTTTTTTTCTGCCACTAAAGGCTGGTTGAATGTAGGCTGATTTCAGCTGAAACTGCTGAGCTTCTCCTGGTGGTTGGCTAAATGTGGATACTGAGTTCAGCCAAAACCAGCCAGTATGTCACCAGCCGCACGAGGCCAAAGCTTACTCCAGCACAGAGACACAGAGACCCGGAATGCAGCGACGACTCGACCTGTAAGGTTTTCCAGGCTATAAATTACCACCCACTGATCTGCTCGTTTCCCCACAACTCGCCTCCTCGTCTTGGTTGAGCCCATCGCCCTCAGTGGAAGCAGGACTTGATGGCTGCGCACGCTCCTCTCCTCGTCGTCCTCCTCGGCCTGACATTGCCACTGTTCTTGTTCCCCAGTGCAGGTAATGGCCTAATGGGTCAACCGAGCTGATTAGCTTGTTAAGGCTAATTGTTTAGTGTTAGGCCACTATGCATTGCTTTATCTAAAAAAAAGGGTCATTATACATTGGCCATTAGTCTTGGGAGTCATAAAACGCATGTACGATGGGATACTAAACTAGTATGAACAACCACGCGACACATGCCCATACTAAATTTAATTTTCTTAAATTGGTTGATGAGCACGAGCCAACCTATGCTTGTAGCTGACGAGCTGGCTGGAGTTCAGCTCTTGTTGAGAATGGTTTGAAGGCCGAGTTTGAACCAAGAAGAGGTGGGCAAAGTTTTTTGGGGCTAAACATATATGTGCATATGTTGCAGAAGCGGGCGAGGTGGGCGTGTGCTGGGGGACTATGGCGGACAACCTGCCGAGCCCAGCGGCGGTGGTGCAGCTGCTGAAGCGGCAAAGAATCACAATGGTGAGGATCTACGACACCAACCGAGGGGTGATCAGCGCTCTGGCCAACACCGGCATCAAGCTCATGGTGTCGCTGCCCAACGGCGAGCTGCTGTCCTCGGCGGCCAGCAGCCCGTCGTTCGCGAGCAAGTGGGTGAAGGACAACGTGGCGGCGTACTACCCCACCACGCTGATCAACGGGGTCGCCGTGGGGAACGAGGTGTTCGACCAGGCCAAGGACCAGACCCAGCAGCTCGTCCCGGCCATGAGGAACGTGCAGGCGGCGCTGGCTGGCCTGGGCCTCGGCGGCGCCATCAAGGTGTCCACGCCGGTCGCGTTCACCGCGCTCCAGAAGTCATGGCCGCCGTCGGAGGGCGCGTTCAAGGACGACATCGCGCAGTCGGTGATGAGGCCCATGGTCGCCTTCTTGAAGCAGACGGGCTCGCCCTTCATGATCAACGTCTACCCATTCAGGGCTTACTTGGATGACCCACAACACATCAGCGTCGCGTACTGGACGTTCCAGCCCAACGACGGCGCGGTCGACCCCGACACCGGCCGCAGGTACTACAACCTCTACGACGCCCAGATGGATGCTGTCCGCTACGCGATACGGCGCGTGTCGCCTGGTAGCGTCAGGGCCTCGATGTCTGTGACCAAAGACAACGACGACGACGACATACTGCTGACCAGTTCAGAAATCGGGTGCTCTCACTGGACGGTCCCAAAGAAACATTGCCATGCCTTCGCCAACGGCCTCATCGCGCACACGCTAGGCGCCAGCTCCGCTCGTGCCAAGTACACCAGCAGCCTCCTCTACAGCATCGGCGGCGCGGGCGCCGGAGCCACCTCGGCGTACATCTTCGCTCTCTTCAACGAGGACAAGAAGAGCGACGACTCGGAGCGCAACTTCGGGCTGTTCTACCCCAACATGCAGCCGGTGTACGACGTCGACTTCGTCCACGGCAGCGGCTCCGGGACCCCGTCACCGGCGGTGGCGAGCAGCTGGTGCGTTGCGAACGCGGGGGTCGGGGACGCGCGGCTGCAGGCGGCTCTGGACTACGCGTGCGGCCACGGCGCGGACTGCAGCGCCATCCAGCCCGGCGCGAGGTGCTTCAGCCCGGACACCAAGGTCGCGCACGCGACCTACGCCATGAACGACTACTACCAGCGCAATGGGCGAGCAAGCCAAGCGTGCAACTTCAACGGCGCCGGCTCCATTGTCTACCAGCAGCCAAGTGAGTTAACGCTCGATCGGTCACCATGTTACATCATTGCATTGGTTCGTGGCGACACTCAGACACTGCAGAGTGCTAATAATCCATCATCATCATCCGAGAATGTAATCAACAGGCATATGCGACCCGAACCAGGCGAGCTGGTGCGTGGCGAGAGCGGAGGTCGGGGACGCGCGGCTGCAGGCGGCGCTGGACTGGGCGTGCGGCCACGGCGCGGACTGCAGCTCCATCCAGCCCGGTGGCCGGTGCTTCGATCCGGATACCAAGGTGTCGCATGCCTCCTACGCGTTCAACGACTACTATCAGCGCAACGGGCGAGCCAGCAGCGCTTGCGACTTCGCCGGCGCCGGCTCCATCGTCTACCAGCAGGCACCTAGTGAGTTCACACGCTCATCATCTTGCATGCATTCAATCATAGCAAACCTCTGAAAATTAGGAAGAGAGATGTGAATGAGCCCTCACCCTTTGACAACAGCCTCATCCTCCCTACAAACCCAACCCCCTCCCCCAACACACACACACACACACGCACATACTATTCTTCAACCCATCTCCAACAAGGCCTGATTTGGAACAAATGGAGAAACAAATAAGATCCGATTTGTTTGCCTTATACTCCCTCCATTTTTAAATGTATGTCACCATTGACTTTTTATACGAACTTTGATTGTTCGTCTTATTCAAAAAATTTATGTAAATATGCACAAATATGAGTTATGCTCAAAGTACATACATTGATAAAACAAGTTGCATAGAAATAAATGATAATTTCATAAATATTTTGATAAAGATGAATGGTCAAAGTTCATAATAAAACTCAATGGCGATATACATTTAAAAATGGAGGTAGTAGATTTTATAAGCTAGATTATGAGTTATGGGTAGTATGATAAAAAGAGCATTCTAGGATCACTCCGAAACCAGTAGCTTATTTATATTTATTTATGGTCCCGGAGTGGTCTTTTACTTTGGTGTCTTTGGATCATAACCCAGTTGATATAATCTGGGAAGAAAACAAACACACCCTAGGCTTTGTGATGGTAAATAACAATGATCTTACTGTTGTCTCTTACTGTATACAGAGATAGGCAACTGCCAGCTTCGGTCTAAGGCATGATCTCAACGAATGATAGCGGATAGTGAAGACGTCTATAGTACCCTCAGCTTGCTAGATGAGAATATGAGATCTATGTAATCTTTATTATTGTCTGACAATAAGACGTACAACTTCTATCCTCTACCACTGAATGAGGAAACGAAGTTGTAATAATACTTATAAATCCAAAGAAAATATTATAGACGTAAGTCGTCAACAGAGTGTTTCGAAAAATAAGGCTGTTTGGATAAGGTTCAACTGTCTGACAGAATAATAAGAAAACCCATGTTCTGTTGAAATAGCTGTTCACATTTACAGGTTCTAAAATTTAATGTTGCCGAGTGGGATTTCAATTCGAGCTCATTTTTAATGTTTCAAGTTCACACTACTGCACAAAAGAACTTCCGTGACGGCGCTACTGTTCACTCCGTGGCGGGCGCACCTTTTGCCCGCCATGGTTATTCGGTGGCCGGCCTCGTCCGGCCGGCCACCGAATTGCCCGCTGCGGTTAAATATTAACCATAGCGGGCAACTTAACTTGCGATTTACCGCAGCGGGTATCCTAAAGCGTCCACTGCGGTAAATCCATTAACCGCAGCGAATACTTTAGGATGCCCGCTATGGTAAATGCCGATTTACCGCAGCGGAAACCTAATGTGGCCCGCTTCGGTTAAGTCTGGGCCTATAAATAGCCCAACCAGCCCCTCTTCTTCCCCACGGGCTTCTCCTTCCAAATTTGAGGGGGAGAGGCTTTGTCCTAAAAATTTTCCAAACCATTGAATTGAGGTTTAGAGGTTTGATTTGGGGGAGAAGGACATCACAAGAGGTATACAAAGGCTCTCTCATCCTCTTTTTTCTCTTTTTCCCTTACTTTTTGAGCCCTCTACTTCTAGATCTAGATCTAGATCTAGATCTAGATCCATGTAGGAGAGAGAAAGCTTGTGGCTTTGGAGCTCTTTTTCATGAAATCTCTTATTGGATTGTAATTCTTGTGATGTTTGTGGTTCGCAGCTACGATGGACAGGTCGGAGTGGATTTATGGGATCGATAGAGTGCTTGATCTGCGGTACCTCGCTGGTGTGAGGCAATTTATGGCCGTTGCTAAAGCTCACTCCGAGAGATGGAAGTGCCAGACAATCATCTGTCCATGTGGTCACTGCCAGCACCGGACCGCCCTCGCAGATCCCGGCAAGGTGCAATCTCATTTGATTTGGTTTGGCTTTGTGGAGGGTTACACGATTTGGATTCATCAAGGGGAACAGGTGAGTGGCGGTGCATCTGGTGTTAGCTCAGCATCGACGACAGTGAACCAAGATCGTGGAGTGCCCTTATCATCTTCAGCAGCGCCAGTGCCAGCCTGCAGCGACAATAGTGGTCGTGATTACATCATGTTGGAGGATATACTCGGGGGGATGGACGATGGTGGTGGAGATGGCCAGGAGGTAATGTGTAGGAACCCGAGGACGTGTAGCTGTTTGAGAACTTAGTCAACCACATCAATGAAGACGATGTTGTGCATGGCTCCCCGAAGTGGTTGCAGAATTTCAGGGAGATGAAGCAGGTGGCACTTAATCCTCTATATAAGGACGGCGGTGAATGTCCGAAGGAGTGCACAACGCTCCAGTTTAACCTCCACATGTTCATGATGAAGGCCCGACATGGTTGGTCTGACACTAGCTTCAATGAGCTGTTAAGTTACCTTGCTACCACGTACCCAACAGGTAACAAGGTTCCTGCAAATAACTATCGTGCAAAGAAGCTGATCCGTCCAGTGGCGATGAAGCTTAGGAAGTTCAATGCGTACCCTAACCACTGCATCCTGTATCGAGGCACGGAGTATGAGAGTTTGACGAGCTGTCCGCATTGCGGCACTAGTTGGTACAAGAAGAATGCTGGCTATTGCATTGATGATGCAGACAACAATGAGGCCTTGCCTACTGGTGTGAAGAAGAAGAAGGGGCCAAACCCAGCGCTGCGGCTAAGCGGATCTCGGTTCGGCAGGATGAGGAAGAAGTGGGTTACACACGGAGGAAAAGTCTGGCACTGTCGGTGTGGTACCTGCCTGTGATTGACCGGCTGTGTTCACTATTCGGGAACCCAGAGGATGCCAAGCTCATGTCCTGGCATGCATCAGCTGACCGCCTGAAGGATGATGGAATGCTTTGACACCCATTCGATGCCAAGCAGTGGAAGGATTTTGAAAACGCCTATCCGGCCTTTCACGACGAGCCTAGGAACATTCGGTTCGTGCTGAATACAGACGGGATGAACCCTTTCAGTGAGCTTATGACCTCACATAGCACCTGGCCTATCATACTCACAATACTCAACCTACCTCCCCATCTGTGTCACAAGTGCAGGTACCTTCTATTGACCATGCTAATCTCAAGACCGAAGTAGCCAGGCAATGATATAGATGTTTTCCTGGAACCTTTCATGGAGGAAATGCAGCAGCTATTCGATGTTGGGGTCCTGATGCTTGACGCATCCTGCAATGAGAAGTTCACCCTAAAAGCCATCATCTTTGTCACCATCACCGATTACCCCGGACTCTTCTCATTGTCGGGGCAGATCAAAGGAAAGGCCCGCTACGTAATTTGCATCAATGGGACTTGATACACTTACCTCAAGGGATCCACCAAGATGGTGTACATGAGGCATAGGCGGTTCCTTAGCACAAAGCACAGGTATAGAAAATGTGTCATGAATCAATTCTTTGACAATCAGGACAAGCCGTAGCGTGCACCACCGGAGCAGACTAGTTAGGGGCCAAAGGTGTATGAGATGGTGAAGGATCTGGACTAGATCAAGTTTGGCAAGAAGAAGAAGAAGCCACCACCAGAGGAGGGGACAAAACAAATGAGGAAGCGAAAGTGGGACACGATCGAGGAAACATCGTCTGTTGTCCCCGCCGTTCCTTTCAAGAAGAAGTCGATCTTCTTCAAGTACCTGTCGTACTGGAAAGTACTGCACACAAGTCGTGCCATTGACTGCATGCACATCGAAAAGAATGTCTTTAAAAGCACGATTGGTGTCCTACTGGACATCAAGGGCAAGATGAAGGATGGTGTGAAGTCATGGACGGATCTTGTCAACATGGGCATCAGGCCAGACCTTCACCCGGGGAAGCCCGAGAATGGTAAAGTCGACCTCCCAGATGATGCCTACAACCTAAAGCATGACGAGAAGTTTAACACACTCAACATGATGAGGGGTATCAAGTGCCAATAGGCTTCTCTTCCAACATCAAGAGCTTGGTCAACATGAAAGACCTCACAATGACCGGCTACAACTCACACGACTACCATATCATGCTTATGGTGTTCCTTCCAATTGTGATTAGGGCTATCTGTCCGGAGTTTGTGAAGATGGTGATCACTTGCATGTCATACTTCTTCAACCACATCACACAAAAGGTTATCAATAAAGCTGACATGCCTGACCTGAAGGAATTCACCACGGAGACCCTTTCCTAGCTCGAGATGTGCTTTCCCCCGTCTTACATTGATATGATGACACACCCAATGGTACACATGGTCGACCAGATCGAGCAATTGGGCCCCGTGTACCTACACCAAATGTGGACGTACGAGCAGTTCATGTCTACCCTCAACAGATACGTCCATAACCGTGCTTACCCGGAGGGCTCCATGATCGAGGCATACACCACTGAGGAGGGTGTGAACTGTTCATTGAGTTACATAAAAGATGAGAGGGTGATTGGGCTGCCTTTCCACACCCACGAGGGCAAAACCGTAGGGACGGGTTGCACTGATATACTGAACAAAGAGGTGGAACAAGTTCATTACAGCATCCTTCATCATTTGGTGAGCATGGAAAAATACGTTGACAAGCACCTCGAAGAGATTCACACCGCTCATGATGGACAGCGCATAGAGGAATGGGTCCAGAACCACCACAAGGTTACTTTCTTAGACTGGCTCAAAGAGCAACACATACCCTTGGAAGGATGCCCAAATGAAGATATAGAGACTATTAAGAGGCTTGTGTTAGGCCCGTCCAGCCAAGTCACCACATGGCAAGGGTATGATGTCAAGGGGTACAGGTTCCACACAAAAGATAAGGACAAGAAGAGCGCATCATAGAATAGCGGTGTTCGATAAGAGGGTGTAGATGCAACCACAAACCAGAGGATGCAATACTATGGGAAGGTTGAAGAAATATGGGAGCTTGACTATGGCGGTGCCACTGGGTCAACCCAAAATCGGTTATGGTGGACGATTATGGGCTAACCACCGTGAACCTCACAAGTACCGGATACAAAGATGATCCGTGGGTACTAGCAAACAATGTCACACAAGTGACCCAAAGAGGCATGTGGTCATGTCAGGAAAGTAGCGGGTCATGGGAGTTGATGGGGTCCAAAGCCAGAACAGTACAACAACTACGCAGAGCTTCAGCTTTTTACCGATCATCCAAAGAAGATCAAGACTATCAAGGACCGTTTCAACAAGACCGGCCTGAATCTCTGGGCTTGCAAAGACGGAGGGAAGCAGACAGTGAAAGCTCCTGCACCAAAATGAAATGTGCAACATAGTGGACAATTTCGGTAATACCATTCAAACATTCATGATGTTGAAGAATTTGTAATGAGTTCATATTCATGGTCTTGAGGACTTTTGTAATAAGTTGTTATTCATGGTCTTGAAGTAACTGAACTGTCCCTTGATCATATTTTTTGTGCAAGTAAGTGAACTGTCCTACTACTCCTACTCTGTCATTTTGACACTACTGTTCTACTACTCCTCTCTACTCCACTACTCTCTCTATTGCATTCAGTTTTGATTCAGTAACTGCATTCAGTTTTGATTCAGTAACTGCATTCATTTTTTATTCAGGTCACCATTTACCATAGCGGGCAACCTAATGTGCCCGCTACGGTAAATCAATTAACCATAGCGGGCACGTTAGGTAGCCCGTTGCGGTAAATGGATGTCAAATTTGACTTGGTCAACCTTGCTTAAACAAGACAATAAATGACCTTAGATGAAAAACTTTTGAATATCAAATATGTAGAACTCATCAAGACCTACATTGGTTACATAGGACATTTTTCAGTTTGTGGAATTGTTAAGTAGAAACTAGTCATATTTGTTTAAAATCATATTTTGACTTGGTCAACCTTGCTCAAATGAGACACTAAATAACCTCAGATGAAAAACTTTTGAATACCAAGTTTGTAGAACTCATCAATACCTACATTGGTTACATAGGACATGTTTCATTTTGAGGAAGTGTTAGTAAACACTAGTCACGTTTGTCTAAATTCAAAAATTAACTTGGTCAAACTTGATCAAATGAGGTACTAAATAACCTCAGATGAAAAACTTTTGAATACCAAGTTTGTTAAGCTCATCAAGAACTACATTGATTACATAGGTCATTTTTCCATTTGAGAAAGTGTCAATAAACAATAATCTCAAAATCATGATTCTCACAAAGACTTTATGAAACTATATGAGATACTTTTCTAACACTTTATGAAACTATATGAGAAAGTGTCAATAAAAACTATTTTGAACTACACATTCCTAACACTTTCTCAAATGGAAAAATGACCCATATATGAAATGTAGATCTTGATGAGTGTATCAAAGTTGGTATTCATGACTTTTCAAGTTGAGACAATCTAGGGTTTTGAAAACTAGTCTTGAGGTGTGAAAATTTCAAATTTTAAAATTTGAACTCTTCAAACATTATCAAATGAAAATTTGGGCAAAACAAAATATGTAAATCTTGAGTTTGAAAAAATTGGTATTCATTACTTTTGTATTTGAAAATATTTAAAGTGTTCTTTTAAAAACAAATGCACTTTTATTTATCGCAGCGAGCAACCTAACGCGCCCGCTGCGGTAAATTGATTAGCCGCAGCGGGCCCTTATGTTGCCCGTTGTGGTAAATACCACTATATATATTGCTCCCCCTCCGTGAAAATGGCCAAGTTCTTCGGCCAGTTTCAAATCAACCCCGAAGGGCTGCCAAAATTTTCTCCCGCCGCCGTCGCCACGCCATTGCCGCCGCCGTCCTCCTCTCCCGCTCTCGTGCTCCGGGAACCCTAGCTTCTCCTTCTTCCCCACTACTCGTCCTTGACCGGAACCCTAGCGGCCACCGGGAGCTCCAACGCGGCCAGTGTGGAACCCTAGCCGTCGCTGCTGGGAGCCCCGCATCCTGGTCGGAACCCTAGCCGCCGCAGGGGGTCCCGCCGCCGTCCGCTCCGTCCACTCCGACCGCCACTGGGAGCTCTGCTTGGAACCCTTGCCATGCTCTTCGCTGCTGGGAGCTTCGCATGGAACCCTTGTCGTGCTCTCCACCGCTGGGAGCTCCGGCCACCGCCGTCCACTTCGTCCACTCCGAACGCCAGGTTTTCCCCACCCTATTCTTCGTCAACTTTGTCCACCTTGCGCCATCTACTCCTGCTCCTCCTCCACTGACCGTGCAAACAGGTTTTCCCCACGCTGTTCTTGGCAACACTGATGCTAATACCGAGATGCTAATCCATGATGCTAATACTAAGATACCTGACATGATGCTAATATTGAGATATCTGTCATTTTGAGATGAACTGTTATTTTGAGAAATCTGTCATTTTGAGATACTAAATGCACTACTGAACTGTTATTCAGTTACTGAACTGAATGCACTGTCATTTGTCCACTTGGAGATGTCCATCTACTTCTCTACTACTACTCCTCTATCACTACTCTCCTAAAACTGTCATCTAGTCTACTACTACTTTATTCTGTATATATGCCACAGCTATTCCATCTTACCTTTGCCACTAGAACTTTAACTGATTGTTGTTTTCCTTGCTACTACTGCATATATGCCACTACTGCTAATTTGTCCACTGGAACTTTAACTACCTATGATGCCTACTGTCCAATTTTGGTCACTGGAACTTGAAATCATACCTGAGATGCACACTGAATTATAAACTGAGTAATTCCACTACTACTCCTCCTCTCTACTCCAACTACTCTCTCTACTGCATTCAGTTTAATTTAGTAACGCATTCAGTAAATGATGCCTACTCCTGCCAGATATTAGGGGTCTATTTGTGAAATGTCCAAAGGACATAGCCCTCTACTCCTCACTACTACTCCTACTCTACTGTCCTCTACTCCTCTCCACTCTGCTACTCTGGCTGTGGTTAAGAATGACGGCCTTATATTTGGACTTAGCCCACTGCGGTCTACTGCCCACTGCAGTGTACTACTCCTCTCTACTCCTCCCTACACTAAACTCTCTAATCCTCTATGATGCTATTTGAAGGAAAAGGCTGCGCTTAAGAATGATGGCCTTATATTTGGACTTAGCCCTTTGGGTACATTTTTCTGTGGCATTTTCAATGATGAATCTTTTCAATGTGAACTTGTAAGCTGAGGCAGTGGCATATGCTATGACGTGAACTCTTTTATGCTAAGGCAGCGGTGATGATGATTGAGTGCCCCCTATTGATAAGTTGCTAGACTAGGATGGCTTCTAACACAAGCAACCAGTTTAGCAGTGACGTGATGCCAATGGGCCAAATCTGAGCCAACACTATTTACATGATTCATTTCTTTATTCATAAGCTTGTTACTCGTCTTATATATGGTTTTGTCTATATGTATACAACTGAAATATCTGCTCTTCTTAGCTTTCCAATGGAGGAGGACCGTTTTCGTAATGACGAACCCCTACCCCTAGTTCTTCATCAACTAGCTACGAGAGCAGCGTGTCCGTGACCCCACGACCGAAGAAGCGTTGCCTAGATCCGGGTTCATGGGCCGGATCATCATTCACGAATTCAGGGGAGCCACTGCGGGGCAATACGACGCCAACAAGCCAGACGTGAATGAGCGAGCAACCTCCACCTCCTAACACTCAGGCTATAGGCCCTCCTGGCGGAATGGGATGTACGGAGGGTGAACTGAGGAAGTAGATGCCGCCTTCGGCAGCAAGCCAACTAGGAGGTACGAAGGCAAGCACAAGCCACTGTCCTTCCCCACCGAGAAAAGATCCTTCCCCGCCAAGAAAGGATCCAAGCAAGGCCGCCTTACTACTCCCGCACACGACTACGTTCGAAAGTTATTGTACCATCGAGCATAACCTTAGGCTAACCTTTCCATCCAATAGATTGCTACTAACATTTCTATCCCTATTTTCCCAGCCTTAAAAAATACTTTCTGTGATCCATTTTGTGTGACGGATGAGTACCCTGGCCACTACGTGCGTGTGAACTTCTTGGCAACTATGGCCCAGCTCCTTGATGAAGAAGAATGGGATACAAGGAGGTTCCATCTTTGGTACATGGAAGCGGCAAAAGCCAGCATGAACGGTTTCAACGTCAAGATTCCCTCGTCATACTTCCACCTGCCCGGTGACGAACCTATCCGACTTCCTGTGGAATTCAAAGACATGCATAATATAATGCAGGGACAAGACCTTGATATCGTCCAAGTCACCCTATTCTCTCTGTAAATGACCATTGCAAAAAACTTTCATGGCAATTTGAATTCGTGTAGCTAGGTCAACTCTATACTTAATATGCCTCGATGACTTGTCCATCCAGGATGTTGGCCATTGTAAGCAACCAAAAGTGCAGACCTACTCTCTTCCTCTCTCCTACGCATATTGCTGAGAGAGTCATCAAGGGTTTCATGTCAAGAGGATCCAAAATTGACCGTGCGCAAGAGAGAAAGGAAATATGAGGAAGATATGAAAAAGAAGAAGAATAAATTGTCAAGGTACATATATGGATCAATGAAGAAGGTCAAGCCGGATGGTCCTAGTTGTGTCATGGCTGGCTACCACTTTGGGTAAGTTAAGAACATGTACGTAGAGCTCAGTGGCTAGAATCATGCCTTCTCATTTGTCATAACATGTATCTTCTTCCAATGGTGTAGCAAGGGCAGTTCCGACGGCCACTGGGTTGCATTCATCATCTTACCTCATCAAGGCAGGGCAGACGTATTAGACTCATTAAGGGAGCCAAACAAAAAAGGGTACAAGGCCTTCGAAGATTGCTTGAAAAAGTAAGTCGCCTTTGCTCTTTGATCATTTACGGTTATCATACGTATTCAAATTGTTGCTAACACTTTTACTTTTCCTATGGTGGTTATAAGGCTTACTTGGAGGATCCAGAATGCTGGGATGAAAGAAGTGAAAAATGCATGCAGAAGAACAGAAACCGCTTGAAAATCTAACGTGATTTCCTAGTAAGTATTTCAGATGTTTAGTCTGTTTTTCATACATATATATGCATTCTAATGCTTGTGTCTCATTCGTGCAATGTGCCAAACAACCTGACGGAGATAATTCATGTGGCCCGTATATCTGCGGGGACTTGGGAGTGCAAGCAGTACAACAACAGCTGGAAGGTGCTCAAGGCTGCAGTGAAAGGCCAAAACTCGCTGAAGAGTACCCGACTAACCTTCAAAGAAGTCAAGGCCAATATCTGCAAGTTCATCATGGAGAAATGCGTGAAACCAGGGCAGGACTTCTTCGACGAGGACAGTGACTTTGCGGTGTTACCGGAGTACGAGAAGGTTAGGCAATGGCGTCCCATGGATTATAAATACCTCGTAGAGTTTTGATATGTATCGTTAAATGGATTCGGTTGGTTGGTTGTATTATGAACTAATGGATTGTATGAACTATATATATATATATAGTATTGATACATGGTATCCAGGTACCAAATAGATATTCAGTCCCAGTGTCATAAGCAGCAGCTAAACAGGCCCACCCCGCCGTTCCGGACGGGACTCATCACAGGCCCGGCCCACCCACCCACGAGCTAAAGCAGCTCCGTAGCTTGCCCCACCCACCCACGATCTATTTGCGGTTTCCAGCCCCGTCCGCTCGTCTCCTCCCTTCCCTTCGCCGACACCGCCCGTCCGCTCCACCCGCTGCGCCGCTGCCTAGCGCTCCGCCGTGCCGTGCGGCCGCAGACGCGGCGCGGCGCCCGGCCGGGCGTTATCGGCCGGCCCAGCGTCCCGCTCCGCCGCGCCGCTCCCCAGACATCGCAGACGGAGCGCGCCGCTGCGCCACCCGTCCGCGCGCTCCGGGGAGAGCCGAAGGCAGCCCTCCATGGCCACCACGGGGCGGCGGTGCCCCATGGCAGATCCAGGCGATGGTGTTCCCTCAGTGGATGGTGACCTCCCTCTCCTACCTGCGGTGTACCTGCGTGGATGCGCGGTCCCGGCGTGAACAGCCCCGGCTGGGCGGCTGCCCCCACGTTTCCCAACGTCAAAAGACCATCAGCTTCCTGGCGGCGGCATCCCCTTCACCTCTCAGCGACGGTGGCATTTTGATCTCTTCCACGATCTGCATCTGCTTCCACTAATTTCTTGATTGAAAGTTGCGGTGTTTCGTCAATGCCGGCGGCGCTGTCAGGGTACCTCGTGGTGGTTCACAGGGTGGATATGGCCATCCGCTGAATTTCGATGGTGACCCCGGCGGTGCATCCGTGCAGGTAGGCGGCGGTCCTGGAGCTTGGTGGTGGCGTGCATCCTACAGCATAGCAATGATGATTTTGCCCCTTAGTTCTATTATTTTGGAGGTAGTTGGGAAGGATTCTCAGAGTTGTTAAATACTTAAATCTAATATTTCTATCTTCTTGCAGCTATAGAAGCCAAATGTAAATTAAAGTGATATGGACTGAGTAAGGCCAGAAGTACTATATTATTATTCTGGTAACTACTGTATTTTTCTGTATGTACCATTCCTGATTGAAAATGACATGAAGTGATGTCTGAAACATATCTATTCTATTATGAGAAATATATTTGTTGCAGTCTGAACTGAAGTTCATTTTTGTTTTGCAAATTCAGGTATGCATGCTTGGCAAGCTGTCTTAGTTGGCAAGTCTATTCCAGGCTCACCACTCTCTGATTATTATAGTTGCAATTGTATTTTATTTTGATCTTGCTGTCTCAGACGTGAGAGTAGTTTTTTCTGAGTAGATCAAAGTCGGATGCTTCCTCCAACAACATAATTGAATGAATTAAATTGATCAAATACATAGCTCATTTTGTTTGGCCTTTGCAAAGGCCTACATCAAATTTTCTAGCTTGGATAATCCTGATTTTCTGCTAGACTATGAATCTCCTGTAGCTAAAAGTATTTCTTTTCTTCTCTCTTTGCTTATGGGCACAATTCTTCTCTTATTTTGTTTCCTTGCACTTAGGTAGAGCCTATATTGATTTATTGGGATCAGTTTGTATTTTTTATATACATGTTTGCTTGGTTTTTTTAACCAATTCTGCATACCTAACCATGTGACCATGTCTGATTCTTGTTGGAAAAAATTCTAGGGACTACTCATATCATTGGCATGCTGGTTGCCACTTTCGACTTTTTTGATTGAATCTCAAACCCATTTTAGTTTCCTCGTGCATTCTTGTAATGGCATGGACCTTTTTTTCCATTCGTTTTCTGGATGGATGCTGGTCGGTTCCTGGTTTATAGTATGCATCTCAACCTGAACATGCTATTATTTTAGAGTTCACATGAAAGCTCAGTACATGTTTAAATTCATACGGTACCTCTAAATCTCTAATGTCTGTATATCATTGATTACTTGTAATCTTGGATTGTTGTTCCTTATTTTTGCCATTTCATGTTGGAGTTTGCTGTGTGAAGAGAGCAGGTGGCCTTGAACTAGCATAGTTGTTGATTTGCATATTGCAAAATGCATGTTGGTAGCCTAGAGGCACAGAAGATGGTTAATTGGTTTTATGTTGCTTCAAGAGCTGATTCTTTTGTCCTGTTTTTGTGCTGGGTTACTGAATAGGCTGTTGAGAAAATGAACTAGCAATTTGTAATAATATCGATCCATAATGCCATTTGAAATTGAATTCAATAGTGCAGCTACAATTTGCTTTCCAGGTCAATACAGTATGCTTCTGCTAACTACATTAGATTATTGGATTGGACTGTTATTGGACTGTTATGATAGCTGAAGATTAGATATACTGGACATTTTTGCAGCTCATCTAATCTGAACAGTATCTTCTGCTTTCCTGTCAAGCAGAGTTGTTTTAGTGCATGGGCCTGAAACCTTGGCTGCGCAGACTTCCTCTCCTTTGTGCAGGTAACCTGTCACGCTGCCTTCCGATGAACTCCCCATTGAGTACGGAAGTGTAAGGTGCCTATTAACCCTAGCAGTATCTGAATTCCAAATATTTTTGTTATATTTTGCACACAGATCTGATGATTTTCGTGAAGGTGCAGGAAAGAACTGACAAGCAGGAGCACCACTACCTCATCCTTATAGCAGTTAGAACGGAAGCACCAAATATGTATGATCAATCTCTTTATCACTGTTCTCTATTTATTTTTGGCCTCGATGCAAGGTGTGGTGAGCAAAAGATATCTAATTAGAATATTTCACTGTTAGTTCAGCTAATTAATCTCTTTCTATTGAAATGTTTTGTAAATTAAATGATCATGGATGTGCGGGTGTTTTTCACTATAAAGGTTTGTGTCTACTGTCTAATACAGCCCTGTAATTAATCTGTCAACCTCTTGAATTTTGTGAGATGGATACATGTGACAAATTGGTGATTATTTAAGCTCTAAACTCTTACTTGCTTTTTCATTCATGTTAAAATTGTGAGCAGTGTAGTAAATGTTATACATTAATGTAAGCATACCCTTTTTGATGCAAATAGAATAGTTAGCCTTCAATTATTCAGCACTGGTTTTCCTTCCAGCTCTATCTAGTTTCGATTTTATTTTGTTCTTAGCTTCAGGGTTCGGACTACAGCCCCTTGTTCTTTCTCTATGCAATGCTGAATATCCAGAAGCCAATGACTGTGTAGGGCCGTGGGGCTAGGGCCTTTACTGTTGGACTGGTGGCCTGTGCAAGCTTCTCGACATTTCTTGGTAATCTATATGTGCCATGTTTTGTTGTTGTATGGACGATTTTTGCTTTTGTCCTTCTTTGCACAATTTGTGGCACCCTAATGCTACTTGATAAGCCACTAATGCTGTGTGATTGAGCTGCTGTTTTAAAAGAGTTTGCGCACAATCTTGCATGCACCTAATTATATTCTCTTGCAAGAAGATTTGTTCATCTCTCCTACATTGATTTGCTGTTCTTATGCTCTGTTTTCGGTTTCCATTAGGTTTGTTTTGATGCACAACCAACCTATATTTTTTTGGACAGGATTTTATGGTTGCATGTGATTTACTTTTTATTATTGTTAAGGACCTTATGGTGATTACTATCTGAAAAAAGATATCCAGGGGGGTGATTTTATCACATCATTTTATTAATTATCTAGTTAGATTAAACCTACCAATGTTTATATGCACAAACGCCACTGGTTTTCTAGAGCTATACGACATGTTTGTGTATTTCCAGTTTGTTTTCAGCTAATGCTTCTGAATATTTGAAACATAAATAGTTATAAAGATAATTCTTTATTTCTAACTGAATCGGAAAATACTAGTTAGCAATAAGAGAGCAATGGATACTATTGAGCTGATCATGGCAGCATCTTTGTTCCCAGCCATGTCAGAGCAGTATTTCATCGTGCTTGCCTATGCCCCATCACCAGAATTCCTTTTTTAGTTCTGATTGATGTTGTTACTAAAGTAAAAATATCAATTGTAGGAAAAACCTTCTGATCTGTGTTGTTTGACTCTAATCTCAGAAGTTCCCATTCTCTTCAAGACATTTCCTAGACCAAAGAATTAATTCTAAATATTGTTTTTCTCTTGCAGAATTCACATGGATGCCTCAGCCTGCTTTCATTTGTGGATGTTCTGTGGCTTTTTTTGGAAGAGTTGTCTTATAAGATGGGCAAACCTGGCGTTCTCGGTCAATTAGCAGTCCTAGATGTGATGGTAACCTGCAAAGACTTTTGAGTTCTGATTTTTTCCTTTTTGGTCAAGGACTTGTGGATGTACCATCAACACCAAGGATCTGCTCATGGGACTTTTTTATGTTCATATATGTGGATATACCGCATAGCCAAGCAATAATCCCTAGTAATCACGTTGAGTTGATTCTTTCAATAGACCCAAAGATCTCGATTTCTTATGTAAATGTAATAGCTGCACAAAATATTTTTTTCAAGCCTCCATTTTTTTAAGTCAGACAATAAAGTTGAACTATCTTCATTGAAGTTTTTTTTATTCTCAGTATTTTTTTATTTGCATGGATCATATATTAATGACGGTGAAAGCAACTCCAAGCTAGATCCGAAGAACTCGTCTACATCAAATATACTATGGATTTTCATTTGTATGTCAATAGTAAATAATGCGATTATTAGTTTGACTGAGGCTCCAAAATTGGTGCAAGCACATCGCGCGTCCCTAGAATAGGAAAATATAAATAGCAAAAAGATCAGGAAAAGAAAAAATAACACGCATATAAATGCGAAGTCTGCAATTATCTGATCTTTCACGTATCCACGCAGAATAATAAAAAAAATAACCGCCTGGCCAGCATGAGAGTCCGCAGCATGGGTGTCGTCGCGGAAAAAAAGAATCAACAACATTGGTGGCTTCTAGTATGGGCCTAGAGGATTGCGGAAGGTGAGCGGCGGGACTGGAAGGCTGGCATGCGGTGCGGGTGGGACTGGGTACCAAATAACTATTCGGTACCCGGGTACCAAATAGCGGCGCCCTATATATATATATATGTCTGTGCAATCTTGTATTTGGTTCATATATAAATTCTGAATTTGATTTGAATTTAAATTCAAATTCTAAGAACTGTTGTCAGTGCTGGTTTATTATTTTTTTAAATAAAAAATATTAATCGAGGCGGACGTCTTTACTTGCCCGCTACGGTTGATGTAGTCAACCATAGCAGGCCACGTAAAGGGCCCGCTGCGGAAGTTTCATTTACCGCAGCGGGCGCTTTATGTCGTCCGCTGCGGTTAATCGATCTTCCGCATTGGGCAAAGACGTCCTCCACGGTGAGGCCATAATTAACCGTGACCTTCCATCCGTGGCGGACGTCTTTGCCCGCTGCGGAAAAGGCAAAGGGTCCGCCACTGAAGTTTAATACAGTAGTAGTGTCACCATGTAGATATGTGACATGTACCTATGTTGATGCTCAATAGAGTCATGTTCAGATTACTTTATTTCTTCAAAAAAGTTGATTTCTGATGTGTTGGTGCACTCGAGGTGGGATATGGTCAGATAGATGGAAAACTTGGTGAAATCTTGTGTTTCATAGTGGTTACAAGGTCATGTATATATTCATGCGGGACATCATGGTACAAAAAAGTTTAATTTTGATAGATAGACATGGCATGCTCATGACATGGAATGATAGAGAGATGAATTCGAAAGAAACCAAGATTGCAAATGGAGCTCAATCAGAATTCAAAACAAGAGATTCCAACATTGCTTGGAACTAAAGAATGTGAGAAAACTATGGGTCGGCATTGGGCCTACTGTGAGAGTGATGATATCAGCTCGAGCTGGAAGACAACGACCCACTAGTAAAATTTGGGGTGTGACAACATCGCTTGAATGCATAGAACTATCATGCTTCGTAAGTGCATTTCGTCACAAACTTGCATGATTTTACCTCTGAGTTATTGGTTTTCTCCACTAGCACAGAATTCGCTTGTGTTGAAGGCTAAAATGGGTTTGTGCACGTGGATCTGGCGCCAGCTTGCACGTTAGCGCTAGCACAAATCTAACATATGTGTGGCGGGTGAGGAGCCACCTGCACAGATCGATCTGTGTTGGCGGTTATATCTGGCTCCATTATGAACCTAACTATCAGTAGAAACGATTCAAATATTTGAAATTTCCGGCCATATGCTAAATTTAAAATTTTGCCGCCAATAATTCAATTTGATTTTTTCCGCTAATCTTTAGAATTTGGAAGGAAATTACATGGCAATAGGCTCAAAGGTGACAAAATAGTAGATAATATTATAATATTAGATATCATCATAAAGCGTTGAAAATTATGTATCCATAAGCACACATCATATTATTATATATGAAGACACACAAGCTCCCTACTAGCTACCTATGTAGAACATGTCCATTTGCATGTATGAAGGGATTCATATTGTAGATCTATTGCGCAATATGTGGTTGGGTCAAGAAATCGCCATCCTTGTGGCAGATCTCTCATTGAATGAACTGGCATGTCCGCGCACACCCTAATAGTAATAACGTCCCTGTCCATGATCAAGCCCCCTACGGTTAAAGGGGGCAAAATAAAGGACCTATGGGTACTCTAAGTGTCTCTCAACTCTAAACAGTAGTTAGAACTAGCCCATCCTTAAAAAAGCCCATCATTGTGTACTAACTTTTAATTGCCGCTGCAAAGCATGCATTACTCACAATAATTGGTTATCTTCAATTGCCAACATCGAATTACAGGCCTAGATGCTCTTTCAGATGTGAATGCGGAGAGTGCAACATCAGTAGGTGAATATATAGTAGAGTTTAATAGTCTCTTATATAACTGTGCAAGGATGCATGGGACAATGATCATGACATCACGATGAAGAAGATTACTATCATCAATCGTGCCAGTTAGAGGTAACTGTCGTCATTGAGCGGTCATTGAACAGCATCATTGATCGTATTTTCCCCTTAACAGATTTTGTGTAACTGCCCTTCTTCACTCATCAGAGGCTAAGTCCGTAGCCGGAGCATGGGCGGACCTACAGTAATTCAAGGGTCCTATTGAAAACACAATTTTTTTTTGGCAAAAAAGATCATATATATAGTGTATATGCATGTAAATATATTGGGAAAAACAGATTTGTGTAAATGCAACCTCCTTTTCCAACTTCTCAAAACTGTGCACACATAGTCCACCTATTAATTCGGTTAAGATTCTAACTTCCAATTCAGGATTAACATTTTATAACAAATAACATTAAAGCGAAAGGGCCTCTAGACTAGTGGTTAGAGCACCTAAGTAGCATCCAATAAATAGGTTTAGAATAAAAAAAGGAAATAGGTTGGGGTTTCCCCTATTGACTTGGCTCAAAACCAATAGCATTAAAAGTGGACCTTGTTGTCACTTGTCAGTACAAATGTTTATTTATTTATTCTTCATATATCTCACCCATGAGGAATGCAAGATGCTTTATTCCAACAATAGGTATTATTACATTAATTTATGTTTTCTCCTTCAGTGCCATGGGTGTATTTCCTATTGAAGGACCGAAAACGACGACCAGAGGGGGAGTGAATGGTACGTAGCCTCAAATTTCTTTTAAAACTTTGCTCCTCAGCTCTTTACACAACGCCAAAAGCAAACTCACACAAGATGTGAGAGATACACGTGCTAATTGGTGACAAAATACCTCACGCAAAGTCTTAGGATCATTAGAGTCACTTGAGAGCCGACGGAAATAAACCCTCAAAGGAACGGGCAAGAACGACACAACACAGCTCAAAATTGGTACAGGCTCGGACAGTCCGGGTTCTACTCGCAGACTGTCCACTGGCACGAAATGACGGACGACACAAATCGGACTAGACATTGTATGCTCGTAAGAATGCACTACGAATAGTCTGCATTCGAAGGGCGGATTATTCGGCGTTCAAACTCATGAAAAAGAACTTCTAGAACTCATTCTGGATGTTGCTCGCAAATGGGGTTTGGACTGTGTGGCGTTCAAAATGTGAAAACCAAACTAGGAGATATGATTATGTATGCTAGAGAAAAATGAATAGTGGACTGTCTAAAAGCTCTTGTTTTGTTTTAGATAATTGATGACATGATGTTGCTAATGGTTTCTCTAAGTGGACTTGAGATAGGTTAACAACATATGATGATGTAGAGCATTGTGGCATGAGTGATGACCACAAGATCATGGACATGGACTTGGTGGACTTCATGCCATGATCAAGCTCTAGAAAGAAGAAAGAGAAAAACAAAAGACCCAAGGAGATCAAGACAAAGGTATATCTTGATTGAGATTTTTGGTTTAGTGATCAAGACATTATAGAGTGTGATCACATTTAGGATAGATAGTCGTACTATGAGAAGAGGGGTGAAATTCATTTATGAAATTCAGTTATCAAAGTACCACTAGATGATCAAACTCATTCATATGCATTTAGATTCTACTGTGTGACTAACATCCTTGCAAAATTCTTTGGAAAAAGCTAACACATGCGCACTATGGTTAGACAGTTTGTGGTTGGCTTATTGGAAGCAAGGGTGTTGAGAAAAGGGTAGGAAGAGGTGTTGTCCGTGCATCGGACGCTGCCTTTGGTGCATCTGATGACTAACCCTAGCAGGCTCTGTGTGTGAATTGCCACAATGGGGGCTAGCTTGCCAGCAAGCAAGTGAAACTTGGAGGAAAAAACATTGTGTCAAGACAGTCTTGGTATTCATTCGAATTCATATTGTGGTTGATTGGTTCATTCCTCTACTCTACACCGACGGTATAAAGATCACCTCTATCTTGCATTTACTTTTATTCATACTTTCCTAGTTGTAGTGGTGGCTACTAGAACAAGTAGCTCTCTAGTACTTTAGCTTGACCAACTAGGAAGTAAAGTAGTGACATAGCCTTGTGTGAACCAAGAGATCATACCTATACAAGTGTTCACGCTAATTAACACTAATTTTAACCATCAACTGATCTAGGATAAAGTCTTAATTAAAAGATAAAGTAAGGTAGTAGGGATTTATTCTAATGAGTTCCACGAGTTATGTTGCTCCCACTTGTTTTGCAGGATATTTAATATTTCATCATAAAAGTATCTTTAGTAAGGAATCTGAGCACACCATTGTGAAGAGCTCGTCGAGACGCTCGACACGGACATATCACTTGCCATATTTGGAACATCGGAGAGAGAGTCCTTGATGATCACGACTCGAAAGACTCTAGAAGGCCCTAGAATTCATCATCATCACAAGACCAGGGACCAAACCGACAAGATTCCATGGCTCTGTTAAATAATATTTTCTAGGAACTTATCAGAAGCTGGGAAAGGAAAGAATCCATCCATGACACGACTCATTATGCAATCGGATTGGGAAGAGGCACTAGAAGGTTGTAGAAGTCACCAGAAGATGTGAGAACAAAGCAGAAGCCCGGCGGCTGCCAGGTGGGGCCAGCCGGCCCCACATGCCAGGCCGGTCGGCCTAGGCCCACTTGCAAGTGGCCTCCCCTTCGCTCGACGGCCTCCAACCGACCTCTACAATGCATCTTGACCCTTGTTCTACATCGGTTTGATCCAAGGGCCACGGTTCATCCCACCGGGCTATATAAGCAAGGGCAGACCCTCCCTGAAGGCATCAATCATTAATCATAATCATCATTCGGTTCAGGGTAGTCCCTCGAAAGGATAACTTAGAGCATCTACCATCTAGGGCATAGCTAGAACATTAGAATAGGAATTAGAGGAGGCAAGCAGTCCTTGGGCTCCAGATCTAGTCATAAGGAGTGTTGATTTCGGCCCAGAGGCATTGCCGTCCTGGCCTGAATTCGACTCATGAAAATGGACAATAAAGACACGGAATGAACAAATGGACTATATCCTTAATAATAAGGCCCTGGCTAAAACGCACAGGAGCCATCCTCCTTACAAGCCCCATGGGGGACATTATTTATAGCTGCTCATAGGCATTTACATGACAATTTTACCCTAGTGAAGCGGCTCCTCGTTGCTTGCTTTATGCCGACCGAGGGCAAACACGTCAACCGCTGCTGTTCCCCGTATGGCCCGCTTTACCCCGTGAAGACACGTGGCAGGCCAGCACGGCCCGTGTCCTCCTTCTCCAAAGGACCTGCATTCATAATCTGTATCGTATTAAGCATCGCGTCACCAGATCTAGGACAAGCGCCTTCCGAGTGCTGAATCCGACAGTCCCCCCGACATTGCTGATGGCACTGGAATGCCGAATCAGGATAACTGGGGGCCAGATTCGGGAACTGGACCGATCCCAAATCTGGTTCCCCGTCTTTGATCCCTTGCCTGATTCAGTCTCGCCACTGCCCATGTGCCCCCAGATTCAGCATCCACTCCTCTCTACCCAAATCTTGGGGCTAGACCCCGAATCTGGCCATTGGCCAATGCACTTTGCGAGATTCGTACGACCGAAAGGGGGGACAGGGTGATCACTCTCTCCCTTGCCCCCAACAGCAGCCCTTCAGTGCGGCCTGACATCGCGATTTGGGGCGCGTCTTTTTTGTCTTCGTCGCTGAATCTCGCGTTAGGGGGTCCAACTTGCCTCCGAATTTTTTTATTTGTGGGGTATGCATTGATTCGCAAGAAGTAAATGCATCAGCTTCAGGACAATGCAACTGATACCCAATTCACGCTGTCCCAAATAATGATGCGGAGTAATTAATTTTTTTGATCAAATGGCTGGATCTTTCTAGATCCTTGTGCCGTCGCGTCCGTTGGCTTTCCAACGGACGCCTCCTATGGCTTGGTATAAAAGGCCCCCAGGGAGGACCGGGTCTCATTTCCCCCCGCGCTAAGACCTAGCCATCATCGTCCATCGCTTCTGCTAGATTCAGCATCGTTGCTTCGGTGACTGCCCGCTGCTAGATTTGGTAAGTCTTTTCATATGCCGAAGATTTTGTGTGTTTTCTATTTTACTGCTTCGGTGATTGCGTGTGGTGTGTTTCCTTATTTCTTTTGTTTTTCTTACTTAGTTCGACGAACTTGGGTTTTACATTTGATTTGGGTGTTATGGGGCACACTAACTCTGGTGACATCGAGGCAAGCATCGAATCTGGTTCTGGTGATGTTTCAAGCTCGAACTCGGGGTCAGATTCAAGTTCTAATGGCAGCCTAGACACCTCGGCTACTCCCAGCACCGTGGCTAACCGGCCTGAGCTGGTCAGGGAAGACTTACATTTAGAAGCTAATTCGGCGGGTGAGGCTGCCAAATCTAATCCACTCGTTCATAGTTTGCAAGGTTCAGCAGGTAATGGCACCGAAGCTGACATTGATGTGGAGGGTTATACAAAGGGTGCCGGTAGTCAAGCTGGTGAGATTGTGGACTTGACTGGTGGCATCGAATCTGGCCAGCCAAAGAAAAGGGCGAAGCACGTTGCTTGGACCTGCTGTCTTAACCCTTCCAAGATTGACGAATCTGCCCTTCACAACTTTGCATCTATGGGACTGATTACCGCCTTTGAGAGGACTCTATGCCGCGCACCCGACGAAAATGAAATTATACCAAAGTCGAGGCCTTATGAAGGTCTTTTGTTTAGGGATTACTTTAGGGCTGGGCTTCGGTTCCCTGCTGAACCCTTTCTTGGTCAAGTGCTGGAATGGTATCAGCTACAGATTCGCCATCTCACGCCGAATGCATTTACTCACCTTAGCGTCTTTGCTATGGCCATGAAAATGATGGGTAGTGAGCTGAGTGTTAACATTTTTAGTCGCTTTCATGATGCTCATCATCACTCCAAGGTTGGGAAGCTTGGTGGAGTTGACGATGTTAGGGATAAATATGGATCGTATAATTTTATCCCAGCCCGAAACAAGAGGGATTTGTGTATTGTGCCTGCCTTCAAGAATAAATGGGACAATTGGAAATACTTTTGGTTCTATGTTCATGTGTGCTCGAACGAAGCTGTAGAGGATGCTGCTCGAGATGGTTTGCCGAAGGCTCATTCTTTGGCGTCGGTGATGTTACCCATGGTGGGCCTAAGCCGTGCCCCTGCTCATGATCCTACTCCAGGTGATGTTACAGTGCTCAAAGCTTACCAGCTCACTGCTAATCGTCAAACCAGCTGAGACCTGGTTGAAGAAATGATTTCCTCGGACACATGGTCATTGAGCAGTGAGGTTCACTTCGACACGTTCAAAGAGCGAGAAGGGTACAAGGGGCCTGTTTGGAGTCTTGCTCGCTAGAAAGATTATCTGACTGATGAAGCTATAGTTGCCTGTGTCGAGTAGCTCATGAATCAACTGTGTGACTCATATGATCATGACGAATATCAAGCCCAAATCAAGATGGGTCATACCCAGCGTATGAACCACGCTTTCAACACCATGGGAGTCACTTATAGCGATCGCCCAGTTCCTGCTGCTAAGCCCAAGAAGACGAAGAGGACTGCCAAAGGTGATGCCGGCACTTCGTCATACCCCGATTCGGGGGGCGGTCACGGGTAGCGTGGCAGGCGCGGCCATGGTCGGCGTGGTCGAGGACCCGGTGAGGCTATTCTGCCTGCCCAAAACACTTTTCTTGCTGAGGGACGTAAACACAGCACCCTTTGGCTTCAAAGTCCCAACGAACCTCGTGATGTAGAGGTTGGTCGTGAGATGGTAGGTCAGCTGCAGTCGAAACCAATTAAAAGGAGTTTGAAGTTTTTCATTGAAACTCCTCCTTTCGGTGATTTGGCTGATGACACGGTTAGAAATTTGCATATTTAGGCCTGCCCGAATGCACTTTTACTTTTATTGTCTTCTGCCTGCTTCTTTGCACTTTGGTTTTGACATATGTTTTGTTTGACATGCAAGAGTTTTTTGTGGATGAACCGGCAAGTTCATCACTCATGGCGCCAAAGCGTACCAGACGCTTGGTGGATCCCCTCTCCGTCTCCGTGGATGACATGCCAGCATTGAGCGGTGAGGGGCTTCAAATGAACCCGAGAAAGCGGAGCAAGCCTGCATCGGACGATGCCACTACGAAGGAGCTGAAACGCGGTGCGACTTCATCAAGGTCGACATCTTTCAAAGCTCTGGTCGTCCCCCCAATTCGATCTATTCCCGCTTCGGGGTGCAATCTCGTAGCCAAGCCTCACCTGGCTCATGTGATTGGTAAGTCCCGCTTTTTCCATAAGCATTCAGGGATGACCCCCAAAATGGCAGCATGTACACTTTTCGGGCATGGTGTGCTGCCACTAGATAGCACCCTCGCCGAATATGGTGAGATGCGAGTGTATTCGAGTCTATCCTCCCAAGAGGAAATGAGTCCGCTTCGCGAGGAAGCTTATCAAATTGCTCGTGCTTTAGGGGCTGCCTCTGAAGCCCAGCTAGTGACAAGAGTGTATTGTCTGGCCTTCGGGATTCTTCCGCCGGCCACCAGAGCTGCTTTTGTGCAAGAATGTGCCTCGTCCTTTTTCGTGCCTCATACGGAAAGGGATTTGACGCTGGTGGATCGCGTGGAGCTTCATTCGGCTTTGGAGTTCCATGCCATCTCGGTGAGTATTTGACTGATGAATGTTGATTAAGTTTTTTGTTTGTTTTTTGATTCGCATGCTGGTGTGGCACAGGCTTCAGTGATTAACGCGGCATTACAGAAGCAAGACAAGGCTACACTGGTGTTGGCCTAATCAGAGCTTGAAAAGTCTCAGGCCTGAATCAAAGCGCTGGATCATCTCATCAAACAACTGGTTGACTGTCTTCAGGATCTCCCTGGATAGGACCTCAGCACAAGGTCCATCTTTAAGTCCTTTGATTGCAGTGGCTACAATGACATCATCAGTTACATTCGGCAGCTGTGCTTTCATTTGTATGATCCTTTCCAGATATGTAGATAGAGGTTCGTCGTCTGGCTGGAACAACGTAAGCAGGTCCATCATTATTTTCTGTTAGGACTGAAACCCCTAGAAGGTGACTAAGAGCTCACTCCTGACCTGACTCCATGAAGTGATAGAAAAGGGTCTTAGTGACATGTACCAATCATGAGCCACATCTTCAACCACCATGATGAGCGACTTGGCAAGAATTTTATCATTGCCCCCTGCTGAATGTATTGAGGCCTTGAAGCTAGAGATGAACTTTCTTGGGTTGGAACGCCTGTTAAATGCTGGTATCTTCATTTTTAATCCCGGTGGCCACGGGTATCGTTGAAATTCTATGCAGAGTGGAGAGGATGCATCCAGATCTATGCAAGACTCGCGTGGTTGTTCATGGATTTGCGGCCCACCAGGCACGTTAATTTTGGTAGTGGCATTTTCCTACATCACCTGTAGCTCTTATTGTATCCTCGCGGCTTCAGCTGCCGCTTGGATGATGGCTTGCTGGGTTGCCACTTCACGATTTCTCACTGCAACTTGGTTGGCCAGCTGATCCCACTGCTGCCTCAACTCTTCCAGCCTCTGCTAGTGTTTGTTCAATGCTGTAAGCAATCTGGCATTTTTGGTGTTGAGCGGATTATGTGCCTCCTGATCTTGATCAGCATCCGCTAACTGCTCGACTGGTCCATCACCCACCGGTGGCTCTTCCCGACCTGCTTCGACGTCCGGCACCGGCTGCGACGCCGGAGGCGGCACCGAAGCCGATGCTATGCCTACACTGCTAACCGGGGGCATGCCAAGAGCTGCACTTGGATCGCCTGCTTGTACTGTACCTAGTTGCACATCCAAAGTTGCAGTTGGGTCGCTTACTGGAGACATGTTGACTTGGACATCTACCACCAGATTCGCTGTGTTTGCGTAGTTTGCCTTCGTCCTATGCAGTCACATTAGATGCTCGATCGACAACCACGGATGGTGCCACTATTGATTTCAGCCTAGAAGCATTGCCCTCCTGGCCCGAATTCGACTCAGGAATATGCACAATGAAGACACGGAATGAACAAATGGACTATAACCTCAATAATAAGGCCCTGGCTAAAACACACAGGAGCCTTCCTCCTTACAAGCCCCATGGGGGACATTATTTATAGCTGCCCTAGGCATTTACATGATAATTTTACCCTGGTGAAGCGGCTCCTCGTTGCTTGCTTTATGTCGACCGAGGGAAAATACGTCAACCACCGCTGTCCCTCGTACGGCCCACTTCGCCCCGTGAAGACACATGGCAAGCCAGCACGGCCCGTGTCCTCCTTCTCCGAAAGACCTACATCCATAATCTGTATTGTATTAAGCATCGCATTGTAACACTGAATCTAGGACAAGCGCCTTTCGAGTGTCGAATCCGACAGTCCCCCCGACGTTGCTGATGGCACTGGAACGCCAAATCAGGATAACTGAGGGCCAGATTTGGGAATTGGACCGATCTTGAATCTGGCTCCCTATCTTTGATCCCTTGCCTGATTCAGTCTTTCCACCGCTCATGTGCCCCCAGATTCGGCATCCGCTCCTCTCTACCCGAATCTTGGGGCCAGACCTAAATCGGGCCGTTGGCCAACTCGCTTCGCAAGATTTGTATGACTGGAAGGAGGGATGGGGTGACCACTCTCTCCCTTGCCCCCAACAAGGAGGCTTGGTAATGTCTTGTATCTCTCTTTTGTAGTCAATAGTATTAATCTATTTGTGTTTCTATTTCATTGTGTTTATCTTCTAGTTCATCTATTTGTTCTTCGTGTTCTTGTTCTAGTTCATGTTATTCCCCTAGTTCTTGTTCTTGTTCATGTTTATGTTCCTCACCATGACTTGCTATAATAATAGATTCATAATTATAATGTTCATTGCCTATGCTGGTTATATGTCTAGTTTAGTTGGAGTAGTTTGGTGTTATGCTCTTGTTCGTATAGTGCTCATCCTAAAGATCAAGGGGTGGGTGGTAGACTTAATGTAGGCATGGTGCCTAGATTAAGTCTATCTGTGAGTGCCCCCTATGTTTCGGGCCATGTGGTAGATCACGAAGGTGACTATTATAGCTTCGTTGAGTCCTCTATAGTCCACTCCCCGAATGTAGGATTGTGTAAGGCCTATAGTTGCAGGGTGACGTCTTGCTATGTTCATGACCCACCTTGGCAATGTCTCTTGAGTATGGATATGAGATTATTTTGACCATGATAGCTAGATGTAATTGCACTACTTGATGTAGCTCAATGACCTATAGTTATAATCAAGCCTAGGAGTTATGTATCTTTATTTCCTAGTTCTTTCTAGAATCACGCCTAAAGAAGGAAAATGCTTGGTGGAACCTCCTTTGGACTTTGTTGAATTATTATCCTTATTTATTATTATTATGATATGATCCCTGTTTTGAAAAGAGACCTCTTATCACAAGTGTAAGCTATAGCTTTATTCTCAATACCTCCATTCTGCCTTCCTAGTGGTGAATTATAAATAACGAGACCTAGAACTTTCCTGGGTGAAATGCTATAATGGGAGTATTTATCTGTATGCTTGTGGATAACCTTTTATTTCATTTTATGTAAAGTGCTTAGAATAATACAACCAACAATTCTGGCGTCGTGTTGGGGATGACAACCTAACTTAAGTGACGCTAAGAATTGCCATTAAGCATTTCTGGCGCCATTGCCAGGGAAGTCAATGGAGCTCTAGAGAAGGAAATTGAATATCTAGGAATAATCTTACACATGTGATAATTGAGACATACTATTGATCTTTACTCAAACAGGATTACCCTTGTCCTTTTCTATTTTAAACATCTTATGCAGGGTGATGTATGACTGGATTTGAACGACTGGCAAACTACGTTGATGATCCTGAGACAATAATTAGAAGAGCTAAAGCACAACTAAGAAGAAAGATCCCAACCACTTTGCCAGAAGATCCACCAGCAAGTAGCTCAACACCATTCTTAGAAGCAATGGCTGACAAGACTCTTCGAGAATTCTCCACTCCAACAACTGCTAATATCAGGACTAGACCGACTATTAATGTGGGAAATGATGGATTCGAGCTCAAGCCAGCTTTGCTCAACATGGTACAAGCCAACCAGTTTTGTGGGAAAGCACATGAAGATGCAAATGCTCACCTCCAACACTTCCTGGAGATATCCAGCACCATCAGTATTAAAGGAGTCTCAAGAGATGCCACACTACTCTGCTTGTTCCTGTTCTCACTCCTAGGAAGGGCGAAGCAATGGTTCTACTCTAACAAAGATAAAAACGCTACTTGGGATTCTTGTTCCACTACTTTCCTAGCAAAGTTTTTTCCTGTAGGCAAGACGAATGCCCTACGTGCAAAGATTTCAACTTTTCAGCAGCAGTATGATGAATCCGTCCCTGAGGCATGGGAGCACTTTTGAGATTACATTATAGAATGCCCTCACCATGGCATGGAGGATTGGTTACTTATGCAAACATTTTACCATGGGCTCACCACAAGTGCCCGTGAGAATATTGATGCAGCTGCTGGATGATCGTTCTTGTCACTCACTATTCGTGAAGCAGCCGCTATTGTTGAGAAGATAGCTTCTAACCAGGGATGGAACAAAGAACGCACTCAACCATGCAAGAGAGGAGGAATGCATCAAGTCAAAGAGGTAGACATGTTGTCTGCTAAGATGGACCTGCTCATGAAGAAGCTTGACGAAAGAGATCAACAAAAGAAGGAAGTCATGCACATCTGAGACTCTCGCATGACTTGTGAAGAGTGTGGAAGCACTAGCCACATAGGAAGCAACTGTCCTGAAGTCTTAGGAGATGTCAACTACATCAACAACAATCCCAATTTTTGTCCCCAACATACTAAAGGATGGAATCAACAGAATCAAGGGTGGAATCAAAAAAGGCCCAATTATCAAGGTAATTTCCAAGGTCACTACTAAGGTAATAACTTCAACCAACCACCTTTGCGAGGTATGATTGGTGGAATCCGAAAGAATTAGAAACTATGAATCTTGAAGACATTTTTAATGCAGGAGAGTACTTCATAGCTCCACCAAGACCACAGTGGTGGCCGGATGGCAAATATCTAGAAAAGAAGGGAGACCCAGGGAGACCCGTCATCCCCATCCACATTGGAGCTCATGAGTTTGAAGAAGCCGTTTGTGATCTAGGAGAAAGTGTCAACATTATGCCTAAGGTAATATATGAGAAAATTCTAGTAACCCTTTGTTGTACACAACCATGTGTTTGTAGCATACAGATCAATCATTGTGCTACTCCAAGGGAATCCTTGAAGATGTGCTCGTAGGAGTTGGACACTCGTATCTATTACTAGACTTCATGGTGATAGAAATAGGAGGGGATGAAAGAGCACCAATCATTTTGGACATTCCTTAGCTCAGCTAAAGCCATCAACTACGCTGATAGCGCCAAGATCTATTTCACCATAGGGGAGGAAAAAGGAAAGATTCAATTTCAAGAATCATACGTACACCAACTGAGTTCATCCTTAGCACCCCTATGATTACTTGAGTTTTAACAAATCCATGGAAGAAAAGAAGAACAAAGCCCCTATAAAGAAGAACAAGATTCAAGAAAAGAAAGCTCAAGTCAAGAAGAATATCAACATTTATGAAGGTAATCTACCTACTCCAAAAAACAATAACAAGAAGGGAAAAGCAAAGCCACATGTTCAAGAACCAGTTTGAATGGTCAACACTATTGAGCCACCCCATGAGACTGCTCTTCCCTCAATAAGTTTTGAAGATCCTGGATTACCTACATAGATTGTATGATCAAAGAGAGTACCTTCTACAAGACATTATGTGACATTGGCCAAATGTCAACATAATGTCCACGGTAACGTATAAACATTTATATCAAAATACACCCTTGCACCCAACATATTTGCAGCTGCAGATTACGGATCAATCGTTTCGATTTCTGGAAGGAATAGCCAAGGAAGTAGCTGTAAAGATCAGGGATCAAGAGGTTGTTGCCGACTTCATGGTTTTGGACATGGGAGAAGAAGATGATGTTCACCTCATCCTAGGAAGATCCTTTACACCACCAATGCAATCATGTATATGAAGCAGGGAGAGATTCACTTCCACTTTCCTAGGACAAAGGTATGCTGTTAGTTTAATAATTACATTTCTTGTGAGAAGTCCAAGAAGAACAGGAATGGAAGGCATCGCTCTCATTGCCAAAGAAAGCAAGTCATCAAGGAAGAAGGGTCTAATCAAGAAGAGGTAATGGAGGAGATAGCTGCCTTAGAGATCCATGAAAACGAAGAGCCAAGAGCAAGAAAAGTATGGAAGAAGAAAGAAATACAACCATCAAGCAGTCCAGAACAAGAAGAGGCATCATTGTCCCCTGATTTGCCAAATTCGCAAGAACCTAAAATTGAAGAAGATAAGGTAAGGGAGGATTCTCTCCTTGAAGACACCTCCTCAAGTGCTTGAATTGGGAAGGTCTGGTTCACCAGACCGAAAACTCCGAACCTTCGCCAAAAGGTAAATATGTTAGTTATCTGCATATTTAGTTTTTTGCATAAACCTTTACTTTAGCATATTTACTTTCAGCACAAGCATCTCTACATTAGAAAAAGAAAATAAAAATATTGTTGCATTATCTTATTACATATAAAAAAAATCAACAAAAACCTTAAGCCCTATGTAAATCTTTGTTTACTATGGTGGCACAAAAACAAATTTACTCTTGCATGCATATATAATAAAATCCCAAAAATATTGAAAGAAAGTTCTGAAAGGCTCTAAGAAACCAAGGAAGGTTTACTTTTTGCTAACACTTATCAATTCCACAAGCATTGTAGTCTATTTGAGCTCAACAGGATTTGAAGGACGCATCGATATTTACATCAACCTTGGAGAAATCCAACAAGATGAAGAATGTCTCTACTATCAAGCTGAACAACTATGTTGACATCCAGCTTGGGGGAGAAGCATCCCCTGTGTATCTAGCTAAGTATTACTATCTTATGTTTAATTATTTAAGTTTGCTATAAATAAAAATATGCATAATCAATAAAACCAAATAAAAAGTTTTATCTATTTAGAATATATATTCTTTTAGTTACTTTTCAAAAGAGAATATACAAGTCTAACCTGCCTTAAATAATGGAGCTCTAGGAAATTTTGTATGCCTGGAGATGATGAATAGTTACTCTGCCATAATTCCTTTGAAGTACTTTACATTAAACCTTGTACTCTCCCGAGTTTTGAATAAAGTTGTTTTGATACGAAGATTTGCTCTGAACCTGAGATTTGTGGGTAGCGAATGCTTGACCTAAGTCTAGGTGATTGAAGAGTATGATATAAGATGGTTTGAGCTACTGTTTTCAACGTTCTACGTGATACTAGAGTCTTGGGTATTTATTTTTGAAAACTTAAAATTAACACATGATGAGATCCTGTATGATGAGAGTTTGAATTCCTATGACAGCCGTATAAACATGCTTGATTAGAATAGGAAAGATTTTCTTACTGATTTGGCTGCTTGTATGTATTGAGTTTTGTCTAATCGTGTTGACCCTTAGGAACTTGTCATATGGTTAAAATCAAGATTCACACGCACTTCACACCCCTTGCTGCTTCTACCCTGGAAGTACGCACCACCATATAATCCTATTTAGTTCCACCTCAAAAATTTGTTCTGTTCCTACACTGGGAGTGAACATCCAAAAATATTATACCCATAGATTTTTCCTTGTTTTTTAGCCATACTCCATTATATTTGCTCCAAGGTTATCCATATCATGAGTTTCACAAGTTATTCAAGGTTGTTCTAGTTCAAAAAAAAATAAAAGGAGAAATTTTTGCAAGAATCAAAGCTTTATTTGTCTATCAATGTTCCAATTGTTCAAGATCTTCAGAAATCTTCAAGGTTCGACAAGTTATCTTTTGCAAAGGAGCAATGTTTTCACCCTTTTTACCTCCCACAAATATTCTCTACCACATTGATCATATCTTTGAAACCACGCATGCACATCTTGATTTGATTGTATGCCAAGGATCTTCAGATTTTATCCTCTAGATCCATGAGTTAGACTGGGCAACATATGTATTACAAGTAAGCTGTCTCCTATCCCACCTATTCTCTAGATAATTTTTATTAGTTTAGGGTGGGGAAGAGAGAAGGCATAATGTTATTCTTCCTAAGTCCAAAAATACCACATATACTAGAGAGAAGGCAAACCACCATTATTGCCTGGGTAAGAATCCACAAATACCACAAAATGAGAGACCTGAAAGGATCATGCATAGGATTTCTGAGTTTTATTTCAAAAATTTTATAAAACCCTAGGATAAAGGTTGATCAAAGACTGTGGGAAATGGTGCTTGACTTGATTGTTCTACTCTTCAATTACTCAAGACCCAAGTAAAAGCTATAAGCTCCATGGTCAAAGCCAATACAGGTAAGTTTGAAGGTCAGGATGGTTGAGTCAGATCCAAGGGAGAGTTCTTGTTTAAACATATAAGTACTTTTAAGGTGTGAAGGCATTGTAGCAACTCCTGATCCTACATCATACATAGTTTTTGCTAAGGGACTAGCAAAAGGTAAGCTTGGGGGAACTTGTTGATGCAAATTAACTCTAATTTTTAACCATCAACTGATCCAGGATAAGGCCTTAATTAAAAGATAAAGTAAGGTAGTAGGGATTTATTCTAATGAGTTCTACGAGTTGTGTTGCTTTCACTTGTTTTGCAGGATATTTAATATTTATCATAAAAGTATCTCAAGTAAGGAATCTGAGCACACCATTGTGAAGAGCTTGTTGAGATGATCAAATTGGACATATCACTTGCGATATTTCGAACACCGGAGAGAGAATCCTCGATGATCATGACTCGGAAGACTCTAGAAGGCCCTAGAATTCATCATCACCACAAGACCAGGGACTGAACCGACAAGATTTCACATCTCTATGAAATAATATTTTCCAGGGACTTATCCAAAAGCTGGGAAAGGAAAGAATTCATCCACGACATGACTCATTATGCAATCGGATCAAAAAGAGGCCTGGAAGGACACAGAAGACACCAGAAGACGCGAGAACGAAGCGGAAGCCCGGCAGCTGCCAGGTGGGGTCGGCCGGCCCCACATGCTAGGCCGGCTAGCCTGGGCCCACTTGCAAGTGGCCTCTCCTTCACTCGATGGCCTCCAACCCACCTCTACAGTGCATCTTGACCCTTGTTCTACGTTGGTTTGATCTAAGGGCCACGGTTCATCCCACCGGGCTATATAAGGAAGGGCAGACCCCCCTGATGGCATCAATCATTAGTCATAATCATCATTCAGTTCAGGGTAGTCCCTCGAAAGGATAACCTATAGCATCCACCATCTAGGGCATAGCTAGAACATAAGAATAGGAATTAGAGGAGGCAAGGAGCTCTTGGGCTCTAGATCTAGTCATAAGGAGGCTTGGTATGTCTTGTTTCTTTCTTTTGTATTCAATAATATTAATCTATTTGTGTTTCTAGTTCATTGTGTTTATCTTCTAGTTCATCTTTTTGTTCTTCATGTTCTTGTTCTAGTTCATGTTATTCCTCTAGTTCTTGTTCTTGTTTATGTTTATGTTCCTCACCATGACTTGTTATAATAATAGATTCATAATTATAATGTTCATTGCCTATGTTGGTTATATGTCTAGTTTAGTTGGAGTAGTTTGGTGTTTATGCTCTTGTTCGTATAGTGCTCATCCTAAAGATCAAGGGGTGGGTGGTAGACTTAATGTAGGCATGGTGCCTAGATTAAGTCTATCTGTGAGTTCCCCCTATGTTCTGGGCCATGTGGTAGATCACGAAGGTGACTATTATAGCTTCATTGAGTCCTCTGTAGTCCACTCCCCAAATGTAGGATTGTGTAAGTCCTATAGTTGCGGGGTGACGTCTTGCTATGTTCATGACCCACATTGGTAATGTCTCTTGAGTATGGATATGAGATTATTTTGACCATGATAGCTAGAAGTAATTGCACTAATTGACGTAGCTCAATGACCTATAGTTATAATCAACCCTAGGAGTTCTGTATTTTTATTTCCTAGTTCTTTCTAGAATCCTGCCTAAGAAGGAAAATGCTTGGTGGAACCTCCTTTGGACTTTGTTGAATTATTATCCTTATTTATTATTATTATGATATGATCCCTATTTTGAAAAGATCTAGTAGACCTCTTATCACAAGTGTAAGTTATAGATTTATTCTCAATACCTCCATTCTACCTTCCTAGTGGTGAATTATAAATAACAATACCTGGAACTTTTCGGGGTGAAATGCCACAGTGGGAGTATTTATCTGTGCGCTTGCAGATAAACTTTTATGTCATTTTATGTAAAGTGCTTAGAATAATACAACCAACAATTCTAGTGCCATGTTGGGGATGACAACCTAACTTAAGCGATGCTAAGAGTTGCCAACAACGAACTTTGTGGAATAGATGCCTTGAACCCTCACAGAGCACCGCAAAATTCACTTCACCATCTTATTGCCTCACAAAGTTCTTTGAGTGTGGTTGTAGAAACGTTTGTAGGCTATTCACCCCCTCTAGCCATTTAGGACATTTCAAGGGGTACTAGAGTCGAGGCACTATTTAATTGAGGATTATCAACCCTCGATGACAAAATGGCTCAATTAAGCTTGCACATCAATGACACCAAGAAGGCACCACAATTTGATGGCACAAATTATGAATATTGGAAGGTCAAGATGACCTCTCATCTCAAGTCAATCAATAGAGAGGTATGGAAGGTGACGAAGACAAAATTTGAGGTTGCCAATCCTAATCCTTCCGACATCGGTTGAAGAAAGAAAGCTTCAATGCAATGACATTGCCATGAGTGCTATCCATGAAGCGCTAGATGACAAGAAATTTGAGCAAATTAAGAACATTGAGATTGCACATGATGCTTGTTGGAAGAAGCTTAAGGAGTCATATGAGGGCACCAAGGGTGTGAATACCGCCGAGGCTTACATCCTCCAAGAGAAGTTCTCTAGCCTCAATATGCAAGATGATGAAAGTTTGCCAGAGATGTTTTATATAATGGAAGCTATGTTGAAAAAGCTCATGGGCTTGGTGAAGAAGTCAAAGATAGTCAATTCTCTATAAAATTCTTGAGGTGTTTACCCAAGATGTTTGATATGTTGATCACCATGCTTGTGAGAAGTACATTGAGTGACTTGAATCCAAATCAAGTCCTTGCAGAGGTGATGACTGATGCCACATATAGAGAAGATCATGAGAATGAAGAGTTGGTCAACAAGAATAAGAAGAAGGATGATGACAAGAAAGATGAGAGTGTGGCATTCAAGTCCACAATATCATCCAAGGGAAAGTCAAAGAAAGAGGCTTGAAGTGATGAAGAAGGAAGTGCTTGTGATGAAGATGACAAAGAAGTGGCTCCATTTGTCAAGGGATTTGGCAAATTCATGATGGAGAAGGGCTACAAAGCAAGAAGAAAGAAGTCTTCATCCAATAAAAATGAGAACATGAAGTCCTTTTGGTGCCACAGCAAGGATCATCTCATTGCTATGTGCCCCTATGATAGTGATGATGAAGATGTCATCAAGAAGAGCATCCTGAAGTGATGAAGATGAGGATGCCAATGGAGTGGCTACATGGGATACTGATGCATCCTAAACTGATGAAGATGAAGATGACAAGAAGAGCAATAAAAATGGTCAAGCAAGCATTGCTATCAAAGAGAAAATTTCTCTATTTGACACTCCATCGGCATGCTGAAAGTCCTTAGTTTGGTTTTGGCTAATTGATGAAACCCTAGTACTAACTTGTGATCTAATTGGATGATTTAGATAAGGTGGTCCTAGCCAAGTGAGGAGCTCATTGATATGAGACATGACATAAAGTCATATGACCAATGGAGAAGATCAAGATGAGGTTTGGCTCGATGGGCCGATTGGATGTGTGAAGGGCAAGTTGAGGCTTTGAAGCGAAGGACCATACGATGGTGAAGCTTGAGCAAGATTTGGCACCGATGGATTGACTCAACAGTGAAGAGCAAGTGATGTCAAGATCGATGGACTAAGAAGGTTACATGATGATATAAAGTGAATCATGTCATTTGGAGACTTGGCGGATGATGAAAAAGCAAAATGGTCTCAAGGCAAAGGTATAAAGATATAGGGCCATTTTGTTTTGCACTCAAGACACCATAGAGGGTGTGAGTGATTTAGGATCGATAACAAACTATGAAGAGAGAAAGTCTTCAGTAATTCGGTTCATGGGTGCCACTAGGTTGATCATACATGTTGATGCATTAGGATCTGGTGTACTAATTAGAAAATCCTTTGAAAATAATTGTGAAAAGGCTAACACATGAGCACATGGTGATGTACACTTGGTGGTGTTGGCACATTTTGCAAAGGTGCTGGAGTTTGCAGGGTTGAGATGGGTTTGGGTACTCGCAAGCTCGGTGGGATTCGGTGCTTTTGGCAAAATAAAATGGCTATTTTCCATTGCACCGGATGCAAGAAATTGATGAAAACATGCTAACCCTAGGTCACAAGGTGGTATACTTGTTGGTTGGCATGTATGTGCGAAGTTGGAGAAGCTGGTGTTGTCGACAACTTGTTTTTACTGAAAATGCAAGCACCAAACATGCCAGGTCCGAGTGTCGGACGCTGGGGCTGCGTCTGACCCATTGTCGGCTGAGCAATGTGGAGAGGACCTGTGTCAGATGCGTTTGATGATGTTGCGTCAGTCATGTGAAGTCAGCATCCGGAGAAGAGCTGAGTTGTGGCGCGTGCGAATAGTTGAATGCGTCAGGTGCTGGTTAAGCGTCCGACGATGCATCCGGAGGCAGCGTCCAGAGGTCGGATGCATTTACACCATCTCTGGACTATGTCTAGACGAACTGTGCAGTGTCCGATGGGGTGGTCCGGACACGTCCGACGCCCCATGATGGCTAGTTTCAAACCTGAGGGTTTGGCGCGTGTTTTGTTGAACGCGTCGGACGTGTCCGACGGTCTTGTAAAGTGCGCAGTGAAGGGGTAATGGCTCTATTTGCATGTGAGATGTTATAAATATAAGGTGGCCTATTGGTTATCATCTCTCTCGACTTTCTAACACTCTTGACATCCTTGTGAGCTAAAGCAAACCCCTCAGACTCATCTCTCTTGCTTGATTGTGAATCCAAAATGAGATTAAGTGATTCCAAGTGCATTTGCATGTGAGGTCGCATCTAGTGGCACTTAGGGGCCATTTGGCTGGTGGATTTCTTGTTACTCTTGGAGAGTGCCGCTCCTAGCCGGCTTGGAGGTTGTTGGAGGCGTTGTCAAGAGAAGGTGATTGTTCTTGGCCACCTCCAGTTGATTTGTGAGAGGTTCTTCTGCTTTACTCGACGGAGTGCCAAAAGAAACTCTAATACATTCCGTGTGTCATTGAGTTAACTCACTTGAGAGTGGTGTCTTGTGGTGCCTTTGCAGAGGTGTGCCTTGAGGGGCCTTGGCTTGAGGGTCAAGAACCAGAGGACCATCTAGGTGGACACAATCGGAGAGTAGCTTGTCAGTGCACAAGTGAACTCCGTGTGAATAAATCCTTACGTTCATCTTGTCTCCCGGTGATTGGTCTTCATATTGTGATCGTTGCCCATTGTGATTGATTATATATCATCTTAGTGATTGGCAACATCTTCTCTTCACCATCGGTATAAGGATTATTGCCCTCTCCATTGTATTTTACCTAGATTATCTTGTGTAGCTTGTGTAGAAATAGTGGTTCTTGCTAGCTCTCTAGTGTAGAAAGTAGCAACTCAGCCTTAGAGTCACATAGAGACCATAGCATTCTAGAATTGTCAATAGGAGGCTTGCTCAATATCTAGGCTAGGCAAACCATGATTCATGCCATTTGTTTTCTATACAAATTTGCCTAGTGTCTTTGTAGAAATTTTAATAGGCTATTCACCCCCCTCTAGCCACCTAGGACCTTACACATGCTTCATGACTAAGGACACTAAGATACAATCTGATGATCGATGAGAGTGATCATGAGAGTGATCATGAAAGTGAATGTGATAATGATGATAATGAACCCACTAAAGATGAACTAATTACCATGGTTGAAGATTGTAAAACATATTTTGTTGCAAGTACAAAGGAATGCAATGTCTTACGTTGGGATAAGAAAACCCTCAAGCCATGATGAGCTTAGGGCATCTTATGAGAGTCTAAAGGAAGACCATAAGAGGCTCCAAAAGTCTCACACCAATCTTGAGAGAAAGCTCATTTCTCTCTAATTGAAGAAAAAGAGAGCTTGGTAACTAAAATTGAAAAAGCTAAAACTTGCAACATAGGCATAACTTGTGATATCATTGATGAATCTTTTCATAAGCCTATTGTTGTTACTCCCACTAATCCTTATTGTAGCACTTCCACTTATAGCTCATCCAGTATTGATGGTTTCACTTGTGATGCCTCACTAATGGTTGAGAATGACAGTCTCAAGAAGGAGGTGAAAGATCTCAATCACACCTTAGCTAAGGCTTATGGTTATGAGGACCACACTTGCTTATGTGCTTGGCTAGACAAAGATCTTCTCTCTACAAAGAGGTATTAGGATATACACCCAAGAAAGGCAAGGCCGCCTTTGTTTCTCACAAGACTAGTTTTGTGAAGAACCATGGTAGCTACTGCAAAAGTCACAAGCAGTTGGTCATGTAGAGCAAAGGTGCATGAACAACAAATATAATGCCAATGTATCCACATTAAGCTAGATTCTTTCTATATGCTTGTAAAGGTGTCACACCCTGGTTTCGAAGGAATAAAACCAAGGCAAAAGCTCTTGTGCGCCCGGATCAAATTACACACATGAACGACAAATTACATGGTCCAATAAGCACAATTTTCGAATAAAACAATAGAATAACGTTTTTATCGTACCATTATTACATAACTGTCATCAGAGTACAGCAGAATATAAATAACATCGTACAAAATGGAAAGCAACTAAACGACGTAGACGTAGCGACTCCATCTAGCCATAGGAAGGTCGACGACAGCATCACGACGCCTAGTATCCCGGATAGTTCTCGGGGAAGTCATCATCCGAGCCATCACTTGAGCATCCTTTATTTGGTAATTAGCAAGGGTGAGTTCCATGTTGAAACTCAGCAAGTACAGGCGAAAACTAATGACATGCAAGGCTAAAATAAGGTACAGCTGAAAGGTAGACTGCGGTAGCATTTTTAATGTAGTAATTAAGATTTAACATTTGCAACCTATTCTCTAATCAACTTGGTTGAAACATCCAACCCTTTATTAAGGTTTAAGTAGTAGTTAATGAGTCATTTAATAACATAGATATAAGCATATATCATTAATATCATTAACCTTGAGATTGCCATCTCAAGCAACACAGGATTGCCATCCCGTTCAAAAATAGAGGTAGCCACCTCCTGAAATAACATCACCATGATTTAATAGCTTATACCTTTTGGCTAAGTCATGCGAGGATCTGGGCCGCTCGTGACTGTGAGCACAGACGATATACCAATTTTAACTCTGCGCAGAGGTGTACACTTTCACTTCAGGTTGTGATTACTCTTTTTGCCCAAGGCAGCCAACCTCTTAGCCCATTACCAAGATAGGCTGGAAGAGGTCACAACGAGGCTTTTCACAGGGTCATAGGCAGCAGTAACTTGATCTGTGATGTCCCAAGCACATGAGAGACATACTCATAGCCACCGCCCCGGTCTACGGATCAACCAGAACTCCCATGCTAGAACTTGTAACACCCTTCACGCCATTGCTATAGTACCCATCAGTAAGCCACCCAAATGCCTATGATGATCCTGCTAATAGACCAAGCCAGTGCTCATTAGCCTGGAGATGTATGGAAGTCCCAGGTTGCCACTCCACGAAAAGGACCACAAGGGGGAGGAGATACGGATGCTCTCGTCAACACGAGTCCCACTAGCATCTGTTTTTCCCGTCATTCACCGCCAACCAACGATGCAAAACAGCATCAACTTTGCCTTCAGCCGAAGCCAAGAGTCCATGGCTCCAACAGGTTAAGAAGCAAGTTTTGTCTTCATTAAAAGGTGAAAGGTGAGATAGAGCACTAGGAACCTATAACCTATCAACTAAAACCCCCATAGGTGATATATGGATAGAGTAGCTAGTCATTCCTATGGTTTGCTGATTTAAGACACATGCAATGTATTTTATTAACATGAATAAGCTTAATATGATCAAAGGTGCCAGCACTTGCCTTGGTTGATGTCCTGATGCACGTAGTCCTTCGGGTCCCGCCGATCCTCGTTCACCGACGTCTCATTCTCCATACGCCACAATCATCGCACACGAACAATGCATGCAAGCAAATGTACTTTAATTAGAATAGTATACCAAAACATGATAATAGCAGCAAACAATAGCATAGAACTATTCTACTCATTGAGACGATTCCAAAAAGTATAAGTTTGCTAAAAACGGAGTTAAAACATGAAATTTATGGCCTAAACAAGACTACGGTATAATCTGCAGAAAACAGGACTCAAATCTAAATACTTTTGAACTGTGAAGGACTAGATCATAAATAGTAAAGCGGCAGGTGCCTTTCTACAAAAGTTCCAGCGACGGCGGCATTGACAGTGCTGACCGCTGCGTGACGGCACGCGGTTGGACGGATCTCGTGGACCGGCCGTGGACCGTCCCCGTGGACCAAGTCCACGGCTCCACGGTGGACCGGCGGCGGTCAAGGTTGACCCCGGTGACCTCGGCCATGGTCGTCGACGGTGACCTCGTGGCTGCGACACTACAGCACATGCGGGGCCAGGACGAGAGCATGAGCGTATGCGCATGCGCTAGCGCGTGCGATGCGCAGCACGGCCATGACAGGGCGAGGCCGGAGCGGCGGGGCGACGCACGACGGCGAACGACGGCGGCGGGGTGACGCGCGACGGCGAGCAGCAGCAGCGGCGTTCCTTCGCGGTGCACCGTGGTGCACAGGGAGGGTGAAGACGGCCGTGGAAGGTAGCACCGTGACCCTTGTGCTCACGCGAAGCTCGGGCGCGGGCTCACCTTGGCGACGAAGGCTAAATCGATGGCGGAGCGAGCTCGGCGACTATGGCGGCTAGGGTTTCATGGTTCGGCGAAACCGGGTGGTGGCTAGGGTTGCGAAGGGCAGCTTGGGAGGCGGTGCGATGCGCTTTATAGCGCATGGGTGGCCAGCGAACGTCGGTTCGCGCGCGGCGTGTGACGCGGCGCGGACCTGAGTCCGGCTTTGTGTTCGTCTCCATGGGGAGACAACACTATAGCTTGGGCCCCACTCGTGTCGGCCCCATCGGTCAGGGGCGGTGGGCAAAGGCACTGCTAGCGGTTAACGCCAACGGCTGACGTGGGCGCGACGCGGGCGAGCGGCGCTGGCGCTTACTGGGCTAGCTGGGTCGGCCCAAGGCGCGTGCGGGGGCAAGCTAACCGGGCCATGGCTGCTGGGGTGCTGCTGGCTGGCCTACTGCGCTAGCTGGCTTGCCTGACTAAGCTAGCTGGGCTGCGCTGGCTGGCCTTGTCCGCTGGTGGCCAGTGCTGGCCACTGTGGCCGACTGCTGCTTCTGCTGCCTTGGCCATGGCTGGCCAGTGCTGGCCATGGCCGGCTGGGGCTGGCCATACTTGGCCAGTAGGGGCTGGAGGTTGCCCGGGTCCACTAGGGACCGGCTAGGCTAGTTAGACTAGGTTTGGTTAGTATAGGAGTTAAGAGGGGACAAGTTAGAGCATGTTAGGAACTAGAAAACAAAGCAAAGGTTAAACAACAAGCTCAAACAAGCCAACCAAAAACAATGCAGCAACATGAATGCAACAATGCACGGTTTCTAGCGTGCTACATATTTTAAAGTAATTCATAAAACATCTATAATTTGCCTATAAATGTAAAGCATCTATACGGAATTAAAATCAAATTCACTTATATTTTAAGTTCAAAATCAAGTTGTTATAGAAGGCTAACAATGGTGTTCATCCTAAGTTCATTGGTGCACCATGGATGGGCTCAAAGAAGAAAGTTATTTGGGTACCAAAGAGCTTAGTCACTAACCTTGCAGGACCCAAGCAAGTTTGGGTACCTAAAAAGAATTGATCTTTTTTAGGTCAATTACAAAGCAAGAGGGAGGCATTGTATTATTGATCGTGGATGCACTCAATATATGACCGGTGATTCTTGTATGTTGAAGTCAATTGATATAAGTGGCAATGATGGTTTTGATTCTATCACATTTGCCAATAACAAGAAAGGCAAAGTGAAAGGGCTTGGTACAATTTCTATATCCAATGACATGAGCATTTCAAATGTGTTGCTAGTTGAAAGCTTAGATTACAATCTTTTGTCGATTTCTCAACTTTGTGATCTTGGTTTCAAGTGCATATTTTCTATTGATGAAGTTGAGGTTGTTAGTGTTGATGGGTCAAATTGATATTCAAAGGCTTTAGATATGGTGACTTGCATTTGGTTGATTTCAATACAAATGAAGCTCAATTGTCAACATGTTTGCTACCAAAATAAAGTATGGGTTGGTTATGGCATAGAAGTCTTGGTCATAATGGGATGAAACAATTGAACAAGTTAGTGAAGCATGACTTAGTTAGAGGCTTGAAGGATGTCACATGTAAGAAGGATAAACCTTATAGTTCTTGTCAAGCCGTCAAAAAACATGGCAATGCACATCCAACAAAGAGCATGATGAGTATAAGTAAAGCATTTGAGTTGTTGCATATGGATTTATTTGTGCCAACAACATACACTGGTATTGGAGGAAACAAGTATGGCTTTTTGATTGTGGATGATTTCACTAGATACACATGGGTCTTCTTTCTCTGTGACAAGAGTGATGTGTTTGATCTATTCAAGCCTTTTGTCCAGAGGTGTCAAAATGAGTTTGAGACTACAATCAAGAAGATTATAAGTGACAATGGGAGTGAGTTCAAGAATACAATAATTGAAGAATTATGTGATGAGCTTGGCATTGGGCATCAATTCTCTCTAACGTACACTCCTCAATCCAATGGCATAGTTGAAAGGAAGATTAGAACCTTGATTGCTATGGCAAGATCAATGCTGAATGAGTACAATATTATCCATTCCTTTTGGGATGAAATAATCAACATGGCTTGCTATTGTAGCAACCACCTATACTGTCATGGGAAGCTAGAGAAGACGCCATATGAGTTATTGAATGGAAGAAAGCCCAACATTGTCTACTTTAGAGTGTTTGGTTGCAAATGCTATATTCTCAAGAAAGGCACAAGATTGAGCAAATTTGAGAAGAAATGTGATGAAGGATTCTTACTTAGATATTCAACCACAAGCAAAGCATATAGAGTGTAGAACTTGGGTAGTGGTCAACTAGAAGAGGTTCGTGATGTTTAATTTGATGAAACCCAAGGCTCTCAAGGTGGAGTGGAGAATCATGATGATGTGAGAGGCACTCAATTGGAGAATTCTATGGGAAACATGGACATTAGAGACATTAGGCCGAGGCAAGTCAATAATGATGATGATGCTCCTATATCAACACAAGTGTGGAAATTGATACAAATCAAGCAAGCTCTAGTGGTTCTCATGATGACACTCAAGTGCAAGATCAACAAGCTAGTACATATCATCCAAGTCATAAAGTTCAAATACTTCAGCCATCCAACATAGCAAGAGATCAGCCTTTAGATCAAATAGTTGGTGATAATCAAAGTGGAGTTCAAACAAGATCAAGATTGGCATCATTTTGTCCATATTATTCTTTATGTCAAAAGAAGAGCCAAAGAATACAGTAGAAGATTTGAAAGATGAAGATTGAATAAATGCCATTCATGAAGAGTTGAACAATTTCAAGAGAAATCAAGTTTGGGAACTAGTTGAGAGGCCAAAGGATCATAATCTGATTGGAACCAAATGGGTCTTCAAGAACAAGCAAGACCAAGTTGGAATTGTTGTGAGAAACAAAGCAAGATTAGTAGCACAATGATACACTCAAATTGAAGGTCTTAAATTTGGAGGAACATATGCTCTGGTTGCTAGATTGGAGGCAATTAGAATATTGCTAGCCTATGCTTGTGCTCATGATATCAAGTTATATCAAATAGATGTGAAAAGTGCATTCTTGAATGGGTACAACAATGAGTTTGTATTTGTTGAATAACCTCCCGATTTTGAAGATGAAATGAATCCCAACCATGTGTCAAGTTAAGAAAAGCATTGTATGGGTTGAAACAAGCACCTAGATCATGGTATGAAAGATTGATAGATTTTCTCCTCTCTAAAGGGTTCAAGATGGGCAAGGTTGACATCACTCTATTCACCAAGAAGATAGGCAAAGACTTGTTTGTGTTGCAAATCTATGTTGATGATATCATATTTGGCTCATCCAATCAAGATTTTTGTGAGGAGTTTGGAAAGATGATGGCTAATGAGTTTGAAATGTCTATGATTGGAGAATTTAGCTACTTCCTTGGACTTCAAATCAAACAAATGAAGGATGGCACATTTGTGAGTCAAGACAAGTATATCAAGGACATGATCAAGAAATTTGATTGGAGGATGCAAAACCAATGACAACACCAATGGGAACACATGCTCATTTTGATGCTGATGCAAGTGGCAACATGGTGAATCAAAGTTATACTGGTCTATGATTGGAAGCTTACTCTATATCACCACTTCTAGGCCTGATGTCATGTTTAGAGTATATATGTGTGCAAGATGTCAAGCCTCACCTAGAGAGAGTCATCTCAAGGAAACAAAGAGAATATTGAGGTATTTGAAGCATACATAAGATGCTTGATTGTGGTATCCAAAGGGGTCCAAGTTTGAGCTTATTGGATATTCGGACTCCAATTATGGAGGTTGCAAGATCAATAGAAAGAGTACAAGTGGGACTTGTCAATTGCTTGGAAGATCACTTGTTTCATGGTCATCAAAAAAATAAAATAGTGTTGCTCTATCAACCATCGAGGCCAAATATGTTAGTGCCGGTAGTTGTTGTGCACAATTGCTATGGATGAAAGCAACTTCGATTGACTTTGGAATAAAATTCAAGCAAGTGCCATTACTCTGTGACAATGAGAGTGCAATCAAAATGATCAATAATCCGGTTCAACATTCAAAACAAAGTACATTGATATTAGACATCACTTAATAAGAGATCATAAAAAAGAATGACATTTGCATTGAGAGTGTGGACACCGAAGATCAACTAGCCGACATGTTGACCAATGGGTGCACTTCTTATTGTCACTTGTCAGACAATAATACAGATGTTTTTTTCATATATGGCATCCATAACGAATGCAAGATACGGGTAGCAATGTAGCATAGTCTTCAGTATCCGCTATCATTCCTTACATCATGCCTTCGATTAAAGCTGGCAGTTGCCTATCTCTGTAGATAGTAAAAGAAACATGAGTAAGATCACTGTTATTTACCATCAGATAGGTTATTCATTTCTCTATCTGTTCCCAATTAGGGATGTCAGTGGCACAACGAACTCACTTGGTGCTTGGTAGACGATGGAGCCGGCGCCAGTGAAGCCGCAAGCGCTGCTGACTCGCCCTTTGCGCTGGTAGTAGTCGTTGAACGCGTAGGACGCATGCGACACCTTGGTATCCGGATCGAAGCACCGGCCGCCGGGCTGGATGGCGCTGCAGTCCGCGCCGTGGCCGCACGCCCAATCCAGCGCCGCCTGCAGCCGCGCGTCCCCGACCTCCGCTCTCGCCACGCACCAGCTCGCCTGGTTCGGGTCGCATATGCCTATTGATTACATTGTCGGATGATGATGATGATGATGGATTAGTAGCACTCTGCAGTGTCTGAGTGTCGCCACGAACCAATGCAATGATGTAACATGGTGATCGGTCGAGCGTTAACTCACTTGGCTGCTGGTAGACGATGGAGCCGGCGCCGGTGAAGTCGCAAGCGCTACTGACTCGCCCTTTGCGCTGGTAGTAGTCGTTCATGGCGTAGGTCGCGTGCGCGACCTTGGTGTCCGGGCTGAAGCACCTCGCGCCGGGCTGGATGGCGCTGCAGTCCGCGCCGTTGCCGCACGCATAGTCTAGCGCCGCCTGCAGCCTCGCGTCCCCGACCCCAGCGTTCGCAACGCACCAGCTGCTCTCCGGCGCCGGTGAGGGCGTCCCGGAGCCGCTGCCGTGGACGAAGTCGACGGGGTACACCGGCTGCATGGTGGTGGGGTCGAACAGCCCGAAGTTGCGCTCCGAGTCGTCGCTCTTCTTGTCCTCGTTGAAGAGAGCGAAGATGTACGAGGAGGTGGCTGCCGCCGCGCCGCCGAGGAGGCTGCTGGTGTACCTCCTGGCACCAGAGCTGCTGGCGCCCAGCGTGTGCGCGATGAGGCCGTTGGCGAAGTCCTGGCACTGTTTTTTTGGGATCTTCCAGTGAGAGCACCCGATTTCTGAACTGGTCAGCAGTATGTCGTCGTTCACACCTGCGTCTTGGGTTACCGAGGCCCTGACGCTACCAGGCGACACGCGCCGTATCGCGTAGCGGACAGCATCCATCTGGGCATCGTAGAGGTTGTAGTACCTGCGGCCGGTGTCGGGGTCGACCGCGCCGTCGTTGGGCTGGAACGTCCAGTACGCGACGCTGATGTGTTGTGGGTCATCCAAGTAGGCCTGGAATGGGTAGACATTGATCATGAAGGGCGACCCCGTCTGCTTCAAGAAGGCGACCAGGGGGCTCATCACCGACTGCGCGATGTCATCCTGGAACGCGCCCTCCGACGGCGGCCACGACTTCTGGAGCGCGGTGAACGCGACCGGCGTGGACACCTTGATGGCGCCGTCGAGGCCCAGGCTAACCAGCGCCGCCTGCACGTTCCTCATGGCCGGGAGGAGCTGCTGGGTCTGGTCCTTGGCCTGGTCGAAAACCTCGTTCCCCACGGCGACCCCGTTGATAAGCGTGGTGGGGTAGTACGCCGCCACGTTGTTCAGCACCCACTTGTTCGCGAACGACGGGCTGGCGGCCGCCGAGGACAGCAGCTCGCCGTTGTGCAGCGACACCATGAGCTTGATGCCGGTGTTAGCCAGAGCGTTGATCACCCCGGGGTCGGTGTCGTAGATCCTCACCGTCGTGATGCCTTGCTGCTTCATCAGCTGCACCACCGCCGCTGGGTCCGGGTTGTTGTCCATCACAGTCCCCCAACACACGCCCACCTCGCCAGCTTTAAGAAAATTATTAAAACTATGGTCAATAATTAATATATGTCTCGTGGCCTAAACGGTACTTATGACTCACAAGACAATAGTAAATAATTAATGGTCAATGTAAAGTGGCCAACACTAAACGATTAGCCTTAATAACAAGCTAATCATCTCGGCTGACCCATTAATTAGGCCATTACCTGCACCGGAGAACAAGAGCAGTGGCAATGACAGGCCCAGGAGGACGACGAGGAGAGAAGCGTGCGCAGCCATCAGTCTTGCTTCCGCTGAGGGCGATGGGCTGAGCTAAGACGAGGAGCTTGTGGGAAACGAGCAGATCACTGGGTGGGAATTTATAGCCTGAAAAACCTTACAGGTCGAGTCGCTGCATTCTGGGGTCTATGTGCTGGAGTAAGCTAGAATTAGTGGCAGAAAAAAAAATGTAGAGGACGGAAGAACTCCACTTGCATTTAACTTTGCATATACTGCATAGCCTTGCCAATACGTAGAACTTAACATATATAAGGCCTATAGCTTTTTGCAAAATTTTCAATATGTAAAACCTACACTGGAGAAACAATTGGTTTAAAGCTAGTCACCATTTACCCCTCAACTAGTTTTACTGTTAGGCCACACTCGGTGCATGTTTCATAGACTCTGTCTTATTGTCTAGTATAATCTTTAAACCAAACTAATTCATACCTTTTGTCATGTGGGGATGCCATTATTAGCCGGTGACCTTAGTTAAAGGGCGCAGCCAGTGCAGAGCCAGTGCAGCTTCTAGAGCATGCACAACCAGGAGGTTTAAATGTGTGACAGGGCCTCATGTGTCAGGGAGGCAAGTGAAAGTCTCAGAGCAACTCCAAGAAACATGCTATCTTGGTTGGTTAGGCTATTTTTAAAATTTCTTCGACAAAAGTTAAGCTCCAACAGCTTTGCTATTTTGTTTTATAAAATATCAAGCCAGACATTCTTGAAATCTCGCATGCTAAATATGATTTGCATATACCGCTAGCTATCTAGCCTCGTCATATTAGAAAGGTTGTTGGAGTTTTTTATTTTTTTACAAAGTTTTTTTATTATAGAGGTTGGGTAAATCATATGTTTAGCCATCTATTTTTACCATTTTTCTTGAAGTTGTTCTTAGCCGTCTTAATTAGTAGATGAGCAACGGCATCATCAGGAGCTCGACTCCTATGTATGTAACCAGAAACCATTCGAATGAATCAAGAAAGAAGAAAGAAGTTATCCCTAAACCTCTCACCTCTGCTACTCTTAATCTCATCCCCTGGCACCATTATCTGGCCTTGGCTAGCCAAGGCCTTCCTACCGGGTGTTATCCTCCTTATCCCCCATATGAACTAAGGTTCATAGCACCTTTCATGCATTGCTATTGATTTATATCATCTACAAAAAAAATTATGATTTTAACAAATGATCTTGAAAATGAAAAGCTAACTTGACAAATTAAATATAGCTCTTTCAGATTTTTTAAAAAAATGTAGAATAGATATGATGACAAATCTAAACAAAATGGAGAGTTGTTGGATTATAGCATCTACTTAATGTTGCACAAAGGCTTCATACCTTTCATGGGAGGCAAACGGATTTAGAAAAGCTCGACGACATTGAAATGCTCGATACCTTTCATGGGAGGCAATCAGATTTAGAAGAGCTCAGCGCCATTGAAAGTAAAAATATTCTTATGACTGCCCTTCATGAGAAGGCAATGGACTGTCGATCGTAGACAACGCCATGGATTACAAAAACACACCAATTTCCCTTTCTGCGATCAAAAGTGTGAATCATGCGACCATCTTCTAGCATCTTTGTCCTCCTTTACCATGGAGGTACTAAGGTATGGTACGAGACAATGGCAGTGCTCACAGTTATATTACAGCTTCCCCACATCCCAAAGTTCAGTAATTGATCGCTGGACAGAGTTGACATCCATTTTGCCGGGACCCGGGAAGTATGAAAAAGAGGTTTATTTGACTCACTATTCTCTTTGGTATGCTAGGAAATATGGAAAGGAAGAAATACAAGGAACTTCATATCAGAAGCAACCCTTATACCACAATTTCTATTCAAAATTAAACGAGAAGTCGAGTGGGTCCTTGCCGGAGCAGAGAGTCTAGGTTGCCTGTATTAGTATCCCTTCCTGTGATCGACTTAAGTTTTCATGTACGAAATGGATAAGGTCAAAGTAGGCAGGCCTCGGCTAGCGAGTTGTAAAATTGCTAGCTTCTATCTTTAATATTGCAAGATAAACATCCCTCCTACCTACATTTTTGAGAAAAAAAAAACTACTCTCTCCGGTTCCATAAAGGAAGTCGTTTTGAGGCAAATATTCAAAACTTTTACTACAAATAAATTATTTTAATTTGAGTTTAAAAATATGAAAGTGATGTAAATAGATTCATCTCTAAATGTAGTTTTATAAAAATATATTTTAACTATATTTTATAAATATTTTAAAGTAAAAAGTAATTGTCAAAGTTGTTTCTTAGACCATATTGATGTCCAAAATGACTTGTTTTAGAGAAGCGGATGGAGTATATTATAGATATGCATGAATCATTTTACCATCTTTTAGATTTTTTTAATTTCTTTTCAAAAAGATTTAAACTTATTTTTTTATCACATGTTTTATGTCGTAACCTAGATTTTGACCATAAAACCTACAATTGGGGTTAATTTATGAAAATACTAATCTCTTGATCATGAATTGAGATGACTTTTACTTGATTGTTGGAACCATCTCGAGGGTAAAAAAAGTTTTTGTATAGTTAGAAAGAACATCACAAAATTATACTATAAGTGTTTAAATCAAGGAGCGGTTCACAACAATCAGTAGTTATTCGTTTTGCTTTATTGTTAGTAAATCACTTTGGATTTTTTAGAAAAAAAGAAAAAATCTTAGTAATTAGTAATCATTCTTGGATTAAAAAAATTTCTTTGTCTCTTTTACTTTTAGTCAAATTCCTAATTTAAGTTGTGGAGAAGACATTATTATAGGGTCTCTTAATAATAAAGATGCTTGTAACTTTGTTAGAAAAGACATTATTATTGGATGTTTCAATGTCCTTTTGTCTTGTTATTTTGTAAGCTCTCTTAGTGTACATATGTTACGAATTGGCCAGCTACGTACGACTACAAGTTGAAGACATGAAATTGCATTTTCAAAAGGAAATTGGCGCGTAGTACTGTGTATGATGTTTTCATCTATAATCCCATAGAGGTCAAAGTCACAGTGATTTGACCTACATGTGGGGTGCCAATTGACCTGCTCAATGGGTTATCTGGCCGCCGAACTCATTAACGGACAACGACCAGCGACGACTTGTAGAAAAACAGAAAAATCCATAGACTCCCGCAGCCTAATTTATTGCTGTTTTTCCGTATGGTTTGTCCACTTGACGACTTGTGTGGAAAGAAAGACCAGCGACGACTTGTAGAAAAACAGAAAAAGCCATAGACTCGACGACTTCACAGCGACCATTGAGCTAGCTAGCTTCAATAACGACAATCCATTGCTTTCTATGGTAGAACCACTTGCAGTAGCTAGCTCCGCAGCCTAATTTATTGTTGTTTTTCCATGGTTTGTCCACTTGTGTGGAAAGAATATATGTATACGACCATCGATCGACAGGTCAAGAAGCAACGACGATATTTCCAAGTCCACGCACTGTGCCATTTCCTTCACGGTACGGTGCTGTGCCATTTTCTTCACGGTACGGCGTTGGCGTGCGTTTAGACTGCTTTGGCAGCAAAACAAGTTTACAAGTACTCCCTCCGTATCCTAATAGATGACATTTTAGACCAAACAATTGCACTAAAATGAACTGAAGTTTCTTGTCTCAACGACAAGTAAAAAGATATATATTGAGGGAGTAGTACGTAGTAGTACTATACTAGAAAAACTGTTGCAGCATTGCCCGGACATGCATGAACCAAGCGGAGTCTGGACGCCAACCAAACAGTCTCAGTCCAGTCCACTGGACCACTATAGTGCATACCAGACTAGTCTCAGTCCAGTCCACTATAGCGCATATAAAAGTACCAGAGTACAGAAGCTGCAACGACCATCATTTTCTCTGAGTCCACGCAAGTTAGGCCTGGTTTAGATTGTCAAATTTTTTAACTAATTACATAGTTTAGTTTGAAATCACGAGATAAATTTTTTAAAACTAGTTGGTCTACGATTGAACAATATTTATCAAATAAGACAAAAAAATTACTATTTATTAGATTAAAACTTTTTCGCAATCTAAACAAGGCCTTAGTCAGAATGGACAAGAACTTGACTGCTGATCGCATATGGTCGGAGTAAATTAAACTAGTTTGTATTTTTTTCCTTATTGTGGAGATTTCTTTACTTTTGTTTCTTAAAAAGACCATCGTACATTTTCCTGTTTTATCGGAATATAAAAAACTGTGAATTCAAAGAACTTTTGATCCCCGGTCAATTTTTGGCAGGGTATTTAACTTTTTACCATCATTACAGATGGTCATCTCCTCAGATAGTACTCTTCCGATTGGCGGTACGATTTTAGCAGCAAAGATGGAATCGATACATATTTACCAATTTTGCTCGCGTGGCACGCCAACAGCACAGCCGGCTTGGATCCGAGTCAGCAAACACAAGAACAATGACTGCCAGTGCCCCTGGCTTCTCTATTCTTCCCCTTCTCCCCTCTTAATAACAAATGGCCCCCACCAGACTCTTCTTCAACCTCGCCAACACTAAGGATGGCAGCGGATCGGGTTCGGGACGGACCGTGGGTTTTGGGTCTTGCGGGTTCAGGTTCGGTTTCGGGTTTGGTTTTGCACCCATGGATATCTAATGAATATCTGAAATAAATCATTTAGAATTAAAACTCATATTTTATAATATGTTAATAATAACTTATTTAATTAAATTATTAAATTTATTGAAAGTTCTCGTGAAAATATTTATTATTTGTTGCCTCTTGTTTATACATGTGAATGTGTATAAATATCCGTGGATTTTGGGAATCCATTCGGGTTTCGGGTACCCGTTCGGGTTCCTGGCATCCGCAGGTTTGGTTTTGGTGATGGATTTCCACCCGAATCAGTTTTCAGGTTTCGACTTCAGGTTTCGATTTTGGGTGCACGAAGACTCCACCCGATTCGAACCCGACCCGTTGCCATCCTTAGTCAACACACAATGAGGGAAGGGAAGGAGAATCACAGGCAAGGGATTCGTAGCCACGGGCCAGGGATTCGCCGCCGAGGACAACCACGGGCACATCTACCCAAAGCTACAGTCCCGCCGCTGCTTGCGCATCCGCCATGCGTGCTCCAGCCTCTATGCGCGCCGCCCTAGCCTCGTCGTGCCCAAACACCGACGTCGCCTCGGCGCTTGTCCCTGCCACCGGCGCTTGTGCCACTGCTTGGCCCAGTCACCGGTGTCGCCCTGCTGCAGCTCACAGGCCGCTCCTGCCCCAGCCGCCACTACTTCAGTATTGGTTTTGCGCAGCGGGCCAAAACCATTTTGCATAGCGGGCAAACCTGCCCGCAAGGGACGCCACACCACGGTAAACGAAGATACAACCGTGATGGGCATAGTGCTAGCTGCCGGAAGGAGAATTATCGCAGAGGGCACATAAGAATGCCCGCTGCGGTAAAGAATTCCAAAAAATAAAAAAAGAGACAAAACCCTAGATAGGCCCGCCGAGCCCATCCACCGGCCCGACGAGCCCATCCAGGATTCCAGCTGCCACCGTAGTCGCCGATCTGGGCCTCGCACCGCCATCGTCGATACACCCACGCCGGGGCTGGATCCGCCCTCACCGAGGTCGGATCTGGCCTCCCTGTATGCCGCTGCTACACCATGCCCGCCGCCAGCCTGGTCGAGGAGGGTGGAGGCCGTGGGATCCACCTTGGCCTTCTCGCCATCGCCTTCGCCCGCGTGCGCCGCTCCAGATCTAGAGAGAGGAAGTGGGAGGAGTGAGGGAGATGGATAGGAAGGTGAAGAGGGAGATGGAGACACCTACCTCGAAACCCTAGCCGCGGTACCCAGCGCCGCACGGCGCTGTGGTACCGCGCGCGCCGCCGCGCGCCATCTTCGAGGGAGGTCGGGGCCCACCGCCGCCGTCGCAGCACCGCGGGGAGCCGCTTCGCCTCGCGCCCCAGGCTGCTGTGGGAGCCGCGCCGCCCGATGCCGCCGGGCCTCGTGCCCCATCACGGAGGGAGAGAGAGTGGGGTAGAGAGGAAGAGAGTGGCCGGTGGAGAGAGTGGTGGAGGAGGTCTGCGGCGCTGAGTCGTGTGGAGAGCGGCGCTGAGTCGCGTCTCGCGTGCGGGTGCGGAGGGGAGAAGCGCTGGTGGCTGCGGTAAAGGAGAAAGTGTGGGGAGAAGAGGAGGAAGTGTGGGCAAAACCCTAAGTGTCCATATATATATGAAGAGGAGTGTCGGGCCTGCGGCTTGGGCCTAATAGGCCTCGGCTTTTATAGCAGCGGGCTTCTAAAGTTGCCACTTCGGTATATCGATTTACCACAGCGGGCAAAAGAATCCGCAGTGGTAAATAGGGTATTTACCGCAGCGGACTCCTTACCGATACGGTAAATATAAAGTGCTCGCTGAGGTAAATCGTTGCGATTTACCGCAGCGGGCAGCATAAACGTCTGCTGCGGACTCCAAAATGGCGACGCTGTAGTTATTCATTTTTTACGTAGTGCGCGGCTCCCGACCATGCGTGTCATTTCGTTGCTCGCCGGCACTTGCGCCGCTGCTTGGCCCGGCTACGAGTGTAACATCCTGCCTCTTCAAGGTCGGGCCCGCTTATATCTGGTTGCTTTTCTAGGACATAGACTGCCCTCATGGACCAACACTAGTCCTTTCTGCGCACTTTGTCCTCACTTAGGCGCACCCGAAAAGAACTTTCTGGTCGGTCACCCATCGCTCCAAGCCAAGCACGTTTAACTTTGGAGTTTTTTTGAGATGGGCTTCCGAAAAATAAATTATAACTTGTTGGTATTAATCCTATCAACCCTAGGCATGGGCGTTACATCCTCATCCCCTTAAGAGATCGACATCGTCGTCGACCAATCTCAGGCCAGAAACGTCCTCTCTTGGCTACGTCTGTGTGTCTAGTGACAGCGCACGTGCCATGCTGTGTGATCTATACTCTAGGTCCACGCAGCTATGTGCACCATACCTATGCAACTGACACACGTAACCGTGAAATCACAAAGGTCAGCTTCGATATCATTCTTCGATGTCCCGTCTCTTTAAAGTTGGACCCGCTTACATCTAATAAAAAGTTAAATATCGTATTTTCATCGAGGACGTCGGACACCCTGTATTGAGCATTACCGGTCCAGATTGATCTAATGATACTACTATTTTTTTTTCGCTAGTGTCATTTGAAGGTAGCATTAATGTCATAGGGTAAATGTAGATAATTTTGACAAAACTTGCATATATGCCTGCTCGTGAAACTTTTTTTTGACGAAACTTAATTTACCTACAAAACTGCTCTAGCGATGAATGATTGGATTTAATTAATGACACTGGCCAGGGAGTATCAAAAGGCAGAAAATTGGGTGTTTCCTCATATGTATGTACAAACTTAAGGGACCACAATCCTTACGTCATACTCGTTCCTCCTTTCTCGCTCGTTCTTACATCAGACGGCCGTTCCTACACTGACGCTGCGCCGGGTTTGGCACCCCCGTCGCTGGCGAAGGACGCGGGCTTGGTAGGCACCTGGAGGGATACCGTATCGCTGCCAAGCGTCATCACCACCGACGACATCACCGGCCGGTCGGCCGGGTTCTCCTGCACGCAGAGCAGCCCGACGTGGATGCATCTCCGCACCTCGTCCTCCGAGAAGCAGCCGTTCATGGCGGGGTCTACCATCTCCAGCACTGTCCCGGCCATCCAGTGCTCCCACATCTGCAACGTTTAGTTGCATTCAGAGAGTTCATCTCCGTCAGTCGCAGATATTCAGAGGTTTACTCACCGAAGTCAAGAGATCTTCAGATCGCTGTGAGTCGGAGCTGCTTCTTCCCGTCACGATCTCGAGGACCATGACGCCGAAGCTGAAGGCGTCTGACTTGGCAGAGTAGTGCCCACGCATTCGGTACTCGGGCGCCACGTATCCACTGGGACAGGAAGATAGATGGTTGAGGCCTCCATCAGTCATAAACTAGCTGGATGAACATTTTAACAGCAAAATTGTGGGTGTACTGACTATGTGCCGACGAGATGGTTTGTGACAGCATGGGTTTGCTCTCGACTGAAAATTCTCGCGAGGCCAAAGTCTGATATCTTGGGGCTCATGTTGGTATCTAGCAAGATGTTGCTCGTCTTGAGATCGCGGTGGACAACTTTGAGCTGGGAGTCTTCGTGGAGGTATTGGAGGCCACGAGCGATCCCGTCGATAATATTGTACCTCTTTCCCCAGTCCAATCGCTTGCGTTTCTCAGTGTCTGCTGGCATTACATTGGTCAGGACAGATGGGAGATAATGCCAAAGTATGCAGATGAAACAGAACAGAGGACGACACACGATCAGTACCGAAAATGACGAGGTTGAGGCTCCTGTTAGGAACGAACTCGAAGACGAGCAGCCTCTCCTGTTGGTCTAAGCAGACACCAACAAGGCTGACGAGATTCTTGTGCTTAAGCTTGGCAACCACAGCGAGCTCATTCGTCAGCTCGTCTACTCCCTGTGATGAGCTATTGGGCATCCTCTTCACTGCTATTTCGTCACCGTCTGGGAGAATACCCTGCTCAAGTTACGCCTTCATAATATAAGAAGTCTCTAGTCTCCAACTCTCGAACGAAGATGCTTACTGCCTACCTTATACACCGCACCAAATTCACCCTCACCAAGCTTGTTGCTTTCTGCAAAATCCCCAGTTGCAGCTCGCAAGGTAGATATGTCCATTAGCATGGAGTCTACAATCTCCATGTCCTCTGCTTCATTGTTATAATCCGGACCTGTTCAGCACACACGTGGATAAATTACTCCTATTTTTGTGTTTTTAAATGGATGGTCCAAGCCAATGAAATGTTGCACGCTGAAAAGCCTACGAATTTTGCGGTGCATACCCGATTGCTTTGTTTTTGTTGGTGGACTCCTCCTCCAGAAACATAGGAGAGTGATGAGGTTTATGGCTGCTAGAATCGGCAGCACAGCTATAAGAATCAATCCAGGAACACTGTACTTTCTCCCTGTGATAAGATAAATGTGAAAAATATATATACTATATACAATTGTATAAACTTGTTTTCTGCAAAAGGAGAGAAAGGTTATTTTCTTTCTATGTAATGCTCACATGATCATAGATTCATAGTCTGAATGAACAAGAGTATTGCAGCTACTAGTGCGCAGCACTTATATTTTAAGAAGAAGCATTTCACCCAAATTATAAAGATCAAATAAACACTCTAAACCATGATTCACCTGCTGCTCCGCCCGCCGCCGCCGGTGCGGGTGCGGGTGCGGGTGCCAGCGCTCCAGCAGAGTTTGGTGTCGGCGCCGGTGCGGCAGATTTCGGTGACGGTGCTAAGGTTTGCCGAACCATCACCGGACCATCCATAAAGGAGTCCGTCTGATGCCGGATGCTGCATCTGACCCCAAGAACCATGCCCACGCTACTGTTGGTGTACAGCTGCGATATTACCTCGGCTAAGCACCGCCGGCACCGCGCCGGCGTCAGGTCCGGCGTCGGCGTGCACTGCGCCCAGCTGTACAGCTTGGGGTAATCCGGCAGGTCCATGTCGGCCTCGCCGGCCGCGTACCGCCGCGTGGAGTTGTACGCGGCGTAGTCTGCGGTGGCGTTCATGAGCACGGCCCGGAAGCGGTTGAACCGCGGGCTCTCCTCCAGCGTGATGTCTTCGTAGTTGGGGGACTCATAGGTGGTGCCGGAGTCGTCGACGACGGTGGGGAAGCCGGTGGAGGAGTAGCCGAGCATGCACTTGTCGTAGTAGATGGCGGCGTCCTCGTTGTAGGCGCACGAGTTGGGCAGGTCACGGAACGCCTGGGCGAGGCAGCCGCGGCAGTAGGTGGCGTTCGCGTCGCCACGGCAGAGCGCGAGGGCCCAGACCTTGTCAGGGACGGCGCCGACCACGACGGTGGCGAAGAGGTCCGGTGATGCGGAGGCGTTCTTGGGCAGGGCGGCGCCGATGATGTTGATGTTGGCAAGGTACCTGCTGCTGGGCGTGAAGTTACCGGCCGTGGAGTCGCAAGCTAGCCGAGGGTAGTCCTGACCGGCTGCGCTGGACGCGAGCAGGGCCACGGCGGCGAGGACCGCGGCGAGGATGAGGTGCTGCGCCATGACGCGTTGTTGAAGAAGTACGGATGCTGCTGTCACCACGCGCCACGACGTGCCGCACTAAGCTAGCAGCAGCGGCTCTGCGGTACGCCTAACTCTGCGGCCTCCTGCGGGGTTATTGATGAGCTGTGGCGCATTGACAGAACCATACACGCCCTGGCTGGCCCTGCGTGGCACACGCGCACACGGGCACGCAACGATAAGTATTTGTCTGGGCGCCCATTTGCGTCCGTGCACTCTCAATTCAATGAAAAACTAACAGTGCTGTCCAAATTAAATTCCGAACGCAACGTTAGGATCTTCGTGATGAAATCTTCAAAACTAGACCATACTTCGATATATTTAGATATTTTTTTAGAAAAACTTTTTTTCTAAGTCTCTCCACAATGTTCTAAATCCAATTCTTCAAATACAAAACGATGACCCATACTTCATTTTCCATTTGTGCTCCAGTAGCTACCGATGCTTAACTGTTCAATTAAATATCATTTTTGTTCTCCCAGAGCATGTGTCTCTCTCCTATAACTGCAGTCCTCGTGTCACTTGCAAGCTAGGATTCTCGATGCTTTAATTCAGTCCTGCAACATGCTGGTATCGATGCTGAGTTCAAAAAAGAGTTTGAAGCACCGGCATTCCTACGCATTGTGGCTATTGATGAGCAGTTTATTATGAAGCTGAAACAATCATTCAACGTTTGCCAAAAAAAATTATTTCAACGTTTGATTGTTTAGTGTGGTCTCATTTTAAAGATCTCACTGTATGAAATATAATGTCCATGCATCATTGTTCGGCCTTTAGAAAACAAATGGTTCATATTAAAAAATTATCTAAATATATTCAGGCGTGGTCTTCTTTTGAATGGTGCAATCCAAATTTATTTTGGAAAACTGATTTGGAAACTACGAGCTTTTTCCATCATGAAGAAACTTGCATGGGTATCGAGATGTGAGTGAGCTACTGCTCGGCTGCCCACCCCGCCCGCTCTCTCCCTCTCCTCTGCCAACTTCTACCACGTCGCACAGTGTCCACGCAAATGGGCGTTCCGGCTAGCGAACGTTGCGTAGCATTATCCAAAGTTTAGCCCTCTCACACTGGATATTTATATCAATTAAAAGGGGCTAAGTCTTGGTTTGTTCCATGAGGGTTATAATAAACCCCGCAAGTAAAAAAGCTCCAAATAAGCCTTTTGAGATCCAAACATGATAGCTTAGTGCGGGATTTGTTATAAGCACCTCATAAGCCCATAAGCCTCTCGGGGGTGTGTCGACATTCAAAAATCTCCAAGGTGATTTTCGACACTACGAACACGTTAGAAAAGTCCTGGATATGGCTGGTATCAAGTGGCATCGCGAACGGGGCATCAAACCACGTGAATAAGACGATGAGCCACTGCAGTCCTAGGAGAACCTCAACGTGCTTCCTCCCAACGAATCCTTTCAGAGGTGGTTCTGGAGCTTTTTCAGCCGAGAACAAGCTCTACATCGGTCTCATCGACCTCTGGATCGGTTTGATTGATCACTCTACGTCTCTTGCTGCTGTTGAAGGTCATTGACAGCCTCTAGGGCATCCAAAGCCCCTGGTGTGTCTCATTGCCCTCATTTTGTGCACTTTTAGCCTTGAGATCCAAACACCCAATGGGGCTTATTTTAAGTCGCTCCTAGTAAGGGGCTTTTGAGCCTATTATAAGCCTTAATTTTTTGTCTAAATATGAGCTAATTGTAAATCTAATTGTATAAGCCCTGGACTAATTCACGAGATGAATCTATTAAGCATAATTAACATAAAATACAACTTATATATAACATTACATGTGCATTATATGGCAAATCAAACAATGTCTAAATTGGTGTAGGCTCTTAAAACCTAAAATATTTTTTGGGGTTGAGGAGGCTCCCGCACATATCTAAAAGTTAAGGTGTTTCTGAACTAAGTGTAGCTCCGATAGTAAGGTCATTCTGGTGTAATCTATCCACTATGGTTCAAGTCCTTCACTCCCCCTGCATTTTTTTTATTCATTTTATGATTTAACTATGCATTAGTGTTTTAGAGGTAGACAACGTGGCCATCAAAAACGAGGTATCTGTGGTGATTTTATGGTCTCGTCAATTATCAAGGTATCTATGGTGATTTCATGATCTCGACATCTGATAGTTAAGTTTCACAGAGGTGGTTATAAGAGTAGTGTTTACGTGTGTGTGTGTGTGAGCGTGCATCTGTACTGATGTTTGGCATAACTTAGATTAGTTTTGTCACAGCTATCGCGGCTATAGATCTAGATCTGTAGTAATACTGTAGGATGTAGAAGGTAGAGTGGAGGAGATGGGACGCAAATTTTTTTCGGCTCCGGTGGCATCCTTTTCCAAAGATAAGGGGTGTTTGGATTCCAAGAACTTAAAATAAGCCCTACCACATTGAATGATTTTATGCTAATTAGAAGGACTAAATATAGACTAATTATAAAATAAATTGTAGAAGCCTAGGGTTTATTCACGATATGAATCTATTAAACGTAATTAATCTTTAATTAACACGCATGTCATCATATAAATTAATTATAGATTGATTAGGAGTCAGGACTCCATTGCTGGCATCCAGCAAGAAGCTACATCCACAGTGATGCTGACACTTTGGCTGCTTATACTAGCTGGCTGATGCGCCTCGACTCCTCGAGACGTTGACGCGAGTCGACGTCGACGACCTCGACCATCTTTGAACCTACTCCTACAATATAAAGTAGTCAAAAGTAGTAGTATAGGAGTACGTCTGTACGTTAATACTGTATAATATATATCCGGCCAGCACTTGAAAGTTGCAACGCCCTCCCTTTCAGGGCTTGCGCAAGTAAGATGTGGAATTCAATGGGAGAATCGATCAGTGCATGTCCATTCGCACTGACGATTAAAACAGACACTTTCAAATATGCAATAATGCGAGCGGTCTCGACTCTTGCGGGTCGCCAACGGCGTGCGGCGACTTTCGCAACGTCCGCGCACCATAATAGTGTGTAACATCATGAAGATTAAAATGGAAATAAAAATAAATTTACTCAAAATTTGTATTTTTTTACTTCTAATTTAATTTGTTTTTCTTTTTGAATTATGGTATATACTATATTGCACATCTATGATTTTTTCTTATGCACAATGGGGAGTATATTTGAGTGCACTTCCCTGCGCAATGGCAGATCAAGGTATACAGGAGGGGGGAAAAAGGACAGAAGAGTCACTGCTACGAAAACGGTTATTAGGCACGCCTTCATGTCTACGGTGTCTTTAGGGATGGGCAGAAAATCCATTGTTTCTAGAAAAGCTGCGTGGGTACTGTAGCTTTCAGTCTGCACATGGTGATGCGTTTTGAGGGGTGACCGATGCTGAAAATAACCTTAATTTTCATGGCGTACGGTAACATCACCGTCATAGGCGCAGGACCGACCATAGAAATGGGGACAATTTCTAAGAGCGGGTGACAATTTATAGGGGTGGGTTGATATGGCCCACCACTAAAAATTACCTCGGGTAAATAAATTTATAAGTTTTGCATATGATCTTTGATGAAGACAAATTTTATATCAAAATTATAGAGCTCAATGAGACCTAAAACTTTTGTAGTGGACAATAGTTGTAGGGCTCAACAAGGTACCAAAGCTGCAGCTGTACTTGTATGTGTGTTGGACGCTATAGTATGAATGTGTGAGTATATGTAATGCAATTTGGACATATGTACTTAAATCATGCTGTTTTGACCTTTTGGAAAACACTTGAGAAATGTGAGTATATATACATATATGTTTATATTTTGTAAGGAAAAAATAGAGAATTAATTCTGGAGACGGGTGATGATGTAACCGCTCCTGCAAACAATTTGTAGGACGCGGCTCGCTCGCTTTGTGTGGGAGCGGACCCAGGTTCAAGTGAGTACAATCGAAGTCGTCACACAAGACACTAATTCGGAATCTAGAATTGAATTTCGCAATCCAAAATCCACAATCAGTAGCTAAAACAACACAAGTCCTTCTCGATCGTGTGAATAGTATTAAAATTCGGCGACCAGAGACTGTCTAAGACTCGTTCTGCACTGACACAGTTAACGCATTATGAGACGCGATAATGCCGGGTTTGGCTTTGGCGCCACCATTCCGGCCGAAGGACTCCGGATTGGAGGGGACCTGTAGGGAGACCGTGTCGCTCCCAGCTGCTAGCATCATGACCACCGACGACATCACCGGCCGATCCACCGGGTTTCCCTGCACGCACAGGAGCCCTATTTGAACGCATTTTCGCGCGTCAACCTCCGAGAAGACGCCGTTCATGGCTGGGTCAATGATCTCCGGCACTCTTCCGGCCGTCCAATGTTCCCATATCTGCATATATGCACCATCAGTCGTGCTTAATTACAAGCAGACTAGATTGATCGTGACCCAATGCATATATGTTGTGATGATCGCATCCAATGATAGTACGTAATTACTTACCATGGCTAGTAAACCTTGCCGAGAGTTGTTGGAGCTGCCTTCGTTCTTCCTCCCCGTTAGGATCTCAAGGACCATGACGCCGAAGCTGAACACATCTGATTTGACAGAGTAGTTCCCGCGCATCACGTACTCGGGCGCCATGTATCCGCTGAAACGACGACATAGTTTTAATTAATTAAGTAATAATGCAAGCATGCTTGGTCGTCACAGATCGACCAGGACGATGCATAATTATATTGCACTGACTATGTGCCGACGACATTGCTGGTGACGCCCTGTGTCTGGTCTCGACCGAAAATTCTCGCGAGGCCGAAGTCTGAAATCTTGGGGTTCATGTTGGCGTCCAGCAAAATGTTGCTCGTCTTGAGATCCCGATGCACCACTCTGAGATGAGAATCTTCGTGGAGGTATTGTAGGCCCCGGGCGATCCCATTGATGATCCTGTACCTCTTTTCCCAGTCTAGTTGTTCACGTTTGACGGTGTCTGACATGTATCGACAGCCAAAATGAGCGCTCGACGATCTGTAGAGGAATTAAATGAATGTCGAAATATGGTTTTCCGAATCAGTACCGAAAAGTATGAGGTCCAGGCTCCTGTTAGGAAGGAACTCGTAGACGAGCAGCCTCTCGTGTTGCTCGAAGCAGACACCCACAAGGCTGACGAGATTCTTGTGCTTAAGCCTGGCAACCAAAGCGAGCTCATTCTTGAGATCTTCAACTCCTTGCGTTGAGGAGTCTGACAGTCTCTTCACTGCAATTTCAGACCCGTCTGGTAGAGTACCCTGTAAACCAAGGACGTAATATTGATTAACAAGCATTTTGATATTGATTGATTCAGAGAGACAAATAAAAGATATCTTCTGCTTTCCAGTAGTAAGTACCTTGTACACGGCACCAAATCCTCCTTCTCCAAGCTTGTTGCTTTCTGCGAAATCCCCAGTTGCAGATCGTAAGGCAGATATGTCCATCAGCATTGACTCTACGTTCTCCATGCCCTCTGCTCCAGTTAAATAACTTTCATCTGTTCAGATATCAACAATCACCGCAAGCCCATTAGTCAATTGATTTTTGGTTGCATCAATCGAGTGCCTAAATTGGATAATTTCTTTGCTGCACATACATGTCTGTTTTCCTTTTGTTACTGGACTCCTCCTCCTCCTCCACCTCCAGAGACACAGGCAAGCCACAAGGTTTAGAGCTGCTAAAATAGGCAGCAAAACCAGAGGAACCATGACAGGAACGCTGTACCTTCGCCCTGTGAATTAACCACAAACTTGGGTTGATCTGCAGTGAATTGAAATCTTTGCTTGGGTGTGTTTGCTCACACCACACTATAATCTCAAAGGAAAGATGAATTCGAGAAGGAAGGAAAGGGCCTAATACCTCTGGTCGCCGCCGGTGTCACATGAATCCTGGGCACCGCAGCCGCCGGCGCCGGTGTTCCTCCTAGCGACACCATCAGCGGCCCACTGATGAAGGGTGCGGTTTCGTACCGGAAGGTGCACCTGACCGCCAGGGTCCTGCCTCCGATGGTGGCCAAGTTTGCGTAGAAACTAATACTCCCCGCTATGATGTCGGCGAGGCAGCTCCGGCACCTCGTCGGCGTCAGGTCCGGCGTGCACTGCGCCATGCTGTACACCTTAGGGTACTCCCAGTTGAAGTCAGCCTCCCCGGCCGCGTACCGCCGCGTTGAATTGTGCGCGGCGTAGTCGGCGGTGGCGTTCAGGAGCGCGGCGACGACCAGGTTGAACCTGCCCGGCTCCGACTTGACGCTGATGCTGCTCCCTTCCAGCAGATTCGGATTCGGCCAGGAGCTGTCGTCGGTGAGGAAGTGGATGTTGGAGTAGTGGAGCATGCAGCTATCGTAGAAGATGGTGGCGTCCTTGCTGTTGGCGCACGCGTCCGGGAGGGTGCGGAAGGCCTGGGCGAGGCAGCTGCGGCAGGACCTGGCGTCAGCGTCGCCGCGGCAGAGGGCGAGGGCCGAGACCTGCTCCGGGATGGCGCCGACGTCGGCGGCGGTGGCGAAGAGGTCCGGCGACGCGGAGGCGTTACCGGGCAGGGTGGCAGCGATGGATTTGAGGTTGGCGAGGTAGCTGCTTGCGGCCGCGAAGCTGCCGGTGTCGCCGCACGCTGGCCACGGTTCCCCTGCAGCGTTAGGCACCAGGGGTGCGAGGGCGACGATGGCCACGGACAGGAGGAGGAGACGGTAAGCCATCGTGCGTTGCGGACGGAAAAGAGAACGTGGTTTCGGGAGGCTCCGTCGCATTTGTAGAGCGAGGTAGGTAGCTATCTGCGTCCCTACTCAATAGCCGATCACCTAATCAGCCCTACTTAAAACAGCATTCATGCCAGAACGCAATATCCCGTCATCTTGCATGAAACAGTTCATGAGCTACATCAAAAAAATAAAATAAGGTAATCTTTAAAATTAGCTTTAAAAAGGCTTATGATAAAGTGCGCTGGTCGTTCTTATTGCAAATGATTAGGATGAAAGGATTCCTCACCCAAGTGGATTGAGTGGGTCAATTCCTTCATATCAGGCGGAAGCGTGGCAATCAATATTAATGATGAAGTGGAACCTTACCTCCAAACGAAGAAAGGTCTTCGACAAGGAGACCCCCTATCTCCAATACTCTTCAACATTGTTACTGATATGCTTGCAATCTTCGTAGAGAGAGCTAAAAAAGACGGTCAAGTGGGTGGTGTGGTGCCACACCTAGTTGATGGTGGGCTATTCATACTACAATACGTTGATGACATGATCCTCTTTATGGAACATAACTTGGAAAAGACACAAAAAATGAAGCTACTACTTTGTGCACTTAAACAACTATCAGGTTTAAAAATTAATTTCCATAAGAGTGAAATCTTCGCACAAAACATGAAGCTACTACTTTGTGCATTTGAATAACTATCAGGTCTAAAAATTAATTTCCATAAGAGTGAAATCTTCTGCTTTGGAGAAGTCAAAGATTTTGAGAACCAATACATGGAACTATTTAGATGCAATCCAGGAGCTTTCCCAATGAGGTATTTAGGCATCCCTATCCACTTTAGGAAGCTATCAAATACCGATTGGATCAAGGTAGAAGAAAGATATGAAAAACGACTCAGTAGTTGGAAAGGTAAGAACCTATCAACTGCAAGTCGTTTGACATTAATCAACTCTATGCTCAGCAGTCTACCAATATATATGATGTCCTTCTTTGAAATCCCAAGAGAAGTTCTTAAAAAGCTGGACTATTATCGGTCTCGATTCTTTTGACAATGTGATGACCATAAAAGAAAATACCGCCTAGTCAAATGGGATATCATGTGTCAACCAAAAGACCGGTGGACTATGGATTCATAACTTGCAAATAAAAAATACGGTCTTACTCAGCAAATGGTTATATCGTCTATTAAAGACCGATGGCATTTGGCAACAGATGTTACGCAACAAATACCTAGGGACTAAACCTCTAGTTCAAGTCCAGTGGAAGAATGGGGATTATTATTTTTAGGCAAGTCTTATGAAGGCTAAATGGGATTTTCTTAGTTTTGGAACCTTCCACATCAAAGATAGATCACAAGTTAGATTTTAGGAAGACAGATGGTTAGGCAATACGACTTTGAAAGAACAGTATCCTTATTTATACAACCTAGCTAGAAGGAAACAAGATACTGTGGCTGCGATTTTGAGTACGCAACCACCTAATGTATCTTGGCGCAGAAACCTTTTGGGCAACAAGTTAGTGATGTGGAATAATCTTCTTTCACGTCTTACTCATGTTGCCTTAATCCAAGAGGAAGATGAATTTATTTGGAATTTAGACCAAAAGGGTGAATTTTCAGTAAAATCATATTATCTTGGTCTCATCTACCAAAACATCCCTAACCTAAACAAGCGTCTTTGGAAACTAAAAGCACCTATGAAGATCAAAATCTTCCTATGGTACCTGTGAAGAGATGTCATCCTAACCAAAGATAATCTAGCCATACAAAATTGGCAAAGTAGTAAATAGTGTTGTTTTTGTCCGGAGAATGAAACGATACAACATCTGTTTTTAGATTGCCGGTTTGCACGCCTGACTTGGGCCACCATATACGCAGCTTGGGGCTCCCTAGACCTTTTGATGTGTCTTTATGTTTGGCGGCTAGATAGATGGGTTTAGAAAAGACTTAAAACTATTAGTTATTTTAGGAGCCGTAGCTTTGTGCTGGTCCTTGTGGCTATGTAGAAATGCCGTTATATCTGAAAATAAACAGCTTTCTTTTCTACGAGTCATTTACTCAACTACGTACTGGCTCCGTATATGGTCTATCCTTCCGAAGCCTATTTCCCAGAAGGTGGTTGTAGCGGCTTTTCATTTCTTGGCGAAGGTGTCCAAGGAGTTTTTTAACGGGACACATGGGTGACGGTCTAGTCTACGGTTGATAGTCATTAGGGTGCACGGAAACTTTTTTCTTTTTCTTTCTTGCTTTGGGCTGTGTGCCTTTTAGACAGAGGCCGGGAGGATTTCAAAATGTTGTATCACCTTGATGTAACCTTCTTAAAATTAATAAAGCTTCTCTTTTCGAAAAAAAAGCTGTATGCATCCCGTGTTACTTTGATGTAACCTTCTTGAAATTAATAAAGCTTCCCTTTTCAAACAAAAAATGTTGTATGCATCCCGCGTCATTTTTGCCTCCTTGCTTCTTCTAATCTTATGAATATCCTCACGTTATTGCCATGTGAACGTGGTACCGTACAGATCTTCCTCGGAAGAAAATCCAGCGACTCGAAGAAAAGAGAAAAAATGAAATTTTGTGTGGAAAGATGTCCGAACCATGACTACGTTCTGCTTATTCCGTTTCAAAATAGATGTATTGCTAGCTTTATATCTTAACAAAACTCTTCATCTCAAAATAAGGTCATTTTTAGCTAGCTTTGTTTTACAGATAGCTGCTTGACTGTGATATAGAAGGTCTCGTGAGGGGATCTAGATTCTAGAGCAAATTTGGAGTGACGACACACTTCAATAGCAATCAAATTTAGCAAGCTTGAACACAGTAAGCGTTTAGGGGCCAGTGTTTATTTTTGCCTCACTTTGTGAAACGGCTTCACGCTATCCTGTATCTGCTTTGTGCAAAACATATGAACCCAGAGCCCAGATATTTTCTATTTGTCTATTACTTGAACTAATAGAACAGTTATAGATAAATTATAATGTGTTATCAAACTGCTAGACCTACTCCTACCTCGTGCAGATCCAATCCATCCACGAAGGGCCGCCGGATCTGTCAGCAAGCCCCATCTGGGAGACCGGCCTGCTAGCCCTCGGCCCAAGAGGCCGACGAGGGAGGCGTACTAGAAGAGTGAAGCTCGCCGGGCGAGAATGGGCCTGTGGCTCCTGTAATGTGTTACCAGCCTCTGAGTGAGGATAAGTAGGCAAGAAAGAGGAGAACTCGGTATCAATTACCAAAACATTACTTGTATTCCTTTTTCTTGCAATAGAAGTAAAACATATCCTCGCCAATTTCAGCGACCGTCCCCTGTTCCACTTCTCTGATTCTCTGGCCGTTGAGGCTCTTAACACACTAGTATCAGCTCCCCTATTCCACGATCTCGCTCGGGTCTGGATCCCTACTGTTGGCCTATACCGAAAGTACCAAACCCGAGTCATCGACATGCCGACGGAAATAGAAAGATCCGGATAGTTGAGACAGTGGAACAATAGCTTGCATTCAATGAATCCTCCTCCCTTTACAACCCCTCTGAGGACACTATTTATACACATCTGTAGGCAATTACATGACCAATATACCCCTCTACCTACCAAGCATCTTGAAATATTCGATCCTAAGGCGAGGGCTTCCCGGTCATCTTGCGTCACGGGCCTCACCTACTCCCCCTGGGGCCGTCCTTGCTGAAGGCCCACGAGTTGCGCTAATCGCCTTTCACCTGCAACAATGAACACCTTTAACATTTCGTTATTCGTCGCGTCTTCCGAGATCACGGAACCGAAGATATATTTGTGCCAATGGTTAGAGTCCTCGCATTGGCACCATTCCTTTCCTACACAACTTAGTCGGCGCATGCGAGTATACCTTTCGCGCTAGCGAAGATACCTTCGCTCGTTAGAGTCCTCGTACTCGGCGTTGTTCCCATCCTTCGCTCGAAAAGTTTCAAATTTTTTTAAAACTTCTAAGTACGAATATCTAGATTTTTGAAATAGACACCGCGGACGCTTATAGTCACGGTATTTTCGTTCTGGGCTGAAATCAGTAATCAGGAGCATCATGGAGGCAGTTTGGAATACTTTTTTCTTTTTTTAGAATTAGGAAGTTTGGAATACTGTGCACGGTGGATTACGCGTATCATATTCTAGTCATCCAATCCAGCTAGAGAATCAAATATCCTGACGTGATCAACGATTGGAGTAATCTGCAACAACATTAGCTAATTTAATGACAACTGCTTCTTGTTTCAGTTCCATGTTTGTTTAACCCCTTTTTCAGTGTTGGACTACGAAAACAGGAAGATCAAAACTTAGCTTGAGTTATCTTGAATTTAGGTTTGTGTTAAATTCGTTCTGACTTTTAATTCGGTAATGAAAAGCCCAAACAACCCCATATCGACTTCGGCAGATCGGCTGTGGTGGGAGTGCACTGTAAGTTTCAGATATCTTTCTTGTTCTCTTGTTGGTGCTGGCAAGTAGCCAAAGAGGTAATTTGCTTGTGGTAATTTTTGTTGGTGCCGGCAGCATGCTTTAGCCACGAGATGATAGACAGTTTTCATGATTTGAGGTGTTATTATGTACTTACAGGCAGGTAGAACAAATATATTTGTGCCTATATAAAAGGCAACAAAGAGACCCAAGGGCATGGTATGCAGCAGAGGCTAGAGGGGTAAGGACATGGGGCAAGCCGACGACAGAGATGGGAATGGCTCAGGCCAGGATTGGTAGGCATTAGTAATTCAGTTATATGTGCGCTGTTGCTTCATCCCACAATTTAACAATGCGGTCCAAGAATTCATCAATAACCTTGGTTGGTAAAAGCGGTGCAAGAATTCTGCGATAACTTTCGTTAGTAAAAATGCGTAGCAATACACAGGTCGGCGAAATCCCTTCGTTGGTAAAAATGGGTAGCAATAAACAGATCCGTGGAATGCTGCTGTGCAGGAGGATTACACATAGCAGATTCTATTCGTAATCCAACCAACACAGGATGCTAATGTTGAGCTCTCAGCAAGAATAAATTTAATGGAAATTCATTATGGCCATACTTATCAATTACTATTTATTTAACCCCTTTTTCAGTGTTAAATAATGCAAGTTATCAATCAGCTTTGATTTACAAATCAGAAGACTTTACTTCTCAGTTGCTTCGTGAATAAACGACTGTTAGCATTTATGTGCAACCAAGACTTCCCTAGCACAACCTGTTTGGATCTTATGCACTAAAGTTTAGCCACTAAACTTTAGACCACTTTATTATCTCTTAAGGCTTCAAAAAAGAGGTTTGAAGTGTTGTCTAAGGTTTAAACCACCTCACAAAAGCTACATAAGTGAGCTAAAGTAGTCCAAAGTTTTAAGTGAGCTAAAGTGGTCTAAAGTTTTAGTCTTCAACTTTAGACAACTAATTTTATACCAGAAAATCAAACACTGAATAATTAGTCATTTCAATGCGCATCTCGCAAGAAGGGCCACCATACGAACAACCAATAGGCAAAGTAACCACTAGCACGCTATCAGAAACCACTTACAGAGGTAATTTCATCACTTAGATCTCACTTCTCAGCCAAAAGCATCCAATCGTTCAGGCATCTAGCTATCGCACTTGACAAACATGTTTCTTAAAAAATAGGGAAAGAGAATATAACAAGTACAACACAGGCTCTCTAAATTGGGCAAGAATGTAGGCCAAGTTGGACCAACGGAAGGGGCTCAGCCGCCGCCGCCGCCCTTGCGAGACATGAGCAGAGGTCGTCCTAGGGCGTGGGCGCGCTGGCCCCCGGGGTGCAACCCCCACGAGCCGCCGCTTCCATCATCAATTAGGTTTACTTAATTAAGTCTCTCCGGTTTGAAAATTGTTGGCATAGAAAGAAAGAGACCAAAGTGTAAAAGGAATTCCAAGAAGTGTCGCTTCATGTTCTTCCTATCGAAGAAGAAACCGATCAAAGTCTGGCGGACCAGCTTGTCATGGATGTCGGTGTTGACACCAAAAGTGGCAAACGGATATACCGCAAGTGTACGGTACTCAATGTAGCTTTCACCGAGAGTATTCCAGGTATCGTATTTTCCACGGGGAACGTGAAGTGAACTAACTAGGCTCAAGGTCGTCCAACGATGAAACAAAGGGTCTAGGATAATAGGATAGAGAGGTCTAGTTAGCAAAGATATCTGGTCATGGTATTCTAAGTATAACGAGGTTTATCACCTCCTCCCTTACTGGGGGCGATAGACGAAATGGCAGGACATAGAACCCCTACCAAGGCGACTACCCTATTCAGCCCCGCTCTCACTTAGTTAACTTGCCTCCAACACGTACAAGGAACTCTACGCCTAGCGAGGACTGTCACTCACGTGCTAGGTGCCTTGCAATGCGACAAGCAACTCACACTGGTGAGATATAGCCTAGACACTACGTCTACACTAATCTCACTACTCTAAGCCTAGCAAAAGCTTCGAGCACTTTAACAAGCAGTATGCTAGTAAAGGATCGTATACTTAAAGTACCAAACCAGAATAAATTACTAGAAGACTCGAATGTAAGACTTACAAGAAGCTCGCATCCACCGAGGCGCACCTTGGAGAAGACTCCAGACAAGCCGGGACTCCTCCTTGGAGACTCCTCACTCTCCCTCTACTAACATAGCTAAAATACTAGAGAGTGTCTTTCTCCTATGTTTCATGCTTTAAAGTGAAGGCCTATGGGGGTATTTATAGTGGGAGGTAGAGTAGGGGCTACACCACTGCCATGTCATCAATCCGCGTAACCTCCATCATGCACCATTGGATCAAACTGCCATATAACAACCTTAGGATCAAGGGTGGAGCATTTCCATCACACGTTCAACATGGGGAAGGCGGTGGAGGTCCAACCGACCTGGCTAGGCCCAAGGAGGGGCTTAGCCGACCCCCCTATGGCAGGTGGGCCTAGCCAGGGTCTTCTAGAAGGTTTCTTATGTCGGTGAGATGCGGTGGCACTTTGGGCCCACCATTTGGGGGTCGGCCGACCCCCCTCTTGCATCTGGGACCTCCCTCCTTCTAGAAGCGTGGTCCATCTGTCATAGAGTGTGGTCAAGCTTGGTTGATCTTGGGTTGGTCGGTTTGCATCCTTTGTGGGCCCATGGATCCATGTGAGCTGATTATGAGCCGTTGACAGAACACACTTGTGATCCAAGGGTGGTAATGGACTCTTGGTAGTGTTTCATGGATCATGGCATATCAGCAAGGCTCTGGTGTGACCAAGGTGGGGTCGGCCGACCCCACCATTGTGCCCATCTCTTGCACATTGTCTCTAGAAGCTATGATATACTGAAAAATACCTGTTCTGAATGCCTGCAACCAAATAATGACAAGTACATGTGGAACCAAGTTATTTGTACCTAAGTCACTATGTGTTTGGTGGTTTCCTTCCAGAAAGAATGTCTTGTTGACGGTTTTGATGGGGTAAAAACATGGTATAACTATCGTCAATAGTTAGACTTGTTGATGATGAGTTCCTAGTCTCGACAGACCAATTTGCAGCGGAACAAGGAGGGGCCAGAGAGGCGGCGGAGGATCTCGAGAACGAGATCATCTGGGAGGGTGGCAAATGAGTCTATCCTCCTGTTGGTGGCGTGCTTTATTTCATCAGTGTGCAATAGGCCTCAGCTACCTAAGTAATGATATCACTGAATGAAGAAGAAAATAATCCAACAAAGATCCATCAGTGAAGTGCACAACTTATACTAAATTGCATGTTTAACAACCATTAACAATTTCCATTTTATAAGGTCATCCAAATTTAGAGTAGCAGCACAAAGACATATACAACTTAGACTAGAATAGCAGCTAAATCAAGTCTAACCATCACACATGCAGCTTAAAGATTAGTGACACTGATTTGCTAGCACCTAACAAATCCAATAGCCATGTGCCACAGGGACTACTAGAACTATTCCCCGTCCCGCATCTATCTAAAATTAAGGGATATGATAGTATGCATCAAAGGTGATATATCTAATAGATATCCCCAAGTCCTATAATAGATCCATGTTAAGGCAAAATTGAAATGAAGAAACAAATAGTAAAAATGGGAGAAAGGAGACCTGCTAATCGGATCATACGCCTCCGCCGCGGCACACAAGCGACGCAGACACCAATGCCGCTGTGCTCCACCGGGAAAGCCCGTCGCCTGCCTCCAAATGGACGCCGGAGCCATCGCAGCACACCGGGGATCCTTCGCTGCCGCCTCCGTCTCCACCACAAGTCCAACGGGCAGATACTTTTTCACTTTTAGGGAATATAATATATCCCATATATATAGATATAAGATATAAGAGAACATAAAATTTACTTTATACAAAGGCTCCAAGGGGACGAGAACACACACAGCCGCTTAGTGTAGTGGCAAAGACCTTCACATCTTAATGCCAGGTCCCGAGTTCGAATCCTAGAGAACGCAATGTTTTTGGGGAATTCAACATCGATCGAAGATGGGTGGTCCCACATGTTGGTCAAAGAAGGGTGGTCCTACATGAAGAGAGAAGGGTCCTCTGTTGCGGGTCCTAGGTAACTGATGCTCTGGTCCCACGCGTCTGGTGGTGAAGGGTGCCACACGGGCCCACAGGTCGGTCAAAGAAGGGTGGCCCCACATGAACAGGGATGGTGCCCTGTGGCGGGCCCCATCTAACTGACGCTCTAGTCCCACACGTCCGATGGGAACGGTCCCTGACGGGTCCCACATGTCAGTTGACAAAGGATGACCCCACATGAACGGAGATGGGTCCCCCATGGCGGGTCCCATCTAAATGACACGCTGATCCCATACGTCGGATGGAGAACGGTACCAGACGGGTCCCACATGTTAATTGACGAAGAGTGGTGGGTTGGGTCTCATGTGGCGGGTCCCATCTAACTGACATGCTGATCCCACACTTCCCACATGTCAGATGAAAAACGGTCTCAGATAGGTCCCACATGTCAGTTGTCGAAGGATGGTGGCCTCAAGGTTCCCGTGGCAGGCAGGTCCCACAGGTCGGTGGGTGAAGTGTGGTCTAACCAGCACGCTGGTCCTGCAAGCCTGATGGAGAACGGCGCCCATTCGGAATGGATGAGTAACAGTGGGTCCCATATCCTCAGATGGAGAATCGTCCAGCTGAGTGATTGGTGGATCCCACGACTAACGGCAGATGGGTGTACTAGTGATGCGTGCTAACGGCGGATGGAAGTATGAGTGAAGGTGGCTCTCCCGTAGGCAAACGGCATCGGCTCCCCTAGCCAAATGGAGCGGCGCGGGTTTCAGTGATGAAGTGTGTTGGTCACAACTCGAGGATATCCGTGAAACCATCACAATCCAGTGGTGAACAGTGCCGTGAACGCCTCTGTGATGATTCCATCATGTTTTCCATGACAGTTCCCGTGACCTTTTTAAAATACGTCGCGAAAAATAAAATCGTCATGTAGTTCAATGACCAAAGCGACCAAAACGTCATGGAACCTCCTCTTCGGTGACCATAACAAAATCATGATAAGGAATTTTGTCACGGAAGGCCAAATCTCTACTAGTGTTATAAGGATATCCTAGTTAGCTTAGGAATCAAGCTAGGCTAACTATAAATAAGAGTTGTAACCGTGGGGATCAAATCAATAAAGAAAGGGGTCAAACCCTATCTTCTCCCCTCTCTTCTCTCCAACGCCACCGCCCTCTACCCGCGCGAGATGTCTAAAACCCTATCAATAAAGAAAGGGGTCAAACCCTATCATATGTGAGATGTCTGAGTTTTAGACATCCGAAATCGTAACTTGCTCCAAACATTTTTAAATTTTTGTCATAACCTCCACATGCGATAACATGACACCTCGTTAAGTTTTGTGATTTTTGGACTTTGTTTGGATTTTATATAATAAAAACACTTTTCACGCACGTAACTCGTCATGTTACGACACCAACATGGTCATAATTTGATGCGAGACCCTGGATACGGCCTCAACATACTTTGAACATCATGAATATACTTTTTTGAATCAACAAATTCCATTATTTCATGTATCTGCAGTTCAAACTTGGAGTTGCCGGAAAAATTCAAAGAAACAAAAATAAGTAACAAAATATAGCAAAAAAACTCAAAATTTGCCCAACTTTTGAAGTTGGGTTGTATTTGGTGTAGGAAGGCACCAGGAAAAAACTGGGAATAAAAAACTAAAAAAAATTCTTTGCCAAGGGCCTAGGGATGGCCCTCGGCAAAGCCCCTTTACTGACGGCCTGGCCACGTGGCCGTCAGCAAAGGCGGTGGACAGGGCAGGTTGTGCGGCCGCCACGTGGTGGCGCTTTGCCAACAGCCATCACCGTCGCCAAAGGCAATTTTTTTAAAAAAATGTTGAAACATGAGCCAATCCCGCCCACCACACCCAAACCCTATCCATCCCGCCCACCACACCCAGCCAGGCAGCCGCCGCCGCACCCCACCCCCCGCCCATGCCGACGCCGCTCCCCGCCAGTCTAGCCGCCGCCGCACCCCACCCCCCGCCCGCGCCGCCACCGCACCCCACCCCGCACGCGCGCGCCTCCGCTCACCCTGCCCGCACGCGCGCCCCCGCTCGATCTACCCCCGCGCGCGCCGCCACTCACCCTGCCCGCGCGCGCCGCCGCTCGACCTGCCCTGTGCATGCCACCGCTCCCCACCACGCACACACCGGCGCCGCCCCCCGCCCAACGCGCGCCACCGCCGCTCTCCGCCCAGCGTGCGCAGCGCCGTCGCTCCTCGCCCTGCGCGTGCGCCGCCGCCGCTCCGTCCCGCCCCACCAAGCACGCGCCACCGCTGCTCTCTAGCCCTGGCCTTAGCCCTTTCCCTGCAGAGAGAAAGAGAAGAGAAGAGGGGAAGAGGGGAACAAGAAGGAGAAGAAGAGAAGGAGAAGGAAAAGGGAGGAGAAGGAGAAGGAGAAGGAGAAGGGAGAAGGGAAAGAGGAAGGAGGAGGAGAAGGAGAAGGAAGGAAGGAGGAACAAGAAGGAGGAGAAGGGGAAAGGAGGAGGAAGAACCTCGGACCGACGATCTTCTGTTTCGTTCGTCCACGCCGTCGTCCTCGCATGTCGCCGGAGGAGAAGGTAAAGCCCCTGGGTTGTCAGCCTTCGTGTTGATGTGTCGTTGATGGCCTTTGTGCCAGAATTATGGTTGTGTGGGCTTTCGTGCCCCAAATGTGGACGTAGGCCATTGTGCCAGCTTTTTCTTGCAGGTTTTGGAAACCTCCCCGCGTAGGGGAGGTTCTGCCAAAATTTTTTACTAATAGCGATGTCTTTGTTGTTTTGTAGAGCAGGACATGTCGGAGGGGACCCGGAGCACCTCTGCGTCACCACCCTAGGTATAAATCACCTCTCTGCCTTATACTTGTTGTAAGTAGATCACGTAACCGAGTTAGGCGTCTCCCGTCCGAAAGGGATACGCTGTCGTTGGTATGCGGATCAGTGCATATCTGCGATGGTATCTCTTTCGGATTGTCCACGTTTTTTGGACAGCCCGAGGGTGCGTAGATGGGTTAGCTTCAATGTTCTGCCTCCGTCCGAGTCAGAGTTTCAGCAGCACCTCCCCGTTGTTCTCCGGATACACACTCTCTCTGTCGGGACGTGTATCAGGAGAACAGCGGGGAGGTGCTGCCGAAACTCCGTCTCGAACGGTTGCGGAGCATGGAAGCTAACCTCATCTATGCATCCTCGGGTGGGATTAGGACCTATCCTTTACCTATTAGATGATAGGAATGCCTTATAGATGCAGATGGTGCTTTTATTACTCGCTTACATTGGCGCATGATAGAGGATGGCTGACCGTGAGTGGATGTACACGGGCTTCGCAAGTAAGAGCCCAGAATAGGTTAGGGGGATGGATAACTTCCTGAAGGAAGCATTTGGCCCAGCTATTGCTAAAGGGTCGGTTCAGATGCCGTGTCCCTGCACCAAGTGCAAGAACTAGAAAAAGAAAGACTACGGTCACATGTACAAAGATATTTTCAACAACGGATATGTTCCAAACTATACCCGTTGGATCTACCATGGTGAACGCCATCGTATTAGGGGGAGAAGGTGAGACCCCTCCTCGAGGGGTTTGATGCAGATGCCGGGATGGCAGAGTTGTTGGCAGACGTACATGAAGAGCGGTTCGCTCAAGGAATGGAGGTGGATGAAGAAGATCCAGAGGAGACCGCAAAGGCGTACTACACCATGATGGAGGCGGCAAAGCAGCCCCTTCATGAGAACACTATGGTGTCGCGACTGGATGCCATTTCACGCCTAATAGCATTGAAGTCGCAACTGGGCATTAGTCAAGAAGGTTTTGATCTCGTGTTGGCAACTGTTGGGACACTACTTCTGAATGTTCACTTCCTGCCGAAGAACACGTACGAGTCACAGAAGCTCCTTTGTGCACTCAAGATGCCGTATGACGCGATCGAAGCTTGTAAGAACGGGTGCGTCCTATTTAGGGGAGACCACGAGACAGTAACACACTGTCCAAAGTGCAAAGCCTCTAGGTACATGGAGGTAGAAGGCAGTGATGGTAGTAAGAAGTAGTCTAAGATCCCTGAGATGGTCATACGGCACCTTCCTGTCATACCGAGGCTCCAACGGTTGTACATGACAGAGGAGTCCGCGAAACAAATGACATGGCACAAGAAGGGCAAATGATACAGTGACAAGATGCAGCACCCAGCGGATGGTGATGCATGGAAGCACTTTGATGATATGAATCCTGACAAGGCTGTGGAGGCTCGGAATGTACGCGTAGCGATGGCAACAGATGGGTTCAACCCGTTTGGAATGATGGTGGCCCCGTACACTTGTTGGCCCGTGTTCGTGATCCCCCTCAATCTTCCCACCGGTGTCATGTTCGAACCCAAGAATGTGTTCGGATGAATTGCAACGTGCTTGGGAAGAGGGGGTACTGACGTACGACCGAGCTACAAAGACAAACTTCACAATGCATGTGTGGTACCAGTACTCAATGCATGACTTCTTGGCGTATGGCTTATTCAGCGCGTGGTCTGTTCATGGGAAGTTCCCTTGCCCAACATGCAAGGCAGATGTGATGTTCACCTGGTTGGCCGAGGGTGGCAAGTATTCTTCTTT
>CM041640.1:24504163-24539655 GCA_023333625.1 Bothriochloa decipiens | reverse complement strand
GATGTGATGTTCACCTGGTTGGCCGAGGGTGGCAAGTATTCTTCTTTTGACAAACATCGTCAATTCCTGCCTGAGGACCATGAATTGAGATGAGATAAAAAGCACTTCACGAAAGGTATTCAAGTCACCGACCCCATCCCTCGGGATAAGAGCCCTGCCGACGTCCTTGCCCAGATAGAGGCTCTCCAAATTGATGAAAAGAAGGGTGGTTTTAAAGGATATGGTACCGACCACATGTGGACTCATATATCGGGCTTGACTAGGCTCCCCTACTACAAGCATCTTCTTTTTCCACACAACATCGATGTAATGCACACAGAAAAAATGTCACCGAGGCACTTTGGGAAACACTCATGGACATTGGCAAGAAGTCAAAGGACAACATTAAGGCTAGACTCGACATTGAAACAATTTGTGATAGACCAAATCTAGTGATGAAGACCCCTGCCGATGGCAAGAAATGGAAAAAGGGGCCGGCCGATTACATCCTGAAAAGGGGAGGTAGGAAGGAAGTACTAAAGTGGATCAAGACGTTAAAGTTCCCTGATGGGTATGCGGCGAATCTGAGTAGGGGAGTGAACTTGCTGACTATAAAGGTCTTAGGGATGAAGAGTCATGACTTCCACATATGGATTGAGTGGATCCTTCCTGCGATGACAGGGGATACCTCGCCGAGCCAGTGTGGCGCGTCCTGGCAGAGTTGAGCTTTTTCTTCTGCCAGCTTTGTGTCAAGGAGTTATCTTGGGACGTTTGTCTTGAACTAGAGAAGGCTGCACCTCTGTTGCTCTGCAAGTTGGAGATGATATTTCCACCCGGCTTCTTCCTGTCCATGCAGCATCTGATTTTGCACCTACCGAGCGAGGCACGTTTGGGGGGCCCATGCAGCACCGTTGGTGCTATCCAATCGAGAGGTGTCTAAAGCTTCTTCGAAAAAATTGTAGAAATAAAGCCAAAATTGAGGCTTCCGTGGCAGAGGCATTCATTCTGGAGGAGGTGTCGACATTCACACAGGCGTACTATACTGAGAAACTTCACAAACCGCGCGATCCAATCCCTTGTTACAACATCGACGAGAATATATCGAACCTCAGCCTTTTCAGAGGTGATCTCGGAAGAGGAGGCGTAGGGACTAACAAGAACTTGCAGCATGATGAGTGGCACACTATCATGATCTGCTTGTTGTTGAACCTTGAGGAATGCATTCCTTATCATAAGTAAGTTCTCGATGAGCTTGTTACATACGCCACTATCCTCCACCTATCGATCTGATGCCGGGCGAAAGGCGGCAGCAGCGAACAGGGATCCACTTGTGGTACATGGTCACCAACGCAGAGCCCATGGCCGTCGTCGCCGAGGATGAGGCGGTCGTCGACGAGGAGCTTGACGTGGAGAGGAGCACCCATCGTCGCACGTTGTTGAGGAGGCTGTTCCAGGACGCCCAGCAGGGGACGATGATGACGACGACCGGTGATGGTGAAGGTGACGGTGACGACGACGACCTCTGCGGAGATGATAGGGGTGACGAGCATAGACCAGACACCTCGACTTCCTCAACTTCGAGCAAGCCCTACATGCACGAGGCCTCATCGCTCCCTAACCCACCGCTCCTCAGCCATCGCCCGGTGATTCGACCCGTGGGCAAGATGTAAGTAACCATTGTTGATTTCACTTGTTGTTCATATGATATGTTGAAATTCAAACTGTAGACTAACAATTGTTGTTAATGACTCGTGCAGGGGCTGGGAAAAGGTGACTGACAGGAAGAGTTCACGCCATGTCAATGGCATCCAGGGCCTCTTGATTAGAAAGCACTACCCTGGCTTGGTCACCATCGAGGGTAAGCGGATCGTGCCCGACAAATGGGACCACTTCTACAAGGTCAAGGATGAGCATGGTGAAGTCCTTGCTCACAAGATCAAGAGGGAGTTCTGGGTGAGTCTTTGCATTTCACCGCATATCTCAATACTACGCATTCGTTGGACTTTCTTCAAACAATGAAATGATGTTTGATGTCTGTGTGCAGTTGTACTTCAAGTTGGAGGAGGGGCAGGACGAGCAGCGGGCGGCGCGGTGGCAGGAGGCGGTCTGCCACAACCATCTCAAGGACATGTACCACGAGGCGCGTTTCCAGGCCATCATCAGCTACTACGCCAACATGGAGCTCAAGGTGGTGAAGAAGGAGCGGGTCAGGGAGATGATACTGGACAAGGAGACCGACCTCACCGAGGAGCAGTACATGCAGGTAATTAAGTAGGAAATGTCCGTTATGATTCCTTACATGACACATTCAATTCATCTTATGGAATATCAAATACTTGAATGTCATGCAATGGTGTCCAAGCTAGTGCGATAAAGGACTATTGGCGCCAAATTGTGTGTGGGTGGCGTACGGACACGGCGTACGAGAAGCGCAAAGAGCGTCGAAAACTTCGCCTAGAAAATCCTTAAGTATCGCACCACCAAGGGAACCAGTGCCTCCATGGGTACATGGACACATGGGTATGCTTCTGTTGATCCATTTATTATAGCTCTCAATTGTCACTACTTGTAACCATGTTTGTGTTTTTCTCGCAGAGGGAGATGCATGATGGGCAGGAAATCAATGAGTTCATGGGGTACGCCCTTGCTCACAAGGGCAAAGCGTCAGCGGCGTCCACCGTCTACAGCTCGGAGGACGGGCCTGAGGCCTACACCAACTCAAACGTCTACAACAAGCTCGCCAAGTACACCGCCGCAGGTCTTGAGTGCCATGGGCTGACGTTTGACCCCACCAGAGCTGACCTGGACACTGACCTCATGATGAGGACGGGAGAAGGGAAGCAGCATGACCGATACGCTATTGCCGACAGTGCCATCGACCCGTCCTCTGTTCAGACACTGAGCCAGATCCGAAGAGGCGATGCGGAAAGGGGCGGATCACAAATCCCCATAGCGCCTCGGCAACCGAGCAACGCACAGATGATGACGGCACTTCAGGTAAGTGCAGTTTCATTCATCGTTCACTCATTTCACACATGATGTACCTTTCTTTCACATACCATCAACCTTGCGGGTGTAATATTGCAGGCCACGATCGAAAGGCTGCAGGCCAACCAGGTCACCTAGGAGATGTTGCGCCAGCAGTAGGAGGAGGCCCATCAGCAGCAGTTGGTGGCACTTTCGCAGCACTACCAGTGTGCTCTATCGGACCTGACCGGCTACTTCCGGTCCTAGATCCCAGGAACACAGGAGCCTCCTCCCTTGATCTTCGCTCCAGCACCACTTCCAGTTCCAGTTCTAGTGCCTGCTCCTGTACATGTTCCGGTGAGTATATTGCCTGTTTCTTTAGCTTGTGTGGGCATCCTGCAGGTACTAATTACATCAGTTGGACTTTGTGCAGGCACCGTCGGCGGGTTCGAACCGACTCCAGGTGGCATCCCTCCACTGGGTCCTTCTCCACCGCATGGCTACCCGACCTACTACCCCACACAGCAGTACATGTGGCCTCCTCCAGCGTCAGGGTAGGGGTACTCCTCGTGGCCGTAGGCGCCGACGCAGCAAGGGCACTCCAGGCAGGCAAGCGTTTTTAGACCTACTCAGCAGCAGTGGCACTACGGTACGTCCCCGCAGTCGGGTTGGCCTCCGTACGAGCAAGCTGGGGGCTCTGGGACCCCTGGGGATGACGCACATAGCTAGATGCCTTTACTTCTTGCTTTTGGACCTTCATCGATGAGGTTGTTGTACGTTGGACATGTTTAGCGTATGTTGGACTTGTATGCATTCTTATGGCCATGTTATGTGTATTGTGGAGTTGTATCGATGGATTTGAGGACCTTCATGTATGGATTCATGTTAAAACTGAATTTGATGCTCAAATGTGGTTTATATGTGATGAAATGTGGTTTATATGATATATATGTGATGAAATGAGGTATAAATACAAGAAAACAGAAAAAACAAAATAAAAATTTCCCAGCTTTGCCGATGGCTAGCCGTCAGCAAACCTGGTCCACTTTCCTAGCTCGGCCCAGCTTTGCCGACGGCTGGGCTTGTCCGTCGGCAAAGTGACCAAATATTTGTCGACGGTCGGCCGTCGGCAAAGCTTTTTTAAACATTTTTTATAAAAAAATAAAAAAATTCGCCACGTCACCTACTTTGCCGACGGTCGGACACGTCAGCCGTCGGCAAAGGCCGCCGTCAGCGTGCCGCCGCAACGGCTGACGTGGCGCCTTTGCCGATGGCTGACGTGGCCGTCGCCAAAGCTTTGCCGACGGTCTATGACGTGGCCGTCGACAAAGGTACCTTTGCCGACACTTTCTTTGCCGACGGCCCTTCACCGACGGCCGACGTAGCAGGCCGTCGGCAAAGGCTTTGCCGACGGCGTCGGGCCGTCGGCAAAGAAGGCGACTCCGGTAGTGACATGAGTGGATTTGTCATAATCCAAAACTGCAAAGTACAAGTTAAACATAGCATCTATAATATTTTTGAGTAAATTACACCATAGATACCTAAACTATTTGGTGTGTAACAGATAGGTACTCAAACTAAAAAAACGTAACTTCTGGTTACTGGAACTATACCTACATAACTCCTGGGTACCAATGGACACTGACACCTTGGCATTTTTGTGAAAAAACCCCTCCCTAAATTCTCCTGGGTACCAATGGACGCTGACACCTTGGCGTTTTTGTGAAAAAACCCTCCCTAAATCTTGACTCCCCTCAACGTAGTCCCTCACAACCCGCTCATCTTCAAGCTCCAGCCTCGCCGATGCGTGCGGGCAGCTCCGACGTGGCCTGGCGGGCACGCACACGGGCGGAGTGGCACGAGCGCGGGCGGCTCCGACATAGCCTCGCCAGCGTGCTGCAGCCTCATGGACACGCGCGCTGGCGACTACGTCACGGCCTGGCGGGCAGCGCAGAGTAGCAGAACTGCTTGGTCTTGAGGATGGAAGTGGGGCTCAGGGCCGACGGGGGTCCCGCAGAGGAGGAGGACCGTCCAACAGGAGCCCAACCTAGGCGGCAGCGCCATTGCCGTCACGAATGGCCTCAACCTCGTCACGGGCAGAGATGCACGCTCGTTTGCGCCGGCGGCCAACGGCAGAGGCGCGCCCGGCGACGGCGTCCACGCTCGTGCCTGGCGGTTGCGCGCTCGTACGCGCCCGCGCCCGTGGCCGCACGTGCCCGGTGGCGTCCGTGCTTGTACGCACCCGCGCTTGTACTCTCCCCCACACGTGCCCGGCAGCCGAGCCCGCGGCGGCGGTTGCACGCTCGTACGCGCCCGCGCTCGTACTCTCCCGCGCCCTTGCCCGACGGCCGGGCCCGTGGCGACAGCGTCAGCGCCAGCGGCAGAGGCACGCCCGCGGCGGTTGCGCACTCTCCCGCGCTCGTGCCTGACGGCCGAGCCCGCGGCGGCGGTTGCGCGCTCATACGCACCCATGCTGGGCAGACGAGCCCGGGGGCAGAGGCACGCTCGTTCGCACCGACGGCCAGCGGCAGAGGCACGCCCGACGACGGCGTCCACGTCCACGGCGGTTGCGCGCCCACTGCAGAGGCACGCTCACGCAGCGGCGGAGGACGTGCGGGATGGACGAACGGGATGGACGAGCGAGATGCAGAGGCTGAGGAGGCAGGGCACGCGCTCGCAGGCGGACAAGCACCAGGGAGCACGGGGCCGCCACAGGACTGGGACGAAGAGCACCTAGGAGCACGGGGCCTCCTGGGGAGTGCGGCCATGGCCGGGGGGCTGTATCCTCATCGGGGGCTCGCGACCACACCATAGTTGGGCAGGGCCACGACACGAGCACAGGGCCGCGGCGTGAGCTGGCGGCGGCACGATGGCAGGCTAGCGCGGGGCAGCGGCGTGACCCGTCAAGGAGCAGTCGGCGAAGGGCGGTGCGGAAGGAGGCAGTCAGGGTGGGCTAGCACGAGGCAGATGGCGTGGCCCCGCCGGGCGGAGGCCGCCGTGCACTGCGCCGAGGAGGCCTTTGAGAGGCGGCCGGGCGGAGCTGCCTGCCACGCCCATCGGCATTGAAGACCGAGGTGGTGAGAGTTAGAGAGAGGACTTGGGAAGGGGGTTTTTTTAAAAAAAAGTACCCAGAAGTTACATAAATATAGTTTCAGTACCTAAATGTTATATTTTTTAGTTGAAGTACCCAGGAGTTTCGTAAGTATAAGTACACAGGGGTTACGTTTTTTTAGTTAGAGTACCTATCTGTTACACACCAAATAGTTTAGGTAACTACAGTGCAATTTACTCATTTTTTTTGACTCAAAGGATGTCAATTATGATTTGAACTAAGAAATAAGATGGACAAAATATAGCTTGAACTATCTAGGTTTTAAGTTTGTGTTCAATCCGTTATAAATTTGAATTAAATTCGAGTACCCACCAAACCCATGTTACTTTGGCGGCGGAGTAAACACACAGTAAGTATTGTGATTCCTTTCTTGCATACTATTGCTCCGGCAACATGCTTTTACTTATGCTACTTTCTTATAAAATTTCTCTTAGTGTTGGAGCTACCAGAATGTTTCGACCACAAGTAAGGTGATAATTTCATGATTTTTACATAGTACCCCCTCCATTTCTAATTTTATGATGTTTTGGCTTTTCTAGAAAGCATAGATTTTGCTATGTATTTAGATATACACAATATCTGTATACATAATTAAAGCAATATATTTAGAAAAGTCAAAACATCATCTTCTAGTTTGGAAAGGATGAAGTATACATATGTGGAATAGGCACAAGTAAATCTAAGCCTAAAACCAAACTTATTTTTTTAGATTACTCAATACAACACAGACGCTCAAATGCACACACACTCACCTCTATGAATGCAGGTGCACAAATCCTGCCCCTATGAGCACCTTCAAAGACTGGACCAAAAGAACCCTCGAGAAGAGATTGGCGAAGTTATCACAGTCTCACTGTTGATGGGAACATCTACCACTAAAAGCACAATGTCTTTAAATCTCATAATATTCACTTCTATGGGGAGTCGAACCCAGGAACTCATGCGCTAATTATGAGGCTCTTGTAACCACTAAAGCAGCAGGGATTGATAAACCTAGAAGAGCAATACACAATTAATATAACTTGAGTTCATTACTATAATATATGAAATTTGGCAGAGAGGAGAGCTAGAATTATGTAATATTTCAATCTTTTCCATCAGTTTGTCTAACAAGCTTTTTTCCCCTAGCTACTCAAAATGGAGTCATACTTATGCAAAGTGTGAGACTGAGGCCGTGTTTTGTCATCTTTCTGCCTCCGATTCTTTGCTACGGTACTTAAAAGGATGAGACGAAGGAGCCAAAATGTGGCTTCTTTGAACTCTTGGTTGGTTTCTATAAATAGCGATGTTATAGAGTTGCTATTGCAAAAGGAATCGGAGACACAAAAGGCTGTACCAAATAGGTCAGCTGACTATGCTGCCATCACCACGTCCTTACAAATGCATCCAACACACCGTGGCCGCCGTAAGCATACATACATAGTAGCCTACTAGTAGGTCGATCGGGTATAATAATGCGTAGTCTGATTATACGATCGATCGTAATAACTACATGCTGCCACGGTGTGTCTTTTATTTTCTTATTAATCTCGGGGCAACCTGATTACATCATCATTAAATAGAACAAACATGTCTTGTGGCTATAAAAGGTATAGATAGGGAAGGGCGTTCTAAGCAGCAAGAGGGTAAGGGCATTGAAAGAGCAAATAGAATGGGAGGAGATAAAATGGGGGTATGGCATCTTGCATTCAGAATGAGGCTTATGGCACAAGCCATATAGGATTGGCAGGCACGAGGAACTCAACTACATCCATGAATAAGCAGGATTGTGGATTAAATAGGATATAGTCGGGCAGTAGTGATGTGGTGTTTGTTTCTACTGGTGTTTCGTTTCATTCTGCAACTCATCAAGTGGTGGATATATGTTTAGCATTTAGATGGATTTGTTCTCTAGGACATGGAGACAGCGCACTTGCCACCTCCTGGTGGCTTGCAGGTACTCAAGACGCATTTGGTTGATGGTTCCGGAATGGAGCACTTGGCCCAAGTACACCCAACCGCTTGATCTCCCTCTGACACTGTGCTTGAATGGTGGACATCGCTGACGGAAACCTCTGGGGTCCCCAAGGGATTCGTTCTCTAATCCTGCTTGTTTTGTGGGAACTGTGGAACGAGAGGAATGCAAGAGAACTTGGGTACAGAGAAGCCTCCAGCATTTCACTTCTAAACAAGATCAAGGGGGAGAGGCACAAGCTTGGTTCATGGCGGGTGTGAGGTGCCTTGCACCTTTCTTTGTCAGAGAGCAATTTTTTTCACCTTTCTTGACTTATCTGGTTGCTAGACTTTCCAGATTAGCAACCTTGTAACTCCTCTTCTATTATAAATGGAAATTGTCACTCTCGCCTTTCGTTCAAAAAAAAAAAAGGCTCGTCGTGCGCTGCCACTTGAGCCTAGTGGCGCCCGATGATGCCGCCGCTCCGAACTCCCTCGGCAGCAGACGATGTCATGCGCTGAATGACCGCCACCGCCCCCTGGCAGCCGACACTGTCGTCCAGGGTGATGACGAGCACGTTCTTGATGCAGCTGCCAAGGGTGATGAGCTCGGCCTTGAGCACGCGGATGAGGTCCAGCCGGAGGTCGGCGCAACGGAGAGGCGCGCATGATGAGGCGACGCTAGAGGCCTATTTGAAACGTGGGAAAATTTCCGTATTTTGTGTTTTTCCTGCGAAACTTAATTGATTCGTGTAAAGTACCTGCATTACTCCTGTGGAATTCATGTGTTTCAAACAGGCCATAACTTTGTGAGCTAACATGGTGCGTATGGGGAGTAGGCTGCTTTTTGGCCAAATTAAATATGAGTCGGACCAAAAGAGCTGGCAGGGTCACCTTGCCGTACGCAAAACAGTGACGATAAAAGGCAACAAAGAGGCCCAAGGGCATGCTATGCAGCAGAGGGTAGTGGGTTAAGGACTGGGACAAGCCAACGAGGGAGATAAAGATGGGAATGGCTCAGGCCGTATAGGTTAGGATTGGCAGGCACTGGGAACTCCATTATAACTACAATGTTGCTTGGACTAATTTACCAAGACAACGCTGGTTAAGGGTCCAAGAATTCTGCGATAACACAGAAATGAATGGGGCAAATCTGATCTCTCTCGGAGCCAAAAATGATCATGCGCCAAGCTGAATTGGCCTTTCCCTGTTGATGTCCCCTCAGCAGCTGAAATCAGCCACCAGGAGCAACATGGAGGCAGTTTGCAACCCTGTGCACAGTGGATTACGCATAGCAGACTCTAGTCATCCAATCCAGCTAGAGATGCTTATCCCGAGGTGACCAACGATCTGAGCTCTCTGCAAGAATATTGCCGACTTTAATGACAACTAATTCCTCTTTCAGTTCCGTGCATGTCATTTAGACATTTGGTTAACCCCTTTACAAGTTATCAACCAGCGTTTACAAATGTCAAAAGACTTCACTTTAAAATATGTTGGTCCGTGGGCATGAGCAACTAGTACTAGCATTTTTCTGCAACCAAGACTACCCTATCAATCTCGCTATCAGAAGCCACTTACAGAGGAAAATTCAGCACTGAGAGATCTCACTTCTCAACCAAAAGCGACCAGTCGTTCAGCCAAAATGTGGAGTAGAGAAGTAAAAGGGATGCAACACGATTGACAGTGATCGAGCATCAGTGCTCCAGGTGAAAAACACACTCAGTCAGGCAAACGCCGCAGCTTGCTGCTGTTAGAAACACTGGGTGCACGTGACAGCAGCACTATATTTCCTTTCAATCAGTGTGTGGTATATGAGTGGATTTGTCATAATTCAAACTGCAAAGTACAAGAAGGACAAAACATAGCTCGTATTATCAAGTATGTGTTCAATTCGTTCTGAACTTGAATTCATAAATTTGAATACCCGCCAAACCCATGTTACATTGGCAGAGAAGAAAGCACATAGTAAGTATTGTGATTCCTTCATTGAACTATTGCTCTGTTGTTGTTAGCGACAACATGCTTTTATTTTGCTGGTTTCTTGTAAAAGTTTCTCTTAATCTTGGAGCTAGCAACATGCTTCAACAACAAGTACGGTGATGCAATTATTTTTATGACTTTTACATAGTACTCCCTCCATTTTTAATTATTAGATATTTTGGTCTTTCTAAAACGTAGATTTTGCTATGTATTTAGATATACGCAATGTCTAAGTACATAACCAAAGAAATATATTTTAAAACGCCAAAACATCGTCTTTTAATTTAGAACAGAGGGGTATATATGTGAGACCAGGCACAAGTAAATCTAAGCATGAAACCACACTCATTTCTTTTTTGAGATTACACAATACAATGTAGTAGATGCTCACAATACACGCACGTTCACCCCTATGAATGCACACACGAAAATGCACGCACGTTCACTCCTATGAATGCACACACGAAAATCCAACCCCTATCTTCAAAAATTAGGCTGAAAGAATTCTCAAGACAAGATCAATGAGAAGATCGCCTACTACTGAAAACACAATACCTTTAAATCTTAGAATATTTACTTATACCGGGAGTCGAACCTAGGACCTCAGAGTCTCTTGTAATCACTAGACTATATGTCCCTGTCGCACTGAAACCACACTCATACTGAAGCAGGGACTGATAAACCTAGACGAGCAATACACAGTTAATAGAACTTGGATTCATTACTACAATATATGAAATATGGCAGCAAGGTGAACTAGAATCATGTAATATTCCAATCTTTCCTGACAGTTTGTCGGACAAGCTTTTTTTCTAGCTGCTCAAAATGGAGTTATACCCTTGTGCAAAGTGTGAAGACTAAGGCCATGTTTGGTCAGGCTCTTTCTGGCTCCTGTTCTTTACTACAGTACTAGATCAGGAGTCAGCGACAGAGGACCAAAATGTGGCTTCTTCGAACTCCTAGTTCATTTCATCAGGGGAAAACAGTTTCTATAAATAATGATGTTATAGTTGCTATTGCAAGAGGAGCCGGAGCCACAAATGGTTGTACCAAATAGATCGTAACTCCTAAGCGGACCTGCCATCACCATGTCCTTACAAATGCGTCGAACATCAAGTCCTACAATATATATATAGGCACTGGCACGATACATAGTAGCCTAGTAGGTGGATCGAGTATAAGGCCTGATTTAGTTTCTTGCCAAATTGGCATTCTGTATAGTACCGTGTCACATCAGTATACTGTAGTATTTTATTTGTATTTGATAAAAATTATGTAAACTTTGACTAATTAGGCTCAAAATATTTATCTTTCAAAGTACAACAAAACTGTGCAACTAGTTTTTGATTTTATCTATATTTAGTACTCCATGCATGTGCCGGCATTTTGATGTGACGGGAAATAAGAATTCTGCATAGTGCCAATTCTGAATTCTGGACCTCAAATTGGGGATCTAAACAAGGCCTAATATGTAGTGTGATGATATGAGTTGTAATAACTGCATGCTGCTACGGTGCTACGGTATGCCTTTTCTTTTCTTATTAAATTCGGGACAACGTGATTACATCATTAAATATAACAAACATGTCTTGTGTCTATAAAAGGCAGGCACATCTAAGCCAAAGGGGTGTTCTAAGCAGCAGAAGGGTAAGGACATTGAAAGAAGAGAGATGAAATGGGGATGGCATCTTGCGTTCAGAATGAGGCTTATGGCTCAAGCCATATAGGATTGGCAGGCACGAGGAACTCAACTATATCCTTGCGTCCACAATGACGTGCGCTGAATGACCGCTGTCGTCCATGGTGGTGATGAGCATGTTCTTGGACGCGGCTGCTGAAGGTGGTGTGATCTTTGCCTGGAGCGCGCCGGTACACTACCTGCTATATGTGCAAAAGACATGCTAAAGGCCTGTTTGAAATGGGAAAATTTTCCTATTATGTGTTATTCATGCAAAGCTAAATTGATTCGAGTAAATTTCCTTCACGATCCCTATGAAATTCATGTGTTCCAATTTCCAAACACGTCATAATTTTGTGGGCTAACAAGCGCGTATGGGGAGTAGGCTGCTTTTGGCCAAAACTAAATATGAGATGGACTAAAACTGCACTTTGCCTATTGTGTACGTGAAACTGTACAGGTTTTAACTTGTCAATTGGGCATGGTTCTCTCAACATTATTTTTTTTCTAACGTTTAAAAGCATAATATCTTTTTTAAGAATTGTTCATTTCCATTTCTGATTGCACCGCTGTATTCATTATGATGGGAGACAGAGAAATTGTTGCGTAGCAATATACGTATATAGTTTTTTATATAGATATACTGTGTAAATTGCTATACACAATTAAATATTCATACAACGTAAGTTACTGGTCGATAAAAAATGTTCTGAAACATAAGCATCATGGGTTGAATAGTGAAGGAATTCTATGGCCTTGGCCTGTTGCGACCTCTGTATGCTTGACGGCAGTGGCATGAGTGATGGCTGGACTTGGTAAGATTCACAAGTGCAAACTACAAGTTAAAGACAGCATCTACAAATCTTGACTTAATGGATATCAATTATTTTGGACTAAGAAAACAGGAAGATCAAAACTTAGCTCGAATTATCTTGAATTTGGGTTTGTGTTAAATTCGTTCCGAGTTTTATTACAGTTTGAAAGCTCAAGCAACCCCTTGTCGACTGGCAGTTCGGCTGTGGTGGGAGTGCATTCTCTGGTTGGTGCTGGCAGAATGCTTTAGCCAAAAAGGGGCAATTTGCTTGTCCTAATGTTCTCTTTTTGTTGGTGCCGGCTATGCCGCTTCCGCCACGAGATGATACGCAATTTTCAGGATTTGTAGTGTTATATGTCCTTACAAGCAGCCTAGAAGGTAGATCAGACTTCAATACCTAGTATGTTTATATGAGTTGTGGCTACGCGCAGCTGTGAAGTGCATGTTCTCTTCTTAAATTTGGCACTACACTATTGCATGATTAGGTAAAACAAATATATTTTTGCCTATAAAAGACAACAAAGAGACCCAAGGGCATGGTATGCACCAGAGGCTAGAGGGGTAAGGACATGGGGCGAGCTGACGAGGGAGGCAAAGATGGGAATGGCTCAGGCCAGGGTTGGTAGGCACCAGGAACTCTTAACTATATGTGCGCTGTTGCTTCATACCACAATTTACCAATGCGGTCCAAGAATTCAGCAATAACCTAGGTTCGTAAAAGCGGACCAAGAATTCTGCGATAACCTTCGCTGGCAAAAATGGGTAGGGATACACAGCTCGGTGCAATGATGCTGTGCAGGAGGACTACGCATAGCATCGTTGGTAAAAATGGATAGCAATACACAGCTCGGTGGAATACTGCTGTGCAGGAGGATTACAAGTACCAGACTATATTCATGCAATCCAACTATCCCAACGTGACCAATGTTGAACTCTCGGATAGAATAAAAATTAAATGGCAATTATTTAAGCTCCATATTTATCAATTACCATTTGTTTAACGCCTTTTTCAGTGTGAAACAATGCAAGTTATCAAGCATCTTTTATTTACATGTGTCAAAACTCACAATTGCTCATAATATGTAGACGGCGCACATAACAACTGTTAGCATTTATGTGCAACCAAGACTTCCCTAGCATGACAAAGTGGGTCCAGAGTAATTACGAAGTGTGACTGGATCTCTTTTTTTAGGGGAAGTGTGACTGGATCCCATGGACTAAGTTTAGCCACTAAACTTTAGTAGCCCTCAAGGCTCCAAACAAGAGGTCTAAAGTGCAAAGTTTAAACCACCTCACAAAAACTTTAGACCATATAAGTGATCTAAAGTGGCCTAAAGTTTTAGTCCTCGAATTTAGACAACTATTGTTTAGACCAGAGATTCAAACAAGGAATAATTAGACATTTCAATGCGCATCTGGCAGGAAGGAGCAACATACGAAGAACCAATAGGCACGTTATCAGAAACCACTTACAGAGGTAATTTCATCACTTAGATCTCACTTCTCAGCCAAAAGCATCCAGTTGTTCAGGCATCTAGCTATCGCATGACAAACATGTTCCTTAAAATGTGGAGTAGAGAAGTAGCAGGGATGCAACACGATTGACAGTGAGCATCAGTGCTCCAGGTGAAAAACACACTCGGTCAAACGCTGCAGCTTGCTCGCATCAAGCTTCTGGTTGGTCTGAACCTTTGCCTTTTTGACAGTAAGCATCCTGGTCGCTGCATCCAAGCTCCAACCGTTTTGCACAGCATCTGCAATAGGAGCAACAGAAGTTATTATAATCTAATAATTCTGGAGCAGGTAAAGATCAACTGCAACAGTGCAAGGGAAATTTTTGCATAGCTATCTGAACACCAACTGCACAGGCCCATCTGCCAAAGTAGTTCAGGCAGCTACCACACATTTATAAGCATACAAAAATGTTTCCCAGTACTGAAAATCCAGATAAATTAATAGTTCAAAGAGCTAACTGAAGTTCTTATCAAACTGAGTTACACAAAATTCTAAAGAAATGTAGGGGAAAACTGATGCACAACATAGAAATCCAGAAAATGCACTAAAACTCTATGTAGTATCCAACAGTTCCACGGTTATTATCCATGCAAGTCACTGGTCAACAGTAAGAAAATGGGACTTTTTGCCAGAGGTCATGCTCTGGCCTCTCACATTCATCCCCTCACAAACTGGCAAATCCTTTTACACTCACCTCAACATAATGGCAAATAGTTAAATACCCCCTATTTCTACTTTTTTTAGATTTGAAAGTTCATACTCCCTCCGTTCCAAATTGTTTTATGTCTAGATACATAGCAAAGTGAGTGCCCAAAAAAGTCAAAGTGACTTATAATTTGGAACGGAGGGAGTAATAGGCAACTAAGTAGTATCAGATAGCCAGAGATCAATAAAATGCAGATCACTGTAGCATAAAAAGTGTTACTAGTTACTAGAAAAGTTGCTTGCAATGAGAAAACAAGTTTAGAGATATTATTGTAAGCATAAAGTAAGGCATATCAGATCGGGACAAATGAGACTGCCTACAAGAACCTCTTATATATAAGTAGATGATGTTCAGTTCAAATAGGACTCCATGGTAATACAAGCAAAATCTCTCAATATCATAAAACATGCAGAAAACTCATAATTTATGCTTATAAAGTGGATAAATAGGTATATGGAAATTAATTGTGTCATCTATATGTTAAATAAGTTAATGGTGTTACAAATATAAGACTCCTAAAGAGTTATAAGATCTAACACAATGCAACCCCATCAGTAAATATTTACAGCTAGGGAAAAAAGTACGATTGAGCTCTCATTTCTTCAATACATTTACGTCATAAATAAATCTAAGATAAAGAATTGACTTACTAAGTGGAAAAGAATTCAACATATCAAGTGCACCACTCCACTACAACTTAAAACATACCAAAAAAACATGCGGTATGGTAGAACTAGCACGTTGAAACTAGAAAAAAAAAATATAAATGGGTGGATTGCAAAACATACAGTTTGTAGCATCCTCCTCACTCATCCCCATGAAATGAGCCACATCAGCAACGCTAATTGTGGAATACGCAGAAGTCAACAGCTTGAATATCCTCTGTCTGTAGCTCTCTGCATTACAAACCAAGATCAGATACTCAGCATAAGTTCTTAACTAGTTAATCTCAGATTATAAAAACCCAAGTGTCGATCAGTTTCCATACAATCAAGCTAGAATAGTAAAACTGTTCGCAATGTTAACCCCCTGGAAATCATATTTTTATTTATTGAGAACGCCAGAGGAAGAATATCATTAATGATTAAATTGTTCAATGTCACAAATTTTCTTTTAATAAAATCTTCCTTGGTTACTAAATTAAGAGGCACACAATTCTACAATTTTTGAACAGAAGATATAGAGATAACAGCTATAACTTCCTCTCAAGTAATAGAACAGCTATTAGTTCATTACATAGTATTTCCAAAAGTGCATTCTACACCAGCATTTGTCATGTCATGACATCTATATATCACAATAATATAAGTACCTAATTTGTTGGCATGAAAAACACCAATCTTACTGAAACACGAGACAGTATGGTCCATTGACACCTTGGAAAACAATAAATTTGACATAATAATCAGAGACTCAGAGTATCATAGAATAGACACGAAGTTCCCCTGCAAACTTCTCCAAGATCATATTAACAGAGGATATCTGATTCTACAGGCCAATTCTATAGATAGACTGTCCCACTACCAATCCATGGAGACAACATGTTCAACAGCCTCTACCCACCCATGCCACTAGACTACCAAATCCCTATGAATGCAAACAATTCAAGTTTCACTTTGCTACTTTGCACAACCATAGGAAAATTCCAGGTCACCCATAACAATAAAAGCAAGCCATTATACCTAGGAAGGCAGTGATGAAGTCAGCGAGGTCAGGGCCCCACTCGAACCCCTGTGCAGCCGTATGGACACCAGCATAATCTCTGTTCCAGAGGCACTGACCAATCCTCCAGACCGCGGCGAGCTCCGGCCGCGTGTCCTTCACCTCCTGCGGCAACGACTTCCAGAAGAACCGCGCGCTGTTCCTGCTCACTCCCAATTCCCAACCACACACACAAAGGCATCGACATTAACAAAACCCTAGCTCCAAACCGAGAAAAAAGATGGGAAAAAAACGAGGGCAAGGGCGGCGGATCGCATACAGGTCATTGATGTAGAGGTGCGCGAGGAGGTGGACGGAGTAGGGCCACTCGTCGGTGGTGGCTCCCTTGGACGCGGCCTGCGAGGCGAATCGCGTGAGTCGGGGCGCTAACCCTTGCGCGGATGCGGGATTGGGGGCAGGGGAGAGGCGAGAAGGGAACCTGGAGGAGGAGCTCGTCGCAGAGCGGGGCGAGGGCGGAGTAGGACTTGTCGGAGAGGGCGGCCTGGACGGCGGAGAGATCCATTGGCGGCGAAGAGGAGATCGCCGGCGATGGGGTGGGACGGGACGGAGAGGGAGGGTTTTGGAGTTGGGGGATTTGTGGCCTTGTTATTGTTGGGGACTCGTGTGAATTCGGAGCAGTTCCCTTTGCATTTGTAACTCTCCCGTACGGCCCACTTACAATAATATGGGCCATCCGGCCAATCTTTATACAAGGGTGCTCTTCCTTTTTCTTTTAGAAAAAAAAATTCTACAACTTTCCTCCTTAGTCCTTTGTAATCGAAAAAACAATTGAATAACAGAAAAAATATTTGATTCTAAAAAAAAGAGAAACAATATTTGAAGGTCAAATCCACACGAAAAATACTGAATTCAGAGCCTATGATTAGAATAATTTGTAAGAATCCTACGAGTTACGAGTTGATAGATGAGAAAATGCTTGAATGAAATACCTAATACAAAGGAAAAATCATAATTTTAGTGGAATATAAAAATAATATTTTAGTGGAATATATAGTTAGGATATGAACGTTAGATGATATTGTGAAGAAAATGATTATTCAAAAAAATGAGAAAAAATCTAAATGGAGCATTCTAGCTGAGATACTATTATGCTCTCAATACAATACATAGTCGATAATATAGTAAAAACCTTTACCAACTAATAAAAATTGAATTTATAATTATAATAAAAAATATAAAAACAAGCCAATCAATTACCACCGAGCTCTTACTTCGATTTATGAGAGACGACAAGGGAGAGGGCAGATTTGTAGATGTTCCTTCCTCGTAGTTTCATGCCTCCCGTCTAGACTACACTATAATTAAGTTTCTTTTGCAGGCCAAAAGAATTTAATTATTCTTCCTTATTCCTTGTCATTTTATACCTATTTTTCTAGCTATACAACCATTCTTTGAGTATTTCACGACTTTAGACGTTTAGTCAAAAGAAAAGTTCTTTATTGGCTTGAAAATCGTACTCTTGATTGTTCCGTAGGATGTGTCGGGCGGGATGCTAACTGTCTTTAATGTAAATAATAATAATAATTTAAATAAATACATAGGGTCTAAGAAAATAAGTAGGCTTATGTTAGCTATCCACACATTATTATTATCCATCAATAGTCACAAAAAAGGTTACAAATGCTCATCAAACACATTCCACTTCAATTATAATAAAAAATAAAAAAACAAGCCAATCAATTACCACCGAGCTCTCACTTCGATTTATAAGGGACAGAAGGGGAGAGGGCAGATTTATAGGTGTTCCTTTCTCGTTGTCGTTTCATGCCTCCCCACTAGCATGTTAGTTGTGGCTGGTCCTTGGCTGGGCTGATTTTAGCTGGTCTACCAGCATACTAGTTTTGGTTGGTTTAGCAGATTCAACTCAAACCAACCGAAATTCTGCCAACCAAACAGGGCCTACACTATAACTAAGTTTTTTTGCGGGCCAAAAGAATGTAATTATTCTTCCTTACTCCTTGTCATTTTATACCTTTACATACAACCATTCTTTGAGTATTTCACGAGTTTAGACGTTTAGTCACAAGAAAAAGTTATTTATTGGCTTGAAAATCATACTCTGATTGTTTTCATAGGATGTATCAGGCTTAGCTAGGGTTTAGGCGGGATGCTAACTGTCTTTAATGTAAATAATAATACTTTAAATAAATACATAGGGTCTAAGAAAATAAGTAGGTTTATGTTTAGCTATCCACATGGTATTATTATCCATCAAGAGTCACAAAAAAAAGGTTACAAATACTCACGTTGAACACATTCTTTCGCTTAAAGAATTGAATTCACACGAACTCTCGAGTTTATACACTGGCTCCATATATATCCTTCATATGGTGTTCACACGTTCACCGGATTTAGTTTTGAAGGCTACGGATGGCCAAGGTTATTTTCTTACAATTATATATGTCGTGTTCCCATTAATTTAGTACATATATGAACCTTCGAATTGAGTGTCATTAAATTGTGGATGACTTCTTTTGTTTTATTACAGGTCATGTACATTCAACCGTGTCGCTCTTCTGGGTCGGTTTCCTCATCTGTAATTCTCTTTTGCCTACTTCCCTTCTAATTGGTGTTTTCTGACCCGGAGCCAATTGCGGCTGCAGCTGTGACAGCACAAGAAACAGTGTTTGCAGCACCTGCATCTACTTAAAGTTGAAGCGAAGCGAGTCAAAACTATTACACTCCTGCTTGTGATAATATGTTTGAAGCGACCAGCAACTCACTACACCTAATCATGTCCTTGATCAGGAGCCAGGTGCTGAGAAATCAATTACTATATAGGAAGCAAACAACTTTTACAAACAAGGAACACACACTCGCAACAACTCAGAAACCACAGTTCCAAAGAAACCCGACACCGAAGTAAAACATGTTTACAGACTTTTGGGCAGACGCTGAATTTGTTAAGTGCATTTCACTATCATGTTCACAGAACGATGGTATTCAAGTTGAAAACAAACGTTTTCAGTCTGACATTTGCAACATAAAAGAATCTTCTGAACTAACTTTCAAGATAACTTGTTTTAATGTAGGCACAATGCACAATTGAAACTCTAATCTGAGATAATAATAAATAGGCAAATGGACGAACAACCTAGCTACAAAATCATAACTAGCCTCATCCCCCACACTGGAGTCACTATGTCAACTTTCAACAAAAACCTAATAGCCAGATATAAAAGTTACAATGGACGGTAATTGTGGAAAGATGGGAGGTTATGGCATCCCAGAGTTGATGCGCCACTCAATCTACTGCTGTGGAGGAGGTCCCTGGCCTTGCCTTCTGCGCCCACGCCCACGCCCTCTGCCCCTTCCTCTGCCACCTTCTGCAGTTAGATAACAAATGATTCAGTACTTGTCCCATGGGGAAAATTTTCAGATGACTCTGAAGATAAAGAAAGGCAATTCTTTCCTATTCACATGAATAGCTTGAAAAGAAATAGGAATCCTGATTAAGTTACTGGGCATTTAATAATAATATTTTAATTCCATAGTTTCATGTCCAATAAAGAATCATGATTGCTAAAGTTATCTTGAGAGATGGTAGAGAATAATGGAAAAATGTTTCACTGAACGTCAGGTTATAAAACCACCTATTTCCTAACTTCAAAGAAAAAAGTGTAATTACTTTCTAAGATGATCCTAGTCAAGAAGAAATTAGAGACGACACAGAACATATATGATATATCTAAACAGAACTAACCATATCCTTGCCTAGGTGGTGCATTATATCCATCATCATATCCACCAGCTTCTTCCATTGCATAATTATCACCACCATAGCCCCTTGCAAAAGATCCACGCCCTCCACGGCCCCTCCCTCTGCCACCATATCCACGGGGAGCCTCCTCTGGTTCTTCAAACTCATCATGATAGTCTACTCCCCCATTGCTGAACCCTACATCGCAATGATCCAAATGCAATGTGGAAATCAGAGATATATCAAAGTCCAATCATACTCTACATAAACATACTGAAACGACACAATAATAAAAATATCCAAGCATAAAGAGGCAGACGTACCTCTTCCCCTTCCCCTGCCCCTGCCCCGACGACCACGTCCTCTTCCACGACCACTTGGTACAGCCTCTGCAGAAATTAAATAAAAATATTTGGTCACATTGACAAGACAAGGGAAAAGGTTACAAAGATTCCTGATTAACAGCAGCACACCTGCATCCTGATCGAACTCAGCTGCTGGCCTGACCTGATCGGCTGGTATGGGTGGCTGGTAACTGCAATGTTTCACAAAGAGAATAATGCATTAGAATCCATTTAATAAAAGTGAACAAAAAAGGATACCCTTACTGCAAAGTGAAACAGGTAACATCACAAATCTGGTAAACCAATGTCAGGCTTCTCAAAATAAAAGGTAGGAGAAAGGGTTGTACTGTTTGGAGGAAAGTCCTCTGTAACTAAACCTGCTACCTTTTATGCTTACACAAGTATGAATGCGCTTAAAATATGAGAAAACATAGCAAATGTAGAAATAGGTGATACAAATTTATCCTAGCAGAAACAATATATGATAATGAAACAAAAATTAAACAATGAAACAATTGTAAACATGCAGATGTACACTCTCCTGCAAAATTTTGAATAGATGAGGAAGAAGGAAATTAGTACCCTGGGGATGAAGTATCCAGCTCCTTCTTTGACAATTTGATAGTGATCAACGACACATAGCGAACGGTCTCAAGACTGTCATGGAAACATGACGGGGTCAGATAAAATACACTGTATCTGTTTTCAAGAAAACAGAAACAGAAGACAATTATAGGGCTCCTTACGTGACAAGGCCTTCTTCCAATGGCTCCCAAGTGTCGGTTATGTTAATGGATTCAATAGAGGTATTCTGATGGAGACCAGCAATCCTCCTCTGCTCAGGATACATATATAGCATATACATGGGTCAATAATTGGCATATAATAACTACAAAAGGGTATCATTCATTAACAAGTGGTGTTTGGCAATTCCACCTTAAGAAGCTCCACAATGACAACTGTCTTGTTGATCGCCCTTCCCATGGCCTTGATGACAATGTCATTTGTTGCTTCGTCCTGTAATGGATGAGGAACGAGAAAACGAAACATTTAGACACAAACAGCAATAGACATTCTAGGTAATCGACACGTCGATATACCCTGGACTAGTGGTACACTAATTGTTGTAAAATTCAAATCAACCTACAAGACATCATCACAACTAGCAAACAGTACGAAGAGTCATTAATGGACAAAATAATTCAACATATAATCAAGCCATGTGAAAATCGCATACATTGAGTACATATATTTAATCCAAAAATCGAAACTGGGTATCTTAGTCAAACAGTAAAAGATGCATCTGCGGACAGACACCCCACATATCCACCAAGTACAACGATGATTGAAAACCAATAAGCCACTCCTGCCCAACAAACACAATCTAATAACGGAACGACATTAATAGTTCTCGGCAACCAACGGCTGCAGGTGGTTGGTACGGCCCTTCCTCGCCATTGGGGCAATAATAAGCGTAACCGCAATCTGAGCCCTATAATAACAGTAAATAGTTCAAATTCGAAGCCCTAACCGAGTAAATAATTCAAATTCGAAGCCGTAACCGCAGGAGCACCAACCATCGAGACAACCCCAGACCCTCGCCGAACCCGCACTTGGTTAAAACCCTAGCCTTTTTTCAATCCTCGGTGTTAATATGTAATAAAAAGTAAAAAACCGCGGCTGTTTTGCTCCGCCTAGAAGAGTATCCTAGATGAATGTAGGTTGACCGGCGGCGGAAGCTAAGGAGCAAGAAGCAGAGAGTGGAACCTGGAGCAGGGCGAGGGCGTAGGTGATGTAGTTGCGTGGGCGGCCCTGCGCCGTGATGCGGATCTCGTTGGCGCCGATGGGGGCCTCCTCCTCGCGCGGCTTCTCCACCCTGTGGTACCGATCCATCGGCGACGACGACGGCGGCTCTGCTCCTCCTCCGCGCTTGAGTTGAGCAACCGCGGGTTCGAAGGCGAAGGCGAAGGCGGGTGTGTTGCGGTGGCTGGCGTTGAACTTGGGACTTGGTGGTGGTTTCTCCGACGAGGAGAGGCGCCGTCGTGGTGGCGTGGCGGTTTTAAGAGGGGAGGACCGAGGGAGGGACGCCGCGACGGGGTGGATAGGGTTTGGGTCGGTCGGTCCGAGCGCGTCCGACAGGGACACCGCCTCGGCGGCGTGGGAGTCCGGGCCCGGCACGCTCCGACCGCGTGCCTGCGCCCGCGCCGTTGGGTTGGGTGGCCGGCCGTCCGGTCGGTCGGCTTTGCTTGGGTTGGGCTCCTTGCTCTGTTCTGGTCCGTTTGGGTTGGGTGGGGCCTGGGGGACTCTGCCTCGCGTCCTGGACCGGGACTCGTTGCCCAATCGGGGGATCCGAGGCGGAGGGGAGGACCGATCGCGGCCGTAGGTTCGTGATCACACGGCTAGAAAGGGAGCCAGCTGTCTCGGCGTCCTTACGGGTTACGTACGGTTTCGTCGTCGCGCTCTCGTTGACCGGCCGCGTTGCGGTCAGATGGGATCCGCGGGTGGTGGGGCCCCGTGGGGTAGCGTTACTTGTCGTGGTAGTGCAGGTTATTAGGCACATTGGTATGGTATACTTCAACACGTCAAGGGTGCTGTGTAATGTTATCTTTTCACGAGATGATCTCGTCCATTCGACCACAAGATTAATAGTACGATTAGTTTGACTGACATGTCCTTTGGGAATTGTCTGTACGTTTGATGGTTCTCATTCAGAATAGTCGTACCCTGAATTTTGGACACCCTTCAATTGTATAGATGCTTTCGAAAAGGGCTTGTCTACCTCACGTACGGTTGAAATAGCCAATGGCCTCAACCGGTTGAGACAAACACAAAAATCAACCGGCATTTGCTAGAAAGCAAAGCCAGGTGATTTATCAGATCTCTCAACCGGTTGAGACAGATGCCAAATCAACCGGCTCCACCAAAATACATATATACACATAATTTGACAGAATAATAATTCCAAAAATAAAATAAAATGCTTTACATATAATATATAACAAAGAAAAATAGTAAAATATCTGAATTATACCACTGCATTACAAATCAAATGACGTCAACTTGATAATACAAAGCCAAAAATCTGAATTACAAAGAACTTACACCATCAGTTTAAGAAATTTACACTCATCAATTTAGTATAGTTCAAATCAGATTACATCTCAAAATACATAAAAATTACACCGCTATAACAGTAAATTTACAATGCACACGTCACTATAAATAAACTAACAGGAGACTGTAAATCTCTATAAGCAGGAAGTCCAACTCTTTATACAGCAACTACAGATCTAATATGAACTGTAGGATTTTACAAGGGCACACTTTATATACAGCTCCATAATTTTGCAAGGACACACTTCAAATTACTATTGATTTTCAAAAGCAACATGCAGGCCCAAATTAAGAAAGATACAAAAGGAACAAAAAATCAAAAGACATATAGCCAAGAAATGATGCCTCCCTAAATTGAAATGTCTCACCAGACCATACACAAATCAATATCATGCATCACAAATGAATACCTTGCCAATGAAATCAAACTGATACTTCACAAAATCATATGCAAATGATAAAAATTCTTCAGATTGTTTCTACAGTTGCCAAAATACAAAGGGAAATTAAACTGATACTTCACAGATGCATATACAAATAAACAAAATCTTCATATTTTTTCTATAGTAGCCAAATTGCAAAGGAAAATAAAACAAAATGCAAAAATCAAATATTGCAAATTTTTTCTATAGTAGGCAGATAACCAAAGAAAATTTTAAAGAAATAAAAATTTTGCAAAAAAATATCAAACCAGTGGTTTATACCCAACTTATACCATGAAGTAAAATAATTTACACTTATTAATGAAGTGTAAATTTAATAAAAATTAAGTGTAAGTTCTATAGCACTGATTACTTATACGTACTACATGCTGTTATTTGAGGAAAAAACAAGAAGACACCAATAACCCTCACATTAGAATACTAAGCACAACATTTGGCAAAAAAACAAGAAGACACCAATAACCCTCACATTAGTCTTTCACTGGCCCTGCATCCAACATAAAAGGCAAACCACAATTTCAATGAAAAAAAAGAAAATAAAAGGCTGAAATGGACCATACTCTAAAACTACCTGGAGGCATGCAAGCACAGGAGGAATACCAGGGCCTTCTTGTCCATCGGCCTCGGCAAAGAGACCGCTTGAAACCTGTGGGTTATAAGGATACAGATATCAAGATCAACTCTAATCAGTATATTTGGCTTCATCTACCAAATAGTTGAAAAATTGGGCAAAAATGAAAATATAACCAAATGCAAAAATCAAATATTCCAAAAATTTTTCTATAGTAGGCAAATAACAAAAGAAAATTTTAAAGAAATAAAAATTTTTGCAAAAAAGGTCAAACCAGTGGCTTATACCCAACTTATACCATCAAGTAAAATAATTTACACTTATCAATGCAATGTAAATTTCATAAAAAGTAAATGTAAATTTTACAGCACTGATTACTTGTACATACTACATGTGTTTTTTGAGGAAAAAACAAGAAGGCACCAATAACCCTCACATTAGAATACTAAGCAATACATATGGCAAAATCAATCAATTTGTAACCAGGAACAAAAGCTAACCAGCAAGTTGATTAAGCAGGTTGTTTGACAAATTTGAAATAGCAGAACTATCAGGAACAAGAAAAAGAACTATCCACTGATAGAGAACAAAAATCATTTTTTTACAGCAGACTTTCTTGGGTGCAGTTGACCAAACACATGCAAAGTCAGGCTGCACGATCAAACTTTAGTGTCATACAACCACCGTTACTAGCACAAGAAGTTTGCCACAAAATGAACCGGCCCAGGCATGGGCCATCCACCACGGCAAGCTCATCTGCCAAATCCACTAATAAGGAAGCCAAGCAACAAGGGCACACCATAGAGAGCTATTATCCTACATTCGCATCTACCAACTTGCCAACTTGTAGCATCTATCTCAAACAAAACAAAAATCAAGAAGCTAGGTACCAACAAAAATCGTATCACTTTGAGCAATAAGGGCTGAAGTGACACTGACAAACCATAATTTAAAAAAAAATTGAGACCTTATCGGACTCTCTTGATGAGCCCTGTAGCAATCAACCAACACTATTTGCTAATCATGATAAGGACCACATACACCAGTGAATCTGGGAACACCTAGCTATTGCTAGAGTGCCCAAGAGAAAAACCAACTATCCTACCTTGAGTCTTAAGAATCTTTATATCAATGCAACAGTGATCAATATTAAACTTTGAATACTGATGACAAGAAACAAAATTACAAAGATCCAGATCAAAATCTTCAAAAACAAATGGTTTCTATATAATGCAGATATCAAATAGAAATTTAAAAGAAATGAAAAACTTAACAAATGAAAAATCAAAATTCTCAAATGTTTTCTACGGTAGGCAAATATCAAATCAAAAATTAACATAAATGAAAAACTATGCAAATGCCAAACCAAATATTCAAACTAACCTACATAATTACCCATATCTGCCTTACCACTATTAACATAATAAAATTTACTACTTACTTTTATGCCTGCCAAAGATTATAGCAAACCGCAAAAGCAACAAGTACAGGATAAATTTACACCAAATTCATACAAAACTTACACCACCAGTTCAACAAATTTACGCTAGTCAATTTGGTATAAGTTCACAAATATGATAGTGTAAAAGATAATGTAAATGTAAAACAAGTGCCACTGAATTTGAATTCAGTACATGAACAAAGCAAACAAGTAGCTATTTTCAATGCTGACATTTAACAACAATAAACACATAAATTGAGGGCTCATATAATGCATTACCAGATGTCAAATGTCTGTAACTTAATCACATGATGGCAATGTCAAACATTCTTTTCAGAATAGAAGAAACGAGAGACCAGTAAAACCTGCAAAAAAGATATGCATATAACTTTTAGGAATTAGGTATACTTCATAGCACTCTTCTTTCCACACTAGGATACAAAAATGGTTTCAAAAAGGTTGAAAACAAATTCTTTAGCATAAAAAAAAGTTTTCTATGGGAGGCAGAAATCAAATAGAAATTTTAAAGAAATAAAAAACGTAACAAATGCAAAAAAGCTATACAAATAGTTTCTATGGAAAGCAAACATTAGATAGAAATTTAGCATATGTGTTGACACCGTTTTTTGACACGTGTCAATATGGACCGAAAACTGTGCTGATCGGCAAGGGAGTGGTTCTTCTCCAGCGTTGCTTCTGAGTTGCCGATGGGTGAGTGCCGATAAAGGACATGTTGATCTCGTACATTGCCGATGAAGCCAGAGGGCTGTTGCCGATAGAGATTGAGGCATGGTTGCCGATGCAAAGCGGAGCTGAAGGACATGGAAAGCAGGTCTGAGTCGTTATTGATGGGTTGCCGATGGAATCTACAGAGATGAGGAGCGTGCCGGTAGAGGTTTCATCGTAAAGCAATGGATAAGGAAACTAGCGATATTTATGCCATTATTTTATTAGTTTATTTTTGAGTCCGACCTTGGTACGAGTCGTTATTTTTTATTCCTTAGAGATAAGACTTGTTTAGGTAATACTTTGTCGTGTCTGTTTAGGACTCATAGTACCAGGGTATAAATATGTACCGAGAGACAATGTAAAGAATAATCATCAATACAACAAACCTATTATTTTTATCTACTTTTCAAGCAATCTACTTTTCGGCGACTTCGTCACCAGTACTTTTTCCTTTTCAACGAGTTCTTTCAAGAGTCGACGGGCTGCATCAACTTGATCTCCGGCGACCTTGCAGGTTCCGCTTTTACCGAGCAAGATTCAGGCTTTGACGTCCGGGCGTATCGCTGTCGTCTCGTCTGATCTGTTCAACAGTTATCGAGTATCATCTGAGCTTTGACGTCCGGGCGTATCGCTGTCGTCTCGTTCAGGTTTTATTCAAATCTATCATCCTTGTCGATTAACAGGTCAAATCGACTGGCACGCTCCGGATATCGATTTTGGGTATTAGCCCGGTGTGTTTGTAGATATAACTTTGCATCAACACATCTTTTGGCACGCCCGGTGGGACCAAGTCAACAGATTTATCATGAGGAATACTACCGATATCACTCCAGAGAACATCATCGAGATATCAGAATCAGATCTCAAGGAGGATCAGAGGCAAGCCATGGAAAAAGCTATGGAGGATTACAGGCAGCTCTGCTTGAAGTCTTTCAGCATGAATAGGGGAGGAGAAGTTATCCAGAAGCAAGATCTGCCGCTGCCTCGGCAGGTAACCTTTGACTCCAACCCTGGTAAATTACAGGAGATGGTTAATTCTGCATTAAATCAAGCTTTGATCAACCACTCCACCGTGCTGTCCAATACTGTCTACAATGCTGTTGTACAAACGTTAAGGGACGGACAAGCACCAGGGTATGTCGGGCCAGCATATCATCAGCCAGGATCGGCATCTACCAGTACTCCATCGGCAACTCCAGCCGTTGAGAGTATAGAAGCGCCTACTCTTTCAGCTATATCAGGACCATCCATCGCTGGCGCCACGCCGATAGGATCAGATCTAACGTCTCAGGAGAGGCCTAGTACTTAGTTGAGCACAGATCTATCGGCATCGGCAATGTCAGGTCCTTTAGGTCAACATAGTCAAACTGCTGCCAATTGGTGGGGATACGGTATGCCTCCAGGTCCATCTATTGCCAATTCTAGACTGCCTCAAGTGCATGATGTAGCAGGGAAGGGTCCAATGACATCGGTTACTCCAATTCGGCCGGTGGCTCAAGCGCCGCATTATTCTACTGTACCTCCTGCTATACAGCCATTGTCAATGGGATTCTACGCACCTCCGCAACAGATATTTTATGCGAATCCATTGACTAATCCTCCACCAGTTCAACAGAGAGCTTCCACTGCAGAGCAGCCCGTGGTACCATTCATATCTCAGTCTGGGTTACCTGTAATTCAGGGCAATTATGCTGGCTATCATTCGTCTATACAAGAGCATCAATTGTCTACAAGCTATCAGCCATCGGCAAGCCAGGTGCCGATGAGTTACAGTCTCAATTGGTCGGGGCAAGCGCCAACCCAGCAATCTGCTATTCAACCAAGCCACCAAGCAATAGGGACTCAACGGTATAGTCCACAGACAACTGTCCAGGAGCAAGCATCGGCAAAACAGACGATGAACTTTACTCCGCAGGTTGGTGCCGTGAATATGCCGATTTATCCAAGCCAAGTGCCACAGGGGTATGTAGAAGCATATCAGCCAACGTCTCCAGTAGAGATCCAGCCAGTGCATCGGCAAGATCATGATGCACTCTTGACCGATAGGATTGCAGAAGTGATGAAAGAGCAATTTGGGATTCAGCCCAAGGTCAATACTTACTCTTATCGGACTCCGTACCCTTCATCTTATGACTCGATTCCTTTCCCGAATCGGTACAAGGTGCCAGATTTCACTAAGTTTTCTGGGCAAGATGATACATCAACGATGGAGCACATCAACCGATTCATCATCCAGTGCGGAGAAGCAGCTAACAGGGATGAATTGAGGGTTCGATTATTTTCCTCATCATTGTCTGGATCGGCTTTTGCGTGGTTTATTTCGTTACCACCTAATTCTGTTATTACATGGGCCGATCTAGAGAAGCAATTTCACAAATACTTCTTTGCTGGGGTACATGAAAAGAAGCTGACTGATTTGACAAAATTGAGACAACGCAGTGATGAGTCAGTAGAAAGTTTCGTACACAGGCTAAGAGATGTAAAGAATAAATGCTACAACTTAGTGCTTGATGATCGGCAGTTAGCCGATTTAGCTCTTCAAGGGTTACTGCCACATATCAGAGAAAAATATGGGTTACAAGAGTTTGAAAGTTTGAGTCATATTGTGCAAAGGATTTCTGATCAGGACACTAGGGTTTTTGAACCCAGGAAGAATTGGAATAAAAAGGTGTCCTTTGTAGAAAAAGCAGAAGATTCAGACTCTGATGACGAACCAATTATCGGTTTGGCCGAGTGGGTAAAGAATAAGAAGCCGATATCATGTCCTTTCGGTCAGAAAGAGCCAGAAAAGTTTCTATTTGATATCACCAAGGCCGATAGGATATTTGATCTTTTGCTCCAAGAGGGTCAGATTAAGCTGTCTTCTCATCATGTGATTCCGTCGGCAGAAGAATTGAAAAAGATTAGGTACTGCAAATGGCACAATGCTACCTCGCACAGTACCAATGATTGCAAGGTGTTTAGGCAACAGTTGCAGTCGGCTATCGAATCCAGGAAAATCAAATTTGATAATTCAAAAGCTCAGAAGCCAATGAAAATTGATCAACATCCGTTCCCTACAAATATGGTGGAGGCTAAGGGCAAAACCAAAGTGTTAACATCGGAAGCTGCTAGAAGAAATGCATCGGTAGACCCTAAGAATCAAATAATTGTTGAGGACGTAAAGGGAAAGGAACCTGCCGATGGCGCTAAAGGGAAAAGAATTGTTAATGAAGGTAGTAGCTCCAGAAGACCTCTGAGGCATGCTCCATATGGTGTTCGGTATCGGCAACATGAGGATCGGTATCGGCAACAATGTGAGGATCGGTATCGACAGCAACAGGAAGAGTTACGTCGACATAAAGATCACTGGAATTGCCCGTTTTTCATTCATTGCTGGGAAGAAGGCATTAAATTGCCCACTGCCGATACCTGCCCTGAATGTAATGGTTACTATGATCGGGTAGAGAGACAACATCACTCTAGTAATCGAGGGGTACGCATCAATACGCCGATCAAAGAAAAGGTGTCAGCATTTGATCGGCTGGGGGGCAGAGTTAGCGTGCATGACAGGCTTGGCGGGTATATTGATTGTTTTCCAAAGGGTCATGCAAGGCTTGAAGAGATGGTTAATGAAAGGGTTCCTGATGAAGGGATATTCTGCTGGGATCCAAACATAGGCCTCCATGAGCAGAACACAAAGCATTATCAGCCTGTTTGGAAAACAAAGCTGCCCCAATGGTGCCCTGAAGGATTGACGAAAACTCAAAAAAGAAGGGAACAGCGTATGCGTCAAGAGGAATTACAGTGCCCAAGAGAAAGCATCCCAAAGGTAACAACTCAAGTATGGCAACCAAAACGTAAGGGTGAAAGTCCATCGGCAGATGTTAACATGGTCTTCATGTTGCCGATGGAGTTCTTGGCGCCAGGTGACAAGGAACAAGCAGTTTTTGCCGATGAAGCAGCTCAACTAACTCTGGATCCAATGATGGCTGTGTTTGAAAAGCCTGCCGATGATGAAAGGCAACACCTCAAAGCTTTGTTTGTTAAAGGCAGGGTTGATGGACAGCCAGTGTCAAAAATACTCATAGATGGAGGAGCGGCAATTAATATCATGCCGTATGTTATGTTCCGAAGACTTGGAAAAGGAGACCAAGATTTAACCAAGATGGATATGATGCTTAAAGATTTTGAAGGCAATGTGTCTCCGGCTAAAGGGGCATTATGTGTTGAGTTGACTATCGGCAGCAAGACTTTGCCTACCACCTTCTTTATCGTTAACGGCAAAGGTAACTATAATTTGCTCCTAGGAAGGGATTGGATTCATGCCAACTGTTGTGTTCCTTCTATGATGCATCAGTGCCTCGTACAGTGGATTGGAGACAAGATTGAAATTATCCCTGGTGATTCTTCTTATATAATCGCATCGGCTGATTCTGAGACCTATGAACGGACAAAGTGCATATCGGGAGAAGCATGGGATACGAAATTTCTCAGGGTTGCCGATTATGAGCTCACACCGATCCAAGCAGTCGGTTCTAAAGATGAATTTTAATGGATCAGTTTGCCGATGGTGGAAAGCTTGGTCATGGGTTCACATCGGCTGATGATTTAGTGGAAATAGATATTGGTAACGGTGACAGGCCGAGGCCAACTTTTATTAGTGCCAAGTTAGATTCTCAATGTAAACAGCAAATGATTGATATTTTGAGGGAATATAAGGACTATTTTGCTTGGGATTATACAGAAATGCCTGGACTAGATCGATCAATAGTTGAACATCGGTTGCCTATTAAGCCAGGATTTCGGCCTCATCAACAGCCCGCACGCCGATGTAATCCTAAAGTGTTACCTGATATTAAAGCCGAAATCACAAGGTTAATTGAAGCTGGCTTTATTCGGCAATGTCGATATGCCGAATGGATTTCTAACGTGGTTCCTGTTTATAAGAAAAATGGAAAACTTCATGTGTGTATTGATTTCAGGAATCTTAATAAAGCTACACCGATGGAAGGCTATCCAATGCCTGTTGCTGATTTATTGATTGATGCTGCAGCTGGACATCGGATCATCAGCTTCATGGATGGTAATGCCGGTTATAACCAAATTTTCATGGCTGAAGAGGATATTTCCAAGACTGCTTTTAGGTGTCTAGGTCATGTGGGTTTATTCGAATGGATTGTCATGACCTTCGGCTTGAAAAATGCCGGTGCTACCTATCAGAGGGCTATGAATTTTATCTTCCATAAATACATCGGCACATCGGTTGAAATCTACATAGATGATGTGGTGGTCAAATCTGGAGGTTTTGAGAGTCATCTGGCTGATCTGCGAAAAATCTTGGAGTGCACCAGAAAGCATGGTTTAAAGATGAATCCTACTAAATGCGCATTTGGTGTATCGGCAGGTCAATTCTTAGGCTTCATGGTACATCAAAGAGGTGTTGAAATCAGCAGAAAATCTATTGATGCAATTAATAAGGTTGTTGCTCCTGCCGATAAGACTGAGTTGCAATCCTTGATCAGCAAGATTAATTTTATTCGAAGATTTATATCTAATCTGTCAGGAAAGATCAAAGCCTTCAGTCCTTTATTAAAATTAAAAGCCGATCAGGAATTTGTATGGGGAACAGAGCAGCAATTAGCTTTAGAAGAAATTAAAAAATATTTGGTAAATCCTCCAGTATTGGTTCCGCCTCAACACGGGAAACCTTTCAAGTTGTATTTGTCTGCCGATGATAATGTTATCGGATCAGCATTAATTCAAGAGTTTGAAGGGGAAGAACGTGTGATATATTATTTGAGCAGAAGACTGATAGACGCTGAGACCAGGTATTCGGCCATTGAGAAATTATGTTTGTGTTTATATTTCTCTTGCACAAAATTAAGGCATTATTTGTTATCGGCTGAATGCACTGTCATATGCAAAGACGATGTGGTTAAGCATATGTTGTCAATGCCAATTTTGAAAGGAAGAATCGGCAAGTGGATCTTAGCATTATCAGAATTTGATTTGCATCATCAATCGGCTAAAGCGGTTAAAGGACAGGTAATGGCCTATTTTGTTACTCAACATTGCAGTGTGGTAGATTATGCTGAGATTGCTCCATGGACACTTTTCTTTGATGGATCTACTTGCGGTGAAGGAGCAGGAATCGATATTGTATTAATCTCGCCTCGAGGGAAGAAATATGAATTTTCATTGCCGATTGCTGGCACTTCAACAAATAATCAGGCTGAATATCAAGCTTTACTGAAAGGGTTAGAATTGCTCAGAGAAATTCGTGCCGATACAGTTGAAGTCTTTGGGGATTCCATGCTAGTCATTAATCAGTTGATCGGAACATATGAATGCCGAAGTGAAGTTTTGATTACTTATCATGAGAGGTGCCTGCAAATATTAAAGGAGTTTAAAGATTTTCGACTTGAACACATTCCCAGATTGCACAATGAAGAAGCTAATCGGCTAGCACAGCATGCTTCGGGATATCAACTGATCCGAGAAGTGCTGACATCGGTAATTGATGCCGATGACTGGAGAAGGGATATTGCCGATTACTTAAAAAATCCGTCTAAGAAAGTGGAGAGACGTATAAGGTTTCAAGCTACCAAGTATGTGCTCCTTGATACTGAATTATATTATCGCACTTTGGATGGGGTTTTACTCAAATGCCTTAGTAAAGAGGAATCGAAAAGTCTAATAGGTGAGATTCATGAAGGAGTGTGTGGGGCACATCAATCGGCATTTAAAATGAAATGGATGGTTAGGAGGAACGGGTATTATTGGCCGACAATTCTTGAGGATTGTTTTAAATATTTCAAAGGGTACCAGTCATGTCAGAAATTCGGTAATATTCAAAGAGCACCTGCATCGGCAATGAATCCTATAATCAAACCTTGGCCGTTTAGAGGATGGGCTATTGATCTCATCGGTCAGATCTACCCACCGTCGAGTAAAGGACATAAATTCATACTCGTTGCTACCGATTATTTCATAAAGTGGGTTGAAGCAATTCCTTTAAAGAAAGTGTCATCAGCAAATATGATTGATTCTGTGAAAGAACATATTGTTTACCGATTTGGTATTCCTCAGACTATTACTACCGATCAAGGAACTATGTTCACATCAGGAGAATTTGATAATTTTGCCATCGGTATGGGGATTAAAGTTCTAAATTCTTCTCCTTATTATGCGCAAGCTAACGGTCAGGCTGAAGCATCTAATAAAGGAATAATCAAGCTTATTAAATAGAAAGTTGAGAAAAATCCTAGGAGGTGGCATACTCTTTTAAATGAAGCTTTATGGTCATATCGGATGGCGTGTCATGGTGCAACTAAGGTCTCACCATATCAATTGGTATATGGGCATGATGCAGTTTTACCTTGGGAAATTAAGACTGGTTCTAGGCGTGTATTTTCTCAGGATCACTTGACAGCCGATGAGTATGACACGCTTATGAGAGATGAATTAGAAGATTTAGCAGGTCATCGGCTAAAGGCCTTAATTAGGGTCGAAGAAAATAAAAAGAGGGTTGCTAGGTGGTATGATAGAAAGGTGAAAGTAAAAGAATTTGCAAATGGAGATTTAGTCTGGAAATTGGTTTTGCCGATTGGGACTAAGAGTTCGAAATTCGGCAAGTGGTCCCCTAATTGGGAAGGTCCTTATCGGATAAATCAGTTGGCTCCTGGTAACGCATACATCTTAGAAACCCTCGAAGGAGTTATATTTCCCAGAGCATTAAATGGGAAATATTTAAAAAAATACTACCCCAGTATTTGGACGGATGCATAAAATACAGGAATAAAGATATCGGCATTATATTACATTCACAGTCAATTGACAAAGTTCAGATTGCCGATAACTTGACAAAACCGATGAGTGAAGTCTACAAACTAAGGAGGGATTGAATAGCGGTTATCGCACGCAGGCGAATCTGGTTGGCTTCTTCCACTTCCCTGACGTCCGCATCGGCAGTGTCCTCTATCGGTTTAAGTTTTCTCCTCAGCGTCAGCGCCATACAGGCTTGATTGTCCCTGTCTTTTTGAAGAATTTTTAAAGTGTTGGACAGGTTGTCTTTCTCCTGTACGGCTTGGTTCAGGGCTGCTTCCACTTCTTTCAGCTCGGCCAGTAAAGCTGTTCTCTTTGCCGATAGATCAGTAATTTTCTTTTCAAGATCGGCGCCCGAAGCCTCTAAGTTGCTCATGCTTCTGTGCTTTTCTTCGGCGGCCTGCTTGAATTGTAATATTTCTTCTTTAAGTTTTGATTGAGCGGCTCTATCGACAATTCGTCGAGCGGCCTTTTGGTACTAGAGTTGTCGGCTCTCAAGGTGGGCAGCATGAAAAAGGATTTCTTCAATATTGTCGGGGACTTGGCCACGAATCGCTTTGAAAATTGCTCTTGTGGAGTCTGAATCTTGGACCAGCTGAGGTGTATCTTGATGCAATAAAGATAATAATGTTTCTAATTTGGTTCTGACCTCAGCTGATACAGTTCCTAAGGCAAGCGCAGAACTTTCTTCTTCTTCATCGTCAGGAATGTTGACGGTAAAAGAGAATAGGCTATTTGGAGAGTCTTGTTCCTGCGAGGGAATTAGTCAGTTACAGGAGAATGAATATTGTGGAATATTGGTTAAGTTAACTTACTTGCTTCAAAGCGATTTCTTGCATTTGGCTGGAGGAGGCAGCTTGCAATATGTCCTCAGCAATGCTTGCCGATGGATCAGTTCTGGCAGGGCTGGGTGGTGGCAAGTCTGTGGCTATATCG